>OX451738.1:1403209361-1403809361 GCA_948472305.1 Vicia faba | reverse complement strand
AAATTGCTAATGGGCCTCTTTTTCTTCCACAAATCATCATCCAAGACATGCACACGACCATTTGGCCCAAAGGGAAGTTTTTTATTATTTTTATTTATTTATTTGAATTTTTTATTACAATTAATTCATTTAAACTAAATAAAATATGAAAAAATGCTAAACTAATGAAATAAAATCTTTTTGTGCAGAAAATACTCTCATTGGACACTCAAAATTCGTGCATGATCAATTAGGGAAGGATTGGATATGATTGAGAGAAAATGTGCATGAAAAGATTTGAAAATATTTTGCCATAAAAAATCAAATATCCATACATCAATTCTTTGATTCCTTGGACAAGAAACAACCCTAAATCATTCATACATATACAAACAAGCAAGACCTAATGCCTCAGAAGCAAAAAGCTGCGCAGAAAACACCATTTGAAAACTTGAAATTTATCAAGAAAACTCAATTCTGAAAACCAATTTCCAGGACGATTCAAGGCAAGATTTTTATCCCATCACCTTCCTGAAGCTTCAAGGAAGGATTTCCAATCAAAATCATTCACTCTAACGCCCTAAATTGGTAACACGACCTCACCCTATACCGAAAATATTTGAAACCCTTGCATCTCGATTCATACACTTTTCATAATTTTTGATGCTTGGTTTGTGTTCATTATAAGATTCTGAAGCTAACCACATAAATTAATTGCGTTTTCATGCGATATACATGATTCTACCATTGATGCAGGCTAGGTTTTCTTGAATTCCAAATTAGGGGTTTCTTGATACTGTTAAATTAGGGGACCTCAATGCCATGACCATGTTCAGCGCGCTTGGACGAAGAGAATAACATTCTCGCGCTTAATTTATATACCCAGATGGCTTAATCGCTATTATGGAATGTGGCTTATTTTGAGGGGGTTCAAAACCCCCGTTAATCGTTTTCTATTTTTTCAGGAAAACAAAACAATGAAGAAGACGATGTAGTGGCAAGCGCTGATTGGTTTGTTCAAAAATTCGCGCCAGAATCCCATTAATCCATATTTTTGCTTGTTATTTGTGCGTTATTTAACATACAGAAAGTGCGTTTGGAACGATTGGCAAGCGTGTTGGTTGGTAACGTTCAGGACCTGGGTTCGATCCCAGGTCCCCACCCTTTCCAATATTGTTTTTCAATTATTATCCCATGCAGGTTCAATACAAGGCTCTACCATGCGCTTCTCAATCCAGCTGCCCACGCGTCCCCCTGGATTCAATCAAGGGCCAAGATCTGAAGAATATGATAAACTCTAGTCAACGCTTGGGTACGTGAGTGGAAAAGTCAGCCAGGCCATGAATAATTGGGCTCAAATTGCTGGGCTTCACCTCACAATTGGGGGCAGACCCCCCCTAGGTTTGCCATTTTTTTTCTTTTGCATTATTTCTATTTTCTTTTAATTATTGTTTTTTTAATTAATTTATTATTTTCATAAAAACACAAAAACAATAAAAAAATCAGAAAAGATAAAAAAATAATAAATATTTTATTTTAGTATTTTTGTAATTAAATAACTTTAATTGATTAGTTTTAATTTAGGAGAAAACCTTAATATTTTCTTAATTAATTTCAAAGTGGTAGAACTAGGGTTTATGATAATTTTTGTTCCTGTTTCTTTTCTTTCATAATAATTAAATATTTACTATTACTTATTTTTATAAATTAAAATTGCATATAAAATAATTAGGTTTAATTTTAGGTTAAAGTTTAATGCTTTTCTTAATAAATGAAAAAAAAACTAGAATTAGGGTTAATTAACATTTTAATTTCATTTAATTCTCATAAAAAACCATAAATACAAAAAACCTCAAAAATAATTTCTTTTTTTATTTTAATTTAATTAATTTGCTCAATATAATTTAATTTCATTAAAAAGGGTCCAACGCCCTCGCTTTCAATTTCAATTCAATTCGTGCATCTTTATTCCTTCTTGTAAATATTCATGTACTTCTCCCAAAGCCGTGTAATTTCATACTTTCTCGCACTTTTACTTGATTTCTTTATTTACTTTCTGTCAAATCGGGTCTTGGAAATTTTGGCGATGTGGACCCGCGCCTTTTGTAATAGTTTAGAACTTTACCTTTTCCGCATCTTTTTAACTGTTAAATAAATGCATGCAAGAATGAATGATTAAATAAAAACAAACGCATAGATCACTTTGACGTGACAAGACAAAAATAATTGAAAACGACACACAAATAACACACCACCCCTAGGGTACGCCTCACTGTTGCCTTGCCTCGAAAGGTGATCGTCGAGTAGAGGATGTCTTAGTAAGTCCTCATGATCCGGGAACCTGGCATGAGGATAGCTTCTAAGGTGTCTTCCCATTGCTCTGGTGATCACCATGTCCCGAACCTCGAATTGACCCGAACACCTCCAATAGCGGTGCTACCTACCTCTCAATGGTGGGATGGCACTACTTTAAAGGACATTTACACAGACGAATTCCTTAGGGTAGGTAGACGACTCTAGATACTTGCTCTAATTCAAAACAAATCAAAACTTCTTTTCACACCGACACTTTTCAAAAAGCTTTCAAAACAACTTTTCAAACACTCTTGAGGACTGATACAAGAGTCGATCTGAAACTTTAAATGAAACTTTTTTCAAACTCACTCATAATTGAAAAGCAAACATCTTTTGAAAACACAAATGAGCAAGTATCTAAGAGCCCATGGATAACTATGGATAGAAAGGATGCTAACACCTTCCCTTTCTATAAATCTACCTCCCGAACCGAGAGCAATCTCATAAGGAATTTTTCTGTGCTTTTGTCCTTTCCATGTTGGAGAAAATAAAAGACGGTGGTGACTCTTGCTCACCGCGACATTTCGCGAACCAGCTTTAAACAGTCAGTTCCAGATCCACCGATCACAGAACTGGCGACTCTGCTGGGGATCTAAACTTAAAGTGAGGTGTACCTTAGGGTTAGTTCATAACTGTGTTTTCAATTGCTTTCCTTGCTTGCTTTAAATTGTGGGACTGTCTTGGGAGTTCTATAGATCCTAATCCGGATCTGGGGATACCTTCTTAGAAAGTAGCAACAAGGCTGTGAGGGAACTGTGCAGGGTATACCGACATGGTTGAAACAGTCTGCTACGTTGATGTGGCACTTTGGTGTGTACCGGTAACCCTTGAGTTCAGTCAAGGAGAGTACGGGGCCTCCGCGTGGTGTCGTGAAGCATCAACAGACCTTAGGAACCTTAATTGAACTATCTTGGCCTCTTTAGGGTAGTGAGATAACTGACTTTGGTGCAGTCCGAGGTTGGTTGATACTCGATACTACACTCAATTGAGGGTTGCTTTCCTGGAATATTTCGGTTGCCAGTTCAGTGGCTAAATCGAAACGATGAACAATGAAAGCAATCCCGTGATATTGGGACCCTTAGAACCCGGTTACTTCTGATAGGACAGGTTGAGCCCACCAACTTCAAGAGGGTAATACCCAGACCCCATGCTGGCCTTAAACCCTAAGGGCTTGTCTTGTGTGCCTTGTGTGCCTTACATGTTTGTCTTTGTAAATATCTGTGGTGTGTTTAATCATAGCATCATGACATCATCCAGCATCATATGCATTGGCTAACCATTTCAGGGGTTCGAATCTTCATCTTTGTTCTTTGTTTTGTAGGACATGGAAACTGTTCGCAGAAAGACAATTCAAGTCAGTCTTGTAAGGATCCCTCCTCAGCTTAAGGAACTTATATCCAGGATTCCCGAGAACTCATCATTCAGTGAAAGACATGGAAGTCTCATCAGCTTGGTCAATACCAACATTGAGGAAGATATGATCAAGGTCCTGTTCCAATTCTTTGACCCTCTGCATCACTGTTTCACCTTCTTGGATTATCAGCTGGTACCTACATTGGAGGAGTTCTCCCGGCTCCTGAAGATCCCTATCCATGATCAACTACCCTACAACGGTACAGAAAAGGAACCCAAGCTTGAAGAGATTGCTAAAGCCTTGCACCTACAATCATCTGACCTCAAGGGACATTGGGAAGTTAGAAGTGGTATCAAAGGGTTCTTAGCCCGGTTTCTGTTTGAAAAGGCCCATGAATGTTGGAACTCCCTTGACCTACA
This sequence comes from Vicia faba, assembly GCA_948472305.1. Taxonomy (NCBI): domain Eukaryota; kingdom Viridiplantae; phylum Streptophyta; class Magnoliopsida; order Fabales; family Fabaceae; genus Vicia; species Vicia faba. The sequence goes on along the minus strand of OX451738.1, from coordinate 1,403,805,254 downwards.
AGCTTTTGAAGAAGTTGTGGCCCTCCTTGTCTATGGTTTGGTGTTGTTCCCTAACCCAGATCAGCTTATAGATATCAGTGCTGTCCAGATCTTTATGTCTAGGAATCCTATACCTACGTTGTTGGGGGACATCCTTCACTCATGTTACACTCGAACCATGAGAAAAAGAGGTGTCCTTATGTGTTGCACTCCCCTCCTGGGAAGGTGGTTTATTTCGCACCTTCCACAATCAGTTTTGAAGAACGAGCGGGGTTTGAGGTGGTCACAATGGTTGATGACTCTCACACATGCAGATATACATTGGTGCCCTAGGTCCAGAGAAGATGTCACTATCATTGATCGTTGCGGGGAGTACCCTAATGTTCCTTTACTTGGAATCAGAGGAGGTATTACTTACAGCCCATGCCTGGCTCGGAGACAGTTTGGTTATGCTCGGAGGGATGGTCCTCACGATATGTTAATTCCTGACATAGTTTTTGACTTCGACAACGATACTCAAGGACTTCGCCAGAGATTTAGCAGAGCCTGGAGGATGCCAAGTAGGATAGACAGTAAGACACTGGGGCACAGGAACTCCATCCCGTTGGAACCTTATCTCAAGTGGGTACGCGCCCGCTCCCAGAAGTTGGTAATGCCTTATCCTCATATGCTCCCAGTAATCAAAGAGCCGGTTTTGGAAGGAGAAGTGTCCTACACCATTCAGCATCCTGACATGCCCACATCCTGGGAAGAGATGCAGAAGAGCTGGATCCAGCTTAAGGAAGAACAGAATTCTCTTGAGACCAGTCTACATGCCAGTGAAAAGAAGGTCTTGGAGCTCACCCGCCTGTTGCATGAGGAGAGGAATCTCAACACTTACATAGCTCCAAAGAGGATGCGCAGTGTATTTTGGGATTGATTTGCTTTTGTATTATTTTGCCCATGAGGCTTTGATGTACTAAACAATTATTTCCTTAATGATAACGTGTGTTCCTTTTTGTCTACAACAAATTTGAACTTTCGAACCCTTGAATGCATTGCATAAACACATATCATTCATCATGTGCATAGCAGGTTTTCCTCTTTTCAGGTTGCTTACAGTTCTTCGCTGTTTATTTCAGCATCATGAATCCTGACTCATCATCAACTGAGACATCCATCAAAGCTCTTCAGGCGCAGAATGCGCAATTTCAGGAATTAATCAAGGGTTTGGCTCAAGGCCAAGAAGAGCTGAAGGCTCTGCTCCTGAAGAAGGAGAAGAAGAAGAAGAGAAGAATTGTTCTGTTTAGCTCGGGCCGAAGGTTTGGCAATACTCTGCACAATGAAGAGGCTGGTTCTTCCATTGGCAAGAGTACTCCTCAAGCGGAAAAGGGTCCTAGTCCGGTAGTCTCCGACAACGAGACTGATTTTGATGAAGAGCAATATCCTCCGGCAGAAGACCGTTACAAGCAGCTGGAAGACAGGCTGAATGCTATGGAAATAAAACAGGTACCTGGGCTGGATTTTGGAGATCTGGGTTTGTCTACTGGTGTGATCATTCCTCGGAAGTTCAAAGCACCATCTTTCACTAAATATGACGGGGCGTCTTGTCCCAAGCTACATCTCAGGTCCTATGTTCGGAAAATTCAACCGTACTCAGCGGATAAGAATTTGTGGATCCACTTCTTCCAGGAGAGTCTTTCAGGGACTCATCTCGAATGGTTCTATCAGCTGGATGGGACCAAGGTTCGTAACTGGGAGGAGTTGGCTACTGCTTTCTACAAGCAGTATCAATATAATGCCGACCTTGCCCCTACACGTACCCAACTCCAGGGTATGTCGTTAGGTTCAAGTGAATGTTTTAAAGAGTACGCTCAGAAGTGGAGAGATCTGGCTGGCAGGGTGCAGCCACCGTTGACTGATCGGGAATTGGTAGACATGTTCTTGGGGACCCTATCTGGGCCATTTTTCAACCATCTTATCGGGAATTCATCTGCAGGGTTCACTGATCTGATTCTGACTGGAGAGAATTGAGGCGGGGTTGAAGTCTGGAAAGATTCCGAAGGGTACATCGTCTAGTTCTGAGAAGAAACCCTTCAAGAAGGAGGCTAGTGCTGTATATGGTTCCAGGAGACCAGAGAGATCTGAGCGCCGCCAATCTGTCAGTGCGGTAATGATTGCTAAGCCTGCTGCCGCTCCTCGGCCAACCAATCCTCAAAGGGCTGAGAGACCCAGAAGGGAATTCACCCGTTTGAGTATGACCTTGTCGCAGATCTTACCACAGTTGCTCTCAACCAACTTAGTAACCGTCAGAGAGGCTCCAAAGTTTCCAAATACTACATCTCCTAAGTACAATCCAAATGCCCGCTGTGCTTATCACTCCGATAGCCCGGGGCATGCCACTGATGACTGTTGGGCATTAAGGAACAAGCTGCAGGACCTTATTGACGCCAAGGAGGTACAGTTTGAGGCATCTGAGAAGCCTAATGTAGTGACAGCTCCCCTGCCTGCTCATGGAGTGAATGCTATTGGGGATGAGGATGAAGTGGACGAAGCTGAGTTCAATAGCTAGATCTACCCGACAACCGAAGGCGGATTGACCAATTGGATTGCCAAGGACCATACTCCTGTTACCTTTGTTACGCAGTAATAAACTTCTTTGTTTTATTATTTGTAATAAACAATAAATAAACTTTATGGCCCGGTGTCTTACCCGAGGCACCGTGGTTTCGTTTGTGAGGGCATATAAATTGTCATTTCATATATCATAAATGAAAATCTTGGACGTTTTCTCGCATTGCAAATCTTATGCTCCTTTTCTGTCTTTTCTTCCTTTATACATATTTCAAATCAGCTGTATTTACACACACACACACACACTCACTCATACAGGTTTCAATCCACTCTGGATCTCACTGGTAACGACCCTGCTACTGCCAGTTATGACTTCGAAAATCCGATCAACTTAGCCGAAGACGAAGGTGAAGATGATTGCGAAGTGCCTGGCGAGCTTGCAAGACTGTTACTTCAGGAAGAAAGGGCAATTCAACCCCATGAAGAGCCAGTGGAAACAATAAACTTGGGTACTGAGGCAGATAGGAAAGAGGTAAAGATTGGTGCCAACCTAGAGCTCAGCGTGAAGCAACGGTTGACTCAGATGCTACATGATTATATGGAGATCTTTGCCTGGTCCTACGAAGACATGCCCGGGTTAGATACCGATATTGTGGTCCATCATTTGCCTACTAAGGAAGATTGCCCTCCGGTTAAGCAAAAGGTCCGCCGTATGCGTCCAGAGATGTCTGAGAAGATTAAAGCCGAGGTTATGAAACAGTTTGTTGCTGGGTTCCTTGCAGTGACTTCTTACCCTCAGTGGGTTTCTAATGTGGTGCCGGTACCAAAGAAAGATGGAAAGGTCAGAATGTGTGTTGACTACAGGGATCTAAACAGGGCCAGCCCCAAGGATGACTTCCCTTTACCTCACATTGATGTCCTTGTTGACAATACAACTCAGCATAAGGTGTTCTCTTTCATGGATGGCTTTTCAGGTTACAATCAGATCAATATGGCACCTGAAGACATGGAGAAGACTACATTTGTTACTCAGTGGGGCACCTTCTGCTACAAAGTCATGCCATTCGGGTTGAAGAACGCTGGGGCAACCTACCAACGTGCCATGGTTGCTTTATTTCATGACATGATCCATCATGAGATAGAAGTGTATGTTGACGACATGATCGCAAGGTCCCAGACTGAGGAAGAGCACCTAGATCATCTGCAAAAGTTGTTTGACCGGTTGAAACTATATAAGCTGAGGTTGAACCCGAACAAGTGCACCTTCGGGGTAAGATCTGGAAAGTTGCTAGGCTTCGTTGTAAGTGATAAGGGCATTCAAGTGGACCCTGCTAAAGTTAAAGCTATTCAAGAGATGCCAATTCCTAGGACCGAGAAGGAAGTCAGAGGTTTTTTAGGACGCCTGAATTACATTGCTCGGTTCATCTCGCATCTGACTGCTACCTGTGAGCCAATCTTCAAGCTGCTGAAGAAAGATCAGGTAGTACGTTGGAACGATGAATGTCAGGCTGATTTCGACAGAATCAAAGAGTATCTCCAAGAACCACCTATCCTTATTCCACCGGTTGAAGGGAGACCTCTGATACTATATCTAACAGTGCTTGACAACTCAATGGGGAGTGTGCTGGGGCAGCATGACGAGTCTGGCCGAAAAGAGCATGCCATTTATTACCTTAGAAAAAAGTTTACCGACTGTGAGACCCGATACTCACTTCTTGAGAAAACTTGCTGCGCTTTGGTATGGGCTGCTCGCCGGCTGAGACAGTATATGCTGACTCACACTACCTTGTTGATCTCAAAGATGGATCCTATAAAGTATATATTCGAAAAGCCTGCTCTGTCTGGGAGAATAGCAAGATGGCAAATGATCTTGACGGAATACGACATTCAGTACACGACCCAGAAAGCTATCAAGGGAAGTGTATTAGCAGATCACTTGGCACATCAGGCCGTAGATGACTATCAGTCAATGAACTTCGAGTTTCCGGACGAAAGCATCATGATAGTGACTGATTGCGAAGTACCTGGACCGGATGAAGGACCTTAGGAAGGATCCCGATGGTCTATGCACTTTGACAGAGCCTCCAATGCTTTGGGTAATGGTATCGGCGCCATAATCATATCTCCTCAAGGCACTCAAACTCCACTCACTGCCCGACTATGTTTCAACTGTACCAACAACATGGCGGAGTATGAGGCATGCATCATGGGTCTTCAAGCTGCGATCGATCTAAGGATCAAGTTTCTGAGTGTCTTCGGAGATTCCGCTCTCGTGATCAATCAGATCAAAGGAGAGTGGGATACGAAACATCCAAACCTGATTCCTTACAGAGAATGTGTGTTGAACTTGATTCCCCACTTCACGAAGATAACCTTTGAGCACTTTCCGAGAGAAGAGAATCAGCTGGCGGACGCGTTAGCTACAATGTCTTCTATGTTCAAGGTCAAATGGGATAACGAGGCTCCCCGGATCATCATCTGGAAACTGGACGAACCGGCATACTGTTGTGATCTCGAGACCGAATTGGTGACTGAGAAACCTTGGTACCATGAGGTGAAAAGATATCTGGAAGCTCAGGAGTATCCTGAAGGTGCCTCTATCAATGATAAGAAGTTTCTGAGAAGGTTCACGGCCAAGTTCTTCCTTAGCAACGACATCTTGTACAAGAGAAACCATGATTCAACCTTACTGCGTTGTGTGGATAAGACTGAAGCAGAAAGGATCATGGAAGAGCTACATGAAGGGACCTTTGGTACACATTCCAGTGGACACACTATGGCTAAGAAGATCCTTCGGGCAGGGTATTACTGGTCCACAATGGAAGCTGACTGCTACCAACATTCCCGGACATGCCATAAGTGCCAGATTTATGCAGACAAGGTGCATGTTCCTCCTGTTCCTCTGAATGTTCTGACTGCGCCTTGGCCGTTTGCAATGTGGGGCATAGACATGATCGGTGAGATTAAACCTACGGCATCTAATGGGCATCGCTTCATCCTAGTGGCGATTGATTATTTTACGAAGTGGGTCGAAGCAGCATCCTATGCTACGGTAACCAAGACTGTTGTGGCACGGTTCATTCGGCATAATCTGATCTGTCGGTACAGCGTCCCAGAGAGGATCATTACAGACAACGGTACCAATCTGAATAACAAGATGATCACTGAGCTCTGCGAGCAGTTCAAAATACAGCACCACAATTCTTCTCCTTACAGACCGAAGATGAATGGGGCTGTAGAAGCCGCAAATAAAAATATCAAGAAAATCGTGCAGAAGATGACAATGACTTATAAAGATTGGCACGAGATGTTACCGTTCACTCTACATGGGTACCGTACCTCAGCTAGGACGTCAACCGGGGCAACTCCTTTCTCCCTGGTCTATGGCATGGAGGCAGTCTTACTGATCGAAGTGCAAATACCCTCTCTCCGGATAATGAAGGATGCAAATCTGAATGAAGATGATTGGATCCAGACACGACTTGATCAGCTCAACCTAATTGATGAAAAGAGACTCGCTGCTATCTGTCATGGTCAGACGTATCAAAAACGGATGATCAGGGTATTTAACAAAAAGGTCAGACCACAGGAATATCAAGTTGGGGATCTGGTAATCAAACGAATCATCCTTCCTCAGAGTGATCCAAGGGGCAAATGGACCCTTACGTACGAAGGGCCATTTGTGGTTAAACATGTGTTCTCAGGAGGAGCCATGATTCTAACCAACATGGACGGTGACGACCTTCCTCACCCCGCCAATGCAGACATAGTAAAAAGATACTACGCATGAAAAAAGACCCGCTAGGCTGACATGCCTAGGCAAAAATTAGGGCTTCCCGGCGAACCAAAAGGGTTCGGGCAAAATGAAGGGATGAAATGAAAAAATCTGTACACCCGGCAAGTCGAAAACCTGAAAAGGCGGCTTGGGAAAAAATGGGTATCCCGGTGGACTGAAAACCCGAAAGGGCGGTCCAGGCAAAAATTAGGGATAAAGCGTAATACTATGTCTCATTGGATCACTTTGCATCCAGAATCCGGTATCTATATCAAGTTCAGACGGCATCGATCAGTCAGCTTCACCTTCAACCAAGGTCATCAAGTGATGAGACGCTCGGAGTTATAAAGACGATAGCAGAGTTGAAACCCAGTGGATCATTCATTTCACACAGCTGTTTTATTTTCTCTCGTACAAAATTGTATAAACTCTTTTGTTCGGCGACGTTCTCTTACTAGGGCGTCAGCCTCTTGTACACAAAACGCCTATTTTCGGGCCATTCAAAAATCAATACAAATATATTTTTCAGTTAAAAGTGCCAATTGTTTTTCTTTTTCTGTTTTGTTTTGCGAAGAACGTCCAAGGTTCAATTTGTGATATATGCATTGACAATAATTTGCTAACTCATGAATACTTGCATACAAAACAAAGGATTAGTTACAGGTAACATTAGAAACAGGGGCAATAAAAGAGTTGTCTAAGCAATCTAATTGTTCTGTCTTCCAAGGTACCAAGGTAGGTTCAGCTAAAGAACATAACCAGTACATCTTAATTCCCCAGAGAGTGAGCCAGCAAGTCAATACACTCTCCTCAAGCAAAGCTACTATCAAACTTAAAGAAGTTGGGTATCCTCCAGCAGATCTCAACATTCCCCAACAGCACACATTCTTAACAAGCATCCCCGACAGTCTTGGCCTAAAGATTGTTCCCCGGCGGTATATCAAATATTCAAAGGAATCACTTCCCCCGCAGTTCAAAACTTCCCCAGGAGAGTCCGATCCAGTTTCCCCAGGAAAGTTGGAATTCACCTCCCCAGGCAGTAAGCTTATCCCCAGTAGATTCTGGAAGCTTATCCCTCGCAGAACACGAACGCGTCGTCCCGGCTTTATTCAAAGAGTTATTTCCTTACTAGGATATAACTGGGTTATCCTCAGCCAAAAGCCACGAAAGGTCGTCCTCAACGAAGTCCTCTTACCCCCAGCGAAGTCTATTAACACTTCCGATACAACAACGGTCTCCCCAGCGAAGTCTATTCACACTTCCAATACAACAAAGGTATCCCCAACAAGTTATCATCAACAACTCAACAAAGTCTCTCTCCCCACAGAATATTGCTTCCCAGCAAGATCGTTAGAGTACTTTCCTCCCCGCAGAGTTATTCCATTCGCCAAGTTTATTCCCCAACGGAGTTATCTTCTCCTACCGGTATTCTTGCAACTAGCATCCCCAGCGGAAGCAAAATCTATTCTCCAACATCAGCCCAGGAGTGACTTCCTGGCACCCGTCAAGGATTTACTTTCCTAGACAAAAAAAAATCATAAATATCGCACTTCCATACATCATTATAACATGCATAGACGCATCATATCTTACAAATCTCATTTATGTTGAGAACATCATTGCTTGGTCCATATCATGCATTGCATATGACTGACCTTTACCTTTCAGGAAAGATTCAGCTAAATTCTCAATCATATTTCAAGACTCTAAGGCCTTCTCTAGTCCAGTTAAATCGACCCCAAACAGATTTTTCTGATGAAGACTCAGTAGAAGTTATCCAAGGTTTTTCTCAATGATTGCTATTGAGATTGTAATTGCCTATGGTTCTCTCCCCAATGTTGCGGAGATGATAATTCCATTCCAGGTTTTTCTCAATGTTTGCTATTGAGATTATAATTGCCTATGGTTCTCTCCCCAATGCTGCGGAGACGATAATTCCATTCCAGGTTTTTCTCAATGTTTGCTATTGAGATTATAATTGCCTATGGTTCTCTCCCCAATGCTGCGGAGATGATAATTCCATTCCAGGTTTTTCTCAATGTTTGCTATTGAGATTATAATTGCCTATGGTTCTCTCCCCGATCCTGCGGAGACGATAATTCCATTCCAGGTTTTTCTCAATGTTTGCTATTGAGATTATAATTGCCTATGGTTCTCTCCCCAATGCTGCGGAGACGATAATTCCATTCCAGGTTTTTCTCAATGTTTGCTATTGAGATTGTAATTGCCTATGGTTCTCTCCCCAATGCTGCGGAGATGATAATTCCATTCCAGGTTTTTCTCAATGATTGCTATTGAGATTGTAATCACCTATGGTTCTCTCCCCAATGCTGCGGAGATGATAATTCCATTCCAGGTTTTTCTCAATGATTGCTATTGAGATTGTAATTGCCTATGTTTCTCTCCCCGATCCTGCGGAGATGGTAATTCCCACCAAGATTTCGCTCAATAATTGTTGTTGAAGTGAAGTTATCCAAGATTTTCTCAACGATTGCTGTTGAGGCTAAGGTCATCCAAGGTTCTCTCACCGTTCCTGCTGAGGTAGTAACCACCCCAAGTTCATTCATCATCTTTTGAAGCTCCAGATCCAGCTCCTGTAACCAGTCAGGACACATCTATACAAAGAGTTTGAAGACCATCCTCGTAACAGGTCAGGTAATCATTTTCTTTTTGCAGGTATGCAAGTTCTCGCTAAGGAATCTCTTATGCGATCAACATCCAGATGGCATCTATAAGCCCGTCCACCTTCCATCACCTCTTAGCATGGCATCTATAAGCCCATCATCCTATCCATCAATCTCCAAATGGCATCTATAAGCCCATTCCCATCATCACACTGCTACTATGTGAGCGCAAATTTCTGGGCACTCTAGTGTTCAATCATCTTCTACCCTCAGATTACGAAAGGCACGTCAGCCAATCTGCATCCTCAGGTCTAAGAAGATTGAACATGGGCAACTGTTGTACCCCAAAATTTGCCCTCCCATATTCTTCAAGAATTGCAAAGTCAAGCTTCAAAATCTCCCCAAGGGTTGCACAGGTCAAGGGCCTCCTAACAGTCAAAATTAGGGTTTTGGTTCTGATCAAGAAAATGAAGTTTCCAAGGGTCCAATCAAGTCCCACATGCCTATAAATATGGTCAAGTATCCTCATACCAAGTTTCAAGACTTTCAGCACAAAATTGCACAGTCAAAAACCCTAATTGCACTACAGTCAACTGTAGGGGCAAAATGGTCATTTGACAGTCAAAAGTCCAAATTTTTGGTCAACATCTCATTTTGAAGCCACAAACATCATTTGATCAATGCTTGATCATGATTCTCAAAGCTGGGCTCAAAAATCATCAAGATGCAAAAGTTTCCTTATTTGGACAGTTGAAAAAGTCAACTGTAAATTGACCAGGGCATAACTTTCACATGGATTATCAGAAAAATTCCATCCAAAGCTCATTTTGAAGAGAAAGACATTTCCTACAACTCCTCTTCACACTTCAAGTCCAAGAAATGCTCTCACAAAAAGTTATCAATTTCAACATTATAGGTCATTTTCAAAAGTCAACAAAAAGGGACTTTAAGTCAAAGGCCATAACTTGAGATTGGTAAATCAAAATGACATGGGACCAAAGGCATTGGTTATAGGACTCAAAGACCCTTCCAAAATGTCCAAGAACATGAGCAAAGCTTAAAAATTGAGCAAGTTATGCCTTGTGGAAGTTGGGAAATTTTTGGATATTTTGAAAAGTCAACATTGATTCAAATGACCTAAAATTTCTAATGGGCCTCTTTTTCTTCCACAAATCATCATCCAAGACATGCACACGACCATTTGGCCCAAAGGAAAGTTTTTTATTATTTTTATTTATTTATTTGAATTTTTTATTACAATTAATTCATTTAAACTAAATAAAATATGAAAAAATGCTAAACTAATGAAATAAAATCTTTTTGTGCAGAAAATACTCTCATTGGACACTCAAAATTCGTGCATGATCAATTAGGGAAGGATTGGATATGATTGAGAGAAAATGTGCATGAAAAGATTTGAAAATATTTTGCCATAAAAAATCAAATATCCATACATCAATTCTTTGATTCCTTGGACAAGAAACAACCCTAAATCATTCATACATATACAAACAAGCAAGACCTAATGCCTCAGAAGCAAAAAGCTGCGCAGAAAACACCATTTGAAAACTTGAAATTTATCAAGAAAACTCAATTCTGAAAACCAATTTCCAGGACGATTCAAGGCAAGATTTTTATCCCATCACCTTCCTGAAGCTTCAAGGAAGGATTTCCAATCAAAATCATTCACTCTAACGCCCTAAATTGGTAACACGACCTCACCCTGTACCGAAAATATTTGAAACCCTTGCATCTCGATTCATACACTTTTCATAATTTTTGATGCTTGGTTTGTGTTCATTATAAGATTCTGAAGCTAACCACATAAATTAATTGCGTTTTCATGCGATATACATGATTCTACCATTGATGCAGGCTAGGTTTTCTTGAATTCCAAATTAGGGGTTTCTTGATACTGTTAAATTAGGGGACCTCAATGCCATGACCATGTTCAGCGCGCTTGGACGAAGAGAATAGCATTCTCGCGCTTAATTTATATACCCAGATGGCTTAATCGCTATTATGGAATGTGGCTTATTTTGAGGGGGTTCAAAACCCCCGTTAATCGTTTTCTATTTTTTCAGGAAAACAAAACAATGAAGAAGACGATGTAGTGGCAAGCGCTGATTGGTTTGTTCAAAAATTCGCGCCAGAATCCCATTAATCCATATTTTTGCTTATGTTATTTGTGCGTTATTTAACATACAGAAAGTGCGTTTGGAACGATTGGCAAGCGTGTTGGTTGGTAACGTTCATGACCTGGGTTCGATCCCAGGTCCCCACCCTTTCCAATATTGTTTTTCAATTATTATCCCATGCAGGTTCAATACAAGGCTCTACCATGCGCTTCTCAATCCAGCTGCCCACGCGTCCCCCTGGATTCAATCAAGGGCCAAGATCTGAAGAATATGATAAACTCTAGTCAACGCTTGGGTACGTGAGTGGAAAAGTCAGCCAGGCCATGAATAATTGGGCTCAAATTGCTGGGCTTCACCTCACAATTGGGGGCAGACCCCCCCTAGGTTTGCCATTTTTTTCTTTTGCATTATTTCTATTTTCTTTTAATTATTGTTTTTTTAATTATTTTATTATTTTCATAAAAACACAAAAACAATAAAAAAATCAGAAAAGATAAAAAAATAATAAATATTTTATTTTAGTATTTTTGTAATTAAATAACTTTAATTGATTAGTTTTAATTTAGGAGAAAACCTTAATATTTTCTTAATTAATTTAAAAGTGGTAGAACTAGGGTTTATGATAATTTTTATTCCTGTTTCTTTTCTTTCATAATAATTAAATATTTACTATTACTTATTTTTATAAATTAAAATTGCATATAAAATAATTAGGTTTAATTTTAGGTTAAAGTTTAATGCTTTTCTTAATAAATGAAAAAAAACTAGAATTAGGGTTAATTAATATTTTAATTTCATTTAATTCTCATAAAAAACCATAAATACAAAAAACCTCAAAAATAATTTCTTTTTTTATTTTAATTTAATTATTTGCTCAATATAATTTAATTTCATTAAAAAGGGTCCAACGCCCTCGCTTTCAATTTCAATTCAATTCGCGCATCTTTATTCCTTCTTGTAAATATTCATGTACTTCTCCCAAAGCCGTGTAATTTCATACTTTCTCGCACTTTTACTTGATTTCTTTATTTACTTTCTGTCAAATCGGGTCTTGGAAATTTTGGCGATGTGGACCCGCGCCTTTTGTAATAGTTTAGAACTTTACCTTTTCCGCATCTTTTTAACTGTTAAATAAATGCATGCAAGAATGAATGATTAAATAAAAACAAACGCATAGATCACTTTGACGTGACAAGACAAAAATAATTGAAAACGACACACAAATCACACACCACCCCTAGGGTACGCCTCACTGTTGCCTTGCCTCGAAAGGTGATCGTCGAGTAGAGGATGTCTTAGTAAGTCCTCATGATACGGGAACCTGGCATGAGGGTAGCTTCTAAGGTGTCTTCCCATTGCTCTGGTGATCACCATGTCCCGAACCTCGAATTGACCCGAACACCTCCAATAGCGGTGCTACCTACCTCTCAATGGTGGGATGGCACTACTTTAAAGGACATTTACACAGACGAATTCCTTAGGGTAGGTAGACGACTCTAGATACTTGCTCTAATTCAAAACAAATCAAAACTTCTTTTCACACCGACACTTTTCAAAAAGCTTTCAAAACAACTGTTCAAACACTCTTGAGGACTGATACAAGAGTCGATCTGAAACTTTAAACGAAACTTTTTTCAAACTCACTCACAATTGAAAAGCAAACATCTTTTGAAAACACAAATGAGCAAGTATCTAAGAGCCCATGGATAACCATGGATAAAAAGGGTGCTAACACCTTCCCTTTCTATAAATCTACCTCCCGAACCGAGAGCAATCTCATAAGGAATTTTTCTGTGCTTTTGTCCTTTCCATGTTGGAGAAAATAAAAGACGGTGGCGACTCTTGCTCACCGCGACATTTCGCGAACCAGCTTTAAACAGTCAGTTCCAGATCCACCGATCACACATGTTTATAATCATGCTTGGAATCTGTTTGAAGGCCTGGATTTGAGTTTTAGCGCAGGAACGGGCTTACACCATTGTTAGGGTTTGAAAGCTCAAAATTGGGGCTTCTTTTTCCAGGACAAATTGAAGGGGATTATGGATACTACTGGACTCGGGCAAAAATCCTGATTGATCCATAGCATTAGTTTTGATTTATATTGCTTGTATCATATTTTTGAATAATGTAGGATTTTAGCTACGAACAAAATCCATCACTATAGCCTATAGTGACGGAAAATTGCTGTAGGTAAAAGTTCCCCACCTAAAACGACGGATCCATGAAGAAGGTGATGGCGTGGTGCTCACTGATTCGTCCATTCAAACCGTTGGGAACCCACAACGTGCGCGTTTTTGACATGTGTCCATAGATCTTTGTTTGCCTTATATTTATTTTGTGTTATTTTGTTAACAGTTGAAACGCATGGTTCAGTTGGCAAGGCAGGGCATGATAAGGCTTTAGTCCAAAAGGGGCTGGGTTCGATCCAACCCTTTTGCAAAATTAATTTTCACTAATTCGTGTCTTACAGATCCAATGCTCCAGATCCCTGCGCGCTCCTCATGCACTTCCATAACCATACCACGATATCTCATCATATCCAGATCTAACGTCCAGAAAAGGCAGTGCATGGTGAACCTCCTGAAGGCCAGCTACACTGAATCCACACGTAGGCAGATGGGCCTATTATTCTGGGCTTTGCAAATTCATCCATGCACCCCCAGTTTGCTTCTCATAACAGGCCCATATTCATAATTTTTGCTTTTATTGTTTTGTTATTTAATTTTAGTTATTTATTTTATTTGTTTCAAAAATCATTTTTTTATTAAATCATAAAATCAAGAAAACCACAAAATATTAGAATTAGGTTTTTTCCACTAAATTTAATTTTGTTAATTATGTAGATCAATTTAATTTAGGGTAAGTTGGTTTATTTTTCATAATTAAAATTAATTAGACAAATTAGGTTTAATGCATAAATACTTTATTTTCTTAAATAAAAATACAAAAAAATATTTCCTTTAATTAATTAGATTCATTAGGATATTTAATTCCCGTGTTCTTCCTCACGCGCGTTTTATTTATTTATTTTTCCAATTATTGTAACTGCCAAGGGTTGTAATAATTTTTTTAATTAGGTTTTATTACTGTTTTTACTTATTATTTCCCCTATTTTGGCTATGTAACCCCCTTCCCAAAGCCTTGTAATAGCTAGGTTTAAAATTCTCGCACTTTATTTTCGGCTACTATTAACTGTTAGATGATTGATAATAGGATTGTATGCAAAAGATCAAAAATTTAAAACAGTAGAACACCCTAAATGCGCAAGATAAATGAAACTGAAAACAAACACTTGCACATGTTCACTATTAGGGTATATCCCCACTTCGGTTGCCTTCGGTAAACGGTCATGAAGTATAGGGGGTTTTAGTGGTTTCCCTATAGTCCCAAAAGATAAAAAATGACCCATTCGAATGTTGCATCGGAAAGATCTTTAAGACTCTAGGGTAATTACTAAGGTTTCCTAATCATTACTTCAGCGATCGTAATTGTCCCTTCGAATGGCCATTTAACTCCAATGATGAAGCTACCTACTCCTTAATAGTAGGATAGAATTGTCTAAAGGAAATAAGAAAACGAACAGCCTTTTTCGAGTAGGTAGAAACTCTTAAGTACTTGCTCAAAACAACAAATTTTTACACATACACCTTCAAACAAGCTTTTCAAACAAAGTTTTCAAAAACACTTTATCACACCCTTGAGGACTGATACAAGGGTTACCATAAAGTGAAACTCCGCACTAAGGCAATTTCAAAACTTTTTTAAAGACACAAACGCAATTTAAAAATGAGAAAGTACCTAAGAGCCCATGGAAAACCATGGATAGAAAGGGTGTTAATACCTTTCCTTTTTAAAAACTACCCCCCGTACTCAGAAACATCTCGAAAAAGGTTTTTTCTGTTCTTTTCCCTTTTCCTTTGTTGGATGAAATAAAAGTCGGTGGCGACTCTTGCTTAGCGCGACATTTGCGAACAAACAATGCAAACCAGTATTAACAGTCAGTTCTGCCACCGTATCACAGAACTGGCGACTCTGCTGGGGAATTAATAAAGTGGGGTTTACCTTAGAATCTAGGTCATTCGTAATTTCTTCTTTGGCTTGTCTTGTTTGATTTACTTTCAAGGGTATTTGTTTGGGTTGTTTGGATCCTAAACCCAGATCGAGGAGTTCCTTTTAGGTAAGTAGCAATAAACTGTGAGGGAGCTGTGTGGGGTATACCGACACGGTTGAAACAGTAGCTACGTTGATGCGATACTTTGGTGTGTATCGGTAACCCTTGAGTAATCAAGGAGAATACGGGGCCTCTTCATGGTATTATAAAGCGTCAACTGACCTTAGCACCTTAATTGACCAACTTGGCTTTTAGGACGTAGTGAGATAGCCGTCTTTGGTGTAAACCCAAAGTCGGTTGATACTCGATGCTACACTCATTGAGATTTGAATCTTGAGTTTTATTTGGTGGCAAGTCAATTGTCTATCAGAATGAAATTTGGGGGAAAGATTATTGATATTGAGATCCCTTAGAACCCGGTTACTATGTTTAGGACAGGTTGAACTAATCCAACTTCAAGAGGGTATACCTTAAAATCCATGCAAGCCTTAAACCTAAGGTCTTTGTGTGATTTTCCCGTGTTTGCTATATCTTCTATATTTGAGCATAATCATGACATCATAACATAGCATAGCATACTAACCATTTCAAGGATTCTTAGGGTTTACTTTTGTCTTGTTTTGTAGGACATGGCCCTCGCCTGCAGATTCATTGTCCAAGTCAGTCTGGTAAAGGTACCTCCTCAGCTTAAGGAATTGGTATCAAGGGTTCCTGAAATCTCTCCCTTCACTGAAAGACATGGTCGACTTCTCAGCTTGGTCACCTCAAACCCTGATGAAGAAATGCTAAAAGTGCTATTCCAGTTCTTTGACCCTCTACATCACTGCTTCACTTTTCCGGATTACCAGTTAGTGCCTACTATGGAAGAGTTTTCTCTGTTACTGGGAGTGCCTATCCTTAATAAGGTACATTTCAATGGCATGGAAAGAGACCCTAAATCTAAAGATCTGGCTAAAGCTTTGTCCTTACAACGGTCTCACGTAGTAGCAAATTGGGAAACCAAGAGAGGTGTCAAGGTTTTTTTTGGCTAAGTTCTTGTTTGAGAAAGCTCATCATTTTTGGGATACCCTGGACTTACAAGCTTTTGAAGAGGTATTAGCCCTTCTCATATATGGGTTGGTATTGTTCCCCAATCTGGACCAGCTCATAGACGTGAATGCGGTTAAGGTTTTCTTGTCGCGCAATCCGGTACCTACCCTGCTTGGAGATATCCTACATTCTCTGCATTCTCGCACTATAAAGAGAAGAGGGACCCTTCTGTGTTGCACTCCTCTTTTGGATAGGTGGTTTATTTCGCACGTACCCCAATCTGTCCTGAAGAATGAACATGGTTCGAGGTGGTCTCATAGGCTAATGACTCTTACACATTCGAGTATTCATTGGTGTCCTCGACCCTCGGATAATGTTACCATCATTGATCGATACGGAGAATTCCCTAATGTCCCTCTCTTAGGCATTAGAGGAGGAATCACTTATAACCCTTGTTTGGCACTGCGACAGTTTGGATATGCGAGAAGGGATGGTCCTCATGACACACTTATCCAAGGAATCATCTTCGACTACGGGAATGATGCTCAGGGTTACCGTAAAAAGTTCATGCGAGCTTGGGGAATGGTACATAGAGTTGATAGCAAGACACTGGGGCACAAGAACTCAATCCCTCTTGAGACCTGTCTCAAATGGGTGCGAGCCCGTGCTCAAAGCCTTATGATGCCTTACCCCGCTGTCCTACCAACGATTGTGGAACTGGGGTTGTTGAAGGAGACACTTATTATCTTGTTCTCCATCCTGACATGCCAACTGATCATGAGGAATTACAAAAATCCTGGGTTCAACTCAAAGAGGAGCGGGATACATTTGAAACTCAATTCTATGCCAGCGAGAAGAAGGTCCTGGAACTGACTAGGGTACTTCATGAAGAGAGGAATATAAACGCCTACATTGCACCAAAGAGGATGCGCTCCTGGGAGACCTAATTTTCTTTTTTGCTTTAAGTTTTGTTTTGTTGTAATCCTAAAAGGCACCCTTTGTAACAATTCAACCTTATTAATACAATTAACGTGTGTTTCTTTTGGTTAAGAAAATTTGAGCCTTTAAGAGTCCTTGAAATCATTGCATACGCATATCATCCATGACATTGAATAAATAGGTTTCATAACAGGTTTCTCATCTTCTGCGTTGTTTATTTCAGCAAAAATATCTTCTGAACAAAGCATCAAGGACCTCCAGGCACAAAATGCCCAATTTCAGCAAATGTTCGTAGCCTTGGCTAAGGGGCAGGAAGATCTGAAGGCCCTTATTCTGAAAGAGAAGAAGAAGAAGAAGACCGCCAGTGTCTTAAATCTGGGCAGAAGATTCAAGGGACTGTTGAAGCAACCAGTTGATCTTACCTCCTCGTCCAAAGAAGGGGAGAATCAGGGAGGAGAGACAAGGGAGGAGGACCATAGCCCTGAGATTTCTGATAATGAAATAGATTACAATGATGAACAGTATCCTCCTGCTGAGGATAGATACAAACAGTTAGAGGATCGTCTAAGCGCAATAGAGATCCAAAGAATACCAGGGCTGGATTTTGAAGAGCTGGGTTTGGTATCTGGGATAGTCATCCCATAGAAGTTCAAGGCTCCAGTATTTGCAAAGTATGATAGGGTGTCTTGTCCCAATCTTCATCTCCATTCCTATGTGAGGAAGGTCCAGCCTCACACTGCTGATATGAACTTATGGGTCCATTTCTTTCAGGACAGTCTGTCTGGAACTCAGCTTGAGTGGTTCTATAAGCTTGAGGGAACCAATGTCTACAACTGGGAAGATTTGGCTGCTGATTTTTACAAGTAGTATCAATATAACGTTGACCTTGCCCCTACCCGTACTCAACTCCAGGGTATGTCCATGGGTGCAGGTTAAGGTTTCAAGGACTATGCGTAGAAGTGGAGAGATCTGGAAGGGAGAGTCCAACCCCCTTTGTCTGATAGGGAGTTGGTGCATATGTTTCTTGGTACGCTGTCTGGTCTGTTCTTCAATCACTTGATTGGTAGCTTCTCAGTTGGTTTCACCGAGTTGATATTGATCAGAGAAAGGGTAGAAGCTGGGATCCGGAGCGGCAAGATACATAAAGATACCTCGTCAAGTACAGTGAAGAAGGAGGTCAATGCCATTTATAGCCCAAGAGGTCAGAGCAGAGCTGAACGTCGTCCAGCGGTAGGGGCTGTGATGATACCTAGGCATGCGGCTGCTCAACAACGAAACAATCAACAAAGGGTAGAAAGACCGCAAAGGCAGTTCACCCGGATTAATATAACATTGACTAAGGTTTTACCCCATCTGTTAAGATCTAACTTGGAAACCTTAAAGGAGGCTCCCAAGAATCCTAACACCACATCTCCTCAGTATAATCCAAACGCTCGGTGTGCTTACCATTATGAGAGTCCAGGCCATGATACATATGATTGTTGGGCTCTAAGAAATAAGATATAGAATTTAATTGAAGCCAAGGAGATTGAGTTTGATTCTTTGGAGAAGTCTAATGTTATAAATGCTCCCATGCCCAAGCACAACCGTGGTGTTAATGTCGTTGATACTGATCTGTTTGTTACCTCTGTTGATGAGGTTTCCACTCCTCTCATGACTGTTAAGAAGAATTTGTTGCTAGCCGGTTTATTTCCGGGCTGTGGTGAAGGTTTCCACATGTCTTCATCTCTACCCTCTGGTTGTTATTTGCTGAAAGCAAGTGTTCAACGCCTGATGGACAACAAAGAGATTTTGTTTGAAAAGACTTCGATTCCGACTGTTCCGCATGAAGATGTTGCTATCATAACCATTTCCGCCAATCCTTCCAAGGTATCCTCTAAAAGACCTGTTAGGATTACACCTGCTCCAAGAATTGCTCTGTTGATAATCACTTTTCCTGGTCCTGTACCGTACTCCTTAGACAAAAGCTGTCCCTTGGAATTATGGTGCCGACGTTTACTATCATGGCGTCAAATAGGATTTGAATATTGAAGAGGTTGATCCCGATATCAGTAACATTGTCGGGACCAGTAAAGTTACCCGAAGTGGAAGGGTTTTCTCTCCCGAGATCTCTCTGAAGACTGTTTCTAAGCCTGTTGTTATTTCATCTATTGTTCCTGCTAGTACTTCTGTTGCTACTCCCATCCTTACTCCAGTTGTTACCCCTGCCGATGAGTCATCTGGGACCCGGGGCAAAGAAGCTATAGGTGAGCCTTCTCGGACGGAGGCACCTAGAAAAGTTGTTGTGGAATCCTCTAAGCAAGAAATGGAGGAAATTTTAAAAATAATCAAGAAGAGCGACTACAATGTAGTCGAGTAGCTGGGGTAGACCCCTTCGAAGATATCGATGTTGTCTCTGTTGTTATGTTTCGAGGCCCATGCAAAGGCTTTGATTTCATTTCTCAAGACTGCGCATGTGCCGTAAGAAACCTTCGTCGACCAATTCAAGGACTATGTGGCCAGTTTGACTGCTGACAATGGGTTGGGTTTTTCAGATGCCGATTTGACACCAAAGGGGAGAAAGCATAATGATGCTCTGCATGTCTCGATCGAATGTAGGGGCACTACCATGGCTCATGTGCTGGTGGACATTGGATCGTCACTGAATGTTCTGCCTAAGAAGGCTCTTGATCGGCTAGATTGTGAAGGCTTGACCTTAAAGCCCAGTAACATTGTGGTGAGGGCTTTTGACGGGTAAAAAAGAATGGTGCATGGGGAGGTGGACATCCCTGTTAAAGTGGGTTCCCATACCTTTGAATCCACCTTCTACGTGATGGATATCAGGCCAACATACTCTTGCTTGTTGGGTTTCCCTTGGATCCATGAAGCTGGGGCCGTTACTTCTACGTTGCACCAAATGCTGAAGTATCCAGTGAAGGGGAAGATTGCCACTGTGCATGGTGAAGAGGAGTATATAGTAAGCCACCTAAACTCTTTCAGGTATGTGGAGATGGACGGGGAATTCATAGATACCCCTTATCAAAACTATGAAGAGGTTCCCAAGATTATGGCATCAACCGAGACCATCATTAGTGCGTCGAAGATCACCAAATCTCCTTTGAAGATGGCTTCTCTCAAGGGTGCCAGAGCGGTAGTTGAGGAAGGTGGGTGTACCATTTGGGGACAGCTCCCTGATTTTCCTCATAAAAATGACAAATTTGGTTTGGGATTTACTTCAGGAACTCAAAGGGCTGTTCGACGCTGTGATACGGTGGCAGAAACGGAACTGTTTTAGGAAAATACTGGTTTGCGTTTTGCGTTTGTGTTTGCAAAATGTCGCGGTAAGCAAGAGTCGCCACCGACTTTTATTTTATCCAATCATGGAAAAGGAAAAAGAACAGAAAAAACCTTTTTTCGAGATTTCTGAGTACAGGGGGTAGATTATAGAAAGGGAAGGTATTAGCACCCTTTCTATCCGTGGTTTTCCACGGGCTCTTAGGTACTTGCTCATCATTTTTAAAATTGCTTCTGTGTTGGTGTGTTTGAAAAGTTTTTGTTTTACTTCGATTTAACCCTTGTATTAGTCCTCAAGAGTGTTACGAAGTGTTTTTGAAAACTTTGTTTGAAAAGAGTGTGAGTGTGAAAAAGTTTATTTTGAGCAAGTACCTACTAGCATCTACCTACTCGAAAAAGGAATGTTTCTGTTCTCATTTCCTTTAGACAATGCTATCCTACTATTACTGAGTAGGTAACACCATTGTTGGAGTTGTAAGGGTCAATTCGAAAGGGACGTACGATCACTAAAGCAATGTTAGGATGTCTTAGTAATAACTCTAATGTCTTAAGATCATATTCGAGGCAACAATTCCGAGGCAACCTTTCTGAACGGGACATTTGATCTTTTAGACAAGAGACCTACCACTAAAATATCCTATACTCAATGATCATTTACCGAAGGCAACCGAATTGAGAGTATACCCTAGGAGTGCGCATGTGCAAGTGATTCAATTTCAAGTTATTATCTTTGCACATTTAGGGTTTGCTAACTGTGATACGGTGGGAGAACTGACTCGAGGTTTTGCGTTTCGTCGCAAATGTTACGGTTTAGCAAGAGTCGCCACCGACTTTTATTTTATCCAAAAAGGAAAGGTAAAAAAGCACAGGAAAGACCTTTGAGATGTTTTCTTGAGTTCGGGGGGTAGATTATGAAAAGGGAAGGTGCTAGTACCATTTTCATCCATGGTTTTCCGTGGGCTCTTAGTTACTTGCTTAGATCACTTGCTTTGCTTTTAAAATTGTTTGAAATGGTGCTTTGTGTTTGGTGTGATTTTGAAAGTATTTTGAAAAGAGGCCATCGTTTAGGCAATCTTTGTAATGATTCTCGTTTGTAAGAATGTATACAAAGATGTTTGTCTTTTGAAAAATGTTTCAATGTTTTGAAAGTTGTTTGGAAATGTTTTGAAATGTGTGTGTGTTTGTTTTTGAAAATAGAAAGGATTGTTTTGAAATGGAGCAAGTAACTTAGAAGCTATCTACCTACTCAAATGTCTTTCCTATGCATTTTTATTCCTTTGACATTGTTGATTTACCATTGACTTGGTAAACAACCCTATCTTTGGATGTTAAACGGGACGGGCGTGGGTCATCGTATGACCATGATAGCAATGTTGCCAAGTATCTTAGCATGTTTGAGGGACCAAGATCATTTTGTTTTAGGCAACCTTTTGATAGCGTTATCGAGGGACTATGATCTTATTTTTGTATTGTTTTGCCAAGATACTTCGCATGTGTAACATGGCCATTTTTGTTTTAGGAAACCAAGTGGGAGAAACCCTAAGGGTGCTTGTGTGCAATGTGTGTCATTTTTACATGCATTTGTCTTGTCTTGGATTAGGTCATTTCTATTTGTTTGATTTTTGGTCTGATCATGCAAAACCCTAATTTACTACACAAGGTATAAATGCGATAAATTGCGTAAATGTAAACTAAGCTATTACAACAATTATTATGGGAGGGGGATGGGGATATTGCACAAATATAAATCCTAAAATACTATTACAACCCAATTGAATATTGTGCGAAATAAATAAATATACAAATATTTAAATATGCAATGCAATGTATTTATGCAAAATGTTTTGTATTTGATTTTTTGTATGAGAAAATAAAATTAATTAACCCTAGAAAATAAGGAAAAATAATATTATTATTTTTGAACGGGTGAAACCCTAATTTTAATTAAAATAAGATATATGTTCTATATTATTTATTTTGTCCATTTTTAAACAAGAAAATGATAAATAATATTATGTACAATATTAAAAATTAAATATGTATGAGAAACTGAATATTTTATATGTGTAAAATAATAAAATAAAAATGTATAGTATTTATTAAATGTATTTACAATTTATTTAAGAAAATAAAGTATATTATCCTAATAAACTATTTTTTTATGCAAAAAATAAAATAAAAAAATAAAATAAAATGCAAAAAATAAAGAAAATATTTTTCATGATTTTTATGATTCAGAAAAATAAATAAAAGCAATAAATATAAAAATGTAAAAAGAAATATGAAAAATAAAACAAATATGCAAGGGGGGTGCAAAAGTAATCCAAAGGGTGCAAAAAGTAAAAACAAAAAGGCCAGAAATGCCAAAAAGCCCAAGCCAGTCATCCCTGTCCTCCAGCCATTCCATCTGTGTGCGTTCTTCTTCAAATCTGTATTTCTCTATTGCTTGCATAAAAACAAAAACCCATAACGTAAAACATGTAGCTTGTAATCTCACGATTCCAATGATATAAAATTTGTAACCTAACTCTCAAAGATCAGAGAGAATTTAATCAACCCTAATTCGTGACCTAATTATTTCATGAACTTCAAGCTTTAAATTCTTACATCATGGTTAATATAAATGGCAAGTATGCATATGTACAGCTTCACAAAGATAAGGGCTACATTTTTTCTTCACAAATCGTGGCTTGAGGATGCCTAAATAGAGAGATAAAGATTTGAAAAATACCTCCTTCAGCTGGATTTGGATATGACAATGTGGGGACTTTGAATGAGGCCTGAGGATCATGTGAGCTTCCTTGAAGTTCCTTCAACCTATTCCAATACCTAGCTTGCTTTGTGGATGGCCAAAACTCTCTGTAGAAGTCAAGCTGCAACCTCCAAATTTGAAAATGGAAATGGCTGAAACAAAGCTTACAGAACCAGGACAAGGGCTTGGATAGCTTTGGTAGGATATATGGAAGATGTTTCAAATGTTAAAGGGCAAAACGCACGAGCAAATAATGAGCTAGCTATGATTTTGCAGAAACTGGAAGTTTTTGCAGAAAAATGAGGTTTTGGAGTTTTGGAGAGTTTCAGATGTTAGGCATTCGTGTCCTGGCTTGTGATAAGTTTGTGAATATGTATAGAATGACACAAAGTCCACTCTTTATCAGCTTGTACAAGTTCTGAACTTTTGGCCAACTTTCTTGCATTTTAAGAAAAAAGTGAGATGACTTGTGCAACATGCTTGTACTGGCTAGTTTTAGGGCTGCAAAGAGTTGGTGTACATTGCTTGTGATCTGTGGAAATTGCCTGCACCAAAGGAACAAGTCCATGGTTCAAGGTTGATAAAGTTGCAAAAAGCTTGCTTTATGAAAATGGCATTGTGAACTTTTGGCCATTTATGGAATTATTTCTTGTACAATGCTCCAAAAGCAAATATAAAGCCCTTATCCTCTGAGTTTGCATTTAATTATGGAGTGTAGAATGAGTTTAGGACCTGTAATGCAAGGTACAAGCATCCTTGATCAGATTTGCAACTTGACACTTTGTAAAAATGACTTGATCAAAAGTGACAAAATGCCAATTTCTCTTCTTCGATTCTCCCTAACCACAAATGATCTTGGAGACTTCTTGGACATTTTAGAAAGCTTGCAATATGCTCTATAATCCATCTTTGAAATGCATTTTTAGATACCTCTTGGAACTAGGTGAAAAATGTCCATGAAGTTGGGTCAAAAACCTGCCTAAATTAGGGTAAATTTTCACTAAGTCATTTAGTTCATGGACCTCTATTCACAAATTTATAACTTGATATCCAAGCATCTTTTGGGAAACGTTTGTGAAGAAAAGTTGTAGATTTCATGGAGGACTACAACTTTCACGTTGGAAGTTTTCTTTGAATCAAATTGCATCATGGTGAAAAAGTGGTGAAAAGTTAGGAAAAAATGAGAAAATTTCCATACTTAGAAAAATTCTAAGTTATGAAAATTTTCAAATTGAAAACCCTAATTTTCAAAATTGGTTTTCTTGGTGAACAAGTTTCATGTTTTGACATATCTTGATGAATTATGACCCTTGGCACTTGATTTTGACCAAAAAGTCAAAGTTTGACTTCTCAGTGTACAATTGACTTTTGATTAGTTGACTGGAAAATTCATCTGTCAATCCAATGAACTTGAGATCTTTTGAACCATGTAATTAGGTCAATATGATGCCATTGAACCCTTGAAATCATGCTTGAACTCAATTGGCCATTGGTTAGGTTAAAAATCAGAAATTTCCCTTTCTCAGTTAAAACCCTAATTTTGACCATTTTGCCCTTTTGATGATTTGATCAAATTTCTTGAGGAGTTGTGACCCAAACTTGATCAAATGGTACATATGAGTCTAAAATTTGGTTGTGGATCAAAAATCATTAAATTTGACTGTAAATTGGCCATGGTTTACTTTTTCCCCAATACAACTGATTTTTAGGTCATCTGTCCAATTGACTGGTCAAAAATGTGATTCAAGGCTTGAAACTAGTCATGAGCAATCTTAGGGATCCAAGATAGTGTATGAAAGTCACATGAAGCATTTATAGTCCAAAAATCCTTGTGCAAACTCAAACCCTAATTTTGGGTTATCAGTGCAAGATGAGGTGTCTTGAGCTGAGCAAACCCTAATCCTGTCCTGAGTCCAAGAAGTCTTGCGAGAAAAGTCTTGATAAATGAGAGGGCAAATTTTGGGGTACAACACTAACCGTTTTAAAATTTACATACAGTCTTGTCATGCAACCCTAATATCATACATCTAACAGTTAATATTTGCAGAAATTATAATGCGGAAAGTAAAGCTACGCTATTACAAGGCTTCAGGTATTAATTACATAGCCAAAAAACCCGCTAAAACGATAAATGAAAGGAAAAAGGCCTAATTAATCTATTACATCCTGTGAGCAGTTACATCAATATAAATAAAAATAAATAAATGCGCGACGAATAGAGAACGGAAGGAAGTTACGGTTTTGACCCCGTCTAACCTAATTAAAAGAGAAATATTTTTGGTTGTTTTTGATTATTTTAAGAAAATAAGGGTTTGAATTAAATATGTACAAACTTAATTACTAATTAAATTAAATTAATAAAATAATTTACATTTGACCTAATTTTATGTTTTGGTTATTTTTTTTAAAGAAAATAGAAATAAAAATTAAATTAGATGAAAACCCTAATTCTCCTAATTGATTTTAATTTATTCATAAAAAGAATGAAAGTTACCTAATAAATTAAATTAACCAACTAAATTAATTTTTATAAAAATAAAACCTAAATCTAATTTTGATGAAAAAATTGATTTTATGATCTAATAAAAAAGAATTAATTTTGTGTGTTAATAAAATAATTTAAATAAATTAAATAAAAGAAAATATAAAAGAAAAGAAAAAGAGAATGGGCCTGTTTGCTAGCAAATTGGGGGTGTGAATAGTAGCTTCTGGGCCCAAAAGCAAGGGTCCATGTTTGACCTCCATGTTCCCATGCTATGCGTTGACCAAGGATTTAAGTGGATCATCACATGATGGCCTTCAGATCTGGCTTCCTGGAGATCCAATGGTTGAATCCTGAAGGCATATGGTGGTCTTCACGCCTGTGCATGTGCCTGATTATGCAAGCAAAAATAACATGAAATATATGGGGGGACCTGGGATTCGAACCCAGGTCCTATGGCCTTTTCCACTGCCTTATTACCAACTGAGCTACGTGTGCGTGTTGTATATGAAGTAATAATAAATAATAATATGGAAAACAAACAGAATAACCATTATCCACATGCAAATTTAAATGGGGCAATCAAAGCTTGCCACGCCATCGTCCCTGTCCTCTCTCCATTGCTAAAAGGTTACTAACTTTTACCTATGGACAAATGTCCGTATCTATAAGCCAACGATTTTCCAAAATCATCCACAAGCACGATAAATGGAATCTAAAGCCATGAATCAAATCGCCTTGGCCTATTGAGCATTATGGTGCCCTTCTTGTGGACCAATTTTTCCTGTATAAAAAGATCCTAAAATGAGACAACAAAACCTAGCAATGGTGGATTCTGATATAATCAACAAAAATGCAATTAATCGTCACCATGAGTTTGCAAACATGTTAGGGATTACAAATATGCTATTGAAACATGATAAAGATGAAAGAATAACAAGATTTGATTTTGAAAGTAGAGGCAAACTGTGGGGGTCGTGGAATCGGATTCTGAGCACTAGAACGCTTGTTTCTGATTGGTATAGGTTCCTTGCACTCCCAGGAAGCGAATGGGATGGCTTGGGAGTCTTGAAAGTGCCTGGAAGTACA
The DNA here is from genome assembly GCA_948472305.1 of Vicia faba. Lineage (NCBI taxonomy): Eukaryota > Viridiplantae > Streptophyta > Magnoliopsida > Fabales > Fabaceae > Vicia > Vicia faba. The sequence goes on along the minus strand of OX451738.1, from coordinate 1,403,778,510 downwards.
AAATCAGACCAGCACTTTTTGATGATTTTTTCAAGTTTTGTTCTTCCTCTCCACGCTTCAAAACCTTGTATTTTTTGTCTGCAATTGTCCACTATATACCACTGATTGAATTAGGGTTACAATTGTGCTCTCAATCTTTGGCAATTATAGTTTTTGATCTTGATTTGATCTTCATGAAAATCTTTCCAAAATAGGCCAAAATCAATCTTTTTATGCACACCTATGCGTTGCACGATTTGATTCACTTGCTAGCTGTATATGGGACTTGAAATGTGCATAAAATCTTGAGGTTTGAATGATTTGGATATTTTCATGATTTATTTTGATTTAAATTTATTTAATTGAAATAAAAAATCAAAATAAATAGAAAAAATAAGATAAAGACAAGTTGAAAGAGCTAGGGCTCGTGGACCATGCTACCAACTCAAGACAAGTGCAAAAAGTTAGGCCCATTTGACAAAAATTGCAATTTGAGGCACTTTTGACTTTTGGCAATTTTGCAAAAAAGGTCAACTTCACCAATGCATAACTTCTTCAATTTTGACTCTTTGAAGGTGTTCTTAGACTTTTATAAAGCTTTAGATGTCCTATAAGCAACCCTTTTGGTCTCATCTCAATTGAGTCTTCCATGTTAATGTATGAAGCTTTGACATAAAAGGTGTTTTTGTTGACTTTTCAAAATGACCTATAATGTCCAAATTCATAACTTCTTGTGAGTGCATATTTTGAACTTGGGAGCTGAATATGAATTGTATGGGAATTTCATACTCTTTAAAATGAGCTTTGGATGGGTCATTTCTCATAAAGTATGAGAAAGTTATGCTTGGTCAAAGTTGAGTTAACTTTTCCTACAAAACCCTAATTTAGCAACTTTTGGGTTTTGATGACTTGTGAGCAATCCTTGATGAATCGTGATCAATCCTTGATCAAATGATGAATAACACTTCAAAATGAGGATGTTGACCAAAAATCTTGAAGTTTGATTGTATGTAGACCACAATTGACTTTTGCCCTAGCACAGTCGATTTTCAGGCCTTTGAGCAATCGACTGAGCAAACTTCCTCTGCAAGGCTTGAAACTTGACATGGATGATCTTGAGAATAGGACAATGGTGAGAATTTGGGGTCCCTTGGACTTAAGTATCTTGATGCAACATAAAACCCTAATTTGAGGTAGACTGCTTTAGGAGAGAGCTTGTCTGGTCAACCCTTGGACTTCCTTGAGCAATTTGAAGATCTCACTTGAAATGTATTGAGAAATATGGGAGGGAAAATTTTGGGGTACAACAGCTGCCCCTGTTCAATCTTCTTAAACCTGAGGATGTAGATTGGCTTATTTGCCTTTCGTGATCTGAGGGTTGAAGATGATTGAAAACTAGAGTGCCCAGAAATTTGCAGTCGCATGAAGTATACTTGTCTTATGATGTCGGGAATGGGCTTATAGATGCCATTTGGAGATTGATGACGGGAGATGGGCTTAACGATGCCATCAGAAGAAGTGTCGATCGCATAAGAGATTCCTTAGCGAGAGCTTGCATACCTGTTGTTGAGGAAGATTCCGCTGGGGAATGCCGGTCTCTGTCTTGAGAGAAAGTTGAATTTTAGGAGCTTTGGTCGTCCGTTATTCTACTGGGGAATCGTCTCTTGGTCGAAGAGGTGAAAGTGTACTATTATCTGGTCATGATCCAGGTTTCATAGTGATGAGATCGACTGCTATCTGGTTGTAATCCAGGCTTTACAGTGAATTACTGGGAAGATGAGATTAAACTTGCTATTCGGTCGTAATCCAAGCTTCGCAATTTCTCAATTCTTATCCGGTCGTAATCCAGGCTTCAGAAGGAATTCAATTGTTATCCGGTCGCATCCGGGCTTCAACTTGAATCTAGGGCATACTAATATCCGGTCGACTCCGGGCTTCTTAGTAATTGTCCAGGTAAAACTGCTATTTGGTCGAAATCCAAGCTTTGCAGTGTCCTGTACCGCTATCTGGCCGTAATCCAGGCTTCATGATGTTTCATACCATTATCTGGTCGAATCCAGTCTTCATAGTGTCCTGTATTACTATCTGGTCGAATCCAGGCTTCACAATACCCTACTTCTTATCTGGTCGAAATCCAGGCTTCAGAAGAAATCAATTGGTTATCCAGTCGTATCCTGGCTTCCATTTGATTTTAAGGCCTACTAATATCCGGTCGATTCCGGGCTTCATAGTAATTGGCCGGGTATATTGCTATTTGGTCGAAATCCAAGCTTCGCAGTGTCCCTTACTGTTATTTGGTCGTAATCCCAGGCTTCAGTGTTCTTTACCGCTATCTGGTCATAACCCAGGCTTCACGATGTATTATACCATTATCTGGTCGAATCCAGGCTTCATGGAGTTCGGAGAAATCAAGATATTATCCGGTCGAATCCGGGCTTCATAACTTGCATTAAAGATATACCACTATCTGGTCGAATCCAGGCTTCGTAGTATTCTTGGCTGCTATCTAGTCGTAATCCAGGCTTCACAACATCTTCTACAATTATCTGGTCGAGTCCAGGCTTCATGGTGTCTTGTATTGTTATCTGGTCGTAATCCAGGCTTCACAATAACTTGTTAAGCTGCTATCTGGTCGACTTCGGGCTTCACGGCTTGTGTTTATGTATACCACTATCTGGTCGTAATCCAGGCTTCATGGTGTCTTCGTATTGCTATCTGGTCGTAATCTAGGCTTCATAATAACTTGTTGGGGATTAAACTATTATCCGGTCGATTTCTGGGCTTCATAGCTTAAATCTGAGATAAACCACTATCTGGTCGTAATCCAGGCTTCGCGGTATTCTGATACTGTTATCCGGTCGTTCTCCAGGCTTCACAATATGATGGAGGAATCAAGATATTATCCGGTCGGATCCGGGCTTCATAGCTTGATCTTTGTGATAATTTGATTGTATCTTTTCCTGAAAGGTAAAGGGCTAGTCGTATGTGATGTCGTGATGTATGAAATGTATTGGGAAGTGATGTTCTCAAAATAAATGAGATTGTGTTGTATGATGCATATGCGTATGCCATGATGTATGAAAATGCAATGTTTTTATGATGTTCTCTAGTTGGGGAAAATAAATCCCGGACTGCTGTTGGAGAATATGAAGAGTTTCGCTTGCTGGAGATAACGACCGAAGATGATTTGAGAATAAATTGGCGGGAGAATAACTCTGCTGGAGAATAAACTGGCGAGAGAAATGACTCTGTGGGGAAGAGATACTTTGTCAAGAGATCTGCTGACTTGGAGAAATAACCTCGACTGTGGATGAATGACCGTTGCCGGCGATGATAAACTCTGTCGGGGATAAAGTTTCTGTTTGTGGAAGAAATAAACTCCACTGGGGATGGTCTTCCATTGTTGGTGAAAGACAAACTCTGCTTGGGGAGAATTAACATCACTGTATTATGGTACCTCTTGCTCTGCGGGGAGTGTATATACCTTTAGTCATATTCTCCAGCTGGGTCTATCCCTATACCTGGTGGGTAGAGAAACTGTAAGGTTTTGACATTTCTTGTTTGCCCCTGTTCCTAGTATTACGAGTAATCATCTTTTGTTTCACATGTAAATATTTATGAGCAACAATTATTTTCAAATGCATATATCAAAAATGAATCGTTGGACGTTCTTGCAAAACAAAAAAGAAAAAAGAAAAACGATTTGGAATTTCTTTGTGAAAATGAATTGTATTGATTTTGAAGTTAGCCTGTGATAGGCGTTTTGTACAAGAGGCTGACGTCCTAGTAAGAGAACGCCATCGAAAGATAGATAATATACAATTTTGTGAAAAACAAATAAAAACAGCTATGTGAACAATCCCACTGGGTTCCAACTCTACTATGGCCTCTATATCTTCGAGCATCTCATCACTTTGCTACTTGGTCGAAGGTAGATCAGATTGATCGGTGCCGTCTGAGCTTGATAATCGATACCGAAGTCTAGTTGCAATATGATCCAACGAGACATAGTGTTACGCTTTGATCCTTAATTTTTGCTTGGACCGCCCTTTCGGGTTTTCAGTCCACCGGGATACCCTTTTTTGCCCAAGTCGTCCTTTTAGGTTTTCGACTTACCGGGTGTACACTTTTTTCATTTTCATCCCTTATTTTTGCCCGAACCCTTTTGGTTCGCCGGGAAGCCCTTATTTTTTCCTAGGCCAGTCGACCTAGCGGGTCTTTGATTATGCGTAGTATTTTTTCACTATGTCTGCATTGACGGGGTGAGGAAGGTCGTCACCATCCATGGTGGTTAGAATCATAGCTCCTCCCGAGAAAATGTTCTTAACCACAAATGGCCCTTCGTAAGTAGGGGTCCATTTTCCCCTGGGATCACCTTGCGGCAGTATGATGCGTTTGATCACCAGATCCATGACTTGATACTCTTGTCGTCTAACTTTCTTGTTAAATGCCTTGATCATCCGCTTTTGATATGTATGACCATGACAAATAGCAGTAAGTCTCTTCTCGTTGATTAAATTTAGCTGATCAAGACGGATCTGAATCCAATAGTCTTCGCTCAAACCTGCATCCTTCATAATCCAGAGAGAGGGTATCTGTACTTCAATGGGAAAGACTGCTTCCATGCCATACACTAGAGAGTAGGGCGTTGCCCCTGTTGATGTCCGTGCTGAGGTACGGTACCCATGAAGAGGGAATGGTAACATCTCATGCCAGTCTTTGTATGTCACCATCATTTTCTGCACAATCTTCTTGATGTTCTTATTAGCCGCTTCAACAGCTCCATTAATCTTCGGTCGGTAAGGAGAAGAGTTATGATGCTGTATCTTAAACTGTTTGTAGAGATCAGTGATCATTGTATTGTTGAGATTTGTACCATTGTCCGTAATGATCCTCTCTGGTACCCCGTATCGACAGATCAGATTGTGTCGAATGAACCGCGCCATGACGTTCTTGGTCACTGTAGCAAAAGAAGCTGATTCAACCCACTTCGTAAAATAATCAATAGCTACCAGAATGAAACGATGCCCGTTAGACGCAGTAGGCCTAATCTCGCCAATCATATCAATGCCCCACATTGCAAAAGGCCAAGGAGCTGTCAAGACGTTCAGAGGAACTGGAGGTACATGCACCTTATCAGCATAGATTTGGCATTTATTTTGACCTCTTTCCTGTCTTCCTCTGTACCTAAATTCACTGATTCTACTGACTCTTCATGAGGTTGTATGGCCCTCTCTTCCTGTAGTAACAATCTAGCTAGTTCCCCAGGCACTTCACAATCATCTTCACCTTCGTCCTCGGCTTGGTTGATCGGATTTTTGAAGTTATAACTGGCAGTAGTAGAGTCGTTACCAATGGGATCCAGAGTGGATGTGGATCTGCATTATGATATGTGAGTGTGTGTGAGAAAATAGCTGTTTTTTTTGTTGATAAAGTGAGATATGAAACAGAAAAACAAGGAGCGTAAAATTTGTAATGCAAGAAAACGTCATATGCTTTATTGATGATATATGGAAATGACAGATAATAAGCCCTCACAAACAAAGCCAAGGTGCCTCGGGCAAGGCACCGGGCCGTAAAGTTTCAAACTGTCTGTTACAAATCTCAAAACAAAAGTTTATTACTATGTAATAAAAGAAACGGGCACGAAGTCCTTCGCCGTCCAGTTGTTCAAGCCACCGTCGGTAGTCGGGTAAATCCAACTGTCGATATCTGACTCTTCTTCATCATTTTCAATTGCATTCACTCCCGGATTACTGATGTGCAGATGAGGTCTTCCAATCCGTGCGCGCCGAACAGCCCTTTGAGCCTCTGCAGTAAAGCCCAAACAAAATTTGTCAGTTTTGTGTGCGAAGTTAGGGAGTTTCCCCCAATTTGCACACCCACCTTTTTCAATTACAGCCCTGGCATCCTTGAGGGAAGCCATCTTCATCGGAGGTTTGTCAGCAGCAATTTCGGTCGACGCTAGAGTCTGGGGGACCTCTTCAAAATTCTGACACGGGGTTTCGATGAACTCCCCATCCATCTCCATATAGCGAAAGGAATTAAGATGACTCACCATGTACTCCTCCTCACCCTGCACCGTAACAATCTTCCCTTTTACTGGATATTTCAACATCTGATGGAGCGTATAAGTCACTGCCCCAACCTTATGAATCCAAGGGCGACCCAACAAGCAAGAATAAGATGGTCAGATATCCATCACATAGAACGTCGATGCAAAAGTCTGAGAGCCAACATTAATAGGGATGTCCACCTCCCCGTGCACCATCCTTTTTGACCCATCGAAAGCTCTAACCACAATATTACTCGGCTTCAGAACCAAACCTTCACAGTCCAAATGGTCTAGTGCTTTCTTTAGTAAAACATTCAATGAGGACCTAGTATCCACCAACACATGGGCCAAAGTAGTGCTCCTGCACTCGATCGAGACGTGTAGAGCATCATTGTGATTTCTTCCTTTAGCAGTCAGATCTGAGTCTGAGAAACCCAACCCGTTGTTGGCAGTCAAACTAGCTACACAGTCTTTGAATTGATCAGCAGAGGTTTCCTGCGGCACATGCGTAGTTTTGAGGAAAGCAATTAAAGCTTTTGCATGGGCTTCCGAACACAATAACAAAGATAACATGGAGATTTTCGACGGAGTCTGCCCCAGCTGCTCGACTATGTTGTAGTCGCTCTTCTTGATAATCTTCAGAATTTCCTCTATCTCATTCTTAGAGGTTTCCACAATGATCTTCTTAGGCGCCTCCGTTCGGGCAGGCCCACCTGTAACTTCTTTGCCCCGAGTGTCAGATGACTCGGCGACAGGGGTGATAACTGGAGTAAGAATTAGAACAGTAGATGATGTACTAGCGGATGAACTGGCAACATGCTATTGAACAGTCGGAGGGGAAATCTCAGGAGAGAAGAGTCTTCTACTTCTGGTGACCTTGCTAGACCCGACAATATTGCCGATATCAGTATCAACTTCTTCAACCTTTAAGTCTTGCTTAACTCCATGGTAATACACGTCGACCCTATAGTGCCAAGGGACAGCTTTATCCGAAGTGTATGGGATAGGACCAGAGATAGTAATGATTAACGGAGCGATTCTCGGAACAGATGTAATCTTAACAGGCTTTCTCGAGGAAGCCTTGGAAGGATTAGCGGAAATGGTTATGATGGTAACGTCTTTAATCGGAACTAACAGAATTAAAGTCTTCTCGAACAGGATCTCTTTGTTATCCATCAGGCGCTGAACACCTGATCTCAATAAATGGCAACCAACAGGCAGAATTGAACATAGGTGGCAACCTTCGCCACAGCCTGGAAATAAACCGGCCAACAATAGATTCTTCTTCACGGTTAACAACGGAGTAGAAATGTCTTCCACGGAGGTCACAAATAAATCATCGTCCACAACATTTACTCCATGACCATGCTTGGGCATAGGAGCAGTTAGGACGTTGGGTTTCTCTGGAGCGTCAAACTCAATTTCTTTAGCTTCAATCAAATCTTGCACCTTATTCTTCAAAGCCCAACAGTTGTTCGTATCATGACCCGGGCTATTAGAGTGATAGGCACAGCGGGCGTTCAGATTATATAGCGGAGATGTGGTGCTGGGATTCTTCGGGGCTTCCCTCATAGTTACCAGGTTGGTCTTTAATAATTGCGGTAGAATTTGAGACAAGGTCATATTAAGCCGAGTGTACTGTCTTTGCGGCCTCTCCATTCTTTGCTGATTGTTGCATTATGGGGCAACGGTGGGTCTTGATATTACTACTGCATTCACTGCTTGACGGCGTTCAGGTCGGTTTTGGCTCCTCGAGCTGTAAACTGCACTGACTTCTTTCTTACCGGTGAAAGGTTTCTTTTTTGCACTTGATGAAGTACCTTTCTGAATCTTACCACTTCGGATACCGGCCTCTACTCTCTCCCCAATCAAGATCAATTCAGTAAACCCGAATGATGAACTGTCGATCAAATGATTAAAAAATTGACCAGACAACGTCCCTAGAAACATATCAACCAACTCCCTATCAGACAGAGGGGGTTGGACTCTTCCAGCTAGATCTCTCCACTTCTGAGCATAGTCCTTAAAGCCTTCGCTTGCACCCATAGACATACCCTGAAGCTGAGTACGAGTGGGAGCAAGGTCGACGTTTTACTGGTACTGCTTGTAAAAAGAAGCAGCAAGGTCCTCCCAGTTGCGAACATTAGCTCCTTCCAATTGATAAAACCATTCAAGTTGAGTCCCTGACAGACTATCTTGAAAGAAATGCACCCACAAATTCCTATCAGCAGTGTAAGGTTGAATTTTTCTGACGTACGAGCGGAGATGGAGCTTTGGACAAGATACTCCATCGTACTTAGCAAAAACCGGAGCCTTAAACTTGTGAGGGATCACCACTCCCGATGCTAGTCCCAAATCTCCGAATTCTAAACCGGGAACCTTCTGAATCTCCATAGCACTTAGACGATCTTCAAGTTGTTTGTACCTATCCTCAGCAGGAGGGTACTGTTCATCATCAAAATCAGTATCATTATCAGAGACCACAAGACTAGGACCCTTTTCTTCCTCTTAATTCTCTCCTCCTTTGGATGAATGAGACAGATCAGCTTCCTGTCGCAACCTATTCCCAAATCTGTGACCCATATTCAGAAGAACCACCTTCTTCTTCTTCTTCTTCTTCTTCTTCTTCTCCTTCAGGATGAGAGTCTTCAAGTTTTCTTGTCCTTTAGCCAAGTTCAAGAACATCTGTTAGAATTGGGCATTCTGCGCCTGAAGAGCTTTGATGGCTTGATCGGTAGGCATTTCAGAAGACATTTTATGCTGAAATAAACAATGAAGAAGATGAGAAACCTTTAATTGTACCTGTAATGATGTGCATGATAATGGAATGCATATGGAATGATTTCAAAGACTTTGGGAGATTTAAATTTGTAACCAAGAAATGAACAAACTTTATTAGATTAAATTTGTAAAATGTTTAACGATGCCTTTTAAGGCGTTTACAAAGAAATAACTGAAAAGAAAATCTAAACTAGAAAGAATAAAAGATATCAGAAATCCCATGGTCATTTTCCCTTCGTGCTGACATAATCATTGATTGTTCTTTCATTCTCAAGCTGCCTCGTGAGCTTCAAGACCTTCCTTTTTTGCTCATGGTACTTCTCCCGGTAAGTATGCCTCTCCTCCTTCAACTGGATCCAAGATCTCTTCAATTCCCCAAGATCAATAGGCATATAGGGATAGAGGATTGTATAAGGAACACCTTCTTCATTAGTATGCTCCACAACCACTGGCAAAACAACTTCATAAGGCATCCCCAGCTTTTGAGCACGGGCTCGAACCCACTGGAGATAAGGTTGCATAGGGAGAGAAGTCTTTGGTCCTAGCTCGTGAGGGTCAGACCTGTTCACCATGCCCCAGGCTCGTATAAACCTTCGGTGATGCTCATCAATGTCCCCCTTGTAGTCAAAGACAATATCTGCAAGAAGTAGCTCATGAGGACCGTCTCTCCGAGCGCGACCAAACTTTCGTAAAGCCAAACAAGGACTGTAGGTTATTCCCCCTCTAATTCCAAGCAACGGGACATTAGGGTATTCCCCATATCGATCAATGACAGCTACTCTTTCCATATCCTTAGAACTCCAAAGAATATCCGTATGGGCAAGGGACATTATCCTGTAAGCCCAACCTAAACCTTCCTCATTTTTCAATATAGACTTGGGGAGGTGAGAAATAAACCACCTCGCCAGCAGCGGCATGCAACACATGAGGGTCCCTCTTCTTCGCACAGTACATGTATATAGGGCATGTAAAATATCACCCAGAAGAGTAGGTACTGGATTGTGGGACAAGAAGATCTTAACAGCATGCACATCTATGAAGGAATCCGAATTTGGGAAAAGAACCAAACTGTAGATAAAGAGAGCCAAGATATCTTCAAAAGCCTGAAAATCCAAGTTATCCCAGAACTGTTGAGCTTGATCCATCAGAAACTTAGCCAAGAAACCTTTAACCTTGCTCCGTGTCTCCCAGTTGGATACTACATCAGCCCTTTTTAGATGTAAGGCTGAAGTAATGTCCTCGGGTCTAGGAACCTCTTCCAAACATGTGAAGGGTGTCTGCTCGAGGATGGATATGCCCAGTAAGTCAGAAAACTCCTCCAAAGTGGGAACTAGCTGATAATCTGGGAAGGTGAAACAATGATGCACCGAATCAAAGAATTGGAAAAGCACACTCATCATTTGCTCATCCAACTTTGAAGTGACCAAGCTAAGGAGCTGACCATGTCTTCTAACGAATGAAGAAGTATCAGGAACTTTTGAGACTAACTCACTGAGTTGAGCAGGTATTTGCACGAAGTTAACTCGAATGGTGTTTTTGCACATGGAAGCCATAATCTACAAAACAGAACAAAGATAAAACCCCTCGGTCTTTAAAACGGTTAGTGTAATGAAGTATGCATGCTATGTTATGATGCATGATGTCATGATAAAAGCACACATCAGGTATAACACATAACAGACATGGTAAAGGCAAACAAGTCACACAAGAGCCCTTAAGTTTCAGGCTTGCATGGGGTCTAGGCACTACCCTCTTGAAGTTCAGTTGGTTTCAACCTGTCCTAATAATAGTAATCGGGTTCTAGAGGTTCTCAATATCACTGACCATCCTCCACCGGTCATGGTTTCAGCTCACGCAATCTTTTCTTGCGGCCGAAACTATCTCGAGAGTATGGTCTCAATGAGTGTAGTATCGAGTACTAACCAGTTCTAGCTCTATACCGAGGCCGGCTATCTCACTACTTCCTATGGCCAAGTTGGTCAGTTATAGGTTCTAAGGTCAGTTGATGCTTAACGACCCATATAACAGCCCTGTATTCTCCTCGTTTCTCCATAAGGGATACTGGTACCAACCAATGTGCCACATCAATGTAGCTACTGCTTCAACCGTATCGGTCTACGCCTTACAGTTCCCTCATAGTTTATTGCTACTTACCTAAAAGATGTCCCCTAGATCCGGGTTAGGATCTATAGTAACTCCCAAGACAAAACCCTCAAAAGTAAAGCAATCAAATCAAACAAGAGAAACAATTTATGATGAACTAATGCTAAGGTATACCCCACTTATTTACTCCCAAGCAGAATCACCAGTTCTATGATACGGTGGCAGAACCGGAACTGTTTTAGGAAAATGCTGGTTTACGTTTTACATTTGTGTTTGCAAAATGTCGTGGTAAGAAAGAGTCACCACCGACTTTTATTTTATCCAATCATGGAAAAGGAAAAAGAACAGAAAAAACCTTTTTTCGAGATTTCTGAGTACGGGGGGTATATTATAGAAAGGTAAGGTATTATCACCCTTTCTATCCGTGGTTTTCCACGGGCTCTTAGGTACTTGCTCATCATTTTTAAAATTGCTTCTGTGTTGGTGTGTTTGAAAAGTTTTTGTTTTACTTCGATTTAACCCTTGTATCAGTCCTCAAGAGTGTTACGAAGTGTTTTTGAAAACTTTGTTTGAAAAGAGTGTGAGTGTGAAAAAGTTTATTTTGAGCAAGTACCTACTAGCATCTACCTACTCGAAAAAGGAATGTTTCTGTTCTCGTTTCCTTTAGACAATGCTATCCTACTATTAGTGAGTAGGTAGCACCGTCGTTGGAGTTGTAAGGGTCAATTCAAAAGGGACGTACAATCACTAAAGCAATGTTAGGACATCTTAGTAATAACTCTAATGTCTTAAGATCATATTCGAGGCAACAATTCCGAGGCAACCTTTCCGAATGGGACATTTGATCTTTTAGACAAGAGAGCGACCACTAAAATATCCTATACTCAACGATTGTTTACCGAAGGCAACCGAAGTGAGGGTATACCCTAGGAGTGCGCATGTGCGAGTGATTCAATTTCAAGTTATTATCTTTGCACATTTAGGGTTTGCTAACTGTTTTAAAATTTACATACAGTCTTGTCATGCAACCCTAATATCATACATCTAACAGTTAATATTTGCAGAAATTAAAATGCGGAAAGTAAAGATACACTATTACAAGGCTTCGGGTATTAATTACATAGCCAAAAAACCCGCTAAAATGATAAATGAAAGGAAAAATGCCTAATTAATCTATTACATCCTGTGAGCAGTTACATCAATATAAATAAAAATAAATAAATACGCGACGAATAGAGAACGGAAGGAAGTTAGGGTTTTGACCCCGTCTAACCTAATTAAAAGAGAAATATTTTTGGTTGTTTTTGATTATTTTAAGAAAATAAGGGTTTGAATTAAATATGTACAAACTTAATTACTAATTAAATTAAATTAATAAAATAATTTACATTTGACCTAATTTTATGTTTTGGTTATTTTTTTTTAAGAAAAGAGAAATAAAAATTAAATTAGACAAAAACCCTAATTCTCCTAATTGATTTTAATTTATTCATAAAAAGAATTAAAGTTACCTAATAAATTAAATTAACCAACTAAATTAATTTTTATAAAAATAAAACCTAAATCTAATTTTGATGAAAAAATTGATTTTATGATTTTATAAAAAAGAATTAATTTTGTGTGTTAATAAAATAGTTTAAATAAATTTAATGAAATAAAATATAAAAGAAAAGAAAAAGAGAATGGGCATGTTTGCTAGCAAATTGGGGGTGTGAATAGTAGCTTCTGGGCTCAAAAGCAAGGGTCCACGTTTGACCTCCATGTTCCCATATTTTGCGTTGACCAAGGCTTTTGGTGGATCATCACATGATGGCCTTCAGATCTGGCTTCCTGGAGATCCAATGGTTGAATCCTGAAGGCATATGGTGGTCTTCACGCCTGTGCATGTGCCTGATTATGCAAGCAAAAATAACATGAAATATACGGGGGGACCTGGGATTCGAACCCAGGTCCTATGGCCTTTTCCACTGCCTTATTACCAACTGAGCTACGTGCGTGTGTTGTATATGAAGTAATAATAAATAATAATATGGAAAACAAACATAATAACCATTATCCGCGCGCAAATTTAAATGGGGCAATCAAAGCTTGCCATACCATCGTCCCTGTCCTCTCTCCGTTGCTAAAAGGTCACTGACTTTTACCTACGGACAAATGTCCGTAGCTATAAGCCAACGATTTTCCAAAATCATCCACAGGCACGATAAATGGAATCTAAAGCCATGAATTAAATCGCCTTAGCCCGCTGAGCATTATGGTGCCCTTCTTGTGGACCAATTTTGCCTGTATAAAAAGATCCTAAAACGAGACAACAAAACCTAGCAATGGTGGATTCTGATATAGTCAACAAAAATGTAATTAATCGTCACCATGAGTTTGCAAACACGTTAGGGATTACAAATATGCTATTGAAACATGATAAAGATGCAAGAATAACAAGATTTTATTTTGAAAGTAGAGGCAAACCGTGGGGGTCGTGGAATCGGATTCTGAGCACTAGAACGCTTGTTTCTGATTGGTATAGGTTCCTTGCACTCCCAGGAAGCGAATGGGATGGCTTGGGAGTCTTGAAAGTGCCTGGAAGTACAAAATCAGATCAACACTTTTTGGTGATTCTTTCAAGTTTTGTTCTTCCTCTCCACGCTTCAAAACCTTGTATTTTTTGTCTGCAATTGTCCACTATATACCACTGATTGAATTAGGGTTACAATTGTGCTCTCAATCTTTGGCAATTATAGTTTTTGATCTTGATTTGATCTTCATGAAAATATTTCCAAAATAGGCCAAAATCAATCTTTTTATGCACACCTATGCGTTGCACGATTTGATTCACTTGCTAGCTGTATATGGGACCTGAAATGTGCACAAAATCTCGAGGTTTGAATGATTTGGATATTTTCATGATTTATTTTGATTTAAATTGATTTAATTGAAATAAAAAATCAAAATAAATAGAAAAAATAAGATAAAGACAATTGGAAAGAGCTAGGACTCGTGGACCATGCTACCAACTCAAGACAAGTGCAAAAAGTTAGGCCCATTTGACAAAAATTGCAATTTGAGGCACTTTTGACTTTTGGCAATTTTGCAAAAAAGGTCAAGTTCACCAATGCATAACTTCTTCAATTTTTACTCTTTGAAGGTGTCCTGGGACTTTTAAGAAATCTTGATATGTCCTCTAAGCAACCCTTTTGGTCTTATCTCAATTGAGTCTTCCATGTTCATGTATGAAGCTTTGACATAAAAGGTGTTTTTGTTGACTTTTCAAAATGACATATAATGTCCAAATTCATAACTTATTGTGAGTGCATATTTTGAACTTGGGATATGAAGATGAATTGTAGGTAATTGCATCCTCTTCAAAATGAGCTTTGGATGGGTCATTTATCATAAAGTATGAGAAAGTTATGCTTGGTCAAAGTTGAGTTGACTTTTCCTACAAAACCCTAATTTAGTAACTTTTGGGTTTTGATGACTTGTGAGCAATCCTTGATGAATCATGATCAATACTTGATCAAGTGATGAATAAAACTTCAAAATGAGGATGTTGACCAAAAATCTAGAAGTTTGACTGTATGTAGACCACAGTTGACTTTTGCCCTAGCACAGTCGATTTTCAGGCCTTTGAGCAATCGACTGAGAAAACTTCCTCCGCAAGGCTTGAAACTTGACATGGATGATCTTGAGAACATATTAGGACAATGGTGAGCGTTTGGGGTCCCTTGTACTCAAGTATCTTGATGCAACATGAAAACCTAATTTGAGGTAGACTGCTTTAGGAGAGAGCTTGTCTGGTCAACCCTTGGACTTCCTTGAGCAATTTGAAGACCTCACTTGAAATGTATTGAGAAATATGGGAGGGCAAATTTTGGGGTACAACAGAAGCGCTCAGGCCGAAGGACCTCCCCTACGCATCAGTAATTGTGGGGTCAACGCTATTGAAGACAGTGATGAGGATTCTGATATTGACAACTGGATCTACCCTACTACCAACAGGGGACCTAGTAACTAGACGGCCAGAGATTTTGTGCCAATTTCTTTTGTTCAACAGTAATTATCTTACTTGTTTTTTGAATTTGTAATAAACAATATAAACTATATGGCCTTGTGTCTTACCCGATGCACAATGGTTTATTTATGAGGGTTGTTATATGTCATTTTCATATGTCATCAATAAAACATTGGACGTTTCTTGCATACAAATTTTGCGCTCTCTGTTTTCTTTTCTGCCTTTTCACTTTATCAATACAGCTATGCTCTTACACACACTCACATATCAAACTGTAGATCCATATCCACTCTGGATCCCATTGATAACAGTTCTGCTATTGTCAGTTATAACTTCGAAAATCCGATCAACCAAGTCGAGGACGAAGGTGAGGAAGATTGTGAGGTGCCTGAAGAACTTGCTAGACTATTACAGCAGGAAGAGAGGGATATACAACCTCATGAAGATCTAGTTGAGATGATAAACTTGGGCACGGAGGTAGACAGAAAAGAAGTCAAGATCGGCGCAAATATGGAGAATAATGTCAAACATCGGTTGATACAGATGTTGCACGACTATGTTGAGATCTTCGCGTGGTCATATGAAGACATGCATGGTTTAGACACTGATATTGTGATACATCGTTTTCCGACTAAAGAAGATTGTCCTCCGGTTAAGCAAAAAGTCCATCATATGCACCCTGAAATGTCATAGAAGATTAAAGCAGAGGTTATGAAACAGTTCAACACTGGGTTCTTATCTGTCACCTCCTATCCGCAGTGGGTTGCTAACGTCGTTACGGTACCTAAAAAAGACGGTAAAGTACAGATGTATGTGGACTACAGAGATTTGAATAGGGCGATCCCCAAAGATGACTTTCCGCTCCCCCACATTGACGTCCTGGTTGACAACACCGCGCAACACGAGATCTTTTCCTTCATGGATGGTTTCTCTAGTTACAACCAGATCAAGATGGCACCCGAAGATATGGAGAAGACAACTGTTGTACCCCAAAATTTTACCTCCCATATTTCTCAATACATTTCAAGTGAGATCCTCAAATTGCTCAAGGAAGTCTAAGGGTTGACCAGACAAACTCTCTCCTAAGGCAGTCTACCTCAAATTAGGGTTTCAGTTTGCATCAAGGTACTTGAGTCCAAGGGATCCCAAATGCTCACCATTGTCCTAATATGTTCTCAAGATCATCCATGTCAAGTTTCAAGCCTTGCAGAGGAAGTTTGCTCAGTCAATTGCTCAAAGGCCTGAAAATCGACTGTGCTAGGGCAAAAGTCAACTGTGGCCCACATAAAGTAAAACTTCAAGATTTTTGGTCAACATACTCATTTTGAAGTGTTATTCATCATTTGATCAAGTGTTGATCATGATTCCTCAAGGATTGCTCACAATTCATCAAAACCCAAAAGTTACTAAATTAGGGTTTTATAGGAAAAGTCAACTCAACTTTGACCAAACATAACTTTCTCATACTTTATCATAAATAAACCATCCTAAGATAATTTTGAAGAGGATGCAATTCCCTACAGTTCATCTTCATCTCCCAAGTTCAAAATATGCACTCACAAGAAGATATTAATTTGGACATTATAGGTTATTTTGAAAAGTTAACAAAAACACCTTTTTTGTCAAAGCTTCATACATGAACATGGAATACTCAATTGATATGAGACCAAAAGGGTTGCTTATAGGACACCTTAATATTTCTAAAAAGTTAAAGAACACATCTCTAGGGTCAAAATTGAAGGAGTTGTGCATTGGTGAAGTTGACCCTTTTTTGCAAAATTGCCAAAAGTCAAATGTGTCTCAAATTGCAATTTTTGTCAAATGGGACCAACTTTTTGTGCTTGCATTGAGTTTGTAACATGGTCCACGATCCATGATCCTTCCCACTTGCCTTTATTTTATTTTTGTCATTTATTTCAATTTTTATTTCAATTAAATCAAATTAAATCAAAATAAAATCATGAAAATATCAAAACTAATCAAATCTTGAGATTTTGTGCATGTTTAGGTCTCTTATACAGTTGGAAAGAGAATCAAATCGTGCAAGGCTTGTTTGGATAGAAAAAGATTTAACTTTTCTTGTTTTGGAAAGATTTGATGCAAGGGTGAATCAATGATCAAATCTTCATAATTGCAAGGATTTGATGCAAACTTGTAACCCTAATGCACTCTATGATATATATTGAATAAATCCAAAGCAAAAGAACAAGGATTGGAGGCGTGAGAAGCTGAAAGAAAACTTGCAAAAACTCAACAAAAGTGGTGAATCAAATTCCAATTTCCAGGCTTCTTCAAGCCATTCCAAGCATACCATTCGCTTGCTGGACATCTAAGGATTCTATCCCAATCATTAGCAAGCATTTTCGTGCCCAAATACGCATTGTAAGTCTCCCACGAACTCCATGTTTTCTTGAAATCGAATCTCATAAATCTGGCATGGTTAGCATGATTTTTTTATATATTCTGAATCCTAGGAACATTTGCAAGCTAATGGTACCATTCATTTGCATTTTTATTAACTGTAGAGCAAGATGCCATAGTTAGGGTTCTTGGCTCGTTTTTGGGGTTTTTCATTGCAGGAACAATTGGCCATGGAAAGTGGTATTATGATGCTCGTGAGGTTGACACGAGTTGATTAGTACCATTGTTGGGCATTTATCTGGTTTGTATGAGATTTTGGAGAAACGCAAGCTTATACCTACACCCAAAAAATCGTAGGTAAAAGTCCTGGACTTTTGCCAACGGAGGGAGAAAGAAGAAGGGTGGCATGGCACCCCCTGAATGGCCCATTCAAACTTCGCGCGTTTTAATATATTATCTTGCCTTTTTCCAATATAATATTTGATTGTTATCCCATATACAAACATGCACGCTAGCTCAGTTGGTCAGGAGGCGCTTGGAAAAGCCAAAGGGCCTGGGTTCGAATCCCAGGTCCCCCATATTATTTCATGATTTTGTTTCTTACATTATCAGGTACACATGCGTGCAAAGGGACCACCATATGCCATCATCCTTCAACCAACATATCTCCAATCAGCTAGATCCAAGGATCATCCTTGGGAGATCTATGATGCACCCCAGTCAAGCCAATGCACAGGATCTGAAATTCAACACGGGCTAAGGCTTATTGGGCCCAAAACTGCTATTGACACTCCCTTCTTGCCACTAACACCAGGCCCATTTTTCTCTTTTTTCTTATATTTTCTTTTATTTATTTATTTTTGTTTAAATTATTTTCTAACATAAAATTAATTCTTTTTTACAAAAACTCCTAAAATCAATTTTCAACAATTTAGATTTAGGTTTTTATTTTTATCAAACTTAATTTAATAATTAGTTTAATTTAATTTTAGGGTAATTTTAACCTTTTTGTAAATAAATTAAAATCAATTAGAAAATTATGATTTGTTTGATTTAATTTCTATTTTCTTTTCTTAAAACAACAAAAATATAAAAATAGGTCAAATTAATTACTTTTCTAAAATTAAATTAATTAGTAACTAGGTTTATATTTATTCATTAAAACTTTTTTTTAAAAAAATAATCAAAAACACAAAAATAGGATTTTTCTTTCAATTAGGTTAGACGGGGTCAAAACCCTAATTTTTTTCTCGTTCTCGTCTCATCGCGCGCGTTATTTATTTTTACGATATTAATGTAACTGCTCATGGGATGTAATAGTTTAATTAGGATTTTTCTTTTATTTATCGTTTTACGGGTTTTTGGCTATGTAATTAATCCCCCTCCCCGAAGCCTTGTAATAGCGTAGTTTTATTTCTCGCATTTTAATTTTCGCAAATATTAACTGTTAGATGTATGATAATAGGATTGCATGACAAGAATGTATGTTAATTTTAAAATGGTTAGCAAACCCTAAATGTGCAAAGATAATAACTGAAATCAAATCACTCGCACATGCGCACTCCTAGGGTATACTCTCACTTCGGTTGCCTTAGGTAAACGATCATTAAGTATAGGGTGTCTTAGTGGTTGCCCTCTTGTCTAAACAAAGATCAAATGTCCCGTTCGGAAATGTTGCCTCAGAAATGTTGCCTCGGAAATGTTGCCTCGGAAATGTTGCCTCGAATATGTTCTTAAGACACTAGGGTTATTACTAAGACGTCCTAACGTTGCTTTAGTGATCGTACGTCCCTTTCGAATTAACCCTTACAACTCCAACAACGATACTACCCACTCATTAATAGTGGGATAACGCTGTCTAAAGGAAACAAGAACAGAAACATTCTTTTTTTCGAGTAGGTAGATGCTAGTAGGTACTTGCTCAAAATAAACTTTTTCACAATTACACTCTTTTCAAACAAAGTTTTCAAAAAAACTTTGTAACACTCTTGAGGACTGATTCAAGGGTTAAAAAAAAGTAAAACAAAAACTTTTCAAAACACATAAACACGGAAGCAATTTTTAAAATGATGAGCAAGTACCTAAGAGCCCGTGGAAAACCACGGATAGAAAGGGTGCTAATACCTTCCCTTTCTATAATCTACCCTCGTACCCAAAATCTCGAAAAAGGAATTTTTCTGTGCTTTTTTCCTTTCCAGTTGGATAAAATAAAAGTCGGTGGCGACTCTTGCTTACCGCGACTCTTGCTTACCCCAAGGTAACCTCACTTTTAGAAAATTCAACTCCCCAGCAGAGTCGCCAGTTCTGTGATACGGTGGGAGAACTGACTTGGGATTTCGCGTTTGTTTTCGCACTTGTTCGGTTTTGGCAAGAGTCACCACCGACTTTTTATTTTATCCTAAGGAAAGGTCAAAAAGCACAGGAAAGACCTTTGAGATGTTTTCTTGGGTTCGGGGGATAGATTATGAAAAGGGAAGGTGCTAGCACCCTTTTCATCCATGGTTATCCATGGGCTCTTAGTTACTTGTTTTAGATCACTTGCCTTTGCTTTTCAATTGTTTGAAATGGTGCTTTGTGTGTGTGGTTTTGAAAATGTTTTGAAAAAGATGCCTTGTCTAGGCAACCTTTGTAATGATTTTTGTTTGAATATATACAAAGGTGTGTGTCTTTTTGAAAAGATATTTCAATGTTTTGAAAGTTGTTTTGAAATTGTTTTGAAGTTGTGTTGTGAAGTCTGTTTGAAAATGGCAAGGATGTTTTACAAGCTTTTGATCAAGTAACTAAGAGTTGTCTACCCTATTTTATTCAAAGATCTTTCTTATGTTTTTTTTAACCCTTTTAATAGTGTTGTTTCACCATTGTATTTGATGAACAATCTTGTGTTAGGATGTTAAACGGGACAGGCGCGGGTCATCGTATACAATCATTGAAGGCAACTTGTGAGACGCTCTAGCAATTTTTGTAAGGGACGAGATCGTTTTATTGAAGGCAACATCGAGGGTCATCGAGGGACTACGATCTTTGTTTATTGAAGGGACATTTTCCAGAGTGTCTTATACTCGAGGGACATGATTGCATTTTCCGAGGCAACAAGCGAGGTTACCCTAGAGGTGTAAGTGTGAATTATGTTTTGATTTTCATGCATTTATCTTGTATTAGGTCATCTAGCGATTGATTTTAAATCTTCGCATACAAACCCTAATTACTATACAGTATATCGAAAGCGATAAATTGCGGGAATTTAAAGTCTAAATTATTACAAAACAGTATCCGGGGATGAGGGTATAAATGTTTACAAATGGGGATGAGTCTTATCAGAATAATAATGTCCAAGTATATATTACAACCAAATTGAACTGTCGCATTTTCAATGTAAAATTATAACAAAGTATAAGAGAATGAAAATCAAAGAAATGTGAGATGCGTATATTTATTTACAAATAAATAGATAAAAATTAACCTAATAAAAATTAAGTATTTATTATTGTGTTTTTTATGCATTAAGTAAATAAAGAATTTTAAAGAAAATAAAAATTATTTAAGTTAATGTTTTATTATTTATGTATGTTTATTAAAGAAAAATATACAAAAATTTAATATATTTTTGATTTTAATATTAACAAAGAAAATAAAATAAGTTTTTTATTTTCAAAATGAAAATAAGAGAAAGGGTATTAGTTTAAAGAAAGAAAAGAAAATAAAAAAAGGGTGGGCTTAGCATAGTCGTTTGGATGGCCCAAAAGAAGAACAAAATGGCCATAAGAGGGAAAAGGAGGGGGGTGCGCTTAGTAGGAATGTTTGGGCTTTAGGCATTAGCTTGGGTGAAGGCCCAGTTGTGTTGTACAATGTTTTAGGGTTAACGCTTTCTTTAATCAGAATTAGGGTTTTCAGTTTTCGTCTCAACGGTGCCGCTCCTCTCATCCTCTTCGTTTCTCTTCGCCTTTCTCAAACCCATGGGCCTCTGATCCTTCCTCCAACCTTCAAGCTGCCAGAGCACTGCTTTCATCCTCTCCTCTCCACGACGGTGCAAAGCGACGGTTCGAAAGGTATATTTTTTTTGTCTTGTTCTGGACGCGTTTTTTACAGTTTAGGTTTGTGATTCTTGTACGTTTTCTTGTTTTGCAATGTTTAATATTTGATGTTTCATGCGTGAGATGTAAGAAAATTGAGGGAAAGGAAACTAATACCTTGGGGCTTCGTTTCTGGAGAAATGATGGAAGGAGAGGGCTTGGAACGGCGGCGCTCTTGGTGGCCGGAGGAGGAGGACCGTGATGACAGCTTGCTGGTATTTTGTATCTTTACGTTGTTTGGTGATGAATTCTGTTCTGAAAACTGCTTGCTTTTTTTTTGAACTTTCGTTGATGATGAATATTTTCTGAGACTTATTGTTGTTTTGATTTTTTCAATTTTGGACCTCTTCTTCTTCTTTGGGTACTGACTTTTGATGATGAGTATATGTATTCTGAAAGAAAGCTATTTGTTGTTGTTCTTCATGTTGTTTGAAACTTGTTGGTGAACACAACCTAGAACTTGTTGCTTGTTCTTCTTTTTGATATTGATGTTTTGATGATGATGAACTTGTTTGTTCTTTGGGTGTTGGATATTAATGATGATGATATTCTGAGATATTGCTTGTTGTTAGATTTTGTATGAGCAAGCAGGCTTATTGCAGTTTTTGTGTTTTGGAAGCAGTTTGTTGAGCTTTAAATAAGTTTTGGTTTTGAAGCTGGCTTGTTGATTGCTTGAGTAAGTTTTGCTGTGTTATGCAGGTTTTAGTGTTGGAGACAGTTTTGCAGGTTTGAACAGGTTTTAGTTTTGGAGACAGTTTTGAACTGAGTGTTTGAGTTTTGGTGAGCTTGAGAGGCTTCTGAGTTTGGAGGCAGGCTTGGTAAGCTTTAGGCAGGCTTGCTGTTAGTTTGCTTGTTACTGCAATTTTTAGATGCAGTTTGTAACTTTCAGTATTGGTTGTATTGAGAAGGCAGGCTTACTTTTTGTGAGGCAGGCTTGAAGGTTATGCATGTTTGTAACTGAGTTTTTTGTTTGGTAAGTTCATGCTTTGGAGTTTTTCTTACAAGTTTGGAGGTTATGCAATATTTTTTCCTCCTTCCCTTGTGTTGGACTGTTAGACTTTTATATTGTTATCTCTTTTTTTTGTTCCTCTTATCTGCCTTTTACAGCCTGTAAAAACTGCAAACTGCAAAACCTATTCACTAGGTTCTCTCTTTCTCTCTCCATAAGCATTTTAAATTGCTTATTATATTTTTTCTGAAGAGCTTGTTGGCCAGAACATGATGAGAGCTAGGACAAGCTCTTGCTTGTAACTTGGTTCATCTCTACATTGTTGTACTTGTTTCCATATTTCCTGCATTGTACTTTCTTGGACAGCTTTTCTGCTTTGACAGCTTTGCAACTTGGTTTGACAGTTTTGCAACTTAGTTTGCTTTTATGTGCAGCCTTGTGCCTTTGGTTGACTAATGCAGTTTGTTGTTTAGTTTGCTTTGCCTTCTTTGTGTGCAACCTTGTGCCTTTGCATTTTGAATAACTTGTATGCTTGCAATTTTATATATTTATTTTTCTCTCTGTGAACCGAGAAGAGAAATCTTCTTGTGATTTGCAGAGAGGAAAATGAAACATGATGAACATAGCATTTCCGATTCCGGCCAACAAGCTTTAATGATGATTCTTTTATTTATTTGCTTAAAAATGCTCTTCAGTTAATTGCACTGATTTCCTTTTTCTTCTGTCCTTTGCAGGTAAGTACCAGTTGAATAATGGAGGACGCAATAAAGGTCAAAGATTTCAAGAGATTTAGGCCTTAGATTTATTTTATTTTCTTTTCATTTATTGTAAATATTATTGTAAACACTGTAAATTGTAAATTTACAATATTCAAATAAAATTTGTAACAACATTTGAAATAAATAAATAAATAAAAGTCTTTGTCAAGTAAGAATTTTCTACTGTCAAATATTCCATTATTTCCCTTGTATTGTCTATTTAATTATTTAAGTCTCTTAAATTAAAACAACTGGAAATGCATCCCAATAACTTTAATCCAGATGAAATAAATAATCAATAAACTTTGCCGTCTCTCAACCTTGCATTAATCACAGTACGCCTGGTATTCCAATTAACATATGCGTTGTACAGTTAAACAAACAAGCATTCCATACACCTTTCACTCTACTGATCAAGCAAATGCCTTAAGGTTCCAAACAACAGTCTCAGCTCCTACCCCAGATAACTAGGTTTTGAGAAATAACCAGTAATCTTGAATAATCATAAAAATGATATAACAGTTAACTGAATTTATGAGGATTCAGTTTCTTCTGAGAAATGCGAGCGCAAACCCTAATCCTGGATTACTGCCAAAGAAAGATCTGTCTGATCGATTCTTGAGTCAATCTCAACAAAATCAGTGAAAACCCTAATTCTGGATTTAACTGATAAAGAAGAGTCTTTTTGACCGATTTTCGAGCCAATCATAAAAATCAGAGAAAACCCTGGGGTTGTGATTTCTTGTGGAAAAGGGAGGGCAAATTTTAGGGTACAACAATTGCCCCTGTTCAATCTTCTTGAACCTGAAGAGTTAGATTGGCAATTTTTCCATTCGCGGCTCGAAGGTAAAAGATGATTGGACACTAGAGTGCCTAAAAATTTGCACTCGTCAAAGCATAGTTGAGGGAATTGGCTTAAAGATGCCATTTGGAGATGTGACAGAATCTTGTCGGAGATGGGCTTAAAGATGCCATCCCAAAAATGTTTGTTGAATTGTATGTTGCAGGTGAGTGGATGAGTATCAGAAAGGTATCCATGTTTGGAACGTCTCTGAACCGGGGGTCTGAATAAGCAACAGATTAGCATCTGTGTCAGAAGGCATCTGTTGTACCCCAAAATTTGCCCTCCCATATTTTTCAAGAAAATTGCCAAGTCAAGCTGCAAAATTCCCCAAGGGTTGCACAGTGCAAAGGCCTCCCATACAGTCAAAACTAGGGTTTGTGTTCTGATCAAGAAATTGAAGGTTTCAAAGGCCCAATCAAGTCTCACATGCCTACAAACATGGTCAAGCATCCTCATATCAAGTTTCAAGGCATTCAGCACAAAATTGCACAGTCAAAACCCTAAATTGCACTACAGTCAACTGTAGGGGCAAAATGGTCATTTGGCAGTCAAAAGCTCAAATTTTTGGTCAGCATATCATTTTGAAGCCACAAACATCATTTGATCAATGCTTGATCATGATTCTCAAATTTGGCTCAGAAATCATCAAAGATGCAAAAGTTTCCTTATTTGGACAGCTGAAAAAGTCAACTGAAATTGACCAGGGCATAACTTTCACATGGATTATCAGAAAAATTCCATCCAAAGCTCATTTTGAAGGGAAAGACATTTCCTACAATTCATATTCATACTTCAAGTCCAAGAAATGCTCTCACAAAAAGTTATCAATTTCAACATTATAGGTCATTTTCAAAAGTCAACAAAAAGGGACTTTAAGTCAAAGGCCATAACTTGAGATTGGTAAATCAAAATGACATGGGACCAAAGGCATTGGTTAAAGGACTCAAAGACCTTTCCAAAATGTCCAAGAACATGAGAAAAGCTTAAAAATTGAGCAAGTTATGCCTTGTGGAAGTTGGGAAATTTTTGGATATTTTGAAAAGTCAACACTACTTCAAATGACCTAAAATTGCTAATGGGCCCATTTTTCTTCCATGATTCATCATCCATGACATGTGCACGACCACTTGGCCCAAAGGGAAGTATTTTCTCATTTTTTATTTATTTATTTGAATTATTATTTATATTAATTCATTTAAATCATTTAAATATATGAAAAATATCTAACTTGACCTAACCAATCTTTTTATACATGTTTTGGACTCAATATTTCGTGCTTAGCTAAATGTGGAAAGAATTGGAGCAATTGGATCCTAATTGACACAAAGAACACATGAAAAAGATTTAAAAAGATCTTTAGAAAATCAAATTTCAAAATCCATGATTGCAAGAGATTTGATTGAGTTTTGTTAACCTAATGCCTTCACTACATATGCCTGATCAAAAACCTAATCATACTAGACAAAAAGCTGCGCCCAAAAGCATTTGCAAAACTTGGAATTTTTGCCTAAAAAGTCAATTCTGAAATCATCTTTAGGGGTGGATTCAAAGCGCAATTCTCATTCCATTAGCTTCCTCAAGTCTCCCTGAACATATTCCAATCATTAACATCCATTCAAACTCCAAGAATTGGTATATTGAATCAAAACTGTACAGAAAAAATTCATAATCGTATATCATATTCCATGCATTATTTGTGAAATTTATTCATGGATTCATGTTCATTATGATGTTTTAAAGCTAACCATGATGTTTAATTGAATTATTATGCTGTATACGAGATTTCGCCATGTTCGATTTCTAGGGTTTACAGGGTTGGAAATTAGGGCTTTTACAAAAAGGAAAAATTAGGACTCAAGACCATGACCATTAGCATCAGTGCATCTGGACGAAGAAGAAGCACCCATCGCGCCAAATTTATGGACACCTGAGGGCTAATCGCTGTTTTTCAATAGCTGGCCTAAGAAAACGCCATAAAAACCGTTGCTTTTGTTTTTGTTTTACAGGGATGGTAAAGAAGATGATGTGTTGTCAACAAGTGATACGCTAGTTTGAAAACTCGCGCGCGTTACCCACTAATGTTTTGTTTTCTTTTATAATATTTATTAGTCACTTATAAATCAAACGCGTAAGTTGGCTCCACTGGCAAGCATGAAGGCTGGTAATGTTAGTGACTTGGGTTCGATCCCAGGTCTTCACTCTTTCCATTTATTTTTCTTCAATTAACAATCACGTGCAGATTCCTTGCTGAGGTACACCATGCGCCTCCAAATCAGGCCTTGCCACGTTCATCTCAAGAGCAATCCAAAGGTGCAGATTGGAGAACACGGTGAATCCAAGTCAACGCATGTGTACGTTCCTAGAAAAAGTCAACAAGGCCATGCTTATTGGGCCAGAAATCTTGGGCTATACCTCCAAAATCAGGGGCAGACCCCCTAGGTTTGCAAGTCTTTATTTTTACTTTTTATTCTATTTTCTTTCTAATTATTGCTTTAATTAATTAATTAATTATTTTTACAAAATATAAAAAATGCCTAAAAATCAGAAAAGACAAAATATATAATAAATATTTTTTAATTTAATATTTTCTTGTAAACAAATGCATATAAATAAATTTAGTATAAATTAGGGTTTTAATATTAATTCTTTTCATAAAAAATCTAAAAAGAAGTAGAATTAGGTTTAATTAATGTTTTTATCCCTTTTTAATTTTTCTTTCTCATAATAATATTTATTTAGTTTATTTATTTTTATAGTCAAATTTGCATGTAAATTAACTTAGGTTTAAATTAGGTTAAAATTCAATATTTTTCTTAATAACTTAAAAATAATTAGAACTAGGTTTAACATTTCATTTTAATTTTAATTAATTCTCTCGTTTTCTATTAAATCTTAAAATATTAAAAACACCAAAAAATAAGTTCTTTTTTCTTTTAATTTTAATTTTAATTCCTTATCAATTTTAATTATTGCAAAAGGGTCCAACGCCCATATCCTTAATTTTCTCATTAATTCGCGTATTTATTTTTGCTTAAATAATTATGTATCTCTCCCGAAGCTTTGTAACATTTACTTCTCGCACTTTTAATTCTTTTAATTTCTTTACTTTTTTCTGTCAAATCGGGTCCGGTTTAATTTTGGCGATGTGGACCCGCGCCATTTGTAATAGCTTTAGATTTACTTTTCCTCGCAAATATTTTAACTGTTAAACAAAGCATGCAAGAATGAATGGCCTTAAATAAAATCAAGCGTAGAATCACTTTGACATGAACAAGATAAATGCAAATGAACATGACACACAAATCACACACCACCCCTAGGGTACGCCTCACTGTTGCCTTGCCTCGAAAGGTGATCGTCGAGTAGAGGATGTCTTAGTAAGTCCTCATGATCCGGGAACCTGGCATGAGGGTAGCTTCTAAGGTGTCTTCCCATTGCTCTGGTGATCACCATGTCCCGAACCTCGAATTGACCCGAATACCTCCAACGGTGGTGCTACCTACCTCTCAATGGTGGGATGGCACTACTTTAAAGGACATTTACACAGACGAATTCCTTAGGGTAGGTAGGTTCTCGTAGATACTTGCTCTAATTTCAAAAACAAATCACAATACTTTTCACACCGACACATTTTCAAAAGCTTTCAAAGCAACTTTTCAAACACTCTGACACAAGAGTCGAACTGGAATTTTCAAAGAAACTTTTTTAAGACCCACAATTGAAAAGCAAACAAACCATTTTTGAAAACACAAATGAGCAAGTATCTAAGAGCCCGTGGATAACCATGGATAGAAAGGGTGCTAACACCTTCCCTTTCTATAATCTACCTCCCGAACCGAGAGCAATCTCTTTAAGGAATTTTTCTGTGCTTTTGTCCTTTCCATTTGGAGAAAATAAAAGACGGTGGCGACTCTTGCTTCCGCGACATTTCGCGAACCAGCGTTAAACAGTCAGTTCCAGATCCACCGATCACAGAACTGGCGACTCTGCTGGGGATAAACTTAAAGTGAGGTGTACCTTAGGCTTAGTTCATAACTGTGTTTTCAATTGTATTGACTTGATTGCTTTATTATTGTGGGACTGTCTTGGGAGTTCTATAGATCCTAACCCGGATCTGGGGGATACCTTCTTAGAAAGTAGCAACAAGGCTGTGAGGGAACTGTGCGGGGTATACCGACATGGTTGAAACAGTCTGCTACGTTGATGTGGCACTTTGGGGTGTACCGGTAACCCTTGAGTTCAGTCAAGGAGAGTACGGGGCCTCCGCGTGGTGTCGCGAAGCATCAACAGACCTTAGGGACCTTAATTGAACTATCTTGGCCTCTTTAGGGTAGGGAGATAACTGACTTTGGTGCAGTCCGAGGTTGGTTGATACTCGATACTACACTCAATTGAGGGTTGCTTTCCTGGAATATTTCGGTCGCCAGTTCAGTGGCTAAATCGAAACGATGAACAATGAAAGCAATCCAATGATATTGAGACCCTTAGAACCCGGTTACTTCTAATAGGACAGGTTGAGCCCACCAACTTCAAGAGGGTAATACCCAGACCCCATGCTGGCCTAAACTCTAAGGGCTTTCTCTTGTGTGACTTGTGTGCCTTCATACTTGACTATTTGCATGCTTGTTGTCTGACACTTGAGTTTCTTGCAGGTTTCGTTTATAGTCCTTAATTGGGACTCATAACAGGGTTTACTGAATCTCCTGCAGGTTTTGTTCATAGTCCTTAACTAGGACTTATAACAAGGCTTACTAAGTTTCTTGCAGGTTTTTGTTTTAGTCCTTAACTAGGACTCATAACAAGGTTTACCAAGTCCTTGCAGGGTTTGTTTATAGTCCTTAACTGGGACTCATGACAGGTTTTACTTGAGTTTCTTGTAGGTTTTGGTTTGCAGTCCTTAATAAGGGCTCATAACAGGGTTTATTCACATTACCCCATGCATACCATGACATCATACCATTGCATACATCCTAACCCATTTCAAGGATCTCAAGGGCTTGTGATGCAGGTCACAGTGAATCAACTATCCCAGCAAGGGGAAAAGAGGATTTATTTTCCTCTAGCCAAGGTTGTCAGGGGCTATGACCCACTGGATATGGTGAGCCTTTGACCCTTGGAAGAAAGACTCTCAACAAATATGAAGTTTCTTCCAATCAAGCTACCGGATCCAAATGCTAACAAATTTCCTTGTTTACCCCGCGAGGTCCTTGAAAACATTGCATGCATGTCATACACATCATTGCATTACAGGTATCCCTTTTGCAGGTCACTTACCTTTCCCGCTGTTTATTTCAGCCATGGCTTCACAACAAGATAACCAGGACCTTCACGCTCAAGAGTCTCAGTTCAGGGAAATCTTCCTAGGTCTATCCAAGGGGCAGGAAGAGTTGAGGACACTCCTCATGGGGAATCTGATCAGAAAGAGTCCTGAAGATGACAAGGACGAACAGCTGAAACGTCTACAAGCTAAGGTAGACACATTGAAAAGCCAGATACTGGGGCAAAGGGCCCTCATTCAAGGTTTAGCTCAGGAGCAAGGAGAGCTGAGAGCCATGATCAGTCAGCTTCCTCAAGGCATGAAGCAACCAGCCCAAATCAGGGACCAGGTCATGGAACAGTTTCCAAGAGGGCAAAGGTCGGGTCCAATGAATAGACCTCTCCGAGTTGCTACAACTTCACAGGTCCAACAACGACCTCGCCCAGAACAACGGACTGATCAGAGCAAACCAGACAAGCCTAAAAGGCAGTTCGCCAAGCTCAACATGTCGCTGGATCAAGCACTACAACAAATGTTGGAGGCAGGGCTGATCACCTTAAGGGCTCCTCTCCGGAATCCAAACACTTCTGCTCCTAACTATCATCCCAACGATAGGTGCGCATACCATTCTGATAGCCCGGGGCATACTACGGACAACTGCTGGCCTCTCAAAAACAAGATTCAAGACATGATTGACGCTGGAGAGATTCAGTTTGAAGTACCTGAGACTCCGAACATAATCACTGCTCCCTTGCCAAATCATGGCTAGGATTGAGAAATTTTTGTTCATTCGAATGTTCAAGTTGCAATTTCCTTTTGTTCAAACATTTATTCATGTTAAACATTGTTATTCCATTAATGCATTGCTTATGTCTATTTTGAATCAATATATTCGTATTCACTCTATGCAAATTATTTTCATATTTTTTCTGATGTCAGCTCTTGACTAATAATTCTAAGCCTCTTGAGGGAGGATGACGAAAACGATACCACGATCTTTACATTATGCTTTTGAACAGACCCCACTGATGAGGTACAGGCATTGTTTCAATTCCTAAACACTGGAGTTATAAGGAAGTTAATCCCTCATCAACCCCTCTGAGCCAAAGAAGTAGGAGTTTTTCTTTTCGAAATTTAAAACCCTTAATCATAACCTGGGGCAGGGTAGTTCTCTCAGTTGATCCAAGTGCATAACGAATGGCACCAAAGAGGTCCTTACAAAACAAAGAAAGACAGTGATGGTTCCGAATGATCAATAAAGAAAGGCAGTCATTATCTTTCAAAATAAAAAACCCATTAAGTCAAAACCCATGAAGGAGACTTACAAAACTGGGGCATCCCGCTGACTGTAATTCCAAAAAAGGAAACAGTTCAGGCAAAAAAGAAAGGGATAACAAAAATCAAGAAAGAGGTCTCACAAACCCTCAACCAAAGCAAAGAATGACTGCCTATTCAAAATAAGTTATCAACATCCGAATCATCACCGGAAAATTAGAACAAAGACTCAAACAAGGTCTAACGTATGATCAACTGAGTTTAGGTTTGGAGAACATCACGAAGAGCGGGTGGGTACAAATAAAATTTGAGCCTTTATCCTTTGTTTCTTAAACCGTGAACCAGGCCACGTTATAACCCTAAAAAGTCCTAGCTGAAGCATGGGTTAGTTCGAAAGCATACTGTCACGAAAGGTATCCTGACTCCTTAAGGCCTACGGTAAATACGGAGTTGACATCACGTTTTACAAACATTCACTTGTTTTATGAAAAAAAGAATGCATTTTCAAAATCTTCGAGACAGACATAAGCTTTGCATTTTTAACATAACTTTGTTTGCATATGACTTTTTGTTTGAACAGCATAGAAATTCGCATG
Organism: Vicia faba; assembly: GCA_948472305.1. Taxonomy (NCBI): domain Eukaryota; kingdom Viridiplantae; phylum Streptophyta; class Magnoliopsida; order Fabales; family Fabaceae; genus Vicia; species Vicia faba. The sequence goes on along the minus strand of OX451738.1, from coordinate 1,403,747,473 downwards.
ACGAGAGTCTAGTGAACAAGAGTATCTCCAATCAAGGGGCACGGCATGATCATGGTCTACCATCTGGGGCAGTTAAGTCAAGATCCAGAGAATCTCTCAAAAGGCCAAAAAGCCTGGGGCAAATCTCTGCCTAAGTCACTTGGGGCACTCCAACAACGAATCTTGCCTGATCAAGTACCTCCTGGTGGCATGACAAAACCCTTCTAACAGGGGCAACTCCCCACATTCCCTGAACGTGGACATAGTCGAAAAAATACTACGCAAAGTCAAAGACCCGCTAGGTTGACACACCTAGGCAAAAATAAGGGCTTCCCGGCGAACCAAAAGGGTTCGGGCAAAATGAAGGGTTGAAATGAAAAATCTGTACACCCGGCAAGTCGAAAACCTGAAAAGGCGGCTTGGGCAAAAATGGGTATCCCGGTGGACTGAAAACCCGAAAGGGCGGTCCAGGCAAAAGTTAGGGATTAAAGCGTACGACTATGTCCTGCCATCTGTCTACCAGAAGAAGGTTTGACCCTCAACAATTATCAGCATCCCACATGTGCCTCCCCCATAGAAACAGGGGCAATAAAGAGTGGTCTAAGCAATCTGATTGGTCTATCCTCCAAGGTATCAGGGTAGGTTCCGTCGAAGAACATAACCAATACAGTTCAATACTTCCCCAAGCAGCATATATATTCTTAACAAGCATCCCCGGCAGTCTTGGTCTAAAGATTGTTCCCCGGCGGCGCATCAAACATTCAAAGGGATCATTTCCCCAGCATATCAAAACTCCCCAGAAGAGTCCAATCCAGTTTCCCTAGGAAAGTTGGAATTCATCTCCCCAAGCAGTAAGCTTATCCCCGGTAGATTCTGGAAGCTTACCCCCTCGCAGAGCACGAACGCGTCGTCTGGCTTGACTTAAAGAGTTATTTCCTTAACAGGATATAACTGGGTTATCCTCAGCCAAAAGCCACGGAAAGAGCGTCCCCGACGAAACCTTCTTATCCCCAGCAAACTATTATCAACACTCAGCAAGGCATCCCTCTTCCCACAGAGTATTGCTTCCCAGCATGGTCGCTAGAGTATTTTTTCTCCCCGCAGAATCTTCCATTTGCCAAGTTTATTCCGCAACGGAGTCATCTTCTCCTACCGGTATTCTTGCAGTTATCATCCCCAGCAGAAGCAAAATCTATTCCTCAACATCAGCCCAGGATACGACTTCCCGGCACCCGTCAAAGATTTACTTTCCTAGACAAAAACATACATAAAACATCACATACATCATTATAACATGCATAGACACATCATATCATACAAGTTTCATTTATATTGAGAACATCATTGCTTGATCCATATCATGCATTGCATATAACTGACCTTTACCTTTCAGGAAAGATCCAGTTAAGTTCTCAAGCTACATTTCAAGACCTAGACCGGTTCAGTTAAATCGACCCTAAGATTTTCCTGATGCTTATCCAGTCAAAGGCCTTCTCTGGTTCAGTCAGATCGACCCTAAGATCTCCCTGATGCTTATCCAGTTGAAGATATTTCAAGACCTAGACCGGTTCAGTTAAATCGACCCTAAGATTTTCCTGATGCTTATCCAGTCAAAGGCCTTCTCTGGTTCAGTCAGATCGACCCTAAGATCTCCCTGATGCTTATCCAGTTGAAGATATTTCAAGACCTAGACCGGTTCAGTTAAATCGACCCTAAGATTTTCCTGATGCTTATCCAGTCAAAGGCCTTCTCTGGTTCAGTCAGATCGACCCTAAGATCTCCCTGATGCTTATCCAGTTGAAGATATTTCAAGACCTAGACCAGTTCAGTTAAATCGACCCTAAGATTTTCCTGATGCTTATCCAGTCAAAGGCCTTCTCTGGTTCAGTCAGATCGACCCTAAGATCTCCCTGATGCTTATCCAGTTGAAGATATTTCAAGACCTAGACCGGTTCAGTTAAATCGACCCTAAGATTTTCCTGATGCTTATCCAGTCAAAGGCCTTCTCTGGTTCAGTCAGATCGACCCTAAGATCTCCCTGATGCTTATCCAGTTGAAGATATTTCAAGACCTAGACCGGTTCAGTTAAATCGACCCTAAGATTTTCCTGATGCTTATCCAGTCAAAGGCCTTCTCTGGTTCAGTCAGATCGACCCTAAGATCTCCCTGATGCTTATCCAGTTGAAGATATTTCAAGACCTTGTCCGGTTCAGTTAAATCGACCCTAAGATTTTCCTGATGCTTATCCAGTCAAAGGCCTTCTCTGGTTCAGTCAGATCGACCCTAAGATCTCCCTGATGCTTATCCAGTTGAAGATATTCCAAGACCTTGTCCGGTTCAGTTAAATCGACCCTAAGATTGTCCTGATGCTTATCCAGTCAAAGGCCTCCTCTGGTTCAGTCAGATCGACCCTAAGATCTCCCTGATTCTTATCCCAGTAGAAGACACCCAAGATTTTTTCTCAACGAGCGTTGTTGAAGTTAAAGTCGCCCAAGGTTCTCTTACCATTCATACTAAGGCAGTAACCCTCCCTGGTTCATTCATCGCCGTTTGAAGCTCCAGACCCAGCTCCTGTAACCAATCAGGACATATCTATGCCAAGCATCTAAAAACAACTCCTGCGACGTGTCAGGTACTCATTTTTCTTTTTTGCAGGTATGCAGGTTCTCGCCAAGGAATCTCTTACGCGATCAACATCCAGATGGCATCTATAAGCCCATCATCCTATCCAGCAATCTCCAAATGGCATCTATAAGTCCGTTCCCCCCATCACACTGCTAACATGTGAGCGCAAATTTCTGGGCACTCTAGTGTCCAATCATCTTCTACCCTCGGATTACGAAAGGCACGTCAGCCAATCTGCATCCTCAGGTCTAAGAAGATTGAACAGGGGCAACTGTTGTACCCCAAAATTTGCCCTCCCATATTTTTCAAGAAAATTGCCAAGTCAAGCTGCAAAATTCCCCAAGGGTTGCACAGTGCAAAGGCCTCCCATACAGTCAAAACTAGGGTTTGTGTTCTGATCAAGAAATTGAAGGTTTCAAAGGCCCAATCAAGTCTCACATGCCTACAAACATGGTCAAGCATCCTCATATCAAGTTTCAAGGCATTCAGCACAAAATTGCACAGTCAAAACCCTAAATTGCACTACAGTCAACTGTAGGGGCAAAATGGTCATTTGGCAGTCAAAAGCTCAAATTTTTGGTCAGCATATCATTTTGAAGCCACAAACATCATTTGATCAATGCTTGATCATGATTCTCAAATTTGGCTCAGAAATCATCAAAGATGCAAAAGTTTCCTTATTTGGACAGCTGAAAAAGTCAACTGAAATTGACCAGGGCATAACTTTCACATGGATTATCAGAAAAATTCCATCCAAAGCTCATTTTGAAGGGAAAGACATTTCCTACAACTCATCTTCATACTTCAAGTCCAAGAAATGCTCTCACAAAAAGTTATCAATTTCAACATTATAGGTCATTTTCAAAAGTCAACAAAAAGGGACTTTAAGTCAAAGGCCATAACTTGAGATTGGTAAATCAAAATGACATGGGACCAAAGGCATTGGTTAAAGGACTCAAAGACCTTTCCAAAATGTCCAAGAACATGAGAAAAGCTTAAAAATTGAGCAAGTTATTCCTTGTGGAAGTTGGGAAATTTTTGGATATTTTGAAAAGTCAACACTACTTCAAATGACCTAAAATTGCTAATGGGCCCATTTTTCTTCCATGATTCATCATCCATGACATGTGCACGACCACTTGGCCCAAAGGGAAGTATTTTCTCATTTTTTATTTATTTATTTGAATTATTATTTATATTAATTCATTTAAATCATTTAAATATATGAAAAATATCTAACTTGACCTAACCAATCTTTTTATACATGTTTTGGACTCAATATTTCGTGCTTAGCTAAATGTGGAAAGAATTGGAGCAATTGGATCCTAATTGACACAAAGAACACATGAAAAAGATTTAAAAAGATCTTTAGAAAATCAAATTTCAAAATCCATGATTGCAAGAGATTTGATTGAGTTTTGTTAACCTAATGCCTTCACTACATATGCCTGATCAAAAACCTAATCATACTAGACAAAAATCTGCGCCCAAAAGCATTTGCAAAACTTGGAATTTTTGCCTACAAAGTCAATTCTGAAATCATCTTTAGGGGTGGATTCAAAGCGCAATTCTCATTCCATTAGCTTCCTCAAGTCTCCCTGAACATATTCCAATCATTAACATCCATTCAAACTCCAAGAATTGGTATATTGAATCAAAACTGTACAGAAAAAATTCATAATCGTATATCATATTCCATGCATTATTTGTGAAATTTATTCATGGATTCATGTTCATTATGATGTTTTAAAGCTAACCATGATGTTTAATTGAATTATTATGCTGTATACGAGATTTCGCCATGTTCGATTTCTAGGGTTTACAGGGTTGGAAATTAGGGCTTTTACAAAAAGGAAAAATTAGGACTCAAGACCATGACCATTAGCATCAGTGCATCTGGACGAAGAAGAAGCACCCATCGCGCCAAATTTATGGACACCTGAGGGCTAATCGCTGTTTTTCAATAGCTGGCCTAAGAAAACGCCATAAAAACCGTTGCTTTTGTTTTTGTTTTACAGGGATGGTGAAGAAGATGATGTGTTGTCAACAAGTGATACGCTAGTTTGAAAACTCGCGCGCGTTACCCACTAATGTTTTGTTTTCTTTTATAATATTTATTAGTCACTTATAAATCAAACGCGTAAGTTGGCTCCACTGGCAAGCATGAAGGCTGGTAATGTTAGTGACCTGGGTTCGATCCCAGGTCTTCACTCTTTCCATTTATTTTTCTTCAATTAACAATCACGTGCAGATTCCTTGCTGAGGTACACCATGCGCCTCCAAATCAGGCCTTGCCACGTTCATCTCAAGAGCAATCCAAAGGTGCAGATTGGAGAACACGGTGAATCCAAGTCAACGCATGTGTACGTTCCCAGAAAAAGTCAACAAGGCCATGCTTATTGGGCCAGAAATCTTGGGCTATACCTCCAAAATCAGGGGCAGACCCCCTAGGTTTGCAAGTCTTTATTTTTACTTTTTATTCTATTTTCTTTCTAATTATTGCTTTATTTAATTAATTAATTATTTTTACAAAATATAAAAAATGCCTAAAAATCAGAAAAGACAAAATATATAATAAATATTTTTTATTTTAATATTTTCTTGTAAACAAATGCATATAAATAAATTTAGTATAAATTAGGGTTTTAATATTAATTCTTTTCATAAAAAATCTAAAAAGAAGTAGAATTAGGTTTAATTAATGTTTTTATCCCTTTTTAATTTTTCTTTCTCATAATAATATTTATTTAGTTTATTTATTTTTATAGTCAAATTTGCATGTAAATTAACTTAGGTTTAAATTAGGTTAAAATTCAATATTTTTCTTAATAACTTAAAAATAATTAGAACTAGGTTTAACATTTCATTTTAATTTTAATTAATTCTCTCGTTTTCTATTAAATCTTAAAATATTAAAAACACCAAAAAATTAGTTCTTTTTTCTTTTAATTTTAATTTTAATTCCTTATCAATTTTAATTATTGCAAAAGGGTCCAACGCCCATATCCTTAATTTTCTCATTAATTCGCGTATTTATTTTTGCTTAAATAATTATGTATCTCTCCCGAAGCTTTGTAACATTTACTTCTCGCACTTTTAATTCTTTTAATTTCTTTACTTTTTTCTGTCAAATCGGGTCCGGTTTAATTTTGGCGATGTGGACCCGCGCCATTTGTAATAGCTTTAGATTTACTTTTCCTCGCAAATATTTTAACTGTTAAACAAAGCATGCAAGAATGAATGGCCTTAAATAAAATCAAGCGTAGAATCACTTTGACATGAACAAGATAAATGCAAATGAACATGACACACAAATCACACACCACCCCTAGGGTACGCCTCACTGTTGCCTTGCCTCGAAAGGTGATCGTCGAGTAGAGGATGTCTTAGTAAGTCCTCATGATCCGGGAACCTGGCATGAGGGTAGCTTCTAAGGTGTCTTCCCATTGCTCTGGTGATCACCATGTCCCGAACCTCGAATTGACCCGAATACCTCCAACGGTGGTGCTACCTACCTCTCAATGGTGGGATGGCACTACTTTAAAGGACATTTACACAGACGAATTCCTTAGGGTAGGTAGGTTCTCGTAGATACTTGCTCTAATTTCAAAAACAAATCACAATACTTTTCACACCGACACATTTTCAAAAGCTTTCAAAGCAACTTTTCAAACACTCTGACACAAGAGTCGAACTGGAATTTTCAAAGAAACTTTTTTAAGACCCACAATTGAAAAGCAAACAAACCATTTTTGAAAACACAAATGAGCAAGTATCTAAGAGCCCGTGGATAACCATGGATAGAAAGGGTGCTAACACCTTCCCTTTCTATAATCTACCTCCCGAACCGAGAGCAATCTCTTTAAGGAATTTTTCTGTGCTTTTGTCCTTTCCATTTGGAGAAAATAAAAGATGGTGGCGACTCTTGCTTCCGCGACATTTCGCGAACCAGCGTTAAACAGTCAGTTCCAGATCCACCGATCACAGCATCCGTAAACTGTTTTCAGAAATCCTCGAAGTTTGAAACTTACTAAACTTATCTTGCGAAGGGTAAAGTATTATCTGAAACATAAAGTTATGCTGTATGATGCAATGTATGTGTTATATGAATGTAATGAATGTGTATGTAAGCTGATCAGTCGCCTTGCCGAGGAGGATAAATCCTGGATGGCTGGAGGTAATAAAATCTTTGGCCGCTGTCGGGGAAAATAAATCCTGGACTGCTGTTGGGGATTGAAAATCCTTTGATCGTTGAAAATGAGAAGTCCTGGGACCGCTGTTGGGAAAATCAGGAGTTTGGGTTATATGCCAATCTACTGGGGATTCCTGCTTTGAGGAGATCTTCGCCGGGGAATATCTGAAAAATTCTGTGAGGAATTTGAGAATGAGAGTCTTCATTCTCCTTGGGGAATTAGTGTTGAGGAGCCAAGAACGAGAATCTTCGATCTGCAGGGGATTTGAAATTCTGACAAATTCAAACTGAGAGTAAAGAAAACTTTGGAGAATCAAGGACGAGAGTCTTGATTTTGTTGGGGAGTAAGAAACTCTGTGGGGAATAGCCATACTGTTGAAAAGTAGCTATCTTGTTGGAGAGGCTTATTCCTGTTTGGAGGAAGTTCAGAAGTCAAGTCGTATGCCACTTTGAGCATGGGAATCTTCATTCTGTCGGGAATATCAGGAAGTTGAATTGTATAACACTTTGCTGGGGAAGCCAAAATGAGAATCTTCATTCAGGTCTTGGGTTAGAAGGTTGGGTGTATGCCAATCTACTGGGGAAGCCTAAATTGAGAATCTTCATTCAGGTCTTGGGTCAGAAGGTTGGGTGTATGCCAATCTACTGGGGAAGCCTAAATTGAGAATCTTCATTCAGGTCTTGGGTCAGAAGGTTGGGAGTATACCAATCTCTTGAGGTTTCAAGGATGAGAATCTTCATTCTTGAGAGAAACAAATTTTTAGAAGCTTCAGTTGTCCGTTATTCTGTTGGTGGGTATCAGGAGCTTGGGAGTATACCAATCTCTTGATATTTCAAGGATGATAATCTTCATTCTTGAGAGAAACAAATTTTTAGGAGCTTCAGTTGTCCGTTATTCGGTTGGTGGGTATCAGGAGCTTGGGAGTATACCAATCTCTTGAGGTTTCAAGGATGAGAATCTTCATTCTGTTAACGGTATCAGGAGCTTGGGAGTATACCAATCTCTTGAGGTTTCAAGGATGAGAATCTTCATTCTGTTAACGGTATCAGGAGCTTGGGAGTATACCAATCTCTTGAGGTTTAAAGGATGAGAATCTTCATTCTTGAGAAAAACAAAATTTTAGGAGCTTCAGTTGTCCGTTATTCTGTTGGTGGGTATCAGGAGCTTGGGAGTATACCAATCTCTTGAGGTTTCAAGGATGAGAATCTTCATTCTGTTAACGGTCATGAGGTTGGGAGTATACCAATCTCTTGAGGTTTAAAGGATGAGAATCTTCATTCTGTTAACGGTATCAGGAGGTTGGGAGTATACCAATCTTCTGAGGTTTCAAGGATGAGAATCTTCATTCTGTTAAGGGTCAGGAGGTTGGGAGTATACCAATCTCTTGAGGTTTCAAGGATAAGAATCTTCATTCTGTTAACGGTATCAGGAGCTTGGGAGTATACCAATCTCTTGAGGTTTCAAGGATGAGAATCTTCATTCTGTTAACGGTATCAGGAGCTTGGGAGTATACCAATCTCTTGAGGTTTCAAGGATGAGAATCTTCATTCTGTTAAGGGTCAGGAGGTTGGGAGTATACCAATCTTCTGAGGTTTCAAGGATGAGAATCTTCATTCTGTTAAGGGTCAGGAGGTTGGGAGTATACCAATCTCTTGAGGTTTCAAGGATGAGAATATTCATTCTGTTAACGGCATCAGGAGCTTGGGAGTATACCAATCTCTTGAGGTTTCAAGGATGAGAATCTTCATTCTTAAGAGAAATAGATTTTTAGGAGCTTCAGTTGTCCGTTATTCTGTTGGTGGGTGTAACTTCCAACAGGTGATGAAGAAATTTTTTAACGACCGTGACTTCCAGCAGGTGATGAAGGAAATTTTGAACGACCGTGGCTTCCAACAGGTGATGAAGGAAATTTTGATGACGACTGTAGCTTCCAACAGGTGATGAAGGAAATTTTGAACGACCGATCAATTTGAAATGTAATTTGTTTTGGAGAATAAATCCTTGATAAGTGTTGGGGAAATAAACCCATGACTGCTGGTCTGCTAGAGAGGTGACGAACTTCTCGAGGACGCTTGAATTTATTTTTAGAAAGATTTCGGAGAGATCCGTCACTGCCCCTAATATCAAGTGCTTGTGGTACTTCTAGGAAACTTGGACTGTACGTAACCCTTTGTGGAGATTGACGTTTTAATGCCCCAAGTGATGGTGAGGGAGACTTGCCCCAGGTTAATCTGCAATTGAGAGATTTCTTGAAATCTTGACTGGACTGTCCCAGGTTCACTAAACTTTGAAAGATTTGTTGAAATCTTGACTGGACTGCCCCAGATTTGCTGGACCATACCAAACCAAGTCCCCTTCTTGTTGATAGGAGATTTTTGCAACGGGAGTGTCATCCCACTTGAAGTGATTTTATTCACTGAGAGAGCTTTTGTTCCTCCGAACATTCACTATATGAATTTCTTTGCTATCAAACAAATAAACATGTGCAAACAACGATATTCAAATAATGCAAAGTTTATGCTTGTCTTGATTTTTTTTTTGAAAAATGTGTTTTTTAGCAGAAAACTTTTAATAAGACAAATTCAACACAAGATTTAGGGCAAAGCCTTACAGGAGTCAGGATACCTTTTGTAACAATATGCTTTCGAACTAACCCATGCTTCAATTAAGACTTTTAAAGGGTTGTAACGTGGCTTGGTTCACGGTTTAAGAAACAAAGGATAAAGGCTCCAAGTATATTTGTACCCACCCGCTCTTCGTGATGTCCTTCAATCCTATACTCAGTTAATTGTGCGTCGAACTCTATTCGAGTTTGGAAAGACGATTTGGTGATGGTTCACACCAGTGGAATTTTTATGGGAAGGCAGTCATCTTTGCAACATTTTTCATGTTGTTGAGGATTTATAATGACCTCTTTCTTTTGATTTGTTATCCCTAATTTTTGCCGGACTGCTCCTGTTTTCGAGATTACAGTCAGCGGGATGCCCCAGCTTTCTTAAGCCTCCTTTATAGGTTTTGGCTCAGTGGACTTTTCTCTTTTGAGACATAATGACTACCTATGAGATAAGGAACCATCACTGTCTTTTGATTCCCAGGGAATGTTTTTGATGTCATTCGTTGTATTACGAATTTAGAGTTTCCGACTTTAATGCACATCTTTTTTTGAATTAACTGAGAGACTACTCTGCCCCAGGTTTAATCAATGGTTTCAATTTGTATTCAAAACAGAAAACTTCTACTTCTTTGGCTCGAAGGGGGTTGACTAGGGATTATCTTCCTTATAACTCCAGTGTTTAGGATTTGAAAGAAACGCCTGTACATCGTCAGCAAGGTCTGTTCAAAAGCATACTGTATGAGATTATGGCATTGTTTCATCATCCTCCCTCTAAAGGCTTGTAGATTTTATCAAGAGTTAAATATCATAATGAAAGTAGAAAGCATAGTTCAAGAATAGTGAAAACGAATGGATGAATTCAAGACAAACATATGCAATGCATTAATGAAACAGAGTTTGACATCAACAGATAATTGTTTGAATAACAAAAGAAATTACAACTTGAAAATTCAAATGAAACAAAAGTCTCTTAGTTCAAACTTTGTCAACTCAGGTGGAGAACCCTTAGCGGAAGATTTTCATCTCGCCATCCGGCATGAATTCCAGCACTCCTTCGTCAATCAAGTCTTGGATCTTGTTTTTCAAAGCCCAACAGTCATCGGTGTCATGTCCAGGACTATGGGAGTGGTATATACAAAATGCGTTGGGGTGATAGCTAGGAGCAGAGGTATTGGGCTTTCGAATAGGATCCTTTAAAGCAAGCAGATTGACTTCCAACAAGCGTTTCAATATTAGAGATGATGGTATGTCAGTCTCAGAGAAATGTCTTCCAGACGTATTTTTCTTACACCGATTACCCCGTTGACCCTGGCGAGGTTGTTGCTGGGCTTGTGACCCTGAAGCAAGTTGAGGAGCTTTTCCCTTGTCTTCTTGTCTCAAAGGAGGTTGAATGATGACTTGATCTTCTACCCTAGCTGTTTTCCCCACTTGGTTATCTTGAAGCAGTTTGTTGACGAGAACCCTGAGCTCTTCTTGTCTTTGAGCCAAGTCTTAAATGAGAGCCATCTGGCCCACCAATTGTCCCATCATCTGGATCTTCATTGTTGCCAGCTCAAACTGTAGTTCTTCCAACTGATCATTCCTGACGCCGCCTGAATTTCCCAGGACCATGCCCCTTGTGAGGAGACCTTTCACTTCTTCTTGCCCATGGGACAGGTTCAAGAACAAATCTTGGAGTTGAGCGTTTTGAGCTTGGATATCTTCGACAGTCCTCTCTAGAGCCATCTCTACTGAAATAAACAGTAGGAGAATAAGGAAACCTGAAAGGGAAAACCTGTTATGATACAATGCATGATATGTGGATGCATGTTTTCAAGAATCTCTCGGGGTAAACACAAGAAAATGTTAGAGGTTGAACTTTGATCAACATCTTTGACTGAAGAACTTTGTATTGGTGGGTGTCTTTCCACGATAATCAAGCTCACCATGTCAAGTGGGTCATAGCCCCCGATTCCAGTTGTTGCACTTGATCTTTGACGACGTTTGTTTAGAGGAAAATCCTCTTGCCCTTTGGTAGATGTCTGGTTCAACGTGACCCTGCATCAGAAGACCCTCGAGATCCTTGAAATGGTTATTGAAAATGCTATGGTATGATGTTATGTACAGGTATGCAAAAGTAAGTAAGTGTATATACATGCAATCATATTCACACAAAGCAAACAAGTCCTTAGGTTTAGGCTTGCATGGGGTTTGTAGGTAAGTACCCTCTTGAAGTTAGTTGGCTCAACCTGTCCTAAAATAGAAACCGAGTTCTAAGGAGCTCAATATCACTGGATTATTTTGTGTTCATGGTTTCAGTTTAGCCACTTTACTGGCGACCAAAATATTCCAAGAAAACAATCCTCAATGAGTGTAGTATCGAGTATCTACCAACTTCGGACTGCACCAAATCCGGTCATCTCACTACCCCTAATAAGGCTAAGATGGTCAACTAAGGTTCTAAGAGTTCATTAGTGCTTCACGACATCACTCAGCGGCCGCATATTCTCTTTGATTAACTCAAAAGCTACCGGTACCCACAAATATGTCACACTAATGTAGCTACTGCTTCAACCATGTTGGTATACCCCGCACAGTTCCCTCACAGTTTATTGCTACTTACCTAAAAGGTGCCCCCAAATCCGGGTGTAGGATTTAAAACAAACCCAAACAAGGAACCCAAAAAGTAAAGCAATCAAAGCAATCAAGGTAAGCATGTAAAGGTGATCTAAAACCCTAAGGTAACCTCACTTTTAGAAAATTCAACTCCCCAGCAGAGTCGCCAGTTCTGTGATACGGTGGGAGAACTGACTTGGGATTTCACGTTTGTTTTCGCACTTGTTCGGTTTCGCAAGAGTCGCCACCGACTTTTTATTTTATCCTAAGGAAAGGTCAAAAAGCACAGGAAATACCTTTGAGATGTTTTCTTGGGTTCGAGGGGTAGATTATGAAAATGGAAGGTGCTAGCACCCTTTTCATCCATGGTTATCCATGGGCTCTTAGTTACTTGTTTTAGATCACTTGCCTTTGCTTTTCAATTGTTTGAAATGGTGCTTTGTGTGTGTGGTTTTGAAAATGTTTTGAAAAAGATGCCTTGTCTAGGCAACCTTTGTAATGATTTTTGTTTGAATATATACAAAGGTGTGTGTCTTTTAGAAAATATATTTCAATGTTTTGAAAGTTGTTTTGAAATTTTTTTGAAGTTGTGTTGTGAAGTGTGTTTGAAAATGGCAAGGATGTTTTACAAGCTTTTGATCAAGTAACTAAGAGTTGTCTACCCTATTTTACTCAAAGATCTTTCTTATGTTTTTTAACCCTTTTAACAGTGTTGTTTCACCATTGTATTTGATGAACAACCTTGTGTTAGGATGTTAAACGGGACAGGCGCGGGTCATTGTATACAATCATTGAAGGCAACTTGTGAGACGCTCTAGCAATTTTTGTAAGGGACGCGATCGTTTTATCAAAGGCAAAACCGACGGTCATCGAGGGACTACGATCTTTGTTTATTGAAGGGACATTTGCTAGAGTGTCTCATACTCGAGGGACATGATTGCATTTTCCGAGGCAACAAGCGAGGTTACCCTAGAGGTGCAAGTGTGAATTGTGTTTTGATTTTCATGCATTTATCTTGTATTAGGTCATCTAGCGATTGATTTTGAATCTTCGCATACAAACCCTAATTACTATACAGTATATCGAAAACGATAAATTGCGGGAATTTAAAGTCTAAATTATTACAAAACAGTATCCGGGGATGGGGGTAAAAATGTTTACAAATGGGGATGAGTCTTATCAGAATAATAATGTCCAAGTATATATTACAACCAAATTGAACTGTCGCATTTTCAATGTAAAATTCTAACAAAGTATAAGAGAATGAAAATCAAAGAAATGTGAGATGCGTATATTTATTTACAAATAAACAGATAAAAATTAACCTAATAAAAATTAAGTATTTATTATTGTGTTTTTTATGCATTAAGTAAATAAAGAATTTTAAAGAAAAGAAAAATTATTTAAGTTAATGTTTTATTATTTATGTATGTTTATTAAAGAAAAATATTAAGAAAAATATACAAAAATTTAATATATTTTTGATTTTAATATTAACAAAGAAAATAAAATAAGTTTTTTATTTTCAAAATGAAAATAAGAGAAAGGGTATTAGTTTAAACAAAGAAAAGAAAATAAAAAAAAGGGTGGGGCTTAGCATAGTCGTTTGGATGGCCCAAAAGAAGAACAAAATGGCCAGAAGAGGGAAAAGGAGGGGGGATGCGCTTAGTAGGAATGTTTGGGCTTTAGGAATTAGCTTGGGTGAAGGCCCAGTTGTGTTGTACAATGTTTTAGGGTTAACGCTTTCTTTGATCAGAATTAGGGTTTTCAGTTTTCGTCTCAACAGCGCCGCTCCTCTCATCTTCTTCGTTTCTCTTCGCCTTTCTCAAACCCATGGGCCTCTGATCCTTCCTCCAACCTTCAAGCTGCCAGAGTGCTGCTTTCATCCTCTCCTCTCCACGACGGCGCAAAGCGACGGTTCGAAAGGTATATTTTTTTTGTCTTGTTCTGGACGCGTTTTTTACAGTTTAGGTTTGTGATTCTTGTATGTTTTCTTGTTTTGCAACGTTTAATCTTTGATGTTTCATGTGTGAGATGTAAGAAAATTGAGGGAAAGGAAACTAATACCTTGGGGCTTCGTTTCTGGATAATGGATGGAAGGAGAGGGCTTGGAACGACGACGCTCTTGGTGGCCGGAGGAGGAGGACCGTGATGACAGCTTGCTGGTATTTTGTATCTTTACGTTGTTTGATGATGAATTCTGTTCTGAAAACTGCTTGCTTTTTTTTGAACTTTCGTTGATGATGAATATTTTCTGAGACTTATTGTTGTTTTGATTTTTTTAATTCTGGACCTCTTCTTCTTCTTCTTTGGGTACTGACTTTTGATGATGAGTATATGTATTCTGAAAGAGAGCTATTTGTTGTTGTTCTTCATGTTGTTTGAAACTTGTTGGTGAACACAACCTAGAACTTGTTGCTTGTTCTTCTTTTTGATATTGATGTTTTGATGATGATGAACTTGTTTGTTCTTTGGGTGTTGGATATTAATGATGATGATATTCTGAGATATTGCTTGTTGTTATATTTTGTATGAGCAAGCAGGCTTATTGCAGTTTTTGTGTTTTGGAAGCAGTTTGTTGAGCTTTGAATAAGTTTTGGTTTTGAAGCTGGCTTGTTGATTGCTTGAGTAAGTTTTGCTGTGTTATGCAAGTTTTATTGTTGGAGACAGTTTTGCAGGTTTGAACAGGTTTTAGTTTTGGAGACAGTTTTGAACTGAGTGTTTGAGTTTTGGTGAGCTTGAGAGGCTTATGAGTTTGGAGGCAGGCTTGGTAAGCTTTAGGAAGGCTTGCTGTTAGTTTGCTTATTACTGCAGTTTTTAGATGCAGTTTGTAACTTGCAGTATTGGTTGTATTGAGAAGGCAGGCTTACTTTTTGTGAGGCAGGCCTGAAGGTTATGCAGGTTTGTAACTGAGTTTTTTGTTTGGTAAGTTCAGGCTGTGGAGTTTTGCTTACAAGTTTGGAGGTTATGCAATATTTTTTCCTCTTTCCCTTGTGTTGGACTGTTAGACTGTTATATTGTTATCTCTTTTTTTTGTTCCTCTTATCTGCCTTTTACAGCCTACCAAAACTGCAAACTGCAAAACCTATTCACTAGGTTCTCTCTTTCTCTCTCCATAAGAATTTTAAATTGATTATTATATTTTTTCTGAAGAGCTTGTTGGCCAGAACATGATGAGAGCTAGGACAAGCTCTTGCTTGTAACTTGGTTCATCTCTGCATTGTTGTACTTGTTTCCATATTTCCTGCATTGTACTTTCTTGGACAGCTTTTCTGCTTTGACAGCTTTGCAACTTGGTTTGACAGTTTTGCAACTTAGTTTGCTTTTGTGTGCAGCCTTGTGCCTTTGGTTGACTAATGCAGTTTGTTGTTTAGTTTGCTTTGCCTTCTTTGTGTGCAACCTTGTGCCTTTGCATTTTGAATAACTTGTATGCTTGCAATTTTATATATTTATTTTTCTCTCTGTGAACCGAGAAGAGAAATCTTCTTGTGATTTGCAGAGAGGAAAATGAAACATGATGAACATAGCATTTCTGATTCCGGCCAACAAGCTTTAATGATGATTCTTTTATTTATCTGCTTAAAAATGCTCTTCAGTTAATTACACTGATTTCCTTTTTCTTCTGTCCTTTGCAGGTAAGTACCAGTTGAATAATGGAGGACGCGGTAAAGGTCAAAGATTTCAAGAGATTTAGGCCTTAGATTTATTTTATTTTCTTTTCATTTATTGTAATAAATATTATTGTAAACACTATAAATTGTAAATTTACAATATTCAAATAAAATTTGTAACAACATTTGAAATAAATAAATAAATAAAAGTCTTTGTCAAGTAAGAATTTTCTACTGTCAAATATTCCATTCTTTCCCTTGTATTGTCTATTTAATTATTTAAGTCTCTTAAATTAAAACAACTGGAAATGCATCCCAATAACTTTAATCCAGATGAAATAAATAATCAACAAACTTTGCCGTCTCGCAACCTTGCATTAATCACAGTACGCCTGGTATTCCAATTAACATATGCATTGTACAGTTAAACAAACAAGCATTCCATACACCTTTCACTCTATTGATCAAGTAAATGCCTTAAGGTTCCAAAAAACAGTCTCAGCTCCTACCCCAGATAACTAGGTTTTAAGAAATAACCAGTAATCTTGAATAATCGTAAAAATGATATAACAGTCAACTGAATTTCTGAGGATTCAGTTTCTTCTGAGAAATGCGAGCGCAAACCCTAATCATGGATTACTGCCAAAGAAAGATCTGTCTGATCAATTCTTGAGTCAATCTCAACAAAATCAGTGAAAACCCTAATTCTGGATTTAACTAATAAAGAAGAGTCTTTTTGACCGATTCTCGAGCCAATCGTAAAAATCAGAGAAAACCCTGGGGTTGTGATTTCTTGTGGAAAAGGGAGGGCAAATTTTAGGGTACAACAACATGTTTGTCTTGAATCAATTCATTCGTATTTACTATTTCAAAAATGTGTTCGTATTTCCTTTTGTGATATTCAACTCTCGATTAAAAACTCTAAGCCTTAGAGGGAGGATGACGAAAATGATACCACAATCTCTATGGTATGCTTTTGAACAGACCCCGCTGACGATTTACAGGTGTTGTTTCAAATCCTAAACAGTGGAGTTATAAGGAAGATAATCCCTAGTCAACCCTTTCGAGCCAAAGAAGTAGGAGTTTTCTTTTCACATAAATTAAAACCCTTAATCATAACCTGGGGCAGGGTAGTTTCTCAGTTAATTCAGATGCGCGTTCAGTCGCAATATTCTACTTCATACATAATGAATGGCATCAAAGACATCCTTCCGAAACAAAAGACGATGATGGTTCCCTATAATCATCAAGGCAGACAGTCATTATCTCTCGAAATAAAAGCCCATTAAGTCAAAACCTATGAAGGAGACTTAAGAAAAAAACTGGGGCATCCCGCTGACTGTAATCACAAAAAGAAACAGTTCAGGCAAAAGACAGGGATAATAAAACCAAAAAAAGAGGTTACTACAAATCCTCAGCAAAAAAAAAAAAGATTACAAAATGACTGCCTTTTTCAAGTAAACTTTCAGTATCCGAACCATCACCGGAACATCAAGGGCAATATTCTAAGACTCAAACGGGATCTAAATGCACAATTAACTGAGTATAGGATTGAAGAACATCACGAAGAACAGGTGGGTACAAATAAATTTTGAGCCTTTATCCTTTGTTTCTTGAACCGTGAACCATGCCCCATTATAACCCTTAAAAGTCCTAGCTGAAGAATGAGTTAGTTCAAAAGCATATTGTTACAAAAGGTATCCTGACTCCTATAAGGTTTGCTATAAATCCTGAGTTGACATCACACTTTTACAAAAAAAACTTGTTTTACTAAAAAATGAATTTTCAAACTTCAAGACTGACATAAGCTTTGCATTCTTAAAATAACATTGTTTGCATATGACTATTTGTTCAACAACAGAGAAATTTGCATGAAGAATATCTATTGAACAAAAACCTTCTCAATAAAAAGGATCACCTCAAGTGGAAAAAACACTTCCAACCAAGGGGCACGACATGATCATTGTCCATCATCTAGGGCAGTCAAGTCAGGATTCAAGGAATCTCTCAAAGATGCCAAATAGCCAGGGGCAGATCTTCATCTGAATCACTTGGGGCATTGGACATGAATTCCAGCAACAAATCTTGTATGATCAAACAAACATTTTCTGGTAGTGTGGCAACACAACACTACCGACAGTGACAACTCCCTACACCCTGAGAGCGTGGACATGGTCAGAAAATACTGCGCATGAACAAAGACCCGCTAGGTTGACTGGCCTAGGCAAAAATAAGGGCATCCCGGCGAACCAAAAATGTTCAGGCAAAAATTAGGGATAAAAACAAAAAATACATGTACACCCGGCAAGCCGAAAACCTGAAAAGGTAGCTTGGGCAAAAAAAGGGGTATCCCGGTGGACTAAAAATCTGAAAAGACAGTCCAAGCAAAAGTTAGGGATTAAAGCGTACAACCATGTCCCATCTCCTGTCTATCAGTGGAAGACTTATACCTTGATCAACATTCAGCAAGAGCACCAGAATCAATACAATTCAGATACGCTCCAGATACGGATGCCATTCTGATACTCATTCAGATTCAGCTTTCAGATACAGTCCAGATACGCTCCAGATACAGATGCCATTCTGATACTCATTCAGATTCAACTTTCAGATACAGTTCATATACACTCCAAATACGGATGCCATTCTGATACTCATTCAGATTCAGCTTTCAGATACAGTCCAAATACGCTCCAAATACAGATGCCATTCTGATACTCATTCAGATCCAGCTTTCAGATACAGTTCAGATACGCTCTAGATACAGATGCCATTCTGATACTCATTCAGATTCAGCTTTCAGATACAATTCAGATACGATCCAGATACGGATGCCATTCTGATACTCATTCAGATTCAGCTTTCAAATATAGTCCAGATACGCTCCAGATACGGATGCCATTCTGATACTCATTCAGATTCAGCTTTCAGATACAGTTCAGATACACTCTAGATACGGATGTCATTCTAATACTCATTCAGATTCAGCTTTCAGATACAGTTCAGATATGCTCCAGATACGGATGCCATTCTGATACTCATTCAGATTCAGCTTTCAGATACAGTCTAGATACGCTCCAGATACGAATGTTATTCTGATACTCATTCAGATTCAGCTTTCAGATACATTCCATATACGCTCCAAATATGGATGCCAATCTGATACTCATTCAGATTCAGCTTTCAGATACAGTTCAGATACGCTCCAGATACGAATGCCATTCTGATACTCATTCAGATTCAGCTTTCCGATACAGTTTAGATACGATCCAGAGACGGATGCCATTCTGAAACTCATTCAACACATATTTCAAGTACAGTTCAGATACGATCCAGAGACAGATGTTATACTGACACTCATTAAATACATATTCAAGTACAATCAAGACATTGATCCATCCACAAAATCTCTGCATGTACTTTTTCCAACATGGTACAAGGGGCAGAGACAGTTGGAATCAAAGTCACTATCACATACAAGCCAGTGATACCTATATTCCCCACAGAGTAAGGACAACCAAGGTCCAACCTCCGTATCCCTAAGCAGGAATTCCTTCCCCAGCAGGTTCCTTCAAAAAGCTGATATCTGCACTCCCCAACTGAGTTTTATAACCATGAGCTATTTATAAAGCCATCTCCCGAGCAGAGTTTATTTCTCTGACAGTGGAAGCTCAATCTCTAACAGAGCTCTTCTCTCCAGCAATGAAAGTTCATCCCCACCTGAGTTTATTTCTCCAAATCAGCAGATCTTCCAACAGAGTATCCCACTTCCTCATAGAGTCAGTCTCCCACAAGGTTATTCTCAAGCAGAGTCTCTCCCGGAGGATTGTTCTCAAGAAGAACGGACGCAAGTCTCCAGCTAATCATCTTCGGTCATTATCCCCAGCAAGAACGAAGAACTCAACTCTTTGTACTCTCCAACAGCAGTCCATGATTTATTCTCCCCAGCAGGAGAATATCACAATGGCATTACATATCCATACATCATGGCATGCGCATATGCATCATACATCATAATCTCATTTATTTTGAGAATAGCATTACTCAATACATTTCATACATCATGACATTGCATACAACTAACTCTTTACCTTTCAGGGAAAGACGCAATCAAGTTCTCACAAGTTTTCTCTGGTTCAGTCAAACCGACACTAAGGTTTCTATTCTAGTTGAAGATGTTCTAAGACTTTCGTCTGGGTCAGCCGAATCGTTGCTAAGATTCCCCTGATTTCTATGCCAGTCAAAGTTAATCCGAGACCTCTCCAGGGACCAGTCAAATCGACACTAAGATTTCTCTCCCGTTGAAGTTTCCCCTGGTTCAGTCAAATCAATACTAAGATTTCTATTCCAGTTCAAGCTATGAAGCCCGGAAATCGACCGGATAATATCTTGATTTCTCCAAAATAATACGAAGCCTGGAATCGACCAGATAGTGGTATATCTCAGATTCAAGCTATGAAGCCCAGAAATCGACCGGATAATATCTTGATATCTCCAGTTACTACGAAGCCTGGAATCGACTAGATAGTGGTATATCTTAAATACAAGCTATGAATCCCAGAAATCGACCGGAAAACAGCTTAACGCTCAGCAAGTTATTGTGAAGCCTGGAAATCAACCAGATAGCAATTCAATATACCTTGAAGCCTGGAATCGACCAAATAATGGTATAAGATACTGTGAATCCTGGGACACGACCAGATAACAGTATAAGGTACTGCGAAGCTTAGAATTCGACCAAATAGCAGTTTACCCGACCAATTACTAAGAAGCCCGAAAATCGACCGGATATTAATATGCCTTAAATTCAAGTTGAAGCCCGGATACGACCGGATAACCACTTGATTCCTTCTGAAGCCTAGAGCATGACCAGATAAGAATTGAGAAATTTCAAAGCCTGGATTACGACCGGATAGCAAGTTTAATCTCATCCCCCAGTAAGCCACTGTAAAGCCTGGAGCACAACCAGATAACAGTCAGTCTTATTTTCCTCAACAAATCACTATAAAGCCTGGAACACGACGAGATAGCAGTTTATTTTCACCTCCCCGACTAAGAGATGATTCCCCAGTATAATAACGGATGACTGAAGCTCCTAAAATTCTATTTCTCTCAAGACAGAGACCAGCATTCCCCAGCGAAATCCTCCTCAACAACAGGTATACGGGCTCTCGCAAAGGAATCTCTTATGCGATCAACACCTCTTCTGATGGCATCTTTAAGCCCATTTTCCGTCATTAAATTCCAAATGGCATCTATAAGCCCATTCCCGAAATCGCAAGTCCGGTACCACTTCACGCGAGTGCATATTTCTGGGCACTCTAGTGTTCAATCATCTTCCACCTTCGGATCACAAAAGGCAAGCAAGCCAATCTACATCCTCAGGTTTAAGAAGATTGAACAGGGGAAGCTGTTGTACCCCAAAATTTGCCCTCCCATATTTCTCAATACATTTCAAGTGAGATCCTTAAATTGCTCAAGGAAGTCCAAGGGTTGACCAGACAAACTCTCTCTTAAAGCAGTTTACCTCAAATTAGGGTTTCAGTTTGCATCAAGGTACTTGAGTCCAAGGGATCCCAAATGCTCACCATTGTCCTAATATTTTCTCAAGATCATCCATGTCAAGTTTCAAGCCTTGCAGAGGAAGTTTGCTCAGTCAATTGCTCAAAGGCCTAAAAATCGACTGTGCTAGGGCAAAAGTCAACTGTGGTCCACATACAGTCAAACTTCAAGATTTTTGGTCAACATCCTCATTTTGAAGTTTTATTCATCATTTTATCAAGGGTTGGTCATGATTCCTCAAGGATTGCTCACAATTCATCAAAACCCAAAAGTTGCTAAATTAGGGTTTTGTAGGAAAAGTCAACTCAACTTTGACCAAGCATAACTTTTCCATACTTTATCAGAAATGACCCATCCAAAGCTCATTTTGAAGAGGATGCAATTCCTTACAATTCATATTCAGCTCCCAAGTTCAAAATATGCACTCACATGAAGATATAAATTTGGACATTATAGGTAATTTTGAAAAGTCAACAAAAACACCTTTTTTGTCAAAGCTTCATACATGAAAATGGAAGACTCAATTGAGATGAGATCAAACGGGTTGCTTAAAGGACATCTTAAAATTTCTAAAAAGTCCAAGAACACATCTCTAGGGTCAAAATTGAAGGAGTTGTGCATTGGTGAAGTTGACCCTTTTTGCAAAATTGCCAAAAGTCAAATGTGTCTCAAATTGCAATTTTTGTCAAATGGGCCCAACTTTTTATGCTTGCATTGAGTTTGTAACATGGTCCACGACCCATGATCATTCCCACTTTTCTTTATTTTGTTTTGGTCATTTAATTTGATTTTTATTTCAATTAAATGAAATTAAATCAAAATAAAATTATGAAAATATCAAAACTAATCAAAGCTTGAGATTTTGTGCATGTTTAGGTCTCTTATACAGCTGGGAAGAGAATCAAATCGTGCAAGGCTTGTTTGGACAGAACAAGATTGAATTTTTCTTGTTTTGGAAAGATTTGATGCAAGGGTGAATCAATGATCAAATCTTCATAATTGCAAGGATTTGATGCAAACTTGTAACCCTAATGCACTCTATGATATATATTGAATAAATCCAAAGCAAAAGAACAAGGATTGGAGGCGTGAAAAGCTGGAAGAAAACTTGAAAAAACTCAACAAAAGTGGTGAATCAAATTCCAATTACCAGGCTTCTTCAAGCCATTCCAAGCATACCATTCGCTTGCTGGACATCTAAGGATTCTATCCCAATCATCAACAAGAATTTTCGTGCCCAAATACGCACTGTAAGTCTTCCACGAACTCCATGTTTTCTTGAAATCGAATCTCATAAATCTGGCATGATTAGCATGATTTGTTTATATCTTCTGAATCCTAGGAACATTTGCAAGCTAATGGTACCATTCAATTGCATTTTTATTAACTGTAGAGCAAGATGCCATAGTTAGGGTTCTTAGCTCGTTTTTGGGGTTTTTTATTGCAGGAATAATTGGCCATGGAAAGTGGTACTATGATGCTCGTGAGGTTGCCACAAGTTGATTAGTACCATTGTTGGGCATTTATTTGGTTCGTATGAGATTTTGGAGAAATGCAGGCTTATACCTACGCCCAGAAAACCGTAGGTAAAAGTCCTGGACTTTTGCCAACGGAGGGAGGAAGAAGGGTGGCGTGGCACCCCCTGAATGGCCCATTCAAACTTCGCGCATTTTAATATATTATCTTGCCTTTTTCCAATATAATATTTGATTGTTATCCCATATACAAACATGCACGCTAGCTCAGTTGGTCAGGAGGTGCTTGGAAAAGCCAAAGGGCCTGGGTTCGAATCCCAGGTCCCCCATATTATTTCATGATTTTGTTTCTTACATTATCAGGTACACATGCGTGCAAAAGGACCACCATATGCCATCATCCTTCAACCAACAGATCTCCAATCAGCTAGATCCAAGGGTCATCCTAGGGAGATCCATGATGCACCCCAGTCAAGCCAATGCACATGATCTGAAAGTCAACGTGGGCTAAGGCTTATTGGGCCCAAAACTGCTATTGACACTCCCTTCTTGCCACTAACACCAGGCCCATTTTTCTCTTTTTTCTTATATTTTCTTTTATTTATTTATTTTTGTTTAAATTATTTTCTAACATAAAATTAATTCTTTTTTACAAAAACTCATAAAATCAATTTTCAACAATTTAGGTTTAGGTTTTTATTTTTATCAAATTTAATTTAATAATTAGTTTAATTTAATTTTAGGGTAATTTTAACCTTTTTGTAAATAAATTAAAATTAATTAGAAAATTAGGATTTGTTTGATTTAATTTCTATTTTCTTTTCTTAAAATAACAAAAATATAAAATTAGGTCAAATTAATTACTTTTCTCAAATTAAATTAATTAGTAACTAGGTTTATATTTATTCATTAAAACCTTTTTTTTATAAAAATAATCAAAAACACAAAAATAGGATTTTTCTTTCAATTAGGTTAGACGGGGTCAAAACCCTAATTTTTTCTCGTTCTCGTCTCATCGCGCGCGTTATTTATTTTTACGATATTAATGTAACTGCTCATGGGATGTAATAGTTTAATTAGGATTTTTCTTTTATTTATCGTTTTACGGGTTTTTCGCTATGTAATTAATCCCCCTCCCCGAAGCCTTGTAATAGTGTAGTTTTATTTCTCGCATTTTAATTTTTGCAAATATTAACTGTTAGATGTATGATAATAGGGTTGCATGACAAGAATGTATGTTAATTTTAAAATGGTTAACAAACCCTAAATGTGCAAAGATAATAACTGAAATCAAATCACTCGCACATGCGCACTCCTAAGGTATACTCTCACTTCGGTTGCCTTCGGTAAACGATCATTAAGTATTGGGTGTCTTAGTGGTCGCCCTCTTGTCTAAACAAAGATCAAATGTCCCGTTCGGAAATGTTGCCTCGAAAATGTTGCCTCGGAAAGGTTTCCTCGGAAATGTTGCCTCGAATATGATCTTAAGACACTAGGGTTGTTACTAAAACGTCCTAATGTTGCTTTAGTGATCGTACGTCCCTTTCGAATTGACCCTTACAACTCCAACGAAGGTACTACCCACTCATTAATAGTGGGATAGCGCTGTCTAAAGGAAACAAGAACAGAAACATTCTTTTTTCGAGTAGGTAGATGCTAGTAGGTACTTGCTCAAAATAAACTTTTTCACACTTTCACTCTTTTCAAACAAAGTTTTCAAAAACACTTCGTAACACTCTTGAGGACTGATACAAGGGTTAAAACAAAGTAAAACAAAAACTTTTCAAAATACACAAACATGGAAGCAATTTTTAAAATGATGAGCAAGTACCTAAGATCCCGTGGAAAACCACGGATAGAAAGGGTGATAATACCTTCCCATTCTATAATCTACCCCCCGTATCCAAAATCTCGAAAAAGGAATTTTTCTGTGCTTTTTTCCTTTCCAGTTGGATAAAATAAAAGTCGGTGGAGACTCTTGCTTACCGCGACATTTTGCAAACTCAAACGCAAAACGTAAACCAACATTTTCCTAAAACAGTCTGGTTCTGCCACTGTATCACAACAACCTTCGTCCCTCAATGAGGCACTTTCTGCTACATAGTGATGCCATTTGGATTAAAGAATGTCGGAGCAACCTATCAGCGAGCCATGGTCGCCTTATTTCATGACATGATTCACCATGAGATAGAGTTATACGTGGATGACATGATAGCCAGGTCTCAAATTGAGGAAGAACACCTGGATCATCTACAAAAGCTATTTGACAAGCTGAAGACATACAAGCTAAGGTTGAATTCAAACAAGTGCACCTTCGGAGTAAGGTCTGGTAAGCTTCTAGGGTCCATCGTCAGTGACAAAGGTATTCAGGTAGACCCTGCAAATGTAAAGGCCATACAAGAGATGCCGGCTCCCCGTACTGAGAAGGATAATTAGAGGTTTTTTGGTACACCTAAATCATATCGCCAGGTTCATTTCACATCTGACTGCTACTTGTGAGCCAATCTTTAAACTCCTGAAGAAAGATCAAGTGGTAAAGTTGAATGATGAATACCAAACCACTTTCAAAAGAATCAAGGAATGCCTTCAAGAACCACCAATTCGGATGCCTTCGATTGAAGGAAGACCTTTGATATTGTACTTAACGGTGCTAGACAATTCAATGAGGTGTGTGTTGGGGCAGCATGACGAGTTTGGTCGAAAAGAGCACGCAATATACTACCTTAGCAAAAAGTTTACCGACAGTGAGACAAGATACTCACTGCTCGAGAAAACTTGTTGCGCTTTGTCGTGGGCTGCTCGCCGACTAAGACAGTATATGTTAACCCACACTACTTTGTTGATATCTAAGATGGATCCAATCAAGTACATCTTCGAGAAGCCAGCCCTCTCGGGAAGAATAGCAAGATGGCAGATGATCTTAACTGAATATGATATACAATATACAACCCAGAAAGCAATCAAGGGAAGTGTATTGGCTGATCATTTGGCTCATCAGGCCATGAATGACTACCAGTCCATGAATTTTGAGTTCCCGGACGAGAATATTATGCTAGTGACTGACTATGAAGAACCTGGACCAGATGAAGGACCTGAAGAAGGATCCCAATGGACTATGGTTTTTAACGGGGCCTCAAACGCACTCGGTAATGGCATTGGTGCTGTAATTATATCTCTTGAGGGTTGTCATACTCCTTTCACTGTCCGACTATGTTTCAACTGCAATAACAACATGGCGGAGTATAAATCCTGTATCATGGGTCTCAAGGCTACTATCAACCTAAGGATCAAGTTCTTGAACGTTTTCGGGGATTCAACCTTGGTGATAAGTCAGATCAAAGGAGAATGGGATACGAAGTATCCGAATTTCATCCCGTACGAAGAACATGTACTGACATTGATCCCACACTTTAAGAAGGTAACATTTGAATATTTACCACGAGAGGAGAATCAGTTAGCGGATGCGCTAGCTACCATGTCTTCTATGTTCAAGGTCAGGTGGGACAACGAAGCTCCCTAGATCACTATTGAGAGGTTGGATGAAGCAGTGTACTAATGTGAGATTGATACTGAAGAGGTAGCAGACAAACCCTGGTTTCACGAAGTAAAAAGGTATCTCAAGACTCAAGAGTATCCCGAGGGGGCATCTGTCAATGATAAGAAGTTTCTGAGAAGGTTCGCCGTGAAATTCTTCCTCAGTAATGGAATCCTCTACAAGCGCAACCATGACTCTACCTTAATACGGTGTGTAGACAAGAGCGAAGCAGAGAGGATTATGGCAGACTTACATGAAGGTACCTTTGGCACTCATTCAAGTGGACATACCATGGTTAAGAAGATCCTACGGGTAGGATACTATTGGTCCACTATGGAAGCAAATTGTTATCAGCACTCCCGAACTTGTCATAAGTGCTAAATCTATGTTGATAAGGTGTATGTTCCTCCGATTCTTTGAATGTCTTGACGGCTCCTTGGCCCTTTGCAATGTGGGGCATTGACATGATCGTAGAGATCAGACCTACCGCTTCCAATGGGCATCGCTTCATCATGGTGGCCATTGATTACTTCACGGAGTGGGTTGAAGCTGCCTCTTTTGCTACCGTTACCAAGAATGTTGTGGTGCGGTTTATCAAGCATAACCTGATTTATCGATATGGTGTGCCAGAGAGAATCATCACTGACAATGGTACGAATCTCAACAACATGATGATCACCGAACTCTGTAAACAGTTCAAGGTACATCATCATAACTCTTCTCCCTACCGGTCGAAGATAAACGGCGCTGTTGAAGCGGCTAACAAGAACATCAAGAAGATTATACAGAAAATGACAGTGACATATAAAGACTGGCACGAGATGTTACCATTTGCTCTTCATGGGTACCGCACTTCAGCATGGACGTTAACAGGGGAAACACCCTATTCTTTGGTACATAGCATGAAGGCATTCCTACCTATTGAGGTCCAGATCCCTTCTTTAAGGATTATGAAGGATGCAGGTTTGAACAAAGACGACTGGATCCAGACTCGACTTGATCAACTGAATTTGATCGATGAGAAGAGACTTACTGTTGTTTTTCATGGTCAAATGTATCAAAAACGGATGATCAAGGCTTTCAACAAAAAAGTCATACACTAAGAATATCAAGTCAGGGATCTAGTAATCAAGAACATCATACTGCCGCAAGGTGATCCCAGGGGAAAATGGACTCCCACATACAAAGGGCCATTTGTGATTAAAATCATTTTCTCGGGTGGAGCCATGATTCTAACCACCATGGACGGTGACAACCTGCCGCACCCTGTCAATACTGACATAGTGAAAAGACACTACGCATGATTAAAGTCCCTCTAGGTTGACTGGCCTAGGTAAAAATAAGGGCTTCCCGACAAACCAAAAGGGTTCAGGCAAAAATAAGGGATGAAAACGAAAAAATCTGTACACCCGGTAAGTCGAAAACCTGAAAAGGCGGCTTGGGCAAAAAAGGGTATCCCGGTGGACTGAAAACCCAAAAGGGCAGTCCATGCAAAAGTTTGGGATGTAAAGTGTATCACTATGTCCCATTGGATCACCTTGCAACCAGACCTCAGTATCAACTGTCAAGCTCGAACGTCACTGATCAATCTAATCAGCTTCGGATAAGCAACAAAGTGATGAGACGCTCGAAGACATAACGACAATAATAGAATTGAAACTTAAATGGGATTATTGCATATAAATGTTTTATTTTCATTGTACACAATATTGTATAGCTTCCATTTTTACGGCGGCGTTCTCTTACTAGAGTGTCAGCCTCCTTGTACAAAAACGCCTATTATAGGCCAACTTCGAAAATTAATACAAGTCATTTTTACAAAACCATTTGTTTTTATTTTTCTATTTTGTTTTGCAAAAAATGTCTAATGACTTATTCTTGACATATGCATTTGGATATGATTGTTTTTCATAAATATTTGTATAGGAAACGGAAAGACAATTTCTCGTAACTTAAGAAACAGGGGCAAAAACTAAAAAATGTCAAACCCGACAATTACTTTGTCTAGCAGGTACCAGGGCAGAGACAACTTTGAAACAAAGTCATCAGTACATACGACCCCGTGACGTCTATACTCCCTACAAAGTAGAGGCAATTAAAGTTTTGACATCGGTTTCCCTAAAACAGGAGGTACTCTCCCCAACCAGGTTCCTTCAAAAAACTGATATCTATATTCCCCAACCGAATTTCATAATCGCAAGTGGGTCATAAAGTTTTCTCCCGAACATAGTTTATTTCTATGAATACATAAGCTCAATCCCCGACAGAGTTTATCCCTTCAACTATGGAAGTTCATCCTCCAACAGAGTTATTTCCCTATAGAGTTATTCTCAAGCAGAGTCTCTCCCCCGACAGAATATCCGTAAACAAGGAGCAAATCTCCAGCATAGTCATCTTTGTTCACCATCCCCAACGGAAGTAGAAGAACCAAGATTTCTACAACAGTCATGAATGTTATTTCTAATACTCTCCAGCAGTAGTCATGAATTTATTTTCCTAGACTCGGATATGTCACAATAACATCTCGTGTTCATACGTCATGACATGCACATACATATCGCATACAACATAATCTCATTTATTTTGAGAACATCATCCCACAATGCGTTTCATGCATCGCATATAATTAACCCTGTTATCTTTTCAGGAAAGACAATTATCATCAACAATCCCAACAGTTATACATGTCACATATGCAGACAACTAATGGAAAATCAGTTCCCTAAACCAAACGGGTTAACCAACCTACGTGATCATCTCGAAGTAACCCTATGATCCAGGTTCCTTCTCATAGCCCTACTATCCAGGATCTCATATCGAAGTAACCCTACTATCCAGGTTCCTTCCCATAAGCCCTACTATCCAGGCTTTCATCTCGAAGTAACCCTACTATCCAAGTTCCTTCCCATAATCCCTACTATCCAGGATTTCATCTCAAAGTAACCCTACTATCCAGGTTCCTTCCTATAAGCCCTACTATCCAGGATTTCATTTTGAAGTAACCCTACTGTTGTACCCCAAAATTTTCCCTCCCATTTTATCAACATTTCTCATCACAAGGCTCTTAGAACTCAAGATCAAGCTAGGGTTTGCTCTGCTCAAGACACCTCCTTGCACTGTTGACCTAAATTAGGGTTTGAGTTTGCACAGGGATTTTTTGACCTTCAATGCCCAAAGTGACTTTCATACTTCATGTTGGACTCATAAGTTTGTCCATACCAAGTTTCAAGCCTTGAACCAAAATTTTGCCCAGTCAATTGGACAGTTGACCTAGAAATCAACTGTATTGGGGAAAAAGTCAACTGTGGCCAATTTACAGTCAAACCTCATGAATTTTGACCCATATCAACATTATGAACTCATATGAACCATGTGATCAAGTTTGGATCACAATTACACAAGAAATTTGATCAGATCACCAAAAGGGCAAAATGGTCATTTTTAGGGTTTTGACTGTACAAAGGCAATTTTTGACTGTTTGACCTAGCCAATGGCAAATTAAGCTCAACCATGGATTCAAGGACTCAATTACATAATATTGACCTATTCAACAAGTTCAAAAGATCTCAAATGCATGGGATTGACAGATGAATTTTTCAGTCAACTGATCAAAATTTGACTGTACACTGAAAAGTCAAACTTTGACTTTTTGGTCAAAACCAAGTGCCAAGGGTCATTTTTCATCAAGATGTGTAAAATCATGAAACTTTTTCATCAAGAAACCCAAAATTGCAAATTAGGGTTTGAAATTGAAAATTTTCATAACTTAGAAATTTTCTAAGTTATGAAATTTTCTTAATTTTTCCTAACTTTGTCCCACATTTTCACCATGATGCAAATGGATTAATACAAAACTTACAACATTAAAGTTGTAGTCCTCCACAAAGTCTAACACGTTTATTCACAAAGTTTTCTCAAAAGAAGCTTGGATCTCAAGTTATGAGTTTTGGAACAAGGGTACCTAAAACTTTTAACTTAGTGAAATTTTGCCCTAGTTTAGGCAGGATTTTGACCCATCTTATTTGCCATTTTTCACATAGTTCCACTTGTAGTCTCAAGTTTCATTTCAAATATGGATTATAGTGTTTTTTGCAAGATTTCCAAATTGTCCAAGAACTCCTCAAACACATTTGTGGTTAGGGAAAATCGAATCCTTTAAGTTGGCAAAAACTCACTTTGTATCCATGGCAAGTTCATGTTCACTCAAGTGGCATTTTCAAACCAGCATGCTTTGTACTAGTTTGCAGGCCTCTAAACCCAATTCACACTCCTTAATTGAATGCAAATCCACTGAGCTAATGCATTATCTTGGCCATTTGGACATTGCACACAAAACTAATCCATAAGTAGAAAAAGGCACATTTCTATTTTGGAAAAGGTATGCTTTATGTCAAACCATGATCTTTGAAGCATAGGGCCAAGATCTCAGAAGCCAAATCAAATCCACAAATTCCAGAAACCAAGAGGATTGTATGCAGCATAATATATGGCTTGTACAGGCCTGTAACCACCAACTACACATCTTTGCTTCAAAAATAAGAAATTGTCCAAACACTTGCCAACTTGAAAACCAGTCCATGGTAGCTTAAACAAAGATTACAAACAACTTTAACACAACCCTTTGAGCAAGATACACGAGTGTTTGAGCCCCAACACCTCCCATAGCCAGAAATCACTCTTTTTTGGCAAAACAGGGCAGGTGCTGCAACTTGAGTGCCATAGCTCATTTGGCTTGTGCGTTTTACCCCTTTTTGCTTCAAACACCTTCCATTCAACTCACTCAAGCTATCCCAAACCTCCATTGCCAATTGTAACTCCATTTACAGTGTTCACCATTTTCATTTCAAGCTTGTGCAGGTTGAGTTCTAGAGGTTGATTCAGGGACATTCAAGGCAAGCTAGCTATTGGAAAAGATCAAGTGAAGTTCAGGCAAACTACCAGACACCTCAAAACTTGTTGAGAAGCACTGCATTGCCCTACACGAATCCAACTGAAACAGGTTTTTTCTCACTTTCTATCTCTCTATTTAGGAACATTTAGCCTTAGGTTTGTGAATAAAAAATGTAGTGTTCATTTCTAGGAAGCCATACATATGCTTAGCTTTCATTTATATTAAGTGTGCTAGGAGAATTTCATCCATGAATATGCTGAAAAAACTAGGTCAGATTTTAGGGCCAGATAAATTCTCTCTGGTCTTTGAGAGTTAGGATTAATGCTTTATATTGTTAGAGTCGTATTGAAATTCTCTACAAGTTTGATATTGTGAGTTTTGGCAAAAGATCACGTTTCCAGGATGTTCAAGTTTGTACAACAGGCGCGCGCTTTTCAAATGTGCTGGAGGAAGAAGATGAAGTGGTGGGCTGGGCTTGGCCTGCTTGCTTCTAACACCTCCCTTTTCAGTTTCACACCCCTGGCCCAATTTCTTATATTTTTGCATTTTTGAATTTTTGTTTTCTTTTCTGACTTTGTTATTTTATTTCCAAATATAATAAATGCTCAAAAAATATTTTCATAATTTTTTAAATTTATTTGGCATTTTATTCTAATTTTTTTCTAACATTAAAAGTAGTTAAATATTCTTTTATATTATTAAGACTTGAAAAATATTTACATTTTATACTTTTATTTTTGTTCTTTACTTTTATTTATATTAAAAATATTTTCTTGAATATATTTTATTTTTGTACATATTTTGTTTTATTTTGTACATATTTAATTTGATTAATATACACATAATAAACATATATACTTTTATTTTATTAAATACTTAGAATAAAATACAAAAATATTACATTTTTATTTTTATTATTTATACTAAAAAATACCCTTTTTTAAGTATATTTCATTTTTACACATATTAATATATTTTTTGTATATAAATAATATATAGTGTTTATTTTAAAGAAACTAGGGTTTCCCCTTAAACAAATAAAATTAATCTTTTTTTATTTATTTATTTCTTTATACTTTTACTAAAAATACTTTTACATACATAAACAAATTAAAATCTTTTTTGCATAATACATATTATTTAATATTCATTCATTTTGTTTGTTTAAATATTGTACATTTAAATATTTATGCATTGTAATTCAATTTGGATGTAATAGTAATCTAGGGTTTATATTTCTTGTCAAAATTATACCCATCCCCATAATCATGTCGTAATAGCTTAGAACTTTAAATTCTCGCACTTTATGCTTTCAATTATGCCATGATTAGAGGATTAGGGTTTGTAGGCAAAAATCAATATCAACAAATAATTTGACCTAATCAAAGACAAAAATACATGAAAATTAAACACAATGCACACTTGCACCCCTAGGGTTACAATCCACTTGTTGCCTTCAAAAATGGGCCATGGTATGCATGTTGGGTACTTTGGCAAAACGAAAACAAAACAAACGATCATAGTCCCTCGATGACGCCATCTTGGTTGCCTAAACAAAAATGATCAAGTCCCTTAAGAAAATTGCCAAAGATACTTGACACAATTGCTATCACGGTCTATACGATGACTCGCGCCTGTCCCGTTTAACATCCTAACACAAGGTTGTTCACTAAATACAATGGTGAAACAACACTGTTAAAAGGGTTAAAAACATAAGAAAGATCTTTGAGTAAAATAGGGTAGATAGCTCTTAGTTACTTAATCAAAAAGCTTGCAAAACATCCTTGCTATTTTCAAACACACTTCACAATATAATTTCAAAACAAACTTTCAAAAAAGATTGAAATCTTTTCGAAAGACAAAAACACCTTTGTATACATTCAAACAAGAATCATTACAAAGATTTCCACAACGATGACCTCTTTTCAAAACATCTTTCAAAACCACACACAAAGCATCATTTCAAACAATTGAAGAGCACCATTTCAAACAATTGAAAAGCAAAGCAAGTGATCTAAATAAGTAACTAAGAGCCCATGGATAACCATGGATGAAAAGGGTGCTTGCACCTTCCCTTTTCATAATATACTCTCCGAACCCAAGAAAACATCTCGAAGGTCTTTCCTGTGCTTTTTGACCTTTCCTTAGGATAAAATAAAAAGTCGGTGGCGACTCTTGCTAAACCGGAACATTTGTAAACACAAACGCAAAACCTCAAGTCAGTTCTCCCACCGTATCACAGAACTGGCGACTCTGCTGTGGATCTTTTTAAGTGTAGTAACCTTAGGGATTAGATCACCTTTACATGCTTATCTTGATTGCTTTGATTGCTTTACATTTGGTTCTCTTGTTTGGGCTTAAAATCCTCTACCCGGATTTGGGAAACATTCATATGTAAATAGCAATACGTTATGGAAACTGTGCGGGGTATACCGACATGGTTGAAGCAATAGCTATATTAGTGCGATATATTTGTGAGTACCGGTAGCCATTGAGTCAATCAAAGAGAATACGGGGCCGCTGAGTGATATCATGAATCACTAATGAACTCTTAGAACCTTACTTGACCATCTTGGCCTTTTTAGGGGTAGTGAGTTGACCGGCTTTGATGCAGTCCGAAGTTGGTAGATACTCGATACTACACTCATTGAGGGTTGTTTTCTTGGAATATTTTGGTCTCCAGTTAAGTGGCTAAACCAAAACAATGAACATAAAAAATGATCCAGTGATATTGAGCTCCTTAGAACCCGGTTACTATTTATAGGACAGGTTGAGCCAACTAACTTCAAGAGGGTACTTACCTATGAAACCTCATGCAAGCCTGAAACTAGGGTCTTGTGTGACTTGTTTGTACATGTGATTGTGCATACATCATGAACATCATAAAGCATCATATGCATCCACTAACCATTTCAAGGGTTTGGATCTTCATCTTTGTTCTTGTTTTGTAGGTCATGGAATCTCTTCGCAGGAAAACAATTTAAGTCAACCTTGTGAGAACCCCTCCTCAACTCAAGGAGCTTACTTCTAAAATTCCAGAAAATTCTCTCTTCAGTGAAAGACATGGTAGACTTCTCAACTTGGTCAACTCCAACATTGAAGAAGACATGGTGAAAGTCCTTTTCCAGTTCTTTGACCCCCTACACCACTATTTCACTTTCCCTGATTACCAACTAGTACCTACTTTGGAGGAATTTTCTCAACTCTTGAGGATTCCTATTCTTCATCAACTACCCTATAACGGTACAGAAAAAGAACCAAAGCCTGAAGATATTGCTCAAGCATTACACTTGCAACCATCTGATATCAAAGGTCATTGGGAAACCAGAAGTGGTGTCAACGGTTTCTTGGCAAAGTTTCTGTTTGAGAAGGCACAAGACTGCTGGAATTCTCTAGATCTACAAGATTTTGAGGAGATTGTAGAACTTCTCATCTATGGGTTGGTCTTGTTCCCAAACCCTGATCAGCTTATAGATGTGAATGCTGTCAAGATTTTCATATCTCGGAATCCTGTGCCTACATTGCTTGGGGACATCCTACACTCATTTTACACACGAACAATGAGGAATATAGGTGTTCTCATGTGTTGTACTCCTTTTTTGGCAAGGTGGTTTATTTCTCACCTTCCCCAAACAGTTTTGAAGAATGAGCAGGGTTTAAGGTGGTCACAACGGTTGATGACCCTCACACATTCTGATGTTCATTGGTGTTCTCGGTCCAGAGAAAATGTTATCATCATTGATCGTTGTGGAGAGTTCCTCAATTTACCACTACTTGGAATTATGGGAGGCATTACATACAACCCCTGTTTAGCTCTAAGGTAGTTTGGATATGCCCGGAGGGATGGCCCCCATGATATGCTGATTCCTGACCTAGTTTTTGACTTCGACAACGATGCGCAAGGACTTCGACAAAGGTTTATCTGAGCTTGGAGGATGCCCAACAAAGTGGATAGTAAGACACTGGGGCACAAGAATTCCATCCCCCTTGAGCCTTATCTCAAGTGGGTACGAACCCGCACCCAGAATCTTATGATGCCATACCCTCACATTCTCCCCGTGATCAAAGAGCCTGTTATGGAAGGAGAGGTTCCATACACCCTCCTACATCCAGACATGCCGGCATCATTAGAAGAATTACAAAAGAGTTGGATCCATCTCAAGGAAGAACGAAATACTTTCGAAGCCAGCTTCTATGCCAGTGAGAAGAAGGTTTTGGAGCTTACCCGCCGACTTCATGAGGAGGAAACTCTAAACACTTACATCGCACCAAAGAGGATGCGCAATGTCTTTTTACATTAAGAATTTTATAATATTTTTGCCCATGGGGCATTTATGTACTAACAAATTTCTTCTTAATACGATGTGTGTTCTTTTTGTTTGCAACAAATTTGAATTTCTGAATCCTTGAATACATTACATGAATAACATATCATTCATCATATGTATAAATAGGTCTCACACCAGGTTTCCTTATCTTTCAGCTGTTTATTTCAGTAAGATGGATTTGGAGCAGACGGTTAAGGATCTGCAAGCACAGAATTCATAATTCCAGCAACTCCTCATGACCTTAGCAAAGGGTCAAGAGGACCTTAAAGCACTGTTGGAGAAAGATAAAGAGAAAAAGAGTAAAAGGACCGGTATGGCCACTATGGGGAGAAGGTTTGAAAACCAGGCTAGAAAGGTTCTCGAGTTCCCCTCGACGTCTGATGAAGGGGTTGGTAAAGGAAAAGGAGTTGCGATGCCTTCTGAATCTGAAGTTGAAGAAGAAGAAGAGGAAGAGGATGAATATTACTCCGAACAACAATATCCCCCGACGGATGATAAGTATAAAAATCTTGAGGATCGGTTGGCAGCCATGGAGTTGCAAAGGGTACCTGGTTTAGATTTCGAAGAACTAGGGTTGGTCGCTGGGATCGTCATTCCTCCCAAGTTCAAAGTACCTAAATTTGCTAAGTTTGACGGTCTGTCGTTTCCGAAGATGCATCTGAGATCCTATGTCAGAAAGATCCAACCTCACTCCTCTGATAAGGATCTTTGGGTCCACTTTTTCCAAGATAGCTTGTCAGGTACACAATTGGACTGGTTCTATCAACTTGAGAGATCTGATGTTCACAACTGGGAAGACTTAGCTGCTGCTTTCTACCGACAATACCAATACAATGCTGATTTAGCGCTTACTCGTACTCAACTACAGAGTATGGGTATGGCTTCTAATGAGGGATTTAAGGAGTATGCCCAGAAGTGGCGGGATTTGGCTGGAAGGGTGCAACCACCATTGTCGAATAGAGAGCTGGTTAACATGTTTTTAGGGACCCTGTCTGGCCCTTTCTTCAATCATTTAATCGGGAGTTCCTCTGTAGGATTCACCGAATTAATTCTGACCGGTGAAAGGGTCGAGGCTGGCATTAAAAGTGGTAAAATTCAGAAAGATGCCTCCGCTTCCACTGCTATTAAGAAGACCTTCCCATCCAAGAAAGAAGCTTCTGCTATTCATTCCCAGAAAGATCAAAGAAGAATCGAGCGCCGACCAACGGTGGGGGTTGTGATGATCCAAAACTCTTTAACCGATCAGCCTCGCAGCAATCAACCAAGATCTAATCAACAAAGGGTAGAAAGGCCACAACAGCAGTTTACCCGAATCAACATGACACCGGCTCAAGTCCTCCCTCATCTGTTAAAGCTAAATCTTACCAATTTGAAAGAAGCGCCAAAAAACCCCAATACTTCTTCTCCTTATTATCACTCCAATGCAAAGTGTGCATACCACTTTGACAGTGTAGGGCATGATACCAACAACTGTTAGGCTCTTAAAAACAAGATCCAAGACTTGATCGATGCCAAGGAGGTAGAATTCGATGCGCCCAAAAAGCCGAATGTGATTTCTGCCCCAATGCCCAAGCACGGTCATAATGTCCATGCCGTTATGGAAGATCTTAATGTTACCAATGTTGCTGACCTTTTGACTCTGTTACCAGTGATTAAAGTGAATTTGATGAGAGCCGGGATATTCCTAGGCTGTGGAAAAGACTGTTACTTTTGTTCAAACCTGCAAGCTGACTGCCTACTGTTGAAATCAGGCATCCAACACCTGATGGACACCCAAGAGATTCTCTTTCAAAAGACTCCTGTTGATCCTATCACTCATGTTACTCCTGCTACTTTTGATACTCCAACCAATGACATTTCCATAATAACCATCTCCGACAATCTTCCCAAGACCTGCAAAAGGTCTGTTAAGATTACGCCTGATCCTAAGTTTGTGCCGTTGAAAATCACCATGCTGGGGCCTGTCCCATATAAATCTAACAAGACGATACCATGGAACTACGGAGGAGAAATCTTCTACCATGGTGTCAAACAGATTGAATCAGTCCAAGAGAATTCCGATGATGAAACCCCTGATATAGGGAATATTGCAGGAACGAGCAAGATAACTCGCAGCGGAAGGATCTTCTCTCTGGAGATTGCTCCTCCACGAGCAGTTTTCAGACCCTCGAGAGTTTCTGTGCCTGTCAAGCCATCTGTGCAAAGCCCGGTAATTGAAGAATTGGATACTACTGAAATTAGACCCTCTGATGTTACTACCAAAGGTAAGGGGATACTAGAAGCGTCTGTCAGGACGAAGGCTCATACTGTGGTAATCCCCGAGACCACCCAGAAAGAGATGGAAGAAATCTTAAAGATAATCAAGAGGAGCGACTACGATGCCGTAGAGCAGCTAGGGCAAACCCCTTCCAAAATCTCCATGTTAGCTCTCCTACTCTGCTCTGAGGCTCATGCTAAGGCCTTGATCAAATTTTTAAAGACGGCACACGTGCCTCAAGAAACTTCGGCTGACCAGTTTCAAGAGTGCGTGGCTAGCCTTACTGCCGATAATGGTCTTGGTTGTTCCGATGCTGATTTGACTCCTAAAGGAAGAAAGCACAACGACGCGCTGCATGTCTCAGTAGAATGCAGAGGGACTACACTTGCCCATGTTATAGTTGACACCGGTTCATCTTTAAATGTGCTGCCGAAAAAGGCGTTAGACAGATTGGACTGCGAAGGTTTGACCCTGAAACCCAGTAACATCGTTGTTAGAGCCTTCGACGGTTCTAAGAGGATGGTTCATGGATAAGTGGACATTCCAATCAAAGTGGGCACAAAAATTTTCAACTCTACTTTTTATGTGATGGACATCCGTCCTTCATTTTCATGTTTGTTGGGAAGGCCGTGGATCCATAATGCAGGGGCAGTCACGTCCTCTCTGCACCAAATGCTAAAGTATCCAGTTCAGGGTAAGATTGCAACGGTTCACGGTGAGGAAGAGTACATGATAAGTCACCTCAACTCCTTCCGCTATGTGGAGTTGGATGGCGAGTTCATAGAAACGCCTTTCCAACATTTTGAAGAAGTTTATCCTGAAGTTACAGTTGCAAAGACAATGATTGATGTGCCTATCATTTCCAAGCCCGTGTCTAGGATGGCATCCCTCAAAGATGCGGAGGTTGTAATCAAAGAAGGAAGGAGTACAGTGTGGGGGCAACTGCCTGATTTTTCTCACAAGATGGACAAGTTCGGACTAGGTTTTACTACTGCTGGCCAGAAAGCTGTGCGTCGCTCCCGGGCTGGAGGACCACCCGTAAAAATCACTCACCATGGAATCAATGCCTTAGAAGATGATGAAGAAGAAGACAACTTTGAAGATTGGATCTTTCCGACCGTCGAAGGAGGATTAAGCAACTGGGAAGAGAAAGACTTTGTTCCCATCACTTTCATCAACCAATAATTTATCTTTGAACAATTTCCTATTTTGGTCTGTAATAATTAAACAATTCGTACACTATTTTCACCTTATGCC
The DNA here is from genome assembly GCA_948472305.1 of Vicia faba. Taxonomy (NCBI): domain Eukaryota; kingdom Viridiplantae; phylum Streptophyta; class Magnoliopsida; order Fabales; family Fabaceae; genus Vicia; species Vicia faba. The sequence continues at coordinate 1,403,708,551 of OX451738.1, read as the reverse complement.
TTACCCGGGGCATATAGGTCCATTTGTAAGGGCTTGATTTCTTCATTATCATATGCCATTTTAAGTGAATCATTGGACGTTTTCATTTATAAACTGTTGTGTTCATTTTCTTTCCTTTTACATTTTGTTTTGTTTAAGGATGGCTATCCCTTACACACACCCACACTCATAAAATGCAGATACCCATCCACTCCGGATTCCATGGGTGACTATTCTGCTTTAGCCTTCGGTGACTCTGAAGATTTAGTCAATCATGCTGAGTACGAAGGTGACGAAGACTGTGAAGTGCCTGGAGAGTTAGCCAGACTTTTGCAACAAGAGGAAAGGGTTATTCTGCCCGATGAAGAGTTGCTAGAAACCATCAATTTGGGAACAAAGGAAGACAAGAAAGAGGTAAAGGTGGGTGTCAACCTAGAACCAAGTGTCAAAGAGCGCTTAGTGCAGTTGTTGAATGAATATGTTGAAATCTTCGCCTGGTCCTATGAAGACATGTCGGGACTAGATACAGATATCTTGGTTCACCGTCTCCCAACAAGAGAAGACTGTCCACCGATCAAACAAAAGGTCCGCCGAATAAGGCCCGACATGTCTGAAAAGATCAAAGCTGAGGTGATGAAGCAATTCAATGCTGGCTTTCTGGCTGTTACTTCCTATCTACAATGGGTTGCTAACATTGTGCCCGTGCCTAAAAAAGACGGCAAAGTCAGAATGTGTGTGGACTATCGGGACTTGAACAGGGCTAGCCCTAAAGATGATTTTCCGCTGCCACACATCGACATCTTGGTTGACAACACAGCCCAACACAAGGTATTTTCCTTCATGGATGAATTCTCGGGATACAACCAGATCAAAATGGCCCCCGAAGACATGGAGAAAACTACTTTTGTCACGCAGTGGGGTACCTTCTGCTACAAAGTGATGCCATTCGGACTGAAGAATGTCGGGGCAACCTATCAGCGAGCCATGGTAGCTTTGTTTTATAATATGATACATCATGAGATCGAAGTCTACATAGACGACATGATAGCCCATTCACAGACAGAAGAAGAACACCTCGATCATCTGCAAAAGCTGTTTGTCAGATTGAAGGAGTATAAGCTCAGACTGAACCCAAGCAAGTGCACTTTTGGAGTCAGGTTTGGTAAACTTTTGGGATTTATCGTCAGCAACAAAGGCATTGAGGTTGATCCTGCTAAAGTCAAATCTATACAAGAAATTCCTGCCCCCCACACTGAAAAGGAGGTTAGAGGTTTCTTGGGACGCTTAAACTATATTGCGAGGTTCATCTCTCACCTAACATCTACCTGTGAGCCAATCTTGAAGCTGTTGACGAAAGATCAGGTGGTTGAATGGAACAATGATTATCAAGTTGCTTTTGATAAGATCAAGGAGTATTTGCTGGAGCCTCCTATCTTGATGCCACCCGTCGAAGGAAGGTCGTTAATCATGTATCTGACTTTTTTGGATAACTCAATGGGGTGCGTACTGGGCCAACACGACGAGTCTGGCAAAAAAGAGCATGCCATTTATTACCTTAGCAAAAAGTTTACCGACTGTGAGACTCGCTACTCACTACTCGAGAAAACGTGCTGCACTTTGGTATGGGCTGCTCGCCGGCTAAGACAGTATATGTTGACACATACTACTTTGCTGATTTCTAAAATGGATCCGATAAAGTACATCTTCGAGAAGCCTGCTTTATCTGGAAGAATCGCTAGATGGAAAATGATCCTGACAGAGTATGATATCCAGTACACTACCCAAAAAGCTATAAAGGGGAGTGTACTAGCGGACCATCTAGCTCATCAAGCCATCGAAGATTACCAATCTATGAGATTCGACTTCCCTGACGAGGACATCATGACATTGGACAACATTGAAGGTAACAGACCGTATGACGGACCTGAACAAGGATCCTGATGGACCCTGTACTTTGATGGTGCTTCAAATGCGCTTGGCAACGGTATCAGTGCGGTACTTATTTCTCCGGAAGGTTGCCATACACCCTTCACTGCCCGACTTTGCTTCAGCTGTACCAATAACATGGCTGAATACGAAGCTTGTATCTTTGGTCTCAAGGCTACAATTGACCTAGGAATCAAATCTTTGGTCGTATTTGGGGACTCGGCTTTGGTTATCAGTCAAATCAAAGGAGAGTGGGACACTAAAAATCCTAATCTTATTCCATACAAAGAACATGTCCTGACATTGTTACCTCTATTCGAGCAGATTACCTTTGAGCACTTCCCACGAGAAGAAAATAAGCTAGCAGATGCTCTGGCTATAATGTCTTCCATGTTTAAACTCAACTGGGATAATGAGGCTCCCCAAATCACCATTGAGCGGATGGATGAACCTGCGCACTGTCATGAGATTAATACCGAAGAAGTAGTGGAACAACCCTGGTTTCATGAAATCAAAAGGTATCTCTAGACTAGAGAATACCCTGAAGGAGCTTCAGTCAATGACAAAAAGTTCTTAAGGAGATTTGCTGCCAAGTTCTTCCTGAGCAATGGTATCCTATATAAGCGCAACCATGATTGTGTTCTACTTCGTTGTGTGGACAAAGCTGAAGCTGAGTTGATCATGACCGAAATACACAGTGGCACCTTTGGCACCCACCTGAGCCGACATACGATGGCTAAAAAGATTCTAAGGGCAGGCTACTACTGGTCTACCATGGAAGCTGATTGTCATCAACATTCCCATACTTGTCACAAATGCCAAGTCTATGCTGGCAAGGTACATATTCCTCCTGTTCCTCTCAACGTTCTAACAGCTTGTTGGCCATTCGCAATGTGGGGAATCGACATGATTGGAGAGATCAAGCCTACAACATCCAATGGACATCGCTTCATCTTGGTCGCTATTGATTATTTCACCAAGTGGGTCGAAGCAGCTTCCTACGCCTCCGTTACAAAGAATGTGGTTGCCCGCTTCATCAAGCAGAACTTCATATGCTGGTATGGTATCCCCGACAGGATCATCACGGATAAAGGTACAAATTTGAACAACACTATGATCACGGCTCTGTGCGAGCAGTTCAAGATTTATCATCATAATTCATCTCCCTATCGGCCAAAGATGAACGGTGTTGTTGAAGCTGCGAACAAAAATATCAAGAAGATCATTCAAAAGATGACAGTCACCTACAAAGACTGGCATGAGATGTTACCGTTTGCTATGCATGGATATCGTACCACGGCGCCTACTTCAACTGGGGCAACCCCCTTTTCTTTGGTATATGGCATGGAGGCTGTTTTACCTATGGAAGTTCAGATTCCTTCCTTGAGGATTATGAAGGATACTGGTTTGAGTGAAGACGATTGGATTCAGACCCGGCTTGATCAACTTAAATTGATCAACGAGAAACAACTTACTACTGTTTGTCATGGTCAAACATATCAGAAACGGATGATCAAGGCTTTCAACAAGAAAGTCAGGCGTCAGGTATATCAAGTCGGAGATCTTGTAATCAAGCGGATCATCTTGCCGCAAAGTGATCCCAGGGGAAAGTGAACTCCTACTTACGAAGGACCATTTATGATCAAGAACATCTTTTCTGGTGGGGCAATGATTCTGGCCACTATGGATGGCGACGACTTGCCTCACCCTGTGAACACAGACATAGTCAAAAGATATTACGCATAAACGACCCGACAAGTTGAAAACCCGAAAGGGCGACTTGGGCAAAAATGGGCATCTCGGTGAATCGAAAACCCGAAAGGACGGTTCAGGCAAAAATTAGGGATAAAACAAAAAATCTGTACACCCGACAAGTTGAAAACCCGAAAGGGAGACTTGGGAAAAAAAGGGTTTCCCAGTGGATCGAAAACCCGAAAGGGCGATTCAGGCAAAAGTTAGGGAATTAAAGCGTATGACTATGTCTCGTCGGATCACTTTAAGGAGAATCTCTTCACAGACAAACTCCAAGCTTCTGATCAATCCAATCATCTGCGGACGAAGCAACGAATGGGCAAGACACTCAGAGTTGTGAAGGCCATAGCAGAATGGGAACCCCATGGAATTATTACACATAGCCATCTTTCTTTTGTATAAAATTTTTCTCAATTTTACGACAACATTCTATTACTAGGATGTCTGTCTCCTTTGTACAAAAATACTTACAAGAGTTAATACAAGAATACTTCAAAGTGCAGAAATTTGCTTGCCTTTCTTTTCTTTTTACACTTATGTTTTATTTGAAAACATCCAATGGTTTGTTAAATAGGCATATGCATTTGAATATAATCACTGCTTACAAATAAAACAAAATAAGAAAGGATAATTACTGGTAGGTTGAAGGTGTAGGAAGATGTCCTTGTGCTATTCCATAAGAAATCCCCTACAGTATGTCATTCAGATCCTCATCAAAGCTAAAACCTTGGAGTATATATCCCTAGCGGAGTTAAGTTTCAAGATTCCCGTCAGAGTTAAGTCTCCAAACTCCCGATCCCCAGTGGAGCCCGAAAACCTTGAAATACATATCCTCAGCGGAGCTAGAATACTCTAAACCTTCTTCCCCCAGCGGAGTCAAATTTCCAACTATCAAACCCCCAGCGGGAACCATTCAGCCTTCCCCAACTAGGAATCCCCAATAGATTGGCATACAACCTAAACTCCTGATTTCCCAAGCAGAGTAAACACTCTCCCAACAGAGTTATTTCCCAACAGAACAAAGATTCTAGTTCCTGTTTCTCCGTTTGAAGCCTCCCAAGTTTTAATTCCCCGGTAGAGATCGTCGGATTTTTCCTTATTTCCCCAGGAAAGTCATGAAGAATTCTCATTCCCCACAGAAGTGGTCAAAGCTCTTGTTAATCCCCACGAGTCACCAAGGATTTTCAATCCCCAGCAGTGGTCCCAGGATTTCTCATCTTCAACAATCAAAGATTTTTTGCAATCCCCAACATCGGTCAAGGATTTACTTCCCCCGGCAGCAATCAAAGTTTCATTATCTCCAGTTATCAAGGATTTATTTTCCCCAGCAAGACAGCTAATCAGCTTACATGCAGATCCATTACATTCACATATCATAAACATTGATGGAACACATTTTATTGCATCATACATATCATGCAACATAACTTTGTGCTTTAGCTAACATTCTACCCTTTTCAGGATAAGATTAAAAAGCTATCGTTAACAACTATTCAGAAATTTCAGATACAGTATGGATACACCCCCAGACACGGTGGTCATTTTATTACTCATTCAGAATTTCAAGTCAAGATACAGTTTAGATACACCCCAGACGCGACGGTCATTCTATTACTCATTCAGACTTCATCAATCAGATACAGACTAGATACGCTCCAGACACGGTGGCCATTCTATTTCTCATTCAGATTCAACTATCAACTTCAAGTTCAGATACACTCCAGCCACGTAAGTCATTCTATTACTTGTCCGGATCCTAGTTACAATACGGATACACTCCAAACACGGAAGTCATTCTGCTACTCATACAGATCTCAAACTTCAGATACAGTCCAAATACGCTCCAGATACGGTTGCCATTCTGCCGCTCATTCAGAATTTATCCCTAGCACATAGAGGCTTCATGCACATATGACTCTCTGTCACCCATTCAGAATACATATACACTTCAGACACGACAATCATTCTGATATTCATTCAATAATCAAATCCAGTTACAGCTTGGATACGCTCTAGACACAGACGCCATTCCCTTGCTCATACAAACCCAATCTCCAGATACAACTCAGATACATTCCAAATACGGATACCATTCTGATGTTCATTCTATTGATTTTCAACAATTTTGGATGGCATCTCTAAGCCCATCTCCAGCAAGATTCTACCATCTCCAAATGGTATCTTTAAGCCCATTTCCTTAACTACATTTTGACGAGTGCAAATTTACGGGCACTCTAGTGTCCAATCCTCTTTTACCTCCGAGTCACAAAAGGCAAGCTTGCCAATCTAACTCTTCAGGTTCAAGAAGATTGAACAGGGGTTGTACCCTAAAATTTACCCTCCCATTTTATCAACATTTCTCATTACAAGGCTCTTGGAACTCAAGATCAAGCTAGGGTTTACTCTGCTCAAGACACCTCCTTGCACTGTTGACCTAAATTAGGGTTTGAGTTTGCACAGGGATTTTTTGACCTTTAATTCCTAAAGTGACTTTCATACTTCCTGTTGGACTCATAAGTTTGTCCATACCATGTTTCAAGCCTTCAACCAAATTTTTGCCCAGTCAATTGGACAGTTGACCTAGAAATCAACTGTATTGGGGAAAAAGTCAACTGTGGCCAATTTACATTCAAACCTCATGAATTTTGACCCACATCAACATTATGAACTCATATGAACCATGTGATCAAGTTTAGATCACAATTCCACAAGAAATTTGATCAGATCACCAAAAGGGCAAAATGGTCATTTTAAGGGTTTTGACTGTACAAAGGCAATTTTTGACTGTTTGACCTAGCCAATGGCAAATTAATATCAACCATGGATTCAAGGACTCAATGACATCATCTTGACCTATTCAACAAGTTCAAAAGATCTCAAATGCATGGGATTGACAGATGAATCTTTCAGTCAATTGATCAAAATTTGACTGTACACTGAAAAGTCAAACTTTGACTTTTTGGTCAAAACCAAGTGCCAAGGGTCATTTTTCATCAAGATGTGTCAAATCATGAAACTCGTTCATCAAGAAACCCAAAATTGCAAATTAGGGTTTGAAATTGAAAAATTTCATAACTTAGAAATTTTCTAAGTTATGAAATTTTCTTAATTTTTCCTAACTTTGTCCCACATTTTCACCATGATGCAAATGGATTCAAACAAAACTTAAAACATGAAAGTTTTATTACTCCACAAATTCTACAACTTTGATTCACAAAGTTTTATCAAAATAAGCTTGGATCTCAAGTTATGATTTTTGGAACAAGGGTACCTAAAACTTTTAACTTAGTGAAATTTTGCCCTAGTTTAGGCAGAATTTTGACCCATCTTCTTGGACATTTTTCACATAGTTCCACTTGGAGTCTCAAGTTGCATTTCAAAGATCGATTATAGTGTTTGTTGTAAGCTTTCCAAATTGTCCAAGAACTCCTCAAACACATTTGTAGTTAGGGAGAATCGAATGCTTGAAGTTGGAAAAAACTCACTTTGTATCCATGGCAAGTTCATGTTCACTCAAGTGGCATTTTCAAACCAGCATGCTTTGTACTAGTTTTCAGGCCTCTAAACCAATTCACACTCCTTAATTGAATGCAAATCCACTGAGCTAATGCATTATCTTGTCCATTTGGACATTACACACAAAACTAATCCATAAGTAGTAAAAGGCACATTTCTATTTTGGAAAAGGTATGCTTTATGTCAAACCATGATCTTTGAAGCATAGGTCCAAGATCTCAGAAGCCAAATCAAATCCACAAATTCCAGCAACCAAGAGGATTGTATGCAGCATAATGTATGGCTTGTACAGGCCTGTAACCACCAACTACACATCTTTGCTTCAAAAACAAGAAATTGTCCAAACACTTGCCAACTTGAAAACCAGTCCATGCTAGCTTAAAAAAAGATTACAAACAACTTTCACACAACCCTTTGAGCAAGATACACGAGTGTTTGAGCCCCAAAACCTCCCATAGCCAGAAATCACTCTTTTTTGGCAAAACAGGGCAGGTGCTGCAACTTGAGTGCCATAGTTCATTTGGCTCGTGCGTTTTGTCCCTTTTTGCTTCAAACACCTTCCATTCAACTCACTCAAGTTATCCCAAACCTCCATTTCCAACTGTAACTCCATTTACAGTGTTCACCATTTTCATTTCAAGCTTGTGCAGGTTGAGTTCTAGAGGTTGATTCAGGGACATTCAAGGCAAGCTAGCTATTGGAAAAGATCAAGTGAAGTTCAGGAAAGCTACCAGACACCTCAAAACTTGTTGAGAAGCACTTCATTGCCCTACACGAATCCAACTGAAACAGGTTTTTTCTCACTTTCTATCTCTCTATTTAGGAACATTTAGCCTTAGGTTTGTGAATAAAAAATGTAGTGTTCATTGCTAGGAAGCCATACATATGCTCAACTTTCATTTATATTAAGTGTGCTAGGAGAATTTCATCCATGAATATGCTGAAAAAACTAGGTCAGATTTTAGGGCCAGAGAAATTCTCTCTGGTCTTTGAGAGTTAGGATTAATGCTTTATATGGTAAAAATCGTATTGAAATTCTCTACAAGTTTGATGTTGTGAGTTTTGGCAAAAGATCACGTTTCCAGGATGTTCAAGTTTGTACAACAGGCGCACGTTTTTCAAATGTGCTGGAGGAAGAAGATGAAGTGGTGGGTTAGGCTTGGCCTGCTTGCTTCTAATACCTCCCTTTTCAGTTTCACACCCCTGGCCCAATTTCTTATATTTTTGCATTTTTGAATTTTTGTTTTCTTTTCTGACTTTGTTATTTTATTTTCAAATATAATAAATGCTCAAAAAAATATTTTCATAATTTTTTAAATTTATTTGGCATTTTATTCTAATTTTTTCTAACATTAAAAGTAGTTAAATATTCTTTTATATTATTAAGACTTGAAAAATATTTACATTTTATACTTTTATTTTTGTTCTTTACTTTTATTTATATTAAAAATATTTTCTTGAATATATTTTATTTTTGTACATATTTTATTTTATTTTATACATATTTAATTTGATTAATATACACATAATAAACATATATACTTTTATTTTATTAAATACTTAGAATAAAATACAAAAATATTACATTTTTATTTTTATTATTTATACTAAAAAATACCCTTTTTTAAGTATATTTCATTTTTACACATATTAATATATTTTTTGTATATAAATAATATATAGTGTTTATTTTAAAGAAACTAGGGTTTCCCCTTAAACAAATAAAATTAATCTTTTTTTATTTATTTATTTCTTTATACTTTTACTAAAAATACTTTTACATACATAAACAAATTAAAATCTTTTTTGCATAATACATATTATTTAATATTCATTCATTTTGTTTGTTTAAATATTGTACATTTAAATATTTATGCATTGTAATTCAATTTGGATGTAATAGTAATCTAGGGTTTATATTTATTGTCAAATACCCCCCATTCAAAATTGTACCCCCATTCCCATAATCATGTTGTAATAGCTTAGAACTTTAAATTCTCGCACTTTATGCTTTCAATTATGCCATGATTAGAGAATTAGGGTTTGTAGGCAAAAATCAATATCAACAAATAGTTTGACCTAATCAAAGACAAAAACGCATGAAAATCAAACACAATGCACACTTGCACCCCTAGGGTTACAATCCACTTGTTGCCTTCAAAAATGGGCCATGGTATGCATGTTGGGTACTTTGGAAAAACGAAAACAAAACAAAAGATCATAGTCCCTCGATGACGCCATCTTGGTTGCCTAAACAAAAATGATCAAGTCCCTCAAGAAAATTGCCAAAGATACTTGACACAATTGCTATCATGGTCTATACGATGACCCGCGTTTGTCCCGTTTAACATCCTAACACAAGGTTGTTCACCAAATACAATGGTGAAATAACACTGTTAAAAGGGTTAAAAACATAAGAAAGATCTTTGAGTAAAATAGGGTAGATAGCTCTTAGTTACTTGATCAAAAAGCTTGCAAAACATCCTTGCTATTTTCAAACACACTTCACAATACAATTTCAAAACAAACTTTCAAAAAACATTGAAATATTTTCGAAAGACAAAAACACCTTTGTATACATTCAAACAAGAATCATTACAAAGATTGCCACAACGATGGCCTATTTTTAAAACATCTTTCAAAACCACACACAAAGCACCATTTCAAACAATTGAAGAGCACCATTTCAAACAATTGAAAAGCAAAGTAAGTGATCTAAACAAGTAACTAAGAGCCCATGGATAACCATGGATGAAAAGGGTGCTTGCACCTTCCCTTTTCATAATCTACTCCCTGAACCCAAGAAAACATCTCGAAGGTCTTTCTTGTGCTTTTTGACCTTTCCTTAGGATAAAATAAAAAGTCGGTGGCGACTCTTGCTAAACCGAAACATTTGCGAACACAAACACAAAACCTCAAGTCAGTTCTCCCACCGTATCACACCTACTATCCAGGTTCCTTCCCATAAGCCCTAATATTCAGGCTTTCACCTCGAAGTAACCCTACGACCCAGGTTCCTTCTCATAGCCCTACTATCCAGGCTTTCATTTCGAAGCAACCCTATTATCCAGGTTCCTTCTCATGGCCCTACTATCCAGACTTTCATTTTGAAGAAACCCTACTATCCAGGTTCCTTCTCACAACCCTACTATCCAGGCTTTTATTTCGAAGCAACCCTACTATCTAGGTTCCTTCTCTCTTATCTCCAGACAACAGTTTACAACACTGTAGGACCTAGACCCGACCAAATACAGTCGATTTTATATTTCCCCAGTAAGTCACTGTGCAGCCTGGACCCTGACCAGACGTGCAATTTACTTCCATCTCCTCAATCAAAAGTTAATTCCCCAGTAGAGTAGCTGATAACCGAAGCTCCTAGCCTCTATTTCCCAAGACATAAATCAACATTCCCCGGTGAAGTTCTCCTCAACGGCAGTTACAGGAATTCTCGCAAAGGAATCTCTTATGCGACCGATATCTTTTCTGGATGGCATCTTTAAGCCCATCTCTGACGACTCTCCATCGGATCCCAAATGGAATATGTAAGCCTATTCCCGATATTATCGACTAACACTCACTTCATGCGAGTGCAAATTTCTGGGCACTTTAGTGTTCAATCATCTTCCACCTTCAGATCACGAAAGACAGACAAGCCAATCTACATCCTCGGGTCTAAGAAGATTAAACAGGGGCAGCTGTTGTACCCCAAAATTTTCCCTCTCATATCACTCAACATATGCTCATTGAAGCCCTCAATCTGCTCAAGGATGCTTAAGAGTTGACCAGACAAACTCTCTCACAAAGCAATGAATCTCCAATTAGGGTTTCCACTTTCATCAAGATGGGTGAGCTCCAAAGGCCTCAAATATTTTCCATGGTCCTAATATGTTCTCAAGACCATCCATGTCAAGTTTCATGCCATGCACAAGAAGTTTGCTCAGTCAACCTCTCAAATGCCTAAAAATTAATTGTACTAGGTCAAAAATCAATTGTGACCCACATACAATCAAACTTCAAGATTTTTGGTCAAAATCAATACTTTGAAGTTATATCCATCATTTAATCAAGGGTTGACCATGATTCCTCAAGGAATGCTCCTAATCCATCAAAACTCAAAATTTGCTAAATTAGGGTCTCTGCAGGAAAAGTCAACCAAACTTTGACCATGCATAACTTTCTCATACTTTATCATAAATTTCTCATCCAAGGCTCATTTTTAAGAAAATCCAATTCCCTACAACTCCTATTAATCCATCAAGTTCAAGAAATGCACTCATGAAAAGATATAAAATCAGACATTATGGGTCCTTTTCAGAAGTCAACAAAAACACCTTTTGGGTCAAAGCTTCTTACATGAACATGGAAGATCCAATTGAGATGAAACCAAAAGTTTTGTTTAGAGGACATCCTAAGCTTTCTAAAAAGTCCAAGAACACCCTCATAGGGTCAAAATTAAGAGAGAAATGCATTGTCAAAGTTGGCCATTTTTGGAAATTTTGCACAAAGTCAACAATGCTTAAAATTGCATTTTTTCCACATGGGCCCATCTTTTCAAGATTGAATCTCAGTCCTAGTATGGTCCACGACCTATGGGACCCTCCTTGACTTATTTATTTATTTATTTTGATTTTATTTATTTAAAATTCAAATAAAATCAAATAAAATCAAAACAAATAAAATCAATAGGATGAGATTTGCTTTACATTGAATTAGAGATCATGCTTGCTGTAACCAAGCGAAACAAAATCGTGCAAAATAAAAAACAAGAGGAAATCTCCTAGTTTGAAAAGTTTGGAAGCAATTTTCAAAAGTTATCAAATCTTGGATTTTTTCTAAATTTAGCACCCTAATTTGATTCACATACTTATACACAAGCATTCTCAACCCTAACACAAGAATTCAGACGTGCAGCCTGCCTTAAGGAGTCAAACAAAGTTCCAATTTTCAAAGAAAAGTGCAGATCGGATCTTTCCCTACAGGCCAATTCAAGGAGTTTTGGAGCATCAGTGATCATCCACGAAGGTCCTTGAAGCTTTTCCAGTCGCTATCCAAGCTCGCAGCCTTAGGAATCTCCAGATATAAATCACGGTTTGCACCCTTGTAACTTAAATTCGTTTTCTTGGTTTTATATGTTTTAAATCGAATTTGATTGCATAAACGTGTTTATAATCATGCTTGGAATCTGTTTGAAGGCCTGGATTTGAGTTTTAGTGCTGGAACAGGCTTACACCATTGTTAGGGTTTGAAAGCTCAAAATTGGGGCTTCTTTTTCCAGGACAAATTGAAGGGGATTATGGGTACTACTGGACTCGGGACAAAATTCCTGATTGATCCCTAACATTAGTTTTGATTTATATTGCTTGTATCATGTTTTTGAATAATGCAGGGTTTTAGCTAAGAACAAAATCCATCACTATAGCCTATAGTGACGGAAAATTGCTGTAGGTAAAAGTTCCCCATCTAAAACGACGGATCCATGAAGAAGGTGATGGCGTGGTGCTCAATGATTCGTCCATTCAAACCGTTGCGGACCCACAACACGCACGTTTTTGACATGTGTACATAGATCTTTGTTTGCCTTATATTTATTTTTGTGTTATTTTGTTAAGAGTTGAAACACATGGTTCAGTTGGCAAGGTAGGGCATGATAAGGCTTTAGTCCAAAAGGGGCTGGGTTCGATCCAGCCCTTTTGGAAAATTAATTTTCACTAATTCGTGTCTTACAGATCCAATGCTCCAGATCCCTATGCGCTCCTCATGCACTTTCATCACCATACCACGAGATCTCATCATATCCAGATCTAACGTCCAACAAAGGCAGTGCGTGATGAACCTCTTGAAGGCCAGCTACACTGAATCCACACGTAGGCAGATGTGCCTATTATTCTGGGCTTTGCAAATTCAGCCATGCACCCCCAGTTTGCTTCTCATAACAGGCCCATATTCATAATTTTTGCTTTTATTGTTTTTTTATTTCATTTTAGTTATTTATTTTATTTGTTTCAAAAATCATTTTTTTATTATATCATAAAATCAAGAAAACCACAAAATATTAGAATTAGGTTTTTTCCACTAAATTTAATTGTGTTAATTAAGTAGATCAATTTAATTTAGGGTGAGTTGGTTTATTTTTCAGAATTAAAATTAATTAGACAAATTAGGTTTAATGGATAAATACTTTATTTTCTTAAATAAAAATACAAAAAAATATTTCCTTTAATTAATTAGATTCATTAGGATATTTAATTCCCGTGTTCTTCCTCGCGCGCATTTTATTTATTTATTTTTCCAATTATTGTAACTGCCAAGGGTTGTAATAGTTTTTTTAATTAGGTTTTATTACTGTTTTTACTTATTATTTCCCCCTATTTTGGCTATGTAACCCCTTCCCAAAGCCTTGTAATAGCTAGGTTTAAAATTCTCGCACTTTATTTTTGGCTACTATTAACTGTTAGATGATTGATAATAGGATTGTATGCAAAAGATCAAAAATTTAAAATAGTAGAACACCCTAAATACGCAAGATAAATGAAACTGAAAACAAACACTTGCACATGTTCACTTTTAGGGTATATCCCCACTTCGGTTGCCTTCAGTAAACGGTCATGAAGTATAGGGAGTTTTAGCGGTTTCCCTCTAGTCCCAAAAGATAAAAAATGACTCATTCGAATGTTGCCTCAGAAAGATCTTTAAGACTCTAGGGTAATTACTAATGTTTCCTAACCATTGCTTCAGCGACCGTAATTGTCCCTTCGAATGGCCCTTTAACTCCAATGATGGAGCTACCTACTCCTTAATAGTAGGATAGCATTGTCTAAAGGGAATAAGAAAATGAACAACCTTTTTTGAGTAGGTAGAAACTCTTAAGTACTTGCTCAAAACAACAAATTTTTACACATACACCTTCAAACAAGCTTTTCAAACAAATTTTTCAAAAACACTTTATCACACCCTTGAGGACTGATACAAGGGTTACCATAAAGTGAAACGCCACACTAAGGCAATTTCAAAACTTTTTCAAACACACAAAAGCAATTTAAAAATGAGCAAGTACCTAAGAGCCCATGGAAAACCATAGATAGAAAGGGTGCTAATACCTTCCCTTTCTATAAACTACCCCCCGTACTCAGAAACATCTCGAAAAAGGTTTTTTCTGTTCTTTTCCCCTTTCCTTTGTTGGATGAAATAAAAGTCGGTGGCGACTCTTGCTTACCGCGACATTTGCGAACAAAAAACGCAAACCAGTATTAACAGTCAGTTCTGCCACCGTATCACACATTCTTATAGAAACGAGAATCATTACAAAGTTTTCCTAAGCGAAGGAGCTTTTCAAAAATACTTTCAAAACCCACCACAAACACATTTTCAAACAAAGCATTTTCAAAGTGATCTAGCAAGCAACTAAGAGCCCATAGATAAATATGGATGAAAAGGGTTCTAACACCTTCCCTTTTCATAATCTACCCCCCGAACTCAAGAAAACATCTGAAAGTTCTTTCCTGTTCTTTTCACCCTTTTCTTATTGGATAAAAGAAAAGTCGGTGACAACTTTTGCTATCCACAACAATTGCAATCAAATGCAAAACAACATCCAAGTCAGTTCTCCCACCGTATTACACTCTCTGTTGGTAACGTGCAGGTAATCAAGAAGGATAGTTGTCACCTCTATTAGTTCGAGTCGGTGTCGTCTCTCTGATACGTAGCACTCGGGGGGATGAACGCTTGATGTTTAGTTGTTGACATTTATTTCAATTGCTGAATTTCAAGTTGGTTACATGAAATAATTATTGTATTGAAGTTGTTTTAGTTAAATAAAATATGTTAAGTGAATTAAAGTTGTGTATGTAGATTCCGCTGCTTACAAATAAAAAGTTATTTGATTTTAAAGAATAAACTAGGTTGTTATCGGTTCATCCGAATTAAGTGTTATGTATCTGTTTTATATGTGATTAAATGAAGTTTGATTTTAAGTTGTGAATGTAGCACCTAATTATGTTGAACTTTGATTTTATTATTATCCGCCGGGTAGAATTGGGGTGTTACAAGAAGCATACTTCTGAGGAACTAGATCTAACAACCATTGAGATTTGATGGTCTAGATGCAAGTTATGTCTTGCATGCGTTGTACCTGCTTACACTAGATCTGAAGAGAAAATATTGGAAAAGTAAAACGCGAAACCTGTGGATCGAACCCAGGCCCTAGGCTTCAAACCTGCACTCTTTACCACCAAACCAATCTACTCATTCATAATTATCAATACAAACAAATATATATAATTTAAAGTTTTTCCATTTCTGTTTTAAATAAATGCGCGCGCGAGAATTTTGAATAGGCCAATAGAGGGACGCCACGCCTGTTGCCGGAGTCAGCGAATTTCAGGGATGCAGGAGTCAATCTCCGGTTGTAATACCCCAAATTTGTCCTACCCTTCTACTTTTATCTGGTTTATGCGTTGTCGCGCTTTTCTCATGTACATATCTCCATTAGGTCATTTAACATTGCATACATTCGCTAACAACATAACTTCGCAAGGGGTCGAGAACCTTCAGGATTAGGGTTTTATCAACTGGCTAAGGTGTATATGTTCAAATAGAACCTGATTCTTCTGGTTATTTTTCAAGGCAGTGAAATTGCGGAATTAGGGTTTTGTGTTCATGGATGTTGTGGAATTAGGGTTTTGTGTTCATGGGTGTTGTGTTCATCAAGCTACAAGATCATCCTCCATTAAGAATTCATCAAACACAAGTTGATTAGGGTGTCACATCTTCTATGTTCGAATTTGTAGTATCTATTGACTAAGGTGCATTGGGCTTCATATTACGTTTCTTTCTGTACTTCGAAGTGCCCTCAAAACATTGTTGTTGTCCATGAAGTCAAGATATAGTGTGGATTGGATTGTAAAATGCAAGTCGTGTATATAGCATGAAGTTGTAAGTACATTGAGTTCGAAACTTCATCGTTCTTTCGAATACTTGTTACCTAAATCACAAGTAACTTGGATTGCTGATGATTATTGAATTGGATTCTTTGAAACTTCTAATTATGCTCAAGATTGATATTAGTTCAAGGTTTCAGTTTAGTGATTTGGCAATGGTTTATTCAAGATAAGGTTGGAAGATTCGTTCATGTGGTTCTCTTGGTGTACAAGTTACGAATTTGCAAAGAATTACAAGTCATAACATCATTCAAGGTTATTTGTTTAGTTTGGTTCATCAAAACTTATCAAGATCCAAGGGTTCACGTTCATTCAATGATATGATCTTTACAAGTTCTAAAACACCACACATGGTTTTTTTAAAGGGGTTATCCAACTTCATTCTCGTTCATTCAAGGTCATAACCATGCGATTTACAAGCTATGTTATTGGAGCATTATAAGAGAAAATTATAAAGACAATAGAAAAGAACGATTCATTTACATGGAAAATCTATCCAAAACATATCCATACTGTTACAAATGTTATGAAAGATTTCAGGTTTTATGCTGTCATCAACTTCATGATATATGCCATGCTTTAATCAATCTTCAATACTCCATAACCAACCTCTACCTTCAATCTTCTTCACATTGCTCAAGTTCTGAGATCTACATGTACCAACATTTCAGGCCTTTCGTGTTTCAAGCCTTCTTCATAGTCCAAATAATCGGCCCTTCATATTTCAGAAAAATTAGAAATTAAACAAAACACCCTAACCATAATCTCCAAATATAACCCCTAATTGCCTTAAAAATAAATTCCAGCCAAGAAAAAAAATAGAATTTCTTAACCGAAACAAAATTTCACACAACCATTTTCCAAACTACCCTGTAATTGAATCTCAGCTTAACAAAAAATGACCTGCATAATGAAAAAGCTTATAACAGAATTTCCAACAAACTAAAACCAATTAACTACATCTACTAAATTAGTTCTGAAATGACCACATCCAGTTAATTGAGAACAAAATCAAATCAGGAAATCAGAAGAAAAAGGACAGAAGGAATGAATCAGAAAATGGCTGGAAGTTAAAAATCAGCAGAGGAAAGTTTGTTAGAAAAATCAGGGGGAAACCGTGGAAAATAGATTTAGAGTTCAGCATAGCAAATTCACACAACAGAACTTCAAAAGCAAAACTAACTCTAATCCTAGCCGTCCAAATCTCTAACAGAGATTCAAATTGATGGCTCAGAATGTTTTCAATACTAATTTATTTTTAACAACTCAACTGAAACTAACTGCTAACTGATTTCCTCATTAACCAACCAAAACTAATAGTCCATAACTAACTATAACTAACAGCTAACAAACTCTCAAAAAACTTCCAGCATAACAAAATCGTAACAGAAAGGATGGAAGAGAATAACAGGAAGATAACAGAAAAAGGAGAGGGAGAAGTGATTCATGCTTCATGATTCATTCACCAGAAATAGTCATAAAAAATCAGAGACTAACCTTTCAACCTTCACTCTCAAACTCCATTCTCTCTCTGAAACTTCCATCGTTCCCTCTCTCTATGCAAATCACAATCAAGATTTCTTCTCTTCCGCACCTTACATCTTAATCTTCATCATTCTTCATTCATTCTGAGAAAACCAACCGTAATCCCTCATAAACTCCTGAAATCAAGTAACACTTCATAGCTTCATCGCACATCATTATCAACATCATAATCCACGTTTCAATTTCTTGAACCCTTCAATCTTCATTAGTTTTGCGATTCAACATTCTTCAATCCAATCCATAGATATAACCACACATTCTGCTTTATTCTGCAATCGAATCTGAGCAACAACAAACCGCAACAATGCAACATTCAGAAAATGCAAGATATGAAGAAGTAGAAGATAAGGTCAACGGGAAGAATCGAAAGTAGAAACGCATACCTAATTTCGTGGAGCTTTCGTCGATTTCTGATATTCTCATCAAATCTGGAAGGCCACCGGAGCCACTCCGGCAGGTAAGACTCAAATTCATCTTCACTTTAATTTTTCTCTGCATCTTTGAGATATTGAGGATGATCTACTACGTTGAACACATATCCAATCGTCCGATTTCAAGCGATCTGGCTCTTTAATGACGGATTGGTATACGTTATTGAAGTTGTCGAACAAATGATGAAGGAGTGAGTCAAAGATGGCCGAACGCCTTTTCACGGCAGCGGGATGAGGCGATTTGAGGAGAAAGACGCAGATCGAACAAGAAGCATGGCGATCGGAAGATGATGAGACGAAATTGTGGAGTTCGTTGGAGATTTGGTGAATAGAGATGGTTAAGGGGTGGAGACAGAGATGATTTAGGGAGTAGAACGAACGGAGAGGCTTCAACGATGGTGTTCGGTCAAAGGTCAAGTTGAAGGAATCAGAGAAGAATAGACCGAGAAGAATCGATCAAAGAGAGGAAATGGACGACAGAGAAGCGGTGTTGCTTTGATTCTGATCGGAGGAGAAGTGATAGCGACCGTTGAGATGAGACGGAAGGAGAAAGCGGCGCCAATTCTGTTTGAGAAGATGAAGAGACACAAACCTTCAACCCTAATCCCCTTTAATTTTCATTTTTTTTCTGATGTTTTTTTAATTATTAATCAAAGGATAAATATAATTTTGGACATGAAGGATATTAGAGGGTTTGGTTCGGACTATACAGCCTAGGCCCACTGTATGTTTTTTTTTAAAGACATGGTGTAGAAGCAAACAAAAAGAGCCTTGTTGGACTTTTGATAGGCCTAGTGCCTGAGTTCCTATGCTACACCCTCCTAAATCCAGCTCACACCTCTCCTGACCCTCATATTTTTTTGTTAAAATTTAGGACCATTTTTAGTTTCTTTATTGGATGTAGGAATTTTTTTTTGTTAATTTTTCCTTGACAAAATTATAAAATCAATAAATTTGTTAGATCTCTTTAGTTGATTTTAGGAAGTAATTCTTTAGTTTTTTTGATGGAATTTTCTTCACATAAAAACTAATAAAAAATACTTTTCCTTTTTTAGTTGTCATCCGTATTTTCATGCCGCTTTGCCATGTTATTTTGACGCGTCTGTTCATTGTGCAAGGAACTTCTGATTATGCATTGCATTCGCAATACACGTTTGCCTTTATTTTAGTTGGATATGATTTCTAACTTTGTTTGTTGCTTGGTGAAGTTTGCTCAACGCGTGCTCCCTGCTTCTTCATTGCTCTCGTCCGCTCTTGACGACTTGCTCGCTTTGGTAGCCTCCGCTACTACCCTTGTACTTCTTCGCACTTTACCACTTTCTAGATATCACGTGAAGTGGGGAATAAAGAGCGTGCACTCGAAGTCCCTGTTTAAAGACCTGTAGCAAGAATTCCGCACTTCATTTGCTATATGTGTTGTGCTTGTGTTTGTTTATTTTCTTACCGATCGATGAGTCACTCAATTTAGCAATTGAGATCACGACTTCGCTCTCAGTGCATGATCCCTATAGGACTTTGTAAGTGTTTAGTTATTGGCATGTATTTTTGGTAAAACCAGGTGTGTAAATGTCATGACCGATGTCATAACATTCTGGATTATTAGGTACTTTATGCAGAAAAAGTATGGCATACAATAGCTACTGTTTATGAGTGTGTATCTGAGCATTTTGCAATGATCACATTTATTGCCTTCTACCAAAATCAGTAAACAGGAATTCTGATGTCATAACAAATGTTAAGACATCCTGTACTGATCTAACAGATATGCAGTTTGGTTTATTCTAAGATTTTTCAGGAAGATGGCTCATTCCTTCCAGAACAGAATCTCACGTGGACTTTGGGTTAACCTAGCTCAACCCTAATCTGGTTGATAAAGTCTTGTGACCAAGTCTTAAGGTTAAACCTAATTAACCCTAGCTTTTTGTGGAAACCCTAACTGAAGAAATAGCTGCATATATATTTAACAGGAATGCTGGTTGCAAAGTAACTCTTTTGACTGAAGATCAATTAGGAGCTGTATAGTTTTAAATGCTGTAATCCAAGCAAGTATCATTGTGATAAGTGACTTGGAATAGGTTTTGATTGTAAGGGTTTTTGTATCACTCAAAGCTTTGAAGCAAGAGTGTTTTGTGTCTCTTGACTAAAGCTTTGAAGCAAAGTCAAGTTAGGTTTATGTATCACTCAAAGCTGTGAAGCACGAGTGTTTGTGTTACTTGATTAAAAAGCTGTGAAGCATAATCAAGTGTATGTTCTGAAGAGTGTCTTCATTATTTCATTAGTCAATTGTTTTGAGTATCACTGCTGTGATTGAGGGGGAGTGAGTAGGAACTCAGGTTTAAGTTGAACTTAGATTGAAGTTGCATTGGGTAGGTCTTAAGTGAAGGAGATAAACTGGTTGGTTTATTCCTGAATTAATATCTCTTATAGTGGATTTCCTCCCTGGTTTGGTAGCCCCCATAGTAGGTGTTGTTTCACACTGAACTGGGTAAACAATTGACTGTGTTCTTTATTGTTTTTATTTACTGTCTTATAGAAAGTCAGATATGGTGTCATAACATTCACTGTGACATTGAGTATCTGCTGCTAGAATTTCAATTGGCATCAGAGCAGGCACCCTGCCTGTATTACTGGGTGAGATCTAGGGATATCACTTTCTGGCACTATGGACAAAGAAGGAGTTTTTGGAAATAGACCACCCATTCTGGATGGAACAAATTATGACTACTGGAAACCTCGTATGATTTCCTTCTTAAAATCACTGGACAAAAAGGCTTGGAGAGCTGCTGACAAAGGATGGAACCATCCCACCATAACTGAGAAAGATGGGACAATCAGTCTGAAGCCTGAGGAAGAATGGAGCAAAGAAGAAGATGAGTTAGCCCTGGGTAATTCCAAAGCTTTAAATGCCTTGTTCAATGGAATTGATAGAAACATATTCAGACTAGTACATCAATGTGAACTGGCCAAGGAAGTGTGGGACACTCTCAAAACTACCCATGAGGGCACATCCAAAGTAAAAATGTCAAGGCTTCAGATGTTGACTACCAAGTTTGAGAACCTAAGGATGAAGGAAGATGAAACCATTCATGAGTTTCACATGAACATCTTGGAGATTGCCAACACCTCAGGAGCATTGGGAGAAAAGATGTCTGAAGAAAAACTGGTGAGAAAGATTCTTAGATCCCTGCCTAAAAGATTTGCAATGAAGGTAACTGCTATAGAGGAAGCCCAGGATATCAGCAAGTTAAAGGTGGATGAACTCATTGGGTCTCTTCAGACTTTTGAGATGGGGATCAGTGACAATGTTGACAAGAAAAACAAGAGCATAACACTTGTATCCAACTCTGAAGATAAAAACAAGGAGGATGAAGAAGAAAATATTTCAGAAGCTATAGCCATGCTTGGAAGACAATTCAACAAACTCGTCAAGAGAATGGATCCAAAGTCAAGGTCAAATGTTGAGAACATCCCCTTTGACATTAATAGATCTTATGACTCCAGCAAAAGACCAAGGTCTGAAGAGAAGGGAAATCAAGGCAGAGGAATTCAATGCCATGGTTGTGAAGGATATGGGCATATTTGAGCTGAATGTCCTACCTTTCTTAAGAAACAAAAGAAAGGAATGACTGCTACCTGGTATGACTGTGATTCAGAAAGTAATTCTGAAGAAGAATCTGCCAAACTAGTTACTGCACTAACTGGTGTTTGTACCTCTGAAAGTGACACTAGTGATGAGGAAGTGACATTTGAAGAACTGGCTGATACTTACAAGAAATTGTGTATTAGAAGTACTGAAGTCTGTGTGCAAAATGAGAGACAAACAAAACTCATCATAAAGTTGGAGGCTGAAAAAAGGGCAGACCTTGAAACTATAAGTCATCTAGAAGGAGGAGTTCAAATGCTGAACTCAAAACTGAACCAGATGACCAAATCTGTCAAGATGCTGACAAATGGAACTGACAAATTGGAAGAAATCCTTCAGGTTGGACAAAATGTGAGAAACAAGTCTGGTCTAGGATTTGTGGCAGCAAAGAAATCTGGTGCAGACAAGAAGATCAGGTCTGATAAACAAATGTCAAAGCAGATGTCACAACATAACACTCAACATCGGGAACAGAGAAATATGAAGAAAAAGTACCAAAGATGGAGATGTCATCATTGTGGGAGGTTTGGTCACATAAAGCCTTTCTGCTTCAGATTGTATGGATACCCTAATCAGAACCCATGTGTCAAACCTAAGTCTAACAGGGTACCACATACTCCTCAATGGAAGAAAAAGGCTACTGCCCTGATAGCCCACACTTCCCTGGGAGTCTCTGCAAAGGAAGACTGGTACTTTGACAGTGGGTGTTCTAAGCACATGACTAGAATCAAGAACCTTCTCAATAATGTTAAACCTCACACCACTAGTTATGTGACCTTTGGAGATGGTGCTAGAGGTGAAATCAAAGGAGTTGGTAATTTGGACTGCCCTGGAGTTCCAAATCTGAATGAAGTACTATTGGTAAAAGGCCTGACTGCTAATCTCATTAGTATCAGTCAATTATGTGATCTAGGATTCAAGGTCAACTTCTTAAAATCTGAATGTCTTGTAATTAATGAAAAATAAGAAGTTGTAATGAAAGGAGTCAGATCTAAAGACAACTGTTACTTGTGGGAGCCTGAGAACACTAATTACTCCACTGTGTGTTCTATTGCCAAAGAAGAAAAAGAGGTGAAACTGTGGCACCAAAAACTTGGCCATCTTCATCTAAGAGGAATGAAAAGGATTATCTCCATGGAGGCAGTCAGACGGATTCCAAGACTGCAAATTGATGAAGGGAGATTTTGTGGTGAATGTCAGGTTGGTAAGCAGACTAGGATGTCACATCCAAAGTCAAGACATCTGACCACCTCTAAGGTTCTGGAACTTCTACATATGGATCTGATGGGACCAATGCAGGTGGAAAGTCTTGGTGGAAAGAGATATGCCTATGTTGTTGTGGATGACTATTCCAGATTCACCTGGATTAACTTCATTAAGGAAAAATCTGATGTGTTTGAAGTTTTTAAAGAACTGTGCAAAAGAATTCAAAGAGAAAAAGAAGTGTGTATTGTCAGAATCAGAAGTGATCATGGCAAGGAATTTGAAAACAGTAAGTTTAATGAGTTCTGTTCCTCAGAAGGAATTAGTCATGAATTCTCTTCTCCTATAACTCCTCAACAAAATGGAGTTGTAGAAAGGAAAAATAGGACTATACAGGAATCTGCCAGAGCTATGATACATGCCAAAAGACTTCCTATTCATTTTTGGGCTGAAGCTATGAATACAGCCTGTTATGTCCATAACAGAGTCACTTTGAGAAAGGGAACCTCATCCACCATTTATGAACTCTGGAAAGGAAGAAAGCCAATTGTGAAGTACTTCCATGTATTTGGCAACAAATGCTATATTCTGGCAGATCGTGAACAAAGGAGAAAGCTGGACCCTAAAAGTGATGAAGGTATATTTCTAGGATACTCCTCCAACAGCAGAGCTTATAGGGTATTCAATTCCAGGACCAAAGTCATGATGGAA
Source organism: Vicia faba (assembly GCA_948472305.1). NCBI lineage: Eukaryota > Viridiplantae > Streptophyta > Magnoliopsida > Fabales > Fabaceae > Vicia > Vicia faba. The sequence goes on along the minus strand of OX451738.1, from coordinate 1,403,684,909 downwards.
TCAATAAATGTCATAGTTGATGATTATCATGAAGAAACAGATGTCCCTTGTAATGTTGAGACATTCTTTGAGACTCCAACTCAACAGAATGACCTTCCTAACACCACTACAGCAGACTCTGAATCCAAGGAAGCTAGCAAAATCCCTTCCATCAGAATTCAGAAAGATCATCCTAAAGAACTCATTATAGGGGATCCAAATAGTGGAGTCATTACAAGATCTAGAGAAATCATCTCAAACTCTTGCTTTGTGTCTAAAATTGAACCAAGAAATGTTAAGGAGGTCTTAACTGATGAATACTGGATTGGTGCAATGCAAGATGAATTGAACCAATTTAAGCAACATGAAGTTTGGGAGTTAGTTCCTAGACCAGAGGGAACAAACATCATTGGCACAAAATGGATATACAAGAACAAATCAGATGCTGAAGGAGTTGTCACTAGGAATAAGGCAAGACTTGTTGCCCAAGGATACACTCAAGTTGAAGGGGTTGATTTTGATGAGACCTTTGCCCCTGTAGCCAGACTGGAATCTATCAGACTCCTATTGGGAATTGCTTGTCTCCTGAAGTTCAAGCTGTTTCAGATGGATGTAAAAAGTGCCTTCCTAAATGGGTACTTAAATGAAGAAGTTTATGTGGAACAGCCTAAAGGTTTTGTGGATCCAAACCACCCTGATCATGTCTACAAATTGAGGAAAGCTCTATATGGCCTTAAACAAGCTCCTAGAGCATGGTATGACAGGTTAACAAAATTTCTCTCAGACAAAGGATACAGAAAAGGAGGCTTGGATAAAACCCTCTTTGTCAAAAATGAAGGAGGAAAGTTAATGGTAGCTCAAATATATGTTGATGACATAGTGTTTGGGGGAATGTCAGAACAAATGGTTAAACATTTTGCTGACCAGATGAAGGCTGAATTCGAAATGAGTCTCATGGGAGAACTGACTTATTTTCTTGGACTGCAAGTCTCACAGATGGAGGACTCAATCTTTCTATCTTAAAGCAAGTATGCAAAGAACATTTTCAAGAAGTTTGGTATGGAGAATGCCAGTCACAAAAGGACCCCTGCACCTACTCATTTAAAGCTATCCAAAGATTCAAGTGGGGTTAAGGTGGACCAAAGTCTGTACAGAAGCATGATAGGAAGTTTGTTGTACTTAACAGCCAGCAGACCTGACATTGCTTTTGCAGTTGGAGTTTGTGCAAGATACCAAGCTGATCCTAAAGTCAGTCATATCAACCAAGTAAAGAGAATTTTGAAGTATGTAAGTGGAACTTACAACTATGGCTTGCTGTACTCTCATGGTTGTGAACCAACTCTGACTGGTTATTGTGATGCTGATTGGGCTGGAAGTGCTGATGATAGAAAAAGCACCTCTGGAGGATGTTTCTTCTTAGGAAATAATCTGGTCTCCTGGTTCAGCAAGAAACAGAACTGTGTGTCTCTCTCTACTGCTGAAGCTGAATACATTGCAGCTGGTAGTAGCTGTTCTCAAATGATCTGGATGAAACAGATGCTTACTGAGTATAATGTCACACAAGATGTTATGACATTGTACTGCGACAATCTGAGTACAATCAACATTTCCAAGAATCCTATTCAGCATAGCAGGACCAAGCATATTGACATAAGACATCACTTTATCAGAGACCTTGTAGAAGAGAAGACGATTAAACTAGAACATGTTGCCACTGAGCTACAGCTGGCTGACATTTTTACCAAGGCACTTGATGCAAATCAATTTGAAAACTTGAGGGGCAAGTTGGGTATTTGCCAACAGGAGGAATTGTAGCAATTAATTTTGCTTAAAACAAGGGTTGAAGGAGTTATTTTTGTTAAGTATATTTTGATTGGGTTAATCATATGCTTTCCATTTCTTTCATAATTATTAAGAAGCTGAATAGACACTCATTTGCCTCCTTCCTCTCTCAACTCTGCAACAAATCCCATTCTCTCAATCAAAGTTCTCTCTCTAGTTGGAACAGGAGGAGACTGAAGGAAACAGAAGGGAAGAGGGTGCTGCTGAAGATCAGCTCAATGCTGAAGAAAGTAGTTCCTCTAAAGATGACAATGCTTAAAGTTTGGTGGAGTTGACAAGCCTGATGCTGGTTCCTGTTGATGCAAGTGTTTTCAGATTTTATTTTTTGTTTTTATTACTTATTTTGGATGACTGTATAACATATAAGTACATGTATCTTTGGCCTATTTTTGGCTAAAGAGGGGGAGATATTTTGAGTTAATTACTTGGTAGACATCATATTTTTTCTGCAGTCATATTCATTCTGCTGCTCTCTATTCTCTGATTGCTTAGGGGTTTTAGCCAAAAATCTGCCAAAGGGGGAGTTTGTAAGTGTTTAGTTATTGGCATGTATTTTTGGTAAAACCAGGTGTGTAAATGTCATGAATGATGTCATAACATTCTGGATTATTAGGTACTTTATGCAGAAAAAGTATGGCATACAGTAGCTACTGTTTATGAGTGTGTATCTGAGCATTTTGCAATGATCACATTTATTGCCTTCTACCAAAATCAGTAAACAGGAATTCTGATGTCATAATAAATGTTAAGACATCCTGTACCGATCTAACAGATATGCAGTTTGGTTTATTCTGAGATTTTTCAGGAAGATGGCTCATTCCTTCCAGAACAAAATCTCACGTGGACTTTGGGTTAACCTAGCTCAACCCTAATCTGGTTGATAAAGTCTTGTGACCAAGTCTTAAGGTTAAACCTAATTAACCCTAGCTTTTTGTGGAAACCCTAACTGAAGAAACAACTGCATATATATTCAACAGGAATGCTGGTTAGCAAAGTAACTCTTTTGACTGAAGATCAATTAGGAGCTGTATAGTTTTAACTGTTGTAATCCAAGCAAGTATCATTGTGATAAGTTACTTGGAATAGGTTTTGATTGTAAGGGTTTTTGTATCACTCAAAGCTTTGAAGCAAGAGTGTTTTGTGTCTCTTGACTAAAGCTTTGAAGCAAAGTCAAGTTAGGTTTATGTATCACTCAAAGCTGTGAAGCACGAGTGTTTGTGTTACTTGATTAAAAAGCTGTGAAGCATAATCAAGTGTATGTTCTGAAGAGTGTCTTCATTATTTCATTAGTCAATTGTTTTAAGTATCACTGCTGTGATTGAGGGGGAGTGAGTAGGAACTCAGGTTTAAGTTGAACTTAGATTGAAGTTGCATTGGGTAGGTCTTAAGTGAAGGAGATAAACTGGTTGGTTTATTCCTGAATTAATATCTCTTATAGTGGATTTCCTCCCTGGCTTGGTAGCCCCCAGAGTAGGTGTTGTTTCACACTGAACTGGGTAAACAATTGACTGTGTTCTTTACTGTTTTTATTTACTGTCTTATAGAAAGTCAGATACGGTGTCATAACATTCACTGCGACATTGAGTATCTGCTGCCAGAATTTCAGACTTTATCGCTTTCCATTATTTCTTGTTGATCGATGAGTCACTCAATTTAGAAATTGAGATCACGACTTCGCTCTCATCGCATGTTCCCTATAGGATAGTTTTTTTAGACTTTTCTTTGGCATGCTAACCTAGGCAGGATCTCTTTAGGTGTGCTTTTTTGCTAGCTTGCTTGCTTTATCCCTGTACATACCATGTTCCCTTAGGATACACTTGCTCCGTTCAGACGCAAGTTAGACCTTAGGTTGTAAACCATGCATGCTGACATTAGGTAGAAACTTCCCCTTTCATCCTTGACATAGGGCTACCATTGTATGATAACATTAGGTTAGAAATAGGCTAGTCTCCCTTAGACTCTTTTCTTCCCCTTTTTGCATCCTTGCATTCAAAACAAAAACTTCTCTTCATAGCAAATAAAAAACATGCTAATCATAGTTAAACCCTTTTTCAAGGTAACAAAAATACAAAACAAATTCAAATCATTTTGTGCGCTCGAGCACCTTCTCTCTAAAACCCTTTTCAGGTAAGGACATGATTAGTTTACTTCTGTGCCAACGCATAAGTCTCCAAAGGTCGAGCTGCGGCAGAAGGCGGAATTAACATTGTCCATAAAAAACACAAAACAAACAAAAACATAAGAGCCAAACTACGGTAGCTCTGATTCCTCAAAAAGGATACACAGGCATTGGGGTAGGACCCAGACGAGCACAATTTTATTTTCCCTACATTCTTTTTCCCTTTCTTTTGCATGAATTCTCCCTTAAGTAGTATAGTAAACAGTAAGCATAGATTAACCACACCCATAAGATAGATAACAAGAGTGGATACCATAGAATACTACGGGCGTGTGGGGTGCTAATACCTTCCCCTCGCGTAACAGACTCCCTTACCCGATCTCTCGGTCGCGAGACCGTGACTTCTCCCTTCTCAGGTTTTCTCGATGTTTACCTTTCCCTATGTACGGGATAAAAGACGTTCGATGGCGACTTCATTGTTTGATGATTTTCAGCCGATTGTTTCAGCTGGAGACTTCACTGGGGACAGGTCGACCAAATGCTGGTCCATCCCGAAGTCACTCCTAGCTCTTGCTTTCTTTCATTTGGGTGTTTATATTTATGCTTTCAGTTTGTTCATTCATTTTGTATATACTTGAGCATATGTATGCATTGCATTTTACTGTCTTCCATATACTACTGTTGTACTGGATCTGCTTCTTATTGGGTGGGTGTTACTATGAGGTAAAAGGCCCAATACCCAGGCCAGAGTTGTATACCATAGGAACCCTAGAAATATAGTGGAACATGAACGGCTAGTTGACTTAGGTCTCACTATCGCCGCCATGTTGTCCATGCTCAGATGAGATACAAATGAGGGGCTATCGTTTTCACTTAGGTGATACATCGATAGTTTTTCAGGAGTACCCTCGATTCTGAGTTACCATTGCCTTACCCTGACCTAGTTTTCACCGTGAGCGGGGAGGGAATTCTTATTACAGGTACAGATGGTGACTGTGTTCGGATGGTTATTCATATTCGGATAGTGACTATACCCAGACAGCGACTATCAGTTCTAATGGATATGCTCTGGAACTCTGTCAATGATTAGGAGGTTCTCAGATTTATTTTCTGAGTCCCGAATATGTTCATAAGATTATATGGTTTATGTTCCGGACCTACGATCCTGATACTTACAGATTACGCAGAGGCAGTATAGCAGAAATTGGTATCATGGAAGTAGTAACCCCATGATCACTTTGCATTTACATCATAACATGATTATTTCTCAAGAAGAAATGTCAGAAAGATGAAATTATCAACCTTGCATATGCATGTACACTTTGGATACCTCTCTAGCATAATTTTCGTCAGTAACATTTGGCAACAGCGATGTTCTCAAGAGAACCAAAGGAGACAATCATACTTATATGTACTACTCAAGTTTTCCGCTCAAGTTCTTGGTCTTCTTTGAAGAGTCTAAAGGACCATTTTAGTCATTTCGACCCTACTTCAGTCTTATAGCTACAGGTTACACATTCCAGGACTGTCAATTTGTTCCAATTCTGGAAAGACGATCCCCTTTGCTGAGCACCTACCTGTTGCCAAGTCTGGCAGGGGCACGACTTTGAAACTATCTCTAAGGCACTTTATTTGAGCCTAAGTGGTATAAATGGGAGAAAAATAGTAACCTACCCCCGAACTAATCATTATTATTGCCAATAAATAGAGTTGCTCATCTTGTATTCCCATGACCTTCTTATATTCAATTCTGTGAGAATTTCTCTTGTTTTTGGATGTTTTCTTCATATGGTCGTTCTTGTCATCATGTTGCTCGATTACTACCGACGATAATTAAACCATGGAGAGCCGGAGTGGACAATCATTTCATACATCATACATATCATGCATTTCATGAATTGTAGTTTTTCTGGCAGGAATTCTTATCTGATGGTTTTGCCTTTTTATTAGAGAATCTACAAGACAACTTCCCTGCATCCTTATCACACTCGAGCCAACAAGTTGAGGATCATGGAACAGATTGAACAGAACCAGGCCTCTCTACGTAAAGACATGGACACCATGGGTGACCGAATGAATCAACTCATGGAAACTCTTCATGCCGTCATCCAAGGGCAGGAAGAGCTCAGAATAAGCGTCACAAAACTGATAGACGGTGCCTCCACATCCGAGAATGGCGGACCCAAGAATGACCATGGGGGGATTCCTAAGGAGAACCCACGACTGATTATGGATGACCACTATGATGTCATTGATCTTGATGACCCTCTAAAGGATTCTACGGCTGATTTATATGAAACTGCTAAGATGTACAAGGCTTTGGAAGAACGCTTAAAGGCTATGGATACTTCTAAGAAACCAGGATTCAATGCTGCTGCTATGTGTTTAGTTCTAGGGGTTGTGATTCCGCCGAAGTTTAAGGTACCTGATTTCGACAAGTATAAGGGGGTTACATGCCCAGAGACTCATCTCCGATCTTACTGCAGAAAGATGGCTGCTTATGCTAGCAATGAGCCATTGCTTATGCATTTTTTCAGGACAGTCTTGCTGAAGCTCCATTAGAGTGGTACATGCAGTTGGAGCAAACTCATGTTAGTAATTGGAGTGAGCTTGTTGATGCTTTATTGAAACATTATTACTACAACACCGCCATGGCACCTAGCCGTGCACAACTGCAGAGTATGTCTCAAAAGACTGGTGAGTCTTTCAAAGAGTACACCCAGAGATGGCGCAGTTTGGCCGCAAGAGTTCAACCTTCTCTCCTAGATCGGGAACTAGTGGATTTGTTCATGAGTACCCTCTGAGGCCTGTATTTGCAACATATGCTCAGTAGTACTTCTGACTCGTTTTCAGATACGGTCATCATCGGGGAACGGGTTGAAATGTGTGTTAAGGTAGGGACTATCCTAGGCACATCTAGCACAAATGGTAACAACAACTCAGGTGGTGGGAAGAAACCGTACTCTAGCGGTTTCGTCAAGAAAAAAGAAGGAGAGGTAAGCAATAACTCTGATGATAAAGGGAAAGATATTGTACAGGTTCCATATTACCAAACCCCTACTGTTACTCCTCAGCAACAGTATGCACCACCGCGAAACTATCAACAGAACCAAAGGCCCCAGGGGCAGAGGGGTCAACAAAGGCAGCAAAGGTACCCCGAAAGGAGGATCGATCCAATCCCGATGTCGTATGCTTAATTGCTTCCACAATTGCTAGCCGGTCAGTTAATACAACTTCGAGAGTTAGCTCCTCCGCCAGCAGAACTCCCAAGGGGTTATGATGTTAATGCATGTTGTGAATTCCATTCAGGTGCTCTAGGACACTCGATCGAAAATTGCAAAGCTTTAAAATATAAGGTGCAATCTCTTTTAGATGCCAAAGAGTTAAGCTTCGCTCCTATAGGCCCTAATGTTCAGAATAATCTTATGCCTCCCCACCATGGGGCTGCTGCCAATGCTGTTGGGTTTGACAATGACCATGACTTAGTGACTCAAGTTGAAGAGGTTCAGATGTCGATGACAGTCCTAAGAGAGTATCTTTTACAGCAGAAAGTTCTACAAGAGCTTCATAGTTTTTGTTTGAAATTCTCATCCAATCAAGACGAGTGTGACGATTTGAAAAATTCCATTCAGAAACTGATGGACGAAGGGGTTGTTAGAGTTGAGAAAGTCGTTCCCTAAGGTGATGTCGCTATTCTGGAAATCCCGTATTATCCGGCCAATGCTCAGAGGAATACTTCAAGAGTTCCATTGGTTATACAAGTTCCAACGCTCCCTGCACCAAATCTGAGTCCGGTTGCTCCCCCGCCAACCCAAGCATCAACACTTCCAAGTTCTGTTCCTAATTCGTTAACTGATAACAGGGCAGTGCCATGGGAATACAATGCCGTTTACATTCGGGGAAAGAAAGTTGTTTGTCCTCCGATTGAAAATAAGGATGTAACCAACATCGTCGGGACTAGTAGAATAACTCGAAGCGAGAGAGTCTTCGCTCCTACTCCACCACCTCCTGAGGAAGTTATCGAAGAGATTCTTGTGAGAGATAAAGGGCAACAAGTAGTTATTGATTCTCCTGAGGAATCTTTTGAACAACAAGTGGAGCAGCTAATCAGGGTAATCAAGAAGAGCGATTTCAAGGTGGTTGACCAGCTGAATCAGACACCTGCAAAGATCTCAATCTTATCCCTCCTCCTGTACTCCGAAGCTCATAGGACTGCCTTGATGAGAATTCTGCACGGCTCCCATGTGAATCCTGAAATTTCTGTGGCCTAGTTTGAAGGGGTTGTTACAAATATTTCTGCAGGAAACTATCTAGGCTTCAGTGATGACGAGCTCCCTCCTGAAGGCCGAGCTCATAATAAGGCGCTGCATATCTCCATTAGGTGCTTAGATACTATAATGTCTCGGGTCTTAGTAGACACTGGGTATTCTTTGAACGTGATGCCTAAGCATACTCTGCTCAAGCTAAACATGGACGGAGTGATGATGAAACCCAGTATGCTGACAGTCAAAGCCTTTGATGGGTCGAGGAGACCTGTAGAAGGAGAAGTTGAATTACCCATCAAAATCGGCCCCCACATGTTCTACCTATCGTTCTATGTCATGGACATTCGTCCATCTTACACTTACTTGCTGGGACGCCCATGGATCCATGTGGCAGGGGCCGTTACCTCAACCCTGCACCAACGTTTGAAGTTCATCGTTCAAGACAAGGTCGTCATTATTGGCGGAGAGGAAGATGTCGTGATTAACATGTTACTTCCTTCCGTTATGTCGAAGTAGACGGGGAAGTTCATGAAACCCCTTTTCAGGCCTTGGAAATCGTTTATGTTGACAGAGTCCCCACCATGATGGAAAGTACACAGAAGTCTGGAGTTCTGATGGTTTCCTTGAGAGATGCCAAGGCTATTGTGGAATCTGGAGTCCCTAATGGAGACTGGGGCAAAGTGATAGAAGTGCGCGAAAAGCAAGACAAGTCTGGACTTGGGTTCAGGTCCCCGTTTTTAGACCATGTTGGTACGAATCCAATTATGCTCAAGGGAAAACAAGTTCCTCCGCTTTCAAAGTTATTTGTTAAGGCCGGTCTGGAGGCTCAAGGACAGATCCATGAAATTGATGATGAAGACGATGCAGATATGGCTCATCTACCAGATTAAGCCTGATCAAGAGCTCGGCAATTGGACTGCCACTGATATTCCCGAAGTGGTTTTCTTTGACATGTAATGTTCTTGTTTTAAATAAGTGGCATGATTTTGCCCGAAGCATGTTGACGGCTTGTGAAAAGGGCCCCTCATGTTTCTATGTTTGTTTAAAAAATTGAATAAAATGTCATTCTTTGCATACAATTTTTGCTCTCTATCTTTTCTTATTTTCGTAAAATAAAATGGCAATGTTTTTTTAACTCTTTAACCATTTTCCAATTCGCATCCATATTCTAAAATAAGGCATGATTCATCAAATCATGCAGGTCTGCCTCAAATTCCATAAAAAACGGTGATGTTACAGTTCCTTGCACCAATATCCTTAGAAATCCGAATGACCAAGCTGATGAGGGTAGTGGGGAAGATTGTGAAATTTCGGAGGAATTGGCAAGACTGTTGAAACAAGAATAAAAAGCGATATTGCCTCATCAAGAAGCCATTGAAGTCATCAATCTCGGCACTGACACAATAAAAAAGGAGGTCAAGATAGGGGCCGCTTTGCAAGATAACGTAAAGGGGTTGATTGAGCTTCTTAGAGAATACTCTGACATCTTTGCCTGGTCGTATGAAGATATGCCTGGTCTAGATACGGATATAATCATGCACCACTTGCCACTCAAGCTAGAATGTCCTCCAATAAAGTAGAAGCCAAGGAGAACTCATCCAGATATGTCTCTCAAAATCAAAGAAGAAGTTGAAAAGCAGTTGAACGCAGGCTTTTTGTTGGTATGTGAATACTCAGATTGGATCGCCAACATCGTACCTGTCCCTAAGAAAGATGGGAAGGTACCCATGTGTGTAGATTATCGAGATCTGAACAAAGCAAGCCCAAAAGACGACTTCCCATTACCACACATTGACGTATTGTTTGACAACACGACTCAGTCCTCGGTTTTCTCCTTTATTGATGGTTTTTTAGGATACAATCAGATAAAGATGGCCCCGGAAGACATGACAAAGACGACATTCACTACTCCATGGGGTACTTACTGTTATAAGGTCATGCCTTTTGGCCTCAAAAATGCTGGTGCAACATATCAACGTGCCATGGTGACGCTTTTCCATGATATGATTCATAAAGAGGTCGAAGTGTATGTTGATGATATGATTGCAAAATCATAAAACGAGGATGAACACTTAGTCCATCTGCAAAAGTTATTTGCGCGTATGCAAAAGTTTAGACTAAGGCTTAACCCGAATAAGTGCACCTTTGGAGTGCGATCCGGCAAATTACTCGGTTTTATCGTAAGTCAACGAGGCATCGAGGTAGATATCGACAAAGTAAAAGCTATACAGAATATGCCAGCACCAAAAAATGAAAAAGAAGTAAGAGGGTTCCTCGGAAGATTGAACTATATAGCCAGGTTCATTTCTCATCTCACAGCTATTTGTGAACCCATCTTCAAGCTGCTGCGTAAGAATCAAAATGTCCGATGGGATGCTAATTTCTAGGAAGCCTTTGAAAAAATTAGACAGTACCTCCAAGAGCCACCAATCCTTATCCCTCTAGTGCCTGGGAGGCCACTCATTATGTACTTGACGGTGCTGGAAGGATCCATGGGTTGTATGCTCGGGCAACAGGATGAAACAAGACGTAAAGAGCACACCATCTATTATCTAAGTAAAAAGTTTACAGATTGCGAATCTAGATATTCTTTACTTGAAAAAACTTGTTGTGTGCTTGCTTGGGCTGCTCGGCGTTTGAGACAGTATATGCTGACATACATGACCCTTCTAATATCGAAAATGGACCCGATAAAGTATATCTTTGAGAAACCAGCACTCACAGGCAGACTTGCTCGATGGAAGATGCTTTTATCTGAATATGACATTCAATATGTTACACAAAAGACTATCAAAGGTAGCATTCTTGCAGATCATCTTGCTCATCAGCCGTTAAAGGAGTACCAATCAATGAAATTTGACTTCCTGGATGAAGATGTTATGAAGCTTGATGATTATGATGGGGTCGACCCAAAAGAGCGATGGACTCTTACGTTTGATGGCACCTCGAACGCTGCGGGCCATGGCATTGGGGCAGTACTGACTTCTCCATATAATATTCATACACCATTTACGGCCCGGTTATGTTTCGATTGTACAAATAATGTGGCAGAGTATGAGGCATGTGTAATGGGTCTAGAGGCAGCTATCGACCTTAAAATCGAGATCCTGGAAGTCTTTGGAGACTCTGCTCTGGTCATACATCAGGTACAAGGTGATTGGGAGACGAAGCACCCCAGTTTGATTCCATACAAAGATTACATCTTGCAGCTAATACCCGCTTTTGAGGAAATCACCTTTGAGCATATTCCCAGAGATGAAAACCAGCTGGCTGATGCTTTAGCCACACTAGCATCCATGTTTTCGGTAAGCTTTCCAAATCAGACGCCTGATATACGCATCCTCAGGTACAAAGAGCCGGCACATGTCTTTCCTTCCCATTGTCTCTCAACCGAGGATATGAATGATGAAAAGCCGTGGTATTACGACGTTAAAAGGTACCTCGAGAAGCAAGAGTATCCCAAAAATGCTATAATTTGTGATAAGCGTACGCTTAGAATATTAGCATCCAAGTTCTTCTTATCAGGAGACGTCCTGTATAAGAGAAATTATGACTCGGTTCTGCTCAGATGCGTGGATAGACACGAAGCAGAGTCGATCATAAAGGAAATCCATGAGGGTTCTTTCGGGACTCATTCAAGCGGGCATTCTATGGTAAAGAAAATCTTACGAGTAGGATACTTCTGGACGATGATGGAGAGTAACTGTTGTGTATACGCGAAATCGTGCCACAAATGCCAAGTATATGCAGACAGAATTCATGTTCCTCCAACCCCGCTGAATGTTATGACCTCCCCGTGGCCGTTCGCGATGTGGGGAATTGATATGATTGGAAGAATTGAACCAAGTGCTTCGAACGGTCATAGATTCATCCTAGTGGCTATCGACTATTTCACCAAATGGGTAGAAGCATCTTCTTACAAGAATGTAACCAAACAGGTCGTCGCCAATTTCATCAGGAAGGAAATCATATGCCGTTACGGAGTCCCTCATAGAATCATCACTGATAATGGTTCTAATCTTAACAACAACATGATGAAGGAGTTATGTGAAGAATTCAAGATTGAACATCACAATTCATCACTGTATCGACCAAAAATGAATGGTGCAGTCGAAGCTGCTAATAAGAATATAAAGAAGATCATCCAGAAGATGGTCAGAACGTACAAAGATTGGCATGAAATGTTGCCTTTTGCTCTACATGGATACAGAACATCTGTGCGCACTTCAACAGGGGCAACCCCATTTTCGCTTGTCTACGACACTGATGTCGTGCTCCCTGTCGAAGTAGAAATTCCTTCGTTGAGAGTTTTGATGGAGACCAAGCTTGATGAGGCAGAGTGGGTTCAAACGAGGTACGACCAACTCAATCTGATTGATGAAAAGCGGCTGGCGGCCATCTGTCATGGCCAATTGTACCAACAGAGAATGAAAAGAGCATTTGACAAAAAGATTCGTCCTCAGAAGTTTTATCCTGGTGATCTTGTCCTAAGAAGGGTCATCATACAAAGCCATTCCGATCCAAGGGGCAAGTGGACTCCTAATTACGAGGGATCATACATTGTGAAGAGAGCTTTTTCAGGAGGTTCCCTAATCCTGACAGATATGGATGGGGAAGACGTTCCACTCCCAGTCAATTTAGACTCAGTCAAAAAATTCTATGCATAAAAGACCCGCTAGGTCGAAAACCCGAAAGGGCGACTTAGGCAAAAATGGGCATCCTGGTGGACACAAAAGTCCAGGGAAAAGTTAGGGATAAAATGAAAAGATAACAACCCGCTAAGTTGAAAACCCAGAAGGGCGACTTAGGCAAAAACGGGTATCCCGTTGGGTCGAAAACCCGAAAGGGCGATCCAAGCAAAAATTAGGGATTTTAAGCGAGAGGCTGTAGTCTGAATGCTCTTCACAAATGACACGCGCACATCCATAGCATCTTGGCAGCGAATTGACCAGTCCAACTACTACTCTTCAGAGGCAAGGCATTGAGACAACTTAGGATATGGGAACTGTAGCAATACCGATTTTGATGGAAATTCGAGCATCTCTCGTTGCCATTTATGCCTATTGTATTTTTTTCGTTTCTGTTTCGCAGCTACCTCATATAGGAGTTGCTTCCTTGTACGAGTGCCTATTCACAAGCCAATCAATAAAATATGTTTTCATCAAAGTTGCCTCTTATTGTCATGAAGTGTTTTTGTATGCAGAATGTGTTTTATTTGTTAATTAAACATGGCATTAGAAACCTGGGGAATAAAGATTCTCAAGCCGAGATAAAACTTGACTTCACGTCAATGTATAACCATGTGGGGATGTCATATGCACTCCAAATGTTGTTTTTCCTTGCAGGTAGCAATTTGCATCAGTCACCCTGACTTAGCCAGCGCGTGGAGCTGCCTTCATCTGCTACAGACAACTTCGGACCTGATTCCCCAAGTGAATTCAGAAAGTTCGGAATCGTTGTTTGACTCGGCATGCGCAAGAGCATCCCCAGTAAAGCTAAACCGAGGCATTCGTAGAGCTAAACCGGGGCATTCGCGAAGCTAAACTGGGGCATTCGCAGAGTTCAACCGGGGCACTCATAAGTGTCCATACCCATCTCTTATCCCCAAGTGATTCAAGAGATAATTCCCCAGTGTGCGTAAACTTGGGACATGCATTCAAAGGGATCCACATGGTGTTCGGTATCCATTTTTCGGCATATTCAGTTCTATCATCCTCTCAACGGTTCAAGATGTATGGGAGTCTAGCCAGATTATCTCTTCCCCAATGGTACGATTCAGGATTCAGCAACTCAATCTCCAACAGAGTCATCAACAATCTTCGGTGTCATGGGCTCTCCAATGCAGATTTTTATCGGTATCCCCATCAATCTTTGGTACTACAGACTTCCAGCGTCGATACGTATTGGCATCCCCAGTGATGAGCATGGTTCCCATCAAGCCTTCTCTTATCCCCATGAAGTTTATTTCTTCGCACTGCATATAGTTATCACTGCATAACATTACATCCTCAAAAGCGCGTAGCCGATCCATCAGAATGGATCTTTGCGGCAAAAGAAATTCAAACATGCATGTGAAGTATAAGCCATATCAGGTACCTTACATGAAAGACCTAAATTATTCAAAGACAACAATACGTCCCTACAGGAGGGTATCATACCCAAAGTCCCCAGTCAGTGACCTTCACCTTTTCAATGCCAAGAAAAATCAATACGCTTTGTCGTTCTAAACCCAGTTCTTGTCTGATAGCCAGTTCCCTAAACACTCGTCCATGTCATTTATCTAAACAATCATCATGTCGTAACCCATGTTTCCTTCGTCGAACCTGAGATCGCCCGTAGGCTAGGTTCTTCCCATAGATCGTCGTTGAACCTGAGATCTCCCGTAGGCTAGGTTCTTCCTTAGATCATCTTAGAACCTGAGATCGCCTCTTGGCTAGGTTCTTCCCATAGATCATCGTCGAACCTGAGATCGCCCATAGGCTAGGTTCTTCCCATAGATCATCTTTGAACCTGAGATTGCCTCTTGGTTAGGTTCTTCCTATAGATCATCTTAGAACCTGAGATCGCCCGTAGGCTAGGTTCTTCCTTAGATCATCATAGAACCTGAGATCGCCTCTTGGCTAGGTTCTTCCCTCAAATCATCGTCGAACCTGAGATCACCTCTTGGCTAGGTTCTTCGCTCAGATCATCTTAGAACCTGAGATCGCCCGTAGGCTAGGTTCTTCCTCAGATCATCGTAGAACCTGAGATCGTCTCTTGGCTAGGTTCTTCCCTCAAATCATCGTAGAACCTGAGATCTCCTGTAGGCTAGGTTCTTCCCATAGATCATCGTCGAACCTGAGATCACCCGCAGGCTAGGTTCTTCCCTTAGATCATCGTCGAACCTGAGATCGCCTCTTGGCTAGGTTCCTCCTTAGATCACCTTCTTAGAACCTGAGACCGCCTCTTGGTTAGGTTCTTCCCATAGATCACCGTCGAACTTGAGATTGCCTCTTGGTTAGGTTCTTCCCATAGATCATCGTTGAACCTGATATCGCCCGCAGGCTAGGTTCTTCCCTTAGATCATTGTCGAACCTGAGATCGCCTCTTGGCTAGGTTCCTCCTTAGATCACCTTCGTAGAACCTGAGATTGCCTCTTGGCTAGGTTCTTCCCTCAAATCATCGTCGAACCTGAGATCGGCCGTAGGCTAGGTTCTTCCCTTAAATCATCGTCGAACCTGAGATCGCCCGTAGGCTAGGTTCTTCCCATAAATCATCGTCGAACCTGAGATCGCTCGTAGGCTAGGTTCTTCCCATAGATCTTCGTCGAACCTGAGATCGCCCGCAGGCTAGGTTCTTCCTTTAGATCATCGTCGAACTTGAGATCGCCTCTTGGCTAGGTTCCTCCTTAGATCACCTTCTTAGAACCTGAGATTGCCTCTTGGTTAGGTTCTTCCCATAGATCACCGTCGAACTTGAGATCGCCTCTTGGTTAGGTTCTTCCCGTAGATCATCGTCGAACCTGAGATCGCCTCTTGGCTAGGTCCTTCCCTCAAATCACCGTCGAACCTGAGATCGCCTCTTGGCTAGGTTCCTCCTTAGATCACCTTCTTAGAACCTGAGATCGCCTTTTGGCTAGGTTCCTTCCTTAAATCATCGTCGAACCTGAGATCGCCTCTTGGCTAGGTTCTTTCGATATACTTTGTCTTAGAACCTGAGATCGCCCTTTGGCTAGGTTCTCTGTCAAATCACTCTCGCGTGTCACCTTAGGATCGTAGGTCGTCCGTAGACCTCATCCGCTGTCTTTTCATACCAACCATTTGTCTTGTATTAGAATCAAGCCACGTTACAAGTCCAATCTCTGTCTCTTCATTGAAAAAACAAATTTCTTTCCCCCAGCAGATAACACAAAAATAAATAAAGAAAACACTTACTCTCTCTCTCAGGACAAATTTTTGGCATTGATATTTAATCATCTTCAACCTCGAACTTCCGAAAGGCATGTGCCAATCGTACTTTCAAGTTTAAGACGATTAAATAGGGGAAACTGTAATACCCCAAATTTTTCCTACCCTTCTACTTTTATCTGGTTTATGCATTGTCGCGTTTTTCTCATGTACATATCTCCATTAGGTCATTTAACATTGCATACATTCGCTAACAACATAACTTCGCAAGGGGTCGAGAACCTTCAGGATTAGGGTTTTATCAACTGGCTAAGGTGTATATGTTCAAATAGAACCTGATTCTTCTAGTTATTTTTCAAGGCAGTGAAATTGCGGAATTAGGGTTTTGTGTTCATGTATGTTGTAGAATTATGGTTTTGTGTTCATGGGTGTTGTGTTCATCAAGCTACAAGATCATCCTCCATTAAGAATTCATCAAACACAAGTTGATTAGGGTGTCACATCTTCTATGTTCGAATTTGTAGTATCTATTGACTAAGGTGCATTGAGCTTCATATTACTTTTCTTTCTGTACTTCGAAGCGCCCTCAAGACATTGTTGTTGTCCATGAAGTCAAGATATAGTGTGGATTGGATTGTAAAATGCAAGCCGTGTATATAGCATGAAGTTGTAAGTACATTGAGTTCGAAACTTCATCGTTCTTTCGAATACTTGTTACCTAAATCGCAAGTAACTAGGATTGCTGATGATTATTGAATTGGATTCGTTGAAACTTCTAATTATGCTCAAGATTGATATTAGTTCAAGGTTTCAGTTTAGTGATTTGGCAATGGTTTATTCAAGATAAGGTTGGAAGATTCGTTCATGTGGTTCTCTTGGTGTACAAGTTACGAATTTGCAAAGAATTATAAGTCATAACATCATTCAAGGTTATTCGTTTAGTTTGGTTCATCAAAACTCATCAAGATCCAAGGGTTCACGCTCATTCAATGATATGATCTTTACAAGTTCTAAAACATCACACATGGTTTTTTTAAAGGGGTTATCCAACTTCATTCTCGTTCATTCAAGGTCATAACCATGCGATTTACAAGCTATGTTATTGGAGCATTACAATAGAAAATTACAAAGACAATAGAAAAGAACGATTCATTTACATGGAAAATCTATCCAAAACATATCCATACTGTTACAAATGTTATGAAAGATTTCAGGTTTTATGCCGTCATCAACTTCATGATATATGCCATGCTTTAATCAATCTTCAATACTCCATAACCAACCTCCACCTTCAATCTTCTTCACGTTGCTCAAGTTCTGAGATCTACATGTACCAACATTTCAGGCCTTTCGTGTTTCAAGCCTTCGTCATAGTCCAAATAATCGGTCCTGCATATTTCAGAAAAATTAGGAATTAAACAAAACACCCTAACCATAATCTCCAAATATAACCTCTAATTGCCTTAAAAATAAATTCCAGCCAAGAAAAAAAAATAGAATTTCTTAACCGAAACAGAATTTCACCCAACCATTTTCCAAACTACCCTGTAATTGAATCCCAGCTTAACAAAAAATGACCTGCATAATGAAAAAGCTTATAACAGAATTTCCAACAAACTAAAACCAGATAACTACATCTACTAAATTAGTTCTGAAATGACCACATCCAGTTAATTGAGAACAAAATCAAATCAGGAAATCAGAAGAAAAAGGACAGAAGGAATGAATCAGAAAATGGCTGGAAGTTAAAAATCAGCAGAGGAAAGTTTGTCAGAAAAATCAGGGGGAAACCGTGGAAAATAGATTTACAGTTCAGCATAGCAAATTCACACAACAGAAATTCGAAAGCAAAACTAACTCTAATCCTAGCCGTCCAAATCTCTAACAGAGATTCAAATTGATGGCTCATAACATTTTCAATACTAATTTATTTTTAACAACTCAACTGAAACTAACTGCTAACTGATTTCCTCATTAACCAACCAAAACTAACAGTCTATAACTAACTATAACTAACATCTAACAAACTCTCAAAAAACTTCCAGCATAACAGAATCGTAACAGAAAGGATGGAAGAGAATAACAGGAAGATAACAGAAAGAGGAGAGGGATAAGTGATTCATGCTTCATGATTCATTCACCAGAAATAGTCATAAAAAATCAGAGACTAACCTTTCAACCTTCACTCTCAAACTCCATTCTCTCTCTGAAACTTCCATCATTCCCTCTCTCTATGCAAATCACAATCAAGATTTCTTCTCTTCCGCACCTTACATCTTCATCTTCATCATTCTTCATTCATTCTGAGAAAACCAATCGTAATCCCTCATAAACTCCCTGGAATCAAGTAACACTTCATAGCTTCATCGCACATCATTATCAACATCACAATCCATGTTTCACTTTCTTGAACCCTTCAATCTTCATTAGTTTTGCGATTCAACATTCTTCAATCAACTCCATAGATATAACCGCACATTCTGCTTTATTCTGCAATCGAATCTGAGCAACAACGAACCGCAACAATGCAACATTCAGAAAACGCAAGATATGAAGAAGTAGAAGATAAGGTCAACGGGAAGAATCGAAAGTAGAAACGCATACCTGATTTCGCGGAGCTTTCGTCGATTTCTGATATTCTCATCAAATCTGGAAGGTCGCCGGAGCGACTCCGGCAGGTAAGACTCGAATTCGTCTTCACTTTAATTTTTCTCTGCATCTTTGAGATATTGAGGATGATCTACTACATTGAACACATATCCAATCGTCCGAGTTCAAGTGATCTAGATCTTTAATGGCGGATTGGTATACTTCGTTGAAGTTGTCGAACGAATGATGAAGGAGTGAGTCAAAGATGGCGGAACGCCTTTTCACGGCAGCGGGATGAGGCGATTGGAGGAGAAAGATGCAGATCGAACAAGAAGCATGGCGATCGGAAGATGATGAGACGAAATTATGGAGTTCATTGGAGATTTGGTGAATAGAGATGGTTAAGGGGTGGAGACAGAGATGATTTAGGGAGTAGAACGGACGGAGATGCTTCAACGATGGTGTTCGATCGAAGGTCAAGTTGAAGGAATCGGAGAAGAACAGACCGAGAAGAATCGATCAAAGAGAGGAAGCGGACGACAGAGAAGCGGCGCTGCTTTGATTCTGATCGGAGGAGAAGTGATAGCGACCGCTGAGATGAGACAGAAGGAGAAAGCGGCGCCGATTCTGTTTAAGAAGATGAAGAGACACAAACCTTCAACCCTAATCCCCTTTAATTTTCATTTTTTTTCTGATGTTTTTTTAATTGTTAATCAAAGGATAAATATAATTTTGGACATGAAGGATATTAGAGGGTTTGGTTCGGACTATACAGCCTAGGCCCACTGTATGTTTTTTTTGAAGACATGGTGTGGAAGCAAACAAAAAGAGCCTTGTTGGACTTTTGATGGGCCTAGTGCCTGAGTTCCTATGCTACACCCTCCTAAATCCAGCTCACACCTCTCCTGACCCTCATATTTTCTTGTTAAAATTTAGGACCATTTTTAGTTTCTTTATTGGATGTAGGAATTTTTCTTTGTTAATTTTTCCTTGACAAAATTATAAAATCAATAAATTTGTTAGATCTCTTTAGTTGATTTTAGGAAGTAATTCTTTAGTTTTTTTGATGGAATTTTCTTCACATAAAAACTAATAAAAAATACTTTTCCTTTTTTAGTTGTCATCCGTATTTTCATGCCACTTTGCCATGTTATTTTGACGCGTTTGTTCATTGTGCAAGGAACTTCTGATTATGCATTGCATTCGCAATACACGTTTGCCTTTATTTTAGTTGGATATGATTTCTAACTTTGTTTGTTGCTTGGTGAAGTTTTCTCAACGCGTGCTCCCTGCTTCTTCATTGCTCTTGTCCGCTCTTGACGACTTGCTCGCTTTGGTAGCCTCCGCTACTACCCTTGTACTTCTTTGCACTTTACCACTTTCTAGATATCATGTGAAGTGGGGAATAAAGAGCGTACGCTCGAAGTCGCTGTTTAAAGACCTGTAGCAGGCATTCCGCACTTCATTTGCTATATGTGTTGTGCTTGTGTTTGTTTATTTTCTTACCGATCGACGAGTCACTCAATTTAGCAATTGAGATCACGACTTCGCTCTCAGTGCATGCTCCCTATAGGACATTATCGCTTTCCATTATTTCTTGTTGATAGATGAGTCACTAAATTTAGAAATTGAGATCACGACTTCGCTCTCATCGCATGTTCCCTATAGGATAGTTTTTTTAGACTTTTCTTTGGCATGCTAACCTAGGCAGGATCTCTTTAGGTGTGCTTTTTTGCTAGCTTGCTTGCTTTATCTCTGTACATACCATGTTCCCTTAGGATACGCTTGCTCCGTTCGGACGCAAGTTAGACCTTAGGTTGTAAACCATGCATGCTGACATTAGGTAGAAACTTCCCCTTTCATCCTTGACATAGGGCTACCATTGTATGATAACATTAGGTTAGAAATAGGCTAGTCTCCCTTAGACTCTTTTCTTCCCCTTTTTGCATCCTTGCATTCAAAACAAAAACTTCTCTTCATAGCAAATCAAAAACATGCTAATCATAGTTAAACCCTTTTTCAAGGTAACAAAAATACAAAACAAATTCAAATCATTTTGTGCGCTCGAGCACCTTCTCTCTAAAACACTTTTCAGGTAAGGACATGATTAGTTTACTTCTGTGCCAACGCATAAGTCTCCAAAGGTCGAGCTGCGGCAGAAGGCGGAATTAACATTGTCCATAAAAAACACAAAACAAACAAAAACATCAGAGCTGAACTACGGTAGCTCTGATTCCTCAAAAAGGATACGTAGGCATTGGGGTAGGGCCCAGACGAACACAATTTTATTTTCCCTACATTCTTTTTCCCTTTCTTTTGCATGCATTCTCCCTTCAGTAGTATAGTAAACAGTAAGCATAGATTAAACACACCCATAAGATAGATAACAAGAGTGGATACCGTAGAATACTACGGGCGTGTGGGGTGCTAATACCTTCCCCTCGCGTAACAGACTCCCTTACCTGATCTCTTGGTTGCGAGACCGTGACTTCTCCCTTCTCAGGTTTTCTTGATGTTTACCTTTCCCTATGTACGGGATAAAAGACGTTCGATGGCGACTTTATTGTTTGATGATTTTTAGCCGGTTGTTTCACCGGTCATCCCTTCCGGCCATGTAAGATTCTAAATCTGCAAAAACACATCAATTAAAATGTACAAAGTACCCTATCCCCCTTAAAATCTTCCCCTGAGTCTAAATCTGGTCTTAGATTGGCCTGA
This sequence comes from Vicia faba, assembly GCA_948472305.1. Taxonomy (NCBI): domain Eukaryota; kingdom Viridiplantae; phylum Streptophyta; class Magnoliopsida; order Fabales; family Fabaceae; genus Vicia; species Vicia faba. The sequence continues at coordinate 1,403,663,511 of OX451738.1, read as the reverse complement.
AAGTCCCTGCATTTTTAACTACGAATGAAAAACCTTAACATGGTTTGAAAATGGCATATCATGATTCATGCATCATTAACTCCATGTGATGCTCTTAAACTGTTCTAGTTATGCCTAGAAACTCATACATACACATCAAAGCATTCAAAAATGCAAAAAATCAGGATTTGATTTTTTCAAAATTTACCAAAACGGTGATGATTGAAGGTGGTGGTTCATACGTGTGTTGGGCTTCAAGGAGGGTCAGGATAAGCTCCTGGGACCTTCAGGGAATATATAGAGTGCTTGGTTTAGCCTGGGAGCAGCTGGATCATATGGTATGTGGTTGCACGATTTTGAGAAAATTTGAACACCTTTAGGGTTTGTGTGAGGTAGGTTGCGCGTGTCCTTTTAGGCTTACGATGTTGTGTATTTATAGAGGGAAGGTGAGGGTGAACATGTATGGAAATAATCAGTCCATAAACCATGGCTTTAAAGCAAGGATCAAATTTTGAAAAATTGCCAAAACAATGGTATTATTTCCATTCTTGATGTTGCATGAACCTGGATAAGTTTGCACGAATTCTTGGGCCCAAAGCTGGTCTAACACACTAGCCCACATGTCTTAATCCATTATTTGTTATTTTATGTAATTTATTTTGTATTTATTTGAATAAAAACAAGATAAATATAAATAAAATAATGAGAAAATACAAGGCAGTGTAAGAGTGAGTTTAAGAGTCTTTTGCAAGGTCATGGACATGTTTGAGGTCCAAAAGGTAGGCTCATTGGTTCAAAATTGAAATTTTTCTCAATTTGCACTTCATGAATTTCTTCAAAATTCCCCAACTTGCGGAACTCATAACTTGCTCAATTTTTAACTTTTGAAGATGATCTTAGACTTTTTTGAAAGATCAAGATGTCCTCTATAATCTCTATGTTGATCATTTTTTATTTTGAAGACATTATCTTGATGTAAGTTGTTTTGACAAAAAGTGTCTTTTGTTGACTTTTGAAAATGACCTATAATGTATAAGCTATGATGCATAATATCATATTGTAGGATTTCTTATTTGATAAATCTCATCATCATTTAATGCTCACAACCACTTTTGAGTTTTTATCCAAAGGATTTCCCTACGTGTGGCATAAAAGTACATTACCGTCCTTGAAAAAGCAAACCTTTGTACAAGAGTATGTTGGGCCCATGATTTACTTTTGCCTCTCAGGGTACTTTTCCTTAATTCATGCTTACAAATCCAGCTTAGACACGGCTAAAAGCAGCAAACCACCATATTTGTTTAACTTGCTTCAAGAACAAGTCAGCGCCCTAGCATGATGGTTGTACTTTTGACTTCTCCAAGCTACAAATTTATTGCCTATAAATTGAAATTCATTTGCAACTATGAAGGGGTCAAAAAATTGAAGAAAAAAGCTTTAAAAACCTTGCTAAAAATTCCAGGAATCCGAAACTGCAAACACAAATATAAAACCTGCCAGTTTTTTATTCTTACATTCAAACTCCAATTTCCCTCAAGTGTCTTGACCAAATCATCCATATAGCATCTGATATACATTTAGAAGATGTCTTAACTTCTGTTTTTAGACTGTAACACGTCCCCCATCAGTCTCCACCTCAAAAAGTCAGAACTTTGCTTCTTGGTTGTCCAGAATTTTCTAGCCATTCATAACTCAAATTAAAGACTGTTCCAGCTTGTTGTGTGCATGAGGAAGCTGGTCAAAACATCACAACAATCAGAATCAAGCTCTAGCTCACATGACATTTTCCAGTTGCAATGTGAGTTTCTACTGACTCTTATCATATCACTTAGGCATTGTTAACTTTGCACGACCAAAATACAATGTAGACATCCTGATTCTGACGTTGTACATATTCTGAAGTCTCATGCTTTTTCTGCCTAAGTAGGGAGAATATCAGTTCAGAACTTCTTAAGGATATTAGGATTAGAAGATACATGCTTGTTTCTGATTTATAGTCTTAATATTTTTTATGTTTCTGAAACCCTGTTGGAAACCTGCCATAATTGTTGTGTTTGGGTTCTCTATTCTGTTGAGAAATGGCTAAGATGAAGATGTTCTAATTAGCATGAAAAAAAGAGATGAAGCTCATCATCAGAATTTTATTTATGTTATATGTTTATGCTTTTGCTTCTAATACCAGATGTACAACCACCCAATGGTAGAAAGCGTGCGCATAAGACATTAGTGCTAAGAGTCCTGAGTTCTAGTCCCATAAGCATACTCTTTAGGTTCATTTATTGATGTTTTTACCCATCTATCTGTCAGACAATGTTCCTAGATCAGAACTTCTAGATAGTCTCACCCAACAGCATCATCACCTTGCTCTCTCAAAGGACCAGAACTTATGATTTACCAATAGTAATAGAACTTCCATATTCCCAGCAACCTTAGAACTTTGGTGTACCCAGACCCAGAACTTATGACCTTCTATTTTCCTACTAACATTTTCTTTCTTGTAAGCGTATCACAGCCAGATCTTCTTGAAGGGGTAAGAAAACACTTAGAAGGGGGGGGGGGGGGGTTGAATAAGTGACTCTTTTTCTTTTCAAAACAAAGCTCAACAATAATGGAAGGACAAGGTTATTTTTATCCTGGTTCTTTTGAACTAAAACTATTCCAGTCCACCCGCCAAGGTGATTTCGCCTTTCTCAACAAGGACTTAATTCACTATAATCAACTGATTACAAACATACAACAACTGTTGTGACTAACAATGAACAAGTAATCTTACAAGTGACTAACACCACTAAGACTTAAGACTAGTCCTAGTCTGCTTGAGAAATATGACCAAACTTGGTCTCTCAAGGAACAAATACAGGAGTTTAATCTTTACAGATAGTGAAATAAAGTTTGCTTCTAATCAAGCTATATCACAACTGTGATTTTTCACTTAGAATAAAATGCACAAATTGTATGAACAAAGAGTTTGTGAGCTCAGAATCTTTCACGTAATGTCTTGCTTCTCTTTTTGAAAAATATTGATTTGTTGACTTGTTAGTTGGCTTGCAATAAATGTCCTTCTATTTATAGTAGGAACAATAAGACCGTTGTTGTCTTCAGAAAAGTTGGAGAGCATTAAATGCTTGTGTGTTTCCTTGCAATATTCCATTTTCCAAGAAACTAATGTAGACACTTGAGTGCTTTCAGCCGTTTTTGCATTAATGAGCAAATGACATAATGTAAGAACATGTTTCCTACGCTTTGACAAGACAAGTTGGTTTTAATGTTCTTTCAGAATTTGCTCTAATGTCTTTAAATCAGAACATGCTTTACTCATCTTCTAGGCAGTGCTTTGCTTGCTCAGAACTTGATCAGCGCTTGCTTTCAAGTAATCTTCTGAGTAAGGAACCTGCTAAATGTTAGAAGATATATTTAAAATAAAGTGTCTTACCAGAGTCAGCAGATGCGCTTAAAACAAAAAGGTTCTTTCATCAAAGAACTTCTTTATAATTTATTTGCTTAACACTTCAGAATGTTTCTGTCAGAACATTATCTGAAACATTCAAACACATTCATCAGAGTATAAATTATCTTAAATATAATTTATTGTTATCAACAAAACTCTGAGATAGGTCAGAACTAATCTTGTTGTTACAATCTCCCCCTTTTTGATGATGACAAAAATTATTCAGATATAGAAATAAAAAATGATAAGAGATAAGAATCTCCCCCTGAAATGAATATTTCTATGTATAAAACTTCCTGAGATTATTTATCAGTACAATAAAAAATCTTCTTAGATTTCTTAAGAACTTCTTTAAGAAGATAATGTTCAGCTGGAATATTCTTTCAGAGTTAAAGTGATACCTCCAAAAAAAATTCTTTTGCACAGAAGGGAATCTTGCAATTTATTAGAATGTCTGAGACTTAGTCCCATAACTGTTAAACAGTGATTAGTTCAAGAATGCACATTTTCTCCCCCTTTTTGGCATAATCAAAAAGTGTAAAAATAAAAAAATAAAAAATTGAGAAATTTAAAAGATTTCATAAAAAAAGATAAAAGAAATATCCAGAAGTACAAACAAAACACCCAAACAAAAGACAAGATACAAAAAGAAACTAGGATTTCTTAGTAACAAGAGCCATCAGAAGATTCTTGATCTTAGAGGCAGATTCTTCTTGTTTCACCATCCAGTTCTTGATTTCTTGATTTATTTGGTCTTGCTTATCCAAGCGTTCATTTATGACTTCATTCTCCCTCTTGATCTCTTTCAGAGTGTCCATGATAAGTAAGGTAGGAGCAGAAGATGACGAAGCTTCAGTAGAAACAGGCTTAGAAGCAGCAACTGTTGAGTCAGAATTCACGAAGGTGGAAAGCAGAGTTCCCAGATCCATTGCAAGAGTTGGCACTGGTTCAGGTCCAGCCTTAATAGAAGGTTGATTCAATAGAACAATAGCCAGAGGATTTGAATCTTTATAGGATTCTTCAGATTCATCTTCTAATATGTCCATCGTATCAGCTGGTGTATCAACAATCATTATCGAAGACTTCTTATTCCAAATGCCAACATCTTCTGTCTTGAAAGCATGCAGAAGTTTGGAAAAGTTGTCCAGCACCTGAAAGTGGCATAAGTTCTGTAATTTCAGTGACTCAGCATCCAAAGTTCTTCTGAAGGTTTCCCATAGAAGATCAGTTGCAGTTGTGTTCACACTTCTGAAGCAATCTTCTTTCAGCAGTTTTAACCATGCTTGAACATCTGTTATAAAATTCTGAAACAAAGTATTTACATCTAGCTGAACAGGTTTAGGGACAACCTTCTTGAAAGTTTTGTTTTTCAAGAATTGTAGAGATTGAAAATCCACTACAGTTCTTAAAAAGCTAGAAGGTTCAGGATTTTTGGTAGGTTCAGGTTGGTCAACAAAGATAGGAGGTGCTGATAGATCATGAGGTTCGGATGATTCAACAGTTTCAGTTTGTTCAAAAGGTTATTGTTCTGGAATATAAGGGGGTGAGAGTGTAGGTGAGATTGGTGTTGTGTGTTATGGTGAAGTAGGTGGAGTGACATCAGGTGAAATTATTATTGTATTATCAGGAGTGGGAATGGGGTTTTGAGGTTGTGGTTGATTCATAGCAAAAATGTTTTTATATGGTAAGTTGAACGGGGGCTTTATAGTGGCCAGAGGTTCATTTATCCCTGGAATTCTCCAAGATCCAGCATCGTACCATCCAGTGGGTCTGGGTGATAGAGGTCTGGGAGGAGGTCTTGAAAAACATTCAGTAGGAATGGGTTGAAAAAGATATGGTTCAGGGGGTTCTGATTGAGAGGGTTCTGATTGGGTGTCAGAGTGTTCATCAGAGTCAAAATCACTCAAATCTGATAAAACCTGAGTTTTATGAGGGTTGTCGGCAAGGGAGTCAGATGGTAGGGTCAGGTCAATATCAATATCTATATCTCCTAAGGTTTGGGAGGGTTCAGCAGATGTAGATACATTGACAAAATCATAAACAAAGATAGTTTCATCGGGTTTACCTGTCTTCTTTTTCTTCTTCTGAGGAGTGGCAGAAGGTCCTTCTACAACTTTTCTCTTCAAAGATTCCTGGAGAACAACATCTGGAGCAGCTTGATTTCTTCCTTGAAGCCAAGCTGGATTAATGGGTGATCCAGTTTCTTTGCAGATTTCAATGTAGTGCAGGATGATACGAGGATGATCTCCTGAGTTGAATAGAGGAAAATCAGCAATAGGTATCCTTCTCCTCTTCACAACAGCTGACACATACGGAGTTGGTTCCACCAGCAGCTTGTCAATTATTTTCCTTTTCAGTAAACTCTTCCCAGTCATAGTCTTACCACAAGTAGGTTCTAGCTCTCCCAGAAGATTGGCTTCATCTAGGTGAGCAATCGGACCATTCTCAGCCAGAATGTCTGATATTAATCTCCCCATAGGAATCCAATTCCTTTTGGATTTGGTTTTTTTTTATCCTTTCAGCTTCCCTAGTCTCTTTAACATGGTTCCAGAGATGTTCAAATAGCAAGTAAGGCAAATCAATTTTGACATTAGTTCCAAGGCAAAACAACAAATATTGTTGATCAGCGTTGATGTAATCAGGAGAGCTGGTGTCTTTCCTATGGTGAATACATCCATGAATAATCCTTGCCCAAATTTTGTATTTGTCTTTCAAGTCCCTGACTTTAGAGGAACCTTGACCATTTGTGAAAATCTCTGAATATACCCTCGACATTTCTATCCTTCCACTTGGCATTCCTGTAACTCCAAGTCCTTTAAAACCTAGCAAATTTCTGATTTGATTTTCTGTAATGGATATTTCCTTGCCCATTACGAAAGAGAGGATAACCTTAGGGGTTGCTACATGAATCCAGAATTCTTTCACCAGATGTGGAAAGACTGGACCAATGAGACGGTCAAAAAAGCTTTCCCATCCTTGAAACTTCACGGCAGGGAACAAGTCAAAACCATTCTCTCTAAGATTCTCAAAATCTACCATTAACTCACTTAGAACTTCCAAACTATCTACCTGAATGAGAGTTGTTCTTTCAGGCACTATGTATTGCTCATAGTGGGTAGAAGAAGAAGAAGCCATTGAAGTTCTTTAGAAACGAGAGTTTGAAGAAAAGGGTTTAAGAGAAAAAGTACAGAAAAACGCTTGAGTTTGAAAGAGACGTTAAAGAATGAAAAGGAGTTTTTCAAAAAGTATTTATAAGCAAAAAATTTCAGAAATAGGTTTAGGAATAAAATTAAAAATATTTAAGACGAATTTAAAATAAATTTTAAAAACGGATTTAAAACGAATCTAATCATTACGTGCATTTAATGATTTTGCTAAAAATAAGGGAAAACGTGAGATTATGGCTAATCATTAACAGTTACCTAGAACGTCATCAGTAGCTTTTGCACGCGTGACCTTTCAGAAACACACCACGTGTTCATCTCCTGAAGGATGCATGTAACAGTTGTTTGTTCTAAAGAATTTCTGAACTATACTTAGTAATGAAGCGTTAGAACATTTCATAACTTTTCATATAGCTTTTGTTGTAACTTCTCTTCTAACTTCTGAAGAGTTGTTAATCAGAGCATTCATTTCAGAATATTCTGAAGTCAAACACAGAAGAGAAATATTATTTTATTCAGGACATAATTCCATACAAATATTTTTCAGAATAAAATTAAATCTATCTTCTGAAAGGGGTTTGGTAAAAATGTCATCCCATTGATGGTCTGTTTTTACAAAAATTAAGTTTAAAATTCCCTTCTGAATATAGTCCCTTATGAAATGATATTTAATTTCAATATGTTTGGCTTTAGAATGTAAGATTGGATTCTTAGAAAGACAAATAGCAGAAGTATTGTCACAGAAGATAGGAATCTTACTTTCATAAAGATTGAAATCTTCTAGTTGACTTTTCATCCAAATAATCTGAGAGCTACATCCAGCAGCAGATATATATTCAGCTTCTGTGGTTGACAGTGCAATTGTTACTTGCTTCTTGCTGTACCACGAGATAAAATTGTCACCCAGAAATTGACAGCTTCCAGAGGTGCTCTTTCTTTCAATTCTATCTCCAGCAAAATCAGCATCACAATAACCTACTAGTCTGTAATCTTGTGATCTTCTATAACACAGACCTAGATTAGTAGTACCTTTCAGATACCTAAGAATTCTCTTAACAACTGTTAAGTGAGATTCTCTAGGATCTGATTGGAACCTAGCACACAAGCACATGCTAAATAGTATATCATGTCTAGATGCAGTCAGATAAAGAAGGGATCCAATCATACCTCTATAGAGCTTCTGATCTACCTTCATACTTACCTCATCTTTACCCAGAATGCAGGTTGGATGCATAGGTGTCTTGGCATCTTTGCTTTCTGACATCTGAAATTTCTTCAGAAGTTCCTTAACATACTTCGTCTGATGTATGAAAGTACCTTCTGGAGTCTGGTTGATTTGAATTCCCAGAAAGAATTTCAATTCTCCCATCATGCTCATTTCAGATTCTTCCTGCATGGTCTTAGCAAATTCTTTTCCAAGGGAGATATTAGAGGTTCCAAAAATTATATCATCAACATAAATTTGACAAATTAAGATATCATTTTTAAATGTCTTTCTGAAAAGAGTTGTGTCCACTTTCCCTCTGGTAAAATATTTTTCTAATAGAAAATTACTCAGACGATCATACCAAGCTCTGGGAGCTTGTTTTAAACCGTACAAAGACTTTTTTAATTTAAAAACATGTTCTGGATGTTTTGAATCATTAAATCCAGGAGGTTGATGGACATATACTTCTTCTTCAATATAGCCATTTAGAAATGCACTTTTAACATCCATTTGATATAATGAAATGTTATTTTGTACAGCAAAAGAAATTAATAATCTTATAGATTCTAACCTGGAGACTGGGGCAAAGGTTTCATTATAATCAATTCCTTCTTGTTGACTATAACCCTGTGCAACCAGTCATGCTTTGTTTCAGATTACTTCTCCTTGCTCGTTCAATTTGTTTCTGAAAACCCATTTGGTTCCTATAACATTGAGTCCTTTGGGTTTTGGAACTAGATTCCATACATCATTTCTGGAGAATTGATTGAGTTCTTCTTGCATTGCTAAGATCCAATCATTATCTTTCAGAGCTTCATCAATGGAAGTTGGCTCAATCAGAGAGACCAAACCAAACAAAGATTCTTCATTGTTTCTGAGAGAGGATCTTGTTCTGATGGGATCTTCTTTTCTTCCAATGATTACGTCTTCTTTGTGAGCTGAAGATATTCTAGCAAACCTTTTCTGAGTAGGTTGATCAGAGATTATGAGATTGTTCAGAGCATTGCCAAGAGGATGATTTGCTGAGTCTTCTTTTGCTTCTGAGTCTTCTTTTGCTTCTGACGTTTCAGAGTTTGAGGGATGATCTTCTGTACCTACAGAAAAATCAATTTTCTTTGGCTGTTGCTGGCCAAGCTTATCATCAAACCTGACGTTTCCAATGGTTCCAGAACCAATAGTCTTCCCTTTTTGATTACCTACAAACTTCACGTCTCCTCCAGCTTTAAGTTCCAGGATTTTGAACATAGACCTTTTTCCCGTCATGTGTCGTGAGCACTCAGAGTCCAGGTACCATGACTGGTGTCTCAATTGAGCTGTTAAGGACATCTGCAACAAATATTATTTTATCCTTAGGTACCCATATCTTTTTGGGTCCTTTTGGGTTAGAGAGTTTAAAGTTCTGTTTGAACTTTGGGTTAGCATAAGAGTTTCCAGAATGTGATGTATATTTTATATCATGTGAGTGTCCAAACTTGAATTGTTTATTCTTGGGTTTGTAAGTGAAAGTTATTTTAGCAACAGGTTTTGGTATGTATGTCTCCTTCCCTTTGGGAGGTTCATATCCAATTCCTCTTCTGTTTTTCCCACTAACTCCATAGATCATTGAAGCCATTTTACTTCTATCTATGCCTTTAGCTAGAAAAGATTGAAAGCTATAGTCATATTCTTTAACAATATCTTTAGAACTAAACACAGACTCTGAACTAAAATTCTTTTGAACATTTTGAATTTCCTTTTTAAGTTTAAAATTGTTTTCTAAAAGTTCAAATTTTTTCTGTTTCAAGTTTCTTAAGATCAGATGCAAGACTCTTCTTGAGTTTCTTGTATTTGATTTTGAGCTGACTATAGTTTTCCAAAAGTTCTGATAAACTATCAACAAGTTCTTCTCTAGAAAATTCAGAAAATACCTCTCTTTGTTCTGACTCACAGTCTGAGTCATTTTCTGTGATAGCCATCAGAGCTAGGTTGGCATTTTCATCTTCAGAACCAGATTCATCTTCAGAAGAATTTGAGTCATCCCAGGTTGCCATCATTCCTTTCTTCTTACCAAATCTCTTCTTTGGTTTTTCTTTTTGAAGCTTTGGAAAATCACTTTTGTAGTGATCAAGTTCTTTGCATTCATAACAGATGATCTCTCTTCTGTTTGACTTTTTGTGTCCAGAAGATTCTGCTTTATCTTCTGACTTCTTGAAGTTCCTGAACTTCTTTTATCTATGCTTCCACAGATGATTGATCCTTCTGGAGAGCAAGGATAGTTCGTCTTCTTCTGACGCTGATTCTTCAGAGTTTTCCTCTTCAGCCTAAAAAGCGTTAGTATCAAATTTCTTAATTGATTTAAGGGCCAAAGACTTACCTTTCTTCTGAGGCTCTTGGTCATCCAGTTCAATCTCATGACTTCTGAGAGCGTTGATGAGTTCCTCCAGAGACACATTGTTCATATCTTTTGACACTTTAAAAGCAGTGACCATTGGTGCCCATCTTCTGGGTAAGCTTCTAATGATCTTTTTCACATGATCTGCTTTGGTATATCCTTTGTTCAAAACTCTCAGACAAACGATCAAAGTTTGAAACCTAGAGAACATTGCTTCTATAGACTCACTTTCTTCAACTTTGAAGGCTTCATATTTCTGAACTAATGCCAGAGCTTTAGACTCCTTAACTTGAGCGTTTCCTTCATGATTCATTTTAAGAGACTCAAACATATCATGCGTTGTATCTCTATTAGTGATTTTTTCATATTCAACTTTAGAGATAGCATTTAGAAAAATATTTCTAGCTCTATGATGATTTTTAAATTCATCTTTTTGTAGTCTATCCATATTTTTTCTGTCAACTTTGTTACCTTCTGAGTCAGCAGGATGTATGTAACCATCCAAGACTATATCCCATAGATCACTATCATGAATTATAAAGAAACTTTCTAGTTTGTCTTTCCAGTACTCAAAATCTTCTCCATCAAACACTGGAGGTTTGTTGTAACTATTATTGTTTTGTTCAGTGACCATTGTGTTTTCTTCTGGATCTTTTCCTGACACGGTTAAGTGTTATGCTCGGAGTCAAGCTCTGATACCAATTGAAGGGGTAAGAAAACACTTAGAAGGGGGGTTGAATAAGTGACTCTTTTTCTTTTCAAAACAAAGCTCAACAATAATGGAAGGACAAGGTTATTTTTATCCTGGTTCGTTTGAACTCAAACTACTCCAGTCCACCCGCCAAGATTATTTCGCCTTTCTCAACAAGCACTTAATTCACTATAATCAACTGATTACAAACACACAACAACTGTTGTAACTAACAATGCACAAGTAATCTTACAAGTGACTAGCACCACTAAGACTTAAGACTAGTCCTAGTCTGCTTGAGAAATCTGACCAAACTTGGTCTCTCAAGGAACAAATACAGGAGTTTAATCTTTACAGATAGTGAAATAAAGTTTGCTTCTAATCAAGCTATATCACAACTGTGATTTTTCACTTAGAATAAAATGCACAAATTGTATGAACAAAGAGTTTGTGAGCTCAGAATCTTTCACGTAATTCCTTGCTTCTCTTTTTGAAAAATATTGATTTGTTGACTTGTTAGTTGGCTTGCAATAAATGTCCTTCTATTTATAGTAGGAACAATAAGACCGTTGTTGTCTTCAGAAAAGTTGGAGAGCATTAAATGCTTGCGTGTTTCCTTGCAATATTCCATTTTCCAAGAAACTAGTGTAGACACTTGAGTGCTTTCAACCGTCTTTGCATTAATGAGAAAATGACATAATGTAAGAACATGTTTCCTACGTTTTGACAAGACAAGTTGGTTTTAACGTTCTTTCAGAATTTGCTCCAATGTCTTTAAATCAGAACATGCTTTACTCATCTTCTAGGCAGTGCTTTGCTTGCTCAAAACTTGATCAGCGCTTGCTTTCAAGTAATCTTCTGAGTAAGGAACCTGCTAAATGTTAGAAGATATATTTAAAATAAAGTGTCTTACCAGAGTCAGCAAATGTGCTTAAAACAAAAAGGTTCTTTCATCAAAGAACTTCTTCATAATTTATTTGCTTAGCACTTCAGAATGTTTCTGTCAGAACATTATCTAAAAATTCAAACACATTCATCAGAGTATAAATTATCTTAAATATAATTTATTGTTATCATCAAAACTCTGAGATAGGTCAGAACTAATCTTGTAAAGGGTGCTAACACCTTCCCTTTTCATAATCTACCCCCCGAACTCAAGAAATAATCTCAAAGGTCTTTTGTGTTCTTTTCAGCCTTTCCTTTTGGATAAAAGAAAATTCGATGGCGACTCTTGTTAACCGCAACATTTGCGATTAAACGCAAAACACCCAAGTCAGTTCTCCCACCGTATCACAGAACTGGTGACTCTTCTGGGGAAAATCTTAAAAGTGGGGTTACCTTAGGGCTAGATCAACTTTATTTGCTTTCATTGTTTGATTTGTTTGCTTTACATTTTGGTTCCTTGTTTGGGCTTGTTCTAATCCTCTACCCAGATTTGGGATACCTTATAGGTAAGTAGCAATACATTGTGGAAACTGTGCGGGGAATACCGACATGGTCTAAGCAATAGCTACATTAGTGTGACATATTTGTGGGTACCGGTAGCCCTTGAGTAGTCAAGGAGAATATGGGGCCACTGAGTGATGTCATGAAGCACTAATTGACTTTTAGAACCTTTACTTGACCAACTTGGCCATTAGGACGTAATGAGATGACCGGCATTGGTGCAGTACGAAGTTGGTAGATACTTGATACTACACTCATTGAGGTTTGGCTTTTTGGGATATTTCGGTCACCGTGAAAGAGGCTTACGCTGAAACAATGCCCGAGAAGATAGATCAGTGATATTGGGATCCTTTAGAACCCGATTACTATTTCTAGGACAGGTTTGAGCCAACTAAACTTCAAGAGGGTACTTACCTATGAGACTCCATGCAAGCCTAAACCTAAGGACCTATTTGCCTTGTTTGTATGTATTTACTTGCACATAACATCATAAACATCATAACATCATACTCATTCTTACTAACCATTTCAAGGATTTTTTTGATTTATATTTGTTCTATTTTATAGGACATGGCTTCTATCCGCAGGAACACTATCCAAGTCAATCTCGTAAGGATTCCTACTCAGCTCAAAGAGTTAGCATCAAGGGTCCCTGAAAACTCTTCATTCACCGAAAGACATGGTCGCCTCCTAAACTTGGTTACCTCTAACACTGATGAAGATATGATGAAGGTGCTCTTCCAATTCTTTGATCCTCTACACCATTGCTTCACTTTTCCCGATTATCAACTTGTGCCTACTCTAGAAGAATTCTCACAACTCTTGAGGATTTCCATTCTCAATCAACTACCCTTCAACGGTACATAAAGAGATCCAAAACCTGAAGAGATTGCCCAAGCATTACACTTGCAACAATCTGATGTCACAACTAATTGGGAAACAAAGAGTGATGTCAAAGGTTTCTTTGCCAAATTCTTGTTTGAGAAAGCTCAAGATTGTTGGAATTCCTTGTACTCACAAGCTTTTAAATAAATTGTAGCCCTTCTCATCTATGGTATGGTTTTGTTTCCAAATGCTGATCAACTCATAGATGTAAATGCTGTCAAAATCTTCAAATCTCGCAACCCAGTGCCTACTTTGTTGGGAGATATCCTACATTCTTTTCACTCTCGCACTATGAGGAAGAGAGGGATCCTCATGTGTTACACTCCTCTCTTGGAAATATGGTTTATTTCGCATCTTCCCCGATCTGTATTGAAGAATGAGAAAGGTTTGAGGTGGTCCCATAGGTTGATGACGCTCAGACATTCTGATGCTCATTGGTGTTCCCGATCCTTGGAGAATGTTACTATCATCGACTGTTGTGGAGAACTCCCTAATGTCCCCTTGCTTAGAATTAGAGGAGGTATCACTTACAACCCCTGCTTAGCCTTACGATAGTTTGGTTACTCTCGAAGGGATGGTCCACATGAGATGCTTATCCAAGGAGTGGTATTCGACTACGAGAGCGATGATCAAAGCTATCGCCAGAGGTTTATCCGAGCTTGGAGGATGGTGAACAAAATGGATAGTAAGACGCTAGGACACAAGAATTCCATTCCCCTTGAGCCTTACCTTAATTGGGTACAAGCTCGTGCTCAGAAACTTGTGATGCTTTATCCCTCCATCTTACCAGTCATCATGGAACCTATGGTCGAAGGAGATGTCCCATACAATGTCCTCCATCCAGACATGCCTACTTCTCTCGAAGACTTTCAAAAGGGTTGGATTCAGCTGAAGGAAGAACGAGATACTTTCGAAGCTCAATTCTATGCTAGTGAGAAGAGGGTCTTGGAGCTTACAAAGCAGCTACAAGAAGAGAAAAGTGTGAACGCCTACCTTGCACCGAAAAGGATGTGTTCAGTCTTTTTATCTTAGAAAGTTATTTTGTAAGCCCAAGAGGCATGTTGTAATCCTTTTGAACTAATTAATGAAAATTTACATTTGTTCACTCTTTTTTTATGCAAATTTAAATCTTAATAAATCCTTTAAATCATTTGCATACACATCCTCCATGCATCATAACATGACAGGTTTTCGCATAACAGGTTTCCTTATCTTTCTGCTGTTTATTTCAGCAAGATGGATCTAGAGAAAATTGTGAAGGATCTCCAGGCACAAAAATCTCAATTCCAAGAGACTCTACTGGCCCTAGCCAAGGGGCAGCAGGATATGACGGCATTGTTGGCAGTTAAGAAGAAGCCCGAGAAGAAAGCTCTACTCAACATGGGTAGAAGGTTCAAGGAGACGGTCCGTCAGATCTCGGTAGGAGAAGACTCATATAAAGAAGATGAGAATCAAATTGGTGAGGTTAAGAGTACTCAAGCTGACTGTGTTAATGAACAAGTATCTGATGATGATTATTTCGACGAGCAATATCCACCCGCCGATGTCAAGTATAAGCAGTTAGAAGACAGATTGAAAGATGTTGAAATCCGAGTCATCCCCGGTTTAGATTTTGATGGTTTGGGTTTGATCTCTGGGGTTGTGATTCCCCATAAATTCAAAATATCAGTCTTTGCAAAGTACGATGGAGTTTCTTGTCCAAAACTCCACCTGAAATCTTATGTGCACAAGATACAGCCGCACACTGCTGATAAGAAACTCTGGATTCACTTTTTCCAAGAGAGCTTGGCCGGAACGCAACTTGAATGGTTTTATCAGTTAGATGGTTCCCGCATCAATACCTGGGAAGATCTAGCTACCGCATTCTACCATTAGTATCAGTATAACACCGACTTGGCGCCAACGAGGGTTCAGTTACAAGATATGACAATGGGGAAGAATGAGGGATTTAAAGAATATGCACAAAAGTGGAGAGACCTTGCTAGTAGGGTTCAACCACCCTTGAGTGATAGGGAGCATATTTACATGTTCAAGGGCACTTTATCTGGTCCCTTCTTTAATCTGTTAGTTGGTTGCTCTTCTTCTGTTTCACCGAATTAATCTTAACCGGTGAAAGAGTTGAAAGCGGCATCAAAAGTGGAAAGATCTCCGTGGCATCTGCCTCCACTTCCAATCCTGTCAAGAAACCGTTTGCTGCAAAGAAGGAAATCAATGTTGTATATAGGGAAAGGGCCCGTACGAAGAAGAATGATCATCCGTCTGTAAATGTTGTCTGAATCTCCAATCCAACTCCTACTCAAAGACCATCTGCAAATCATCAACATTTTGAAACTCCAAGAAGACAATTTACAAGGTTATGCATGTCATTATCTCAAGCCTTACAACATTTGCTCAAGGCTAATTTGGTGACATTGTGCGACCCTCCTGCCAACCCAGATACCTCTTCACCGAAGTACAACTCGAACGCTAAATGTGTTTACCACTCAAGCAGCCCCGGGCATGAGACTGACCAATGTTGGGCCTTGAAGAATAAAATTCAGGATTTAATTGATAACAAGACTATTGAGTTTGATACTCCTTCGACTCCGAATGTAATCACCGCACCTATGTCGAAGCACGACAAGGGTGTTAATGTTGTTGAAGATACAATTTTTGTTGCCTCTATTAAAGAATTGACTACTCCGCTGAATATCATCAAAAAGAATCTGTTGAAAGTTGGGATCTTCCCTGGCTGTGTAAAAGACTGTGTGTTCTGTACAAGACAACTTAATGGATGCGAAGGGTTGAGGAAAGGCATTTAACGCCTGATGGATAGCCACAAAATTCTATTTGAGAAGACCCCGGTTGCCAAAAGTTTGACTAACAAATGTGAACATATCTTCATTATCACTATCTCAAACAAGCCTCTTAGGATCTCCTCCGAAGGTCCTATTAGGATTTCAAGTGAACCCGTTATTGCTCCCTTAATAATTACTAATCTCGGACCAATTCCCTATTCTTCAAACAAGGCAGTGCCATGGAACTATGGTGCTGAGGTGTTTTATCATGGGATTAAACAAGACGCTTGGATCAAAGAAGAAAAAGCTGACGATGTTGGTAATATAACTGGCTCAAGCAAAGTAACCAAAATTAGGAGGACATTTTCACCCTATAACTCACCACCAGTTGTTACAAAGGCGCCCATCCGCATTACTGCTGCTAAGCCAAGTACTGATACAAGAGGGAAGGAGAAGGTTGTTGTGCCGGTCGTGACAGAAATACCCGCCAAGGATGTTGCTGATGGAGAACCTTCTGCCTATGAGATGGACAAAATCTTGAAAATAATAAAAAGAAGTGACTTCAAGATTTTGGAACAGTTGGGGCAAACCCCTTCTAAGATTTCTATGTTGTCGTTGTTGCTCTGTTCCGATGCCCATGCTCGGACATTAATCAAATTCCTGAAAAAGGCTCATGTCCCCCGTGAGACCACAACGGACCAATTTGAGAATTGTGTGGAAAGTCTGACAGCTGATAATGGCTTAGGATTTTCAGATGCTGACCTAACACCGTTAGGGAAGAACCACAATAAAGCTCTACATGTTTCTGTCGAGTGCAAAGGGAGCATCCTAGCACATGTTCTAATCGACACAGGTTCTTCTCTAAATGTGTTACCCAAGGGGGTTTTACACCGTCTAGACTGTGAAGATTTAGTCTTAAAGCCAAGTGATATCATTGTATGGGCGTTCGATGGATCAAAGAGGACAATTCATGGAGAAGTAGACCTTCCAATCAAGGTGGGTGTGATACGGTGGGAAGAACTGACTGTTTTGGGAATGCTGGTTCGCGTTTTGCGTTTGTGTTTGCAAAATGTCGCGGTAAGTAAGAGTCACCACCGTCTTTTATTTTATCCAACAAGGAAAGGAAAAAAGCACAGAAAAATTCCTTTTTCGAGATATTTCTGAGTACGGGGGGTAGATTATAGAAAGGGGAGGTATTAGCACCCTTTCTATCCGTAGTTATCTACGGGCTCTTAGGTATTTGCTCATCATTTTCAAAAAAAATTTCTTTGTGTTCGTGGGTTTTGAAAATTTTTAGTTTTAACTTCGATTTAACTCTTGCTTCTGTCTTCAAGAGTGTAATGAAGTGTTTTTTTTGAAAACTTGTTTGTGAAAGTGTGTAAGTGTGAAAAAGTTTTGTTTTGGATGAGCAAGTATCTAAGAACTAATCTACCTACTCGAAAAAAGAATTGTTATATGCTAATTTCCTTTAGACAATGTTATCCCACTATTAGTGAGCGGGTAACACCGTCGTTAGAGTTTGAGGGTCAATTTGAAAGAGGGACATACGGTCACTAAAGCAATGTTAGGACCTCTTAGCGGTAACCCTAATGTCTCAGATCATTTATTCGAGGCAACAATATCCGAGGCAACCATTTCGAGGAAACTATGATCTTTTAGATAAGAGGTCGACCTCTAAAATAACCTATACTCAATGACCGTTTACGAAGGCAACCAAGTGAGAGTGTACCCTAGGAGTACGCATGTGCGAGTGTGTTGATTTCAGTTATTTTTTATCTTTGCACATGTTTAGGGTGATCTAACCATCTTAAGATTAGACATTCATTCTTGTCATGCAAACCCTATTATCAAACATCTAGCAGTTGAATATTTGCAGAAATTAAAGGTGCAGAATTTAAACTAAATTATTACAAGGCGTCGGGTATTTACATCGCCAAAACCAACCCTTTGAAAATAAAATAAAAGCGGTAAAAGTAAATGTCCTAATTAAATTATTACATGCCGGGAGCAGATACAATAATTTGGATAAAGAAAAAAATAAAGTGCGCGAGACAATTTGATCGAATGCGAAACTAGGATTTTGACCCTCCTAATTAAAGAAAATGTTTTTGTTGTTTTTATTTTTTAAGAAAAGAAATTAAATCCTAAAGTTAAATGCTAAATTAAATTAGTTATTAACTTAATAAATGAAAAATAATTAAGTGACATATTTTTGGAGTTTTGTTAATTTTAGGAAAGAAAATAAAATAATTAATTTAATGTTAAAACCTAATTATTCTAATTGATTTTTAATTATTTACAAAATAAATGAAAGTTACCTAAAATTAACGTAATTAAGTTAATTAATATTTATTAATGAAAAATAAAATTCTAAAATTTAATTGGGTAAAAAATATTTTTTGTGATTTTTGATTAAAAAAAAATTAATTTTGGTTAGTAATTACATTAAATAAAATAAAATAATTAAATGGAATATAGAAAAGAAAATATAAAGAAAGAGATCGGGCCTGATTTTTAAGGGTGTGCATAGCAATTTTCTGGGCCCAATAATGCTGATCCGTTTGACTTTTTGCAATCCAGTGCGTGTGCATTGACTGGACCTTTGGTGTGCCTTCAATGGTGGCCACCAGATCTGGCCATATGGCGCATGGATGATGAAGTTTCATGGTGGGAGCTTGGCTTGCATATGCACTGGATTTCCTGAAATAACAATGCAAAGTAACAAACGCTGGAGGCAGGGATCGAACCCCTGACCTCCAGCCTCTAATGCCTTAAGACTGCGTGGCAACCACTAGGCTGCATTGTTTTGATTGTTATCATAATACAAAGTAATAATAATATATAAAAACAAAAGTTAGTGGACATAAATTTAAAAAACGCACGCTCTTTTAAACAAGCCAATGGTGGGGTGACACGCCTTCATCCCTGTTCTTGGACCGTGGCTAAAAGTTCAAAGACCTATACCCACGGACAGTGTCCGTCGCTACAAATCACGTTCATTCCAAAATCTCCTACAAGCCATGGAAATGAAATCTAAGACCATGGTTGAGGTCGTCTCATCCTCCTGATTGCAACCATGCCCATTATGAAGGCTAATTGTTCTTGAAATAAAAAGCCCTAAAACCAAATACGAAACCCTAACAATGGTGGATTTCGTTACAGACCATTAAAATGCAATTGGGTGATGCCAAAAGCTTGCAAATACTTCATAGGTTAAGAATATGCCACTAATTCAGGTTAACAATGCGTAAATTCCAAGATACAAATTCAAGAACATAGCGGGGTTATGAATGACTTACAACGCGATTAAGGACTGGAAAGGACCGGTTCTGGATTGCTTTAGGTTCCTGAGATTGCCAGGAAGCGATTGGGATCAATAGTAAGCTTTGAGAATGCCTCTAATGGTGATTTCTAACTCACACTTTTCTTTTATTTTTTCAGATTTTGTTTGCTCTCTAGCGCCTGTCTCCAACCTTGTTTTTCATCTGCCTCGCCTCCTTATGTATTACACAATGCATTAGGGTTGTTTATTCTGTCCAAATCTTCTTCTTTCAATGATTTTGGATTTAATTTGATTTGCTTTGAACAACTTTCCAAACATGGCTTATTTCCAATCTTTTTGTGCACACAAGCTTTGATGCGAATTTGAATGCCTTGCTAGCTGTAATTAGAGCCTGAAACAATCAAAAGATCCTTTGTTATCAATGCTTTGGATTTTTATTTGATTTATTTTGATTTAATTTGAATTAATTCAAATAAAAACCAAAATAAATTATAAAAATAAAATATGGACAAGTGGCAAAGGCTAGAGCACGTGGGCTATGTTGCCAACTCAAAACAAGTGAAAACAAATGGTCCCATTTGGCAAAATTTGAAGTTTTGGGCATAGTTGACTTTTGGCAATTTTGCAAAAAAGGTCAACTTCAAGAATGCATAACTTCCTCAATTTTGAATATTTGGAGGTGTTCTTAGACTTTTTAGAAAGATTGAGATGTCCTATAATCAAAACCTTTGGTCTCATCTCAATTTGGTATTCCATGATCATGTATGAAGCTTTGACAAAAAATGTGTTTTTGTTGACTTTCAAAAATGACCTATAATGTCCAAATTCATAACTTCTTGTGAGTGCATATTTTGAACTTGGGAGCTGAAGATGGATTGTAGGGAATTTCATCCTCTTAAAAATTATATTTGAATGGGTCATTTCTCATAAAGTATGAGAAAGTTATTCTTGGTCAAAGTTGGGTTGACTTTTCCTACAAAACCCTAATTTAGCAACTTTTGAATCTTGATGAATTGTGAGCAATCCTTGATGAATCATGATCAACCATTGATAAAATGATTAAATATACTTCAAAATGAGGATGTTGACAAAAAATCTTGAAGTTTGACTGTATGTGGGCCACCGTTGACTTTTGCCCTAACATAGTCGATTTTCAGGCCTTTGAGCAATTGACTGAGCAAACTTCCTCTGTAAGGCTTGAAACTTGGCATGGATGATCTTGAGAACATATTAGGACATTGGTGAGCACTTAGGATCACTTGGACTCAAAGATCTTGATGCAACATGAAACCCTAATTTGGGGTAGACTGCCTTAGGAGAGAGCTTGTCTGGCCAACCCTTGAACTACCTTGAGCAACTTGGAGATCTTTCTTGAAATGTTTTGAGAAATATGGGAGGGAAATTTTTTTGGTACAACAGCTGCCCCTGTTCAATCTTATTAAACCTGAGGATATAGATTGGCTTTCGTTCCTTTCGCGATCCGAAGGTGGAAGAGGATTGAACACTAGAGTGCCCAGAAATTTGCACTCGCATGCAGTGATAATTGTCTTGTGATGCTGGGAATGGGATTATAGATGACATTGGGAAGAGTGTCGATCGCATAAGAGATTCCTTAGAGAGAGCTTGTATACCTATTGTTGAGGAAGATTCCGCTGAGGAAGTCTGATCTTTGTTGGGGGAAGTAGAATTTTGGGAGCTTTGGTCGTCCGTTATTCTGCTGGTGAGTCGTCTCTGTTGATATTTAGGAACTTTGGTCGTCCGTACTCAACTGAGGAAACAATTTTGCCGAGATTTAGGAGCTCGTCTGTAATTCAACAACTTCACTGATATTTAGGAACTTGTCCGTAACTCAACTGAGGAAATAACTATCGAGATTTAGGAGCTCGTCCGTAATTCAACTGGAGAAACATATCTGTCGAGATTTAGGAACTCATCTGTAATTCAATTGGGGAAACATCTTTGCTGAGATTTAGGAACTCGTCTGTAATTCAACCGAGGTAATATTTTCACCGAGACTTAGGAACATCGTCTGTAATTCAACTAGGGAAATAACTTCGTTGAGATTTAGGAGCTCGTTTGTAATTCAACTAAGCAGCCATCTCTGCTGAGATTTAGGAACTCGTTTGTAATTCAACTGAGGAAACATCTCTGCTGAGATTTAGGAACTCGTCTGTAATTCAACTGAGGAACATTTGTCGAGATTTAGGAGCTCGTCCATAATTCAACAACTTTGCTGAGATTTAGGAACTTGTTCGTAATTCAACTGAGGAAATATTTGTCGAGATTTAGGAGCTCGTCCGTAATTTAACAACTTCGCTAAGATTTAGGAACTTGTCCGTAATTCAACTGAGGAAATATTTGTCGAGATTTAGGAGCTCGTACGTAATTCAATAACTTCGCTGAGATTTAGGAACTTGTCCGTAATTCAACTGAGATAAAAATTCTGTCGAGATTTAGGAACTCGTCCGTAATTCGACTGAGGTAGAAACTTCATAGCTTGAATTTTGTGAGAATCTGATCGTATCCTTTCCTGAAAGGTAAAGGTTAGATGTATGTAATGCATGATATGTATCAAGCAATGATGTTCTCAAAATAAATGAGGTTATGTTGTATGATGCGTATATGCATGTGTCATGATGTATGGAAATGTGATGTTTTTAGCTGGGGAAAATAAATCCCGGATTGCTATTGGAGAAAAGAATTGAATTCTTCATTTCCGCTGGGGATAGTGAATAAATATGATTGTGAGAATAAACCTGCAGGAGAGGATAACTCTGTTGGGGAATAAACTGATGAGAGAATAACTCTGTGGGGAAGAGATGCTCTGCTGAGGATTCCACTGATAAATTCAGCTGGGGATGAACTACCGTTGTTGGTGATAATGAAACCTATTGGGGATTGAATTTCCGTTTGTGAAAGGAAAGAACTCCGCTGGGGATGATTTTCCAGTCGTGACTTCACGGGGAATAACCTTTTAGACTATACTGGGGACAATATTCCAGAGTCTACTGGGGACAATTATTCAAACTCCACTGGGGATAATTTTTCAAACTCCATTGGGGATATTAATACTTTTTAGTGCTGATGGTAGATAAACTCTGCTTTGGGGAGAATATTACCGATTCATTCACAGTTGCGAGTCTCAGCTGGGGAGAGTTAACATTATTGTATTTCTCTTACTCTGTGGGGTATGAATGTACTTTCAATCGTTTCCTCCAGCTAGGTCCATCCCTATACCTGGTGTACAGAGCAACTGTACAGTTTGGACATTTCTCGTTTGCCCCTGTTTCTGATATTACAAGTAATAGTCTTTTGTTTCTCATGTAAATATTCATGAGCAGCAATCAATGTCAAATGCATATATCAAAAACTGAACATTGGACGCTCTCGCAAAACAAAACAGAAAAAGAAAAACAGTTTGAAATTTCTTTGAAAATGAATTGTATTGATTTTGAAGTTAGCCTGTAAATAGGCGTTTTTTGTACAAGAGGCTGACGTCCTAGTAAGAGAACGTCGCCGAACAAACAGAATTTATACAATTTGTAGAAAAGAAAAACAGCTATGTGAACAATCCCACTGGGTTCCAACTCTGCTATTTCCTTTATGTCCTCGAGCATCTCATCCCTTTGCTACTTGGTTGAAGGTATATCAGATTGATTAGGTCGTCTGAGCTTGATAGTTGATACCGAAGTCTGGTTGCAAGGTGATCCAATGAGACATAATGTTACGCTTTGATCCCTAATTTTTTCCTGGACTGCCCTTTCGGGTTTTCAGTCCACCGGGATACCCTTTTTTGCCCAAGCCGCCCTTTCAGGTTTTCGACTTGCCGGGTGTACAGATTTTTTATTTTCATCCCTTATTTTTTTCCCGAACCCTTTTGGTTCGCCGGGAAGCCCTTATTTTTTCCTAGGCCAGTCAACCTAGCGGGTCTTTGATTATGCGTAGTATTTTTTCACTATGTCTGCATTGACGGGGTGAGGGAGGTCGTCACCATCCATGGTGGTTAGAATCATAGCTCCTCATGAGAAAATGTTCTTAACCACAAATGGCTCTTCGTAAGTAGGGGTCTATTTTCCCCTGGGATCACATTGAGGTAAGATAATGCGCTTGATCACCAAATCCCCAACTTGATACTCTTGCCGTATGATTTTATTGTTAAATGCCTTGATCATCCGTTTTTGATACATCTGACCATGACAAATAGCAGTAAGTCTTTTTTCGTATATTAAGTTCAGCTGATCAAGCCGGGTCTGAATCCAGTCATCTTCTCTCAAACCTGCATCCTTCATAATCCGAAGAGAGGGTATCTGAACTTCAATGGGCAAGACTGCCTCCATGCCGTAAACCAAGGAATAAGGGGTTGCCCCTGTTGATGTTCGCGCTGAGGTACGATACCCATGAAGAGCAAAAGGTGTCATCTTGTGCCAGTATTTGTACGTCACAGTCATCTTCTGCACAATCTTCTTAATATTCTTATTAGCCGCTTCAACATCCCCATTCATCTTCGGCCGGTAGGGAGAAGAGTTGTGATATTGTATCTTGAACTGTTTGCAGAGTTTGATGATCATCTTATTATTGAGATTTATACCATTGGCCGTAATGATCCTCTCTGGTACACCATATCGACATATCAGATTGTGCCGAATAAACTGTGCCATGACGTTCTTGGTTACGGTAGCAAAGGAAGCTGCTTCAACCCATTTTGTAAAGTAATCAATAGCTACCAAGATGAAACGATGCCCGTTGGATGCCGTAGGTCTGATCTCGCCGATCATGTCGATGCCCCACATTGCGAAAGGCCAAGGAGCTGTCAAGATGTTCAGAGGAACTGGAGGTATGTGCACCTTATCAGCATAGACTTGGCATTTGTGACAGGTCCGAGAATGCTGATAACAGTCGGCTTCCATGGTGGACCAATAATATCCTGCCCGTAGGATTTTTTTTGCCATGGTATGTCCACTGGAATGAGTTCCGAAAGTACCTTCATGCAACTCTGCCATAATCCTTTCTGCTTCGTTCTTATCCACACATCGCAGTAAGGTTGAATCATGATTACACTTGTAAAGAATACCATTACTGATGAAGAACTTCGCCGCGAACCTCCTCAGAAACTTCTTATCATTAACAGATGCACCCTCGGGGTACTCCTGAGCCTCAAGATACCTCTTTACCTCATGGAACCAGGGTTTATCTGTTACCTCTTCAGTCTCAATGTCACAACAATGTTCAGGCTCATCCAATCTCTCAATGGTAATCTGGGGAGCTTCATTGTCCCATCTGACCTTGAACATAGAAGACATCATAGCTAGCGCGTCCGCCAACTGATTCTCCTCTCTCGGGAAGTGTTCAAAGGTTATCTCCTTGAAGTGTGGAAGCAACGTCAATACATACTCCTTGTAAGGAATAAGATTAGGGTGTTTTGTATCCCACTCGCCTTTGATCTGACTCATCACGAGAGAGGAATCTCTGAATACACTTAAGAACTTAATCCTTAGGTCAATAGCTGCTCGAAGACCCATAATGCATGCTTCATACTCCACCATGTTATTGATGCAGTTGAAACATAGTCTGGCGGAAAATGGAGTATGAGAGCCTTAAGGAGATCTGATTACGGTGCTAATGGCATTACCCAAAGCGCTTGAAGCTCCATCAAAGTACATGGACCATCGGGATCCCTCCTCAGGTTCTTCATCCGGTCCAGATGTCTCACAGTCAGTCACTATCATGATATTCTCATCCGGGAATTCAAAGTTCATAGACTCGTAATCGTCTACAGCCTGATGTGCCAAATGATCCGCCAACACACTTCCACTGATTGCTTTTTGGGTCGTGTATTGGATGTCATACTCAGTCAAGATCATCTGCCATCTCGCTATTCTTCCGGACAAGGCAGGCTTTTCGAAGATATACTTGATTGGATCCATCTTTGATATCAACAGAGTAGTGTGAGTCAGCATATACTGTCTCAGCTGGCGAGCATCCCATGCCAAAGCGCAACAAGTTTTCTCAAGCAACGAGTATCGGGTCTCGCAGTCGGTAAACTTTTTGCTAAGGTAGTAAATAGCATGCTCTTTTCGGCCAGACTCGTCATGCTGCCCCAGCACGCACCCCATTGAATTGTCGAGTACTGTCAAGTATAATATCATAGGTATCCCTTCAACTTGAGGCATCAGAATAGGTGGCTCTTGGAGATATTCCTTGATCCTTTTGAAAGCGGCCTGACATTCATAGTTCCATCTTACAACTTGATCTTTCTCCAGTAACTTGAAGATTGGCTCACAAGTAGCAGTCAGGTGTGAGATGAATCGGGCAATATAGTTCAATCGTCCCAAAAAGCCTCTGACTTCTTTTTCTGTTCGGGGAGCTGGAATTTCCTATATAGCCTTCACCTTTGTAGGATCTACTTGAATACCTTTATCACTAACGACGAAACCCAGCAGCTTACCAGATCTCACCCCGAAGGTGCACTTGTTCGGGTTTAGCCTCAGCTTGTACAACTTCAACCTGTCAAATAGCTTCTGGAGGTGGTCGAGATGTTCCTCTTCAGTCTGGGATCTTGAAATCATGTCGTCAACGTATACCTCAATCTCATGATGGATCATGTCATGGAACAAAGCAACCATGGCGCACTGATATGTTTCCCTAACATTCTTCAATCCGAAAGGCATGACTTTGTAGCAAAAGGTACCCCATTGAGTAACGTACGTTGTCTTCTCCATATCCTCGGGAGCCATCTTAATCTGATTATAACTGGAGAAACCATCCATAAAGGAGAAGACCTTATGTTGTACGGTGTTTTCAACCAAAACGTCGATATGAGGTAGAGGGAAATCATCCTTGGGGCTTTCCCTGTTCAGATCCCTATAGTCAACACACATTTGAACCTTACCATCCTTCTTAGGCACCGGAACCACGTTGGCCACCCACTGTGGGTAAGAAGTAACTGCTATAAAACCTACATCAAACTGTTTCATAACCTCAGCCTTGATTTTCTCAGATATCTCCGGGCGCATTCAGCGAACTTTCTATTTCACTGTCGAACAAGCTTCCTTGGTGGGCAAGCGGTGAACCACAATATCGATATCCAACCCAGGCATATCTTCATAAGACCAGGCAAAGATCTCAACATAGTCATGAAGCATCTGAATTAACCGTTGCTTAACACTAGACTCCAGATTTGCACCGATCTTGACCTCTTTTTTGTCTACCTATGTACCCAGATTTGCTGTTTCCATTGGCTCTTCGTGTGGCTGTATGGCCCTCTCTTCCTGAAGTAACAGTCTAGCAAGTTCCCCAGGAACTTCTCAATCATCCTAACCTTCGTCCTCGGCTTGGTTGACCGGATTTTCGAAGTCATAACTGGCCATAGCAGAGTCGTTATCAGTGGGACCCAGAATGGATGCAGACCTGTATATGTGAGTGTGTGTAAAATAGTTGTTTTACAAGATAGAAAAAAAGAAGGAAAACAAGGAGCGCAAAATTTTTAATGCAAGAAAACGTCCAATGCTTTTATTAATGATATATGGATATGACAAATATAAAGCCCTCACAAACAAAGCCATGGTGCCTCGGGTAAGACATCGGGCCGTAAAGTTTAAAATTGTCTGTTACAAATTCAAAACAAAAGTCTCATTACTGGGTAATAAAAGAAATTGGCACGAAGTTCTTTGCCGACCAATTGCTTAATCCACCGCCGGCAGTTGGGTAAATCTAGCTGTCAATATCATACTCTTCATCATCATCTTCAATGGCATTTACTCTCGAATTGCTGATAAATAGGGGAGGTCCTCTGATCCGCGTACGCCGAACAACCCTTTGAGCTTCTGCAGTGAAACCCAAACCAAACTTGTTAGTCTTATGTGCAAAGTCAGGGAGGGTGCCCCAATTTGCACACCCACCTTTCTCAACAACAGCCCAGGCATCCTTGAGGGAAGCCATATTCATTGGAGGATCTTCAGCAACAGTTTCAGGCGACACCAGTGTCTGGGGGACTTCCTCAAAATGTTGGCACGGGGTTTCAATGAACTCCCCGTCCATCTCCATATACCGGAAAGAGTTGAGGTGGCTCACCATGTACTCCTCTTCTCCCTGTACCGTAACAATTTTCCCCTTCACTGGGTATTTCAGCATCTGGTGGAGCGTAGAAGTCACTGCCCCAACTTTATGGATCCACGGGCGACCCAACAAACAAGAATAAGAGGGACGAATGTCCATCACATAGAACGTAGACACGAAAGTCTGGGAACCAACCTTAACAAGAACATCCACCTCTCCATGTACCATCCTTTTGGACCCGTCAAAGGCCCTAAGCACGATATTACTTGGCTTCAGCACCAAACCTTCACAATCCAACCGGTCTAACGCTTTCTTGGGTAAAACATTTAACAAAGACCCAGTATCCACCAGCACGTGGGCCAGAGTAGTGCCCCTGCACTCGATTGAAACATGTAGAGCGTCATTGTGATTCTTTCCTTTGGCAGTCAAATGTGCGTCGGAGAAACCCAACCCATTGTCAGTCGTAAAACTAGCCACACAGTCTTTGAATTGATCAGCAGATGTTTCCTGTGGCACATGCGCAGTTTTCAGGAAAGCAATATGAGCCTTAGCATGGGCTTCTGAGCACAACAATAAAGACAACATAAAGATCTTCAACGGGGTTTGCCCCAGCTGTTCGACTATGTTGTAGTCGCTTTTCTTGATGATCTTCAAAATTTCCTCTATCTCCTGCCTAGAGGTTTCAATAGTAATCGTCTTCGGTGCCTCCATCCGGGCAGGCTCACCGGTGATCCCTTTGCCCCGAGCGTCAGATGACTCGACGACAGGGGTAATGATTGGAACATGAACAGGGACAGTAACATATGTACTGGCAGGCGTAATAGCAATAGGATTCTGAACAGTTGGTGGGGAAATTTCAGGAGAGAAAAGTCTTCCACTTCGGGTGATCTTGCTAGACCCAAAAATATTGCTGACATCAGTATTAACCTCTTTAACCTTCAAGTCTTGTTTAATCCCATGATAATACACATCGGCCCCATAGTGCCACGGGATAGCCTTATCCGATGTGTAAGGGATAGGACCAGGAATAGTAATGATCAATGGAGCAACTCTAGGAACAGATGTAATTCTAACAGGCTTTCTCGAGGAAGCCTTGGAAGAATTGGCAGAAATGGTGATTATAGAAACATCTTTAAAAGGAATCAATGGAACCAAAGTCTTCTCAAACAGAATTTCTTTGTTATCCATCAGGTGTTGGACACCTGACTTCAATAGATGGCAACCAGTAGGTAGGACAGAACACAGATGGCAACCTTCGCCACAACCCAGAAATAAACCGGCTAACAGAAGGTTCTTCTTCACAATCATCAATGGAGTAGCAATGTCTTTCACATAAGTCACAAATGAGTCATCATCTACAACATTCACTCCATGCTTGAGCATAGGAGCAGTCATAACGTTAGGATTTTTCGGCGCTTCGAACTCAATCTCCTTAGCATCAATCAGATCTTGCACTTTACTCTTCAAAGCCCATCAATTATTGGTATCATGCCCTGGACTATCAGAGTGATAAGCACAGCGGGCGTTCGGATTATATAGCGGCGATGTGGTGTTGGGATTCTTTGGGGCCTCCCTCGGAATCACCAAGTTGGTCTTTAGCAACTGCGGTAGAATTTGAGATAAAGTCATGTTGAGCTGAGTAAATTGTCTTTGCGGCCTCTCTGTTCTTGGCTAATTGTTGCATTGAGGGACAACAACAGGCCTTGATATAACCACCACATTAACTGCTTGGCGGCACTCGGGTCGACTTTGGTTCCTAGAGCTGTAAACTGCACTGGACTCCTTCTTGAAAGGCTTCTTATCGGTACTTGATGAAGCACCTTTCTGTATCTTGCCGCTCTTGATACTGGCTTCAACTCTTTCCCCAATCATTATTAACTCAGTAAAACCTGATGATGAACTCCCAATCAGATGATTAAAATATGGACCAGACAAGGTCCCCAGAAATATATCCACTAACTCCCTATCAGCCAAAGGGGGTTGTACTCTTCAAGCAAGGTCCCTCCATTTCTGAGCGTAATCTTTAAAACCTTCGCTCGCACCCATAGACATACCCTGAAGTTGGGTACGCGTGGGAGCAAGGTCGGTATTATATTGGTACTGCTTGTAAAAAGCAGCAGTAAGGTCCTCCCAATTACGGACGCTAGCTCCTTCTAGCTGGTAGAACCATTCAAGTTGAGTCCCTGAGTGACTATCTTGAAAGAAATGGATCTAGAGGTTCTTATCAGCAGTATATGGCTGGATCTTTCTGACATACGAGCGGAGGTGTAGCTTTGGGAAGGAGACCCCATCGTATTTAGCAAAGGCTGGTGCTTTGAATTTGTGGGGGATCACCACCCCAGATGCCAAATCCAAATCTCCGAAATCCAGACCAGGGACCTTCTGGATCTCCATTGCGCTCAACCGGTCTTCAAGTTGCTTATACTTATCCTCAGTCGGAGGATACTGGTCTTCATCGAAGTCAGTCTCATTGTCAGAAACCACAGGGCTAGGAGCCCTCCTTTCTTCTTGGTTCTCTCCCCCTCCAGATGAGTAGGATAAATCAACTTCGTCCCGCAGCCTGTTCCCAAACCCGTGACCCATGTTCAGGAGGATCGTCTTCTTCTTCTTCTTCTTATCCTTCAAGATAAAAGTCTTCAGATCTTTCTGCCCCTTGGCCAGGTTCATGAACATTTCCTGGAACTGAGTGTTTTGAGCTTGTAGAGACTTAATAGCTTGATCAGTGGATGTTTCAGCAGACATGATGCTGAAATAAACATCGAAGAAGATGAGAAACCTGTAAGGGTACTTGTAATGAGGTGCATGGGAATGGAATGCGTATGATATAATTTCAAAGACTTTAGGGATTCGAATTCGTAAACCAAAATGAAACACACTTTATTAGATAAAAACTTGAATTCAATGTTTAACAAATGCCTTTAAGGCGTTACAAAAGGAATACTGAAAAGTAAATCAAAACTAGCAACAACAAAAGACATCAATGCTCCCATGGTCATTTTCCGTTGGTGCTGACATAATCGTTGAGGACTTTCTCATTCTCTAGCTTCCTTGTAAGCTTCAGGATCTTCCGCTCCTGCTCATGATACTTCTCTCTGTAAGTATCCCATTCTTCTCTCAACTGGATCCAAAACATCTTTAATTCCCCAATGTCAGTAGGCATGTATGGATGGAGGACGGTATGAGGAACCCCTTCTTCATCAGTACTCTCAACAATTACTGGTAAGACAACTTCGTATGGTATCCCGAGTTTTTGAGCACGAGCTCGAACCCACCGGAGATATGGTTCCATTGGAAGAGAGGTCTTAATTCCTAGCTCATGCGGATCAGACCTGTGAACCCTATTCCAAGCTCGTATGAATCTGCGGTGATGTCCCTCAACATCCCCTTGGAAGTCAAAGACAATGTCCGGAAGCAGCAACTCATGAGATCCGTCCCTCCTAGCTCGCCCAAACCGTCGTAAGGCCAAACAAGGATTATAGGTGATCCCTCCTCTAATTCCAAGTAATGGAACATTGGGGTATTCCCCATATCGATCAATAACAGCTACTTCTTCCATGTCTTTAGTGCTTCAAATGATGTCCGTGTGAGCAAGGGACATAATTCTGTAGGCCTAACCCATACCTTCCTTGTTCTTCAAAACAAATTTGGGGAGGTGAGAAATAAACCATCTCGCCAGCAATGGTGCACAACACATAAGGGTTCCCCGCTTCCGAGCAGTACGGGCATAAAAGGGCATGAAGAATATCACCCAAGAGAGTGGGCACCAGATTACAGGACATGAAGATCTTCACTGCATTCACATCGACAAAAGATTATGAATTAGGGAACAGAACCAGACTATATATGAGAAGAGCCAGGATATCCTCGAATGCTTGAAAATCCAAACTGTCCCAAAACTGTTGAGCCTGATCAAACAAGAACTTAGCCAAGAAGCCTTTTGTCCCACTCCGAGTCTCCCAGTTAGAGATTACCTCAGCCTTTGTCAGATGTAGGGCTGTAGCAACATCCTCTGGCCTAAGAGCTATCTCCCAACCTGTAAATGGCGTCTTCTCTAGAATAGAAATACCAAGTAAATCCGAGAACTCTTCCAAAGTAGGGACCAACTGATAGTCCGGGAAAGTGAAGCAGTGGTGCAATGGGTCAAAGAACTGGCACAAGACACTCATTATCTTCTCATCCATCCTAGAAGTGACCAAACCCAGGAGGTGACCATGTCTTCTGACAAAAGAGGAAGTGTCAGGAACCTTGGAAACCAAATCTCTAAGCTGAGTAGGAATCTGTACAAAGCTGATCCGAATAGTGTTTCTACGCATAGATGCCATGATCTGCAAAACAGAACAAAGATGAATCCCCTCGGTCTTTGAAATGGGTTAGTCTAATGAAATATGCATGCAATGTCATGATGCATGATGTCATGATAGAAACACATCACAAGTATTCACAGATAGCAAACATGGTAAGGGCAAACAAGTCACACAGTAGCCCTTAGATTTCAGGCTGACATGGAGTTTAGGTATTACCCTCTTTCAGTTTAGTTGGTTGAACCTGTCCTAGAAATAGTAACCGGGTTCTAGAGGATCTCAATATCACTGACCACCCTCGATCGGTCATAATTCCAGTTTAGCAACCTTTTCTTGCGGCCGAAATCATCGCGAGAGTTTGGTCTCAATGAGTGTAGTATACTGCTACTTTCTATGGCCAAGTTGGTCAATTATAGGTTCTAAGGTCAGTTGGTTCTTAATGACCCCTTAGCAGCCCCATATTCTCCTTGTTCCACCACAAAGGATATCGATACAAACTAAAGTGTCAAACCAACATAACTACTGCTTCAACCGTATCGGTATACGCCGTACAGTTCCCTCACAGTCTATTGCTACTTACCTAAAAGGTATCCCCCAGATCCGGGTTAGGATCTATAGTAACTCCGATCCAAACCCACAAAGATAAAGCATACAAATCAAATAATTGAAAACATTATGAACTAATCCTAAGGTACACCCCACTTATTAAGTCCCCAGCAGAGTCGCTTGTTCTGTGATACGGTGGGAAGAACTGACTGTTTTTGGAATGCTGGTTCACGTTTTGCGTTTGTGTTTGCAAAATGTCGCGGTAAGCAAGAGTCGCTACCGTCTTTTATTTTATCCAACAAGGAAAGGAAAAAGCACAGAAAAATTCCTTTTTCGAGATATTTTTGAGTACGGGGGGTAGATTATAGAAAGGGAAGGTATTAGCACCCTTTCTATCCGTAGTTATCTACGGGCTCTTAGGTATTTGCTCATCATTTTCAAAATTCTTTTCTTTGTGTTTGTGGGTTTTGAAAAGTTTTTGTTTTAACTTCGATTTAACTCTTGCTTATGTCTTCAAGAGTGTAATGAAGTGTTTTTTTTGAAAACTTGTTTGTAAAAGTGTGTAAGTGTGAAAAAGTTTTGTTTTGGATGAGCAAGTATCTAAGAACTAATCTACCTACTCGAAAAAAGAATCGTTCTATGTTAATTTCCTTTAGACAATGCTATCCCACTATTAGTGAGCGGGTAGCACCATCGTTGGAGTTTGAGGGTCAATTTGAAAGAGGGACATACGGTCACTAAAGAAATGTTAGGACCTCTTAGCGGTAACCCTAATGTCTCAGATCATTTATTCGAGGCAATAATATCTGAGGCAACCATTTCGAGGCAACTATGATCTTTTAGACAAGAAGGCGACCTCTAAAATAACTTATACTCAATGACCGTTTACGAAGGCAACCAAGTGGGAGTGTACCCTAGGAGTGCGCATGTGCGAGTGTGTTGATTTCAGTTATTTTTTTATCTTTGCACATGTTTAGGGTGATCTAACCATTGTTAGAACAAAGTTTGAATCTACTACCCTATATTTAAGTTTTGATGATAACAAAGTGAAAAGATATAGTATTTATAAGTTTCATGTATGAACTATCTGCTGCCTAAAATTATTATGTTCTGACTTGCAGATACTCTGATTGAAATAAGCAAGATCACATCTATTCAGCATCAGAACTTGATTTCAGACACCAGCATCCGAAGTTGCTATATCAGAACGTTAGAATCAGATGATCAACTCACGTACATGCTGAAGCCTGATGAACAAGACTGCGCTCAACACTCTGATAAAGAAACACAATAGTTCATCAGCAGCGAAGCAGAGTCAGAATGAGCCAAGCCAGAACTTGCATTAAGTAAGCAACGGTATTGTGCATTGAAAGCAAATTAATTCCAACGGCCTCATTCCAGACAAGATCTGCTCAATAAGGAAAGCTTGTTATTAGCATTGAATCAAGAATATTGCATCCAACGTTCATCATCTCAGTGCTATATAAACAAGGCTTTGAAGATTGAAATGGTTAATGCTCTCCAAATCTCTACACGCACAAAAGCTAAACCATAATCTTTGTTCTCTCAGTTTTGCTAAACCACACACTCTGATATTCCATTACTGTTTAGCAATCTAGTTTCTAAGCTTCAGTTTGTGTATACATCACAGTTGTGATACAGTTTTGTAGAAAACATTCACACACATAGTTTTATCTCTTTGTAAGAAAGTGTTACCTTGACAAACCGGGTTGTGGTTTGAATCAAGAAGGCTTTAGCAGTTGTTAAAGCAGTCTGTAATATTCAGTTGAATATAGTGGATTAAGACCTCGATGGAGAGAGGCGAAATCA
Organism: Vicia faba; assembly: GCA_948472305.1. NCBI lineage: Eukaryota > Viridiplantae > Streptophyta > Magnoliopsida > Fabales > Fabaceae > Vicia > Vicia faba. The sequence goes on along the minus strand of OX451738.1, from coordinate 1,403,629,528 downwards.
CCTTGACGGGTGGACTGGAGTAGTTTGAGATCAAACGAACCAGGATAAAAATATCTTGTTCATTGCATTAGATTTCAGTTTTACAATTCAACCCCCCCTTCTTGTGTTTTTCACCACTTCAATTGGTATCAGAGCGCCTGGTTCTGAGCTAAAACACTTAACCGTGTCAGTACAAGATCCAGCGTCAGAAAAACACAATGGCAGGAAACAATTCTCACATCAGCAATGACAACAATGTGGACAGAGACAGATTCAGTGGCAAACCTCCAGTCTTTGATGGAGAAAACTTTGATTACTGGAAAGACAGAATTGAAAGCTTCTTTCTGGAACATGATGCTGATCTGTGGGATATGGTGACAGATGGATACACGCACCCTGTGAATGCAAGTGGTCAGAAGATTGATAGAAAAACAATGTCTGATCAACAAAAGCGTGACTTCAAGAATCACCACAAGGCCAGAACCATCCTCCTCAGTGCCATCTCCTATACTGAGTATGAAAAGATCTCCAACAGAGACACAACAAAGAATATTTTTGATTCTCTCAGAATGACGCATGAGGGCAACGTTCAGGTCAAAGAAACAAAAGCTCTGGCGCTCATTCAGAAGTATGAGGCGTTCAAAATGGAAGAATCTGAATCCATTGAAACTATGTTCTCTAGATTTCAGGTTCTGGTAGCTGGTCTCAAAGTTCTGGACAAAGGATACTCTACTGCTGACCATGTCAAGAAAATCGTCAGAAGTTTACCCAAGCAGTGGAGGCCTATGGTTACTGCTCTGAAGCTAGCTAAAGATCTCAACAAAATCACTCTGGAGGAACTTATCAGCTCCCTCAGAAGTCATGAGATAGAGCTAGAAGCTGATGAGCCTCAGAAGCAAGGTAAGCCTTTAGCATTAAAATCTAACAGAAAATTTGAGTCAAGTTTTGCAGGCAGTTGAAGAAACATCTGATGGATCCTCATCAGAAGAAGACGAACTTTCCCTTCTCTCCAGAAGAGTAAATCAACTGTGGAAGCAAAGACAAAGGAAGTTCAGGAATCCCAGAAGATCTGATCAGAACGAGTCTTCTTCCAGATACAGAAGGACAGATTCTTCCTCTGGATACAGAAGATCTGAAGGCTCCTCCAGTAGCAAAAAGCCAAACACCAAAGACATCATCTGCTATGAGTGCAATGAGCAAGGACACTACAAGAGTGACTGCCCAAAGCTTCAGAGGGAAAAGCCCAAAAAGAAGTTTGGAAGAGAGAAGAAGAAAAGTCTCATGGCCACATGGGATGACTCTGACTCGTCTGAAGCTGACTCAGAATCAGATGATGAAAGGGCAAACATAGCTCTCATGGCTAACATCTCAGAAGATAGTGAAGCTTCTGAATCAGACTCAGAATCAGATACTGAAGAGGTATTTCCTAACTTTGCTGTTAACTTTACAAAGGCTGAACTTGCTGAAAGCCTTAATGAGATTCTGGAACGTTATCAGCAAATTAGAGCTAAATTCAGAGACCTGAAAAGGAATCTTGAATCTGACTCTAATAAGTCTGAGAGTCTCAAATTGGAAAATTCTGAGCTGAGAAATAAGATTTCAAAATTAGAAAACACTTTACAAAACTCTCAGAAGGAACCAATTTCTGAAACTCCCAGCAATGCTGATGAGATCATCAAGGAGTATGATCACAGTTTCCAGAAGTTCCTAGCTAAAAGCATAGATAGAAGCAGAATGGCTTCAATGATCTATGGAGTTAGCAGAAACGGCAGGAAAGGAATAGGATACCAAGGTAAGGTTCCTACACCAAAGAATGTCATGGACTTAACCATTAAACACACTCCTCTGAATTCACATTTTGTGTATGGTCACACACATGATATCAAATATACTAGCAGTAAGCACTCTGTGAAACCAAAATTCAACCAGAGTTTTGGTAAAACTAACAAATCAGGACCCAAGAAAATCTGGGTACCTAAGGATAAAATAATACATGTTGCAGATATCTTTAGCAGCAAGTCAGAAACACCAGTCATGGTACCTGGACTCTGGCTGCTCATGACACATGACGGGAAGAAGGCATATGTTCCAAAGCCTGGAACTTAAGCCTGGAGGCCACGTTGGGTTTGGAGGCAATCAGAGGGGAAAGATAATTGGCTCTGGAACTGTAGGTAATGGAAATCTTCCCTCTATTAATAATGTTCTGCTAGTAGATGGATTGATGCATAATCTGTTATCCATAAGTCAATTAAGTGATAACGGTTATGATATAATCTTTAATCAAAAATCATGTAAAGCTGTTAGTCAGAAAGATGGGACTATCCTGTTTAATGGTAAGAGGAAAAACAACATTTACAAAATCAAACTTTCTGAACTAAAGAGTCAGAATGTAAAATGTCTTCTGTCTGTTAACAACGAGCAGTGGATCTGGCACAGAAGATTGGGGCATGTTAGTATGAGAAGAATATCTCAGATTAACAAACTCAATCTGGTCAGAGGACTTCCTAATTTGAAGTTCAATTCAGATGCTCTGTGTGAAGCATGTCAGAAAGGCAAATTTGCAAAACCTTCTTTTAAATCCAAAAATGTTGTTTCTACCTCTAAGCCATTAGAACTTCTGCACATTGACTTATTTGGACCAGTTAAAACTGCTTCAGTCAGTGGTAAGAAGTATGGGTTAGTAATCGTAGATGACTATAGCAGATGGACATGGGTAAAGTTCTTAAGACACAAGGACGAGTCACACTCTGTGTTTGTTACCTTCTGTAACCAAGTTCAGAATGAAAAGGATCTTAGAATCGTTAAAGTCAGAAGTGATCATGGTGGAGAATTTGAAAATAAAGATTTCGAGTCATTCTTTAATGACAAAGGCATTCTGCATGATTTCTCTTGTCCTAGAACTCCACAACAAAATGGAGTTGTAGAACGAAAGAACAGAACATTGCAAGAAATGGCCAGAACCATGATCAATGAGACAAACGTTGCTAAGATCTTCTGGGCAGAGGCAATAAACACAGCGTGCTACATTCAGAATAGAATCTCAATAAGACCTATTCTGGAAAAGACTCCATATGAATTGTGGAAGAACAGAAAGCCCAACATTTCATATTTTCATCCATTTGGATGTACTTGCTTTATATTAAATACAAAGAATTATTTGAACAAGTTTGACTCTAAAGCACAGAAGTGTATTATGTTAGGATACTCTGAACGCTCAAGAGGGTACAGAGTATACAATACAGAAACACAGATTGTGGAAGAATCAATCAGTGTTCGTTTTGATGATAAGCTTGACTCTGAAAAGTCAAAGCAGAATGAAGTTTTTGCAGGTATAGAAATTGAATTTGCAGGTTCTGAAGACAAGTCATCAGAAGCTCTCAACACAGACATTCCTTCAACGTCTGAAAGGAGCACTGCCAGAAATCCTACAACAGCTGCTGATCAACCTCAGAAGAGATTACCCAGAAGCAGCTTGGATCACCCAGAAGAGACTATCCTAGGAAGAAAGGAAGATCCAATCAGAACAAGAGCAAGCTTCAGAAACTCTGAAGAAACACTTATGGGACTGGTGTCTCTGATTGAACCTTCTTCAATTGATGAAGCACTTCTGGATAATGACTGGATTCTGGCAATGCAAGAAGAGCTGAATCAATTCACCAGAAACGACGTATGGGATCTCGTTCCCAGACCAAAAGGATTCAACGTCATTGGAACAAGATGGGTGTTCAGAAACAAGCTAAATGAACAAGGTGAAGTCATCAGAAACAAGGCACGACTGGTTGCACAAGGTTATAGTCAGCAAGAGGGGATAAACTATACAGAAACCTTTGCCCCAGTCGCCAGGTTAGAATCTATCAGACTTTTAATTTCATTTGCTGTTAATAGAGGCATCACTCTGTATCAGATGGATGTCAAAAGTGCATTCTTAAATGGTTATATAGAAGAAGAAGTTTATGTACACCAACCCCCAGGTTTTGAAAATACAAAACATCCAGAACATGTTTTCAAACTAAAGAAGTCACTGTATGGTCTGAAACAAGCTCCCAGAGCTTGGTATGAAAGGCTAAGTAACTTTCTGCTGGAAAATGAATTCACCAGAGGGAAAGTGGACACTACTCTATTCTGTAAATCAGTTAAGAGTGACATCTTAGTCTGTCAAATTTATGTTGATGATATTATTTTTGGTTCTACTAATCCTTCTCTTGGAAGAAAATTTGCTAAGTGTATGCAGGCAGAATTTGAGATGAGCCTCATGGGGGAACTGAAATTCTTTCTAGGAATTCAGATCAATCAAACTCCAGAAGGAACTTACATTCATCAGAGCAAATACATCAGAGATCTTCTGAAGAAATTTGACCTCTCAGAATGTAAGCCATCAAAGATTCCAATGCATCCCACGTGCATTCTGGAAAGAGAAGAGGTAAGCAAAATTGTAGAACAGAAAGTCTACAGAGGTATGATTGGTTCTCTCCTCTATTTGACGGCTTCAAGACCTGACATATTATTCAGTGTTTGTATCTGTGCTAGATTCCAATCAGATCCTAGAGAATCTCACTTAACAGCTGTTAAGCGAATTTTCAAGTATCTGAAAGGTACTACTAATCTGGGTTTGTTTTATAGAAAATCTAGTGATTACAGCTTAGTAGGCTACTGTGATGCTGATTTTGCTGGAGACAGAGTGGAATGTAAAAGTACTTCTGGAAGCTGCCAGTTTCTGGGAGAAAATCTGATTTCTTGGTCCAGCAAAAGGCAATCAACAATTGCTCTGTCAACAGCAGAAGCTGAGTACATAGCAGCAGCAGGATGTAGCACACAAATGCTCTGGATGAAAAGTCAGCTTGAAGACTTCCAGATTTTTGAGAGTAACATTCCTATACTTTGTGATAATACTTCTGCTATTTGCTTAAGTAAGAATCCCATTTTACATTCTAGAGCTAAGCATATAGAAATAAAACATCACTTCATTAGGGACTATATTCAGAAAGGTATTTTGAACTTAAAATTTATAGATACAGACCATCAATGGGCTGATATCTTTACTAAACCCCTTTCAGAAGATAGGTTTAATTTCATTCTGAAACATCTCAGCATGAAAGTGTGCCCAGAGTGAAAATGTTTTAATTCCATATATTTACCTTCAGAATGTAATTATTTTACTGTGAACTTCTGATCAATCTCCTTTCAGAAAGATAGAACATGCAGATTGTATCAGATGCAAGTCTAAAGATCTGAGAGTCTAAAGCTCAAAGACAGACGTGCTGATCACTACATCAAACAAGTGTCATCCAATCATCAGCATATCTCTGAAGCAGAACGCGTGCACGCTTCTGAGAAGGCAAAGCGCCGATTGGGTGCATTGAGACACATGTCTGGTAACCGTTTTTAAGTATCTTTCTCAAATCCCCCAAAATCAGCAAGCATTTAATGAAAAGTAATCATGCTTTTAAATGGCAATCATGATTTTTCTCTCTCTTAAAAACGTTTATCTTTTCAAAATAGTTTTGAAAACTCTATTTAAGCACATTAATCTCTCATTCTTATTCTTTACGCTTTCTCACTAATACTCAAGCATTTTCTGCACATTTCTGTGTTCATCTCTTGCAACCTATTTTCCTCAGTTTATTCTCAAAAACCTTTTAGCGTGAACATGGCAACCTCCAGCAGCGTTTCTGCAGGTACTCAGAAGAAAGCATCATCTGAGCAATATCAAGTGCCACTCAGAACTCTCCTCACTCCGGTGAAGAATCTTGAAGTGCTTTCTGAATTAATCATCGACTTTGAAAGCTTGAAGGAGAACGGTTTTGACCTAACTGAAGAAATTAGGGCTCAAAAGTGGGAAAGGTATTTCGATAGGTTGGTTGGACCAACATTCCCAATGCTGGTCAAGGAATTTTGGATTCACGCCAAGGCTTCAACACATCTAGTCACCTCTTTTGTTATGGGGAAGAAAATTGTGATTACTGAAGATCACATTGCAAGGCTAATCGGTCACAGTGGTGGTGGCGTCCGTTGTGTGGACATGGCTGAAAGATGTGCTGATATAGGTGTGGTAGCTGATAGGATTTTCACTCTTGGGATGCCCAGCAGCAAGATTAAAGATCTGAAGGATCACTGCAGAGTGTGGGCTAAGATTATTCTGGGGTGCTTCAACCACAGGAAACCAACCAGTTCTCCTGATTACATAAATGTGGATCAGCAGTTTCTGATCTACTTTATTGATCAGAAGGTAAAGATCAATCTGGCTCACTTCCTGTTCAACCACCTCAGAACCAGTGTGAAAGAAACAAGGGAAGAAGAAAGAACCAAGAGGGATTGGATACCTTTTGGAAGGTTGATATCAGATATTCTGACAGAGAATAGACTGATTGAGCATCTGATAGAAGCTCAAGAACTAAGCATTATTGAACCAACAATTGGGAAACCTCTGAACGCAAAGAACCTGAAAAAGATGAAGCTGATAGAGAATATTCAGAAGGAACCCAGAGCTACTCCCATTGCTGATATCTCCAGCAGAAGAGTGCCTCTGAGTGATTTTCCGTTATTTTCTGAAATTGAATCCAAACCAGAGGTGATTCTCAGGTACTTGGATGCGTGCAAGGCAGATGGTACAGATCCAAAGCTGAATATCAGAGATCTGCATCAACCTCAACCAGAAGTGACTCTGAAGAAGACCAAGAAGAGGAAGGCGCCATCAGAAGGATCATCTCAGCAGACTCCCAAGAAAAGAGGTAATTCATCTGCTGCCCCTGTTTTTAATTCTTCTACTATTCCAGCATCTATCCCTCCTCAAACCTCTCATAGAATCTCAATCCCCATCCCTACCATAGATGAAACTGTACAAGAAGAAGACCCTTCTGAGGCATTAAAACTCAGAAGACCCAGAACCAAACACCCCAAACAACCAACAATTTCAACAACATCAGCACTTGACCAAGTGCTGTCTGATATTGATCAACATGCCTCTGATCAACCAAACTCTGAACCACAAAATGTTCCTCCTCCACAACCAGAACAACAGCAATCTGCTGAAGAACCAGAACAACCGCAATCTGCTGCAGAACCAGAACAACAACAACCACTCTCAGAAGAACCTCTGATCCCTGAGCAATCAGAGATTCCAACTCCCTCTCCCCAACCAGAAATTAATCCACCATCACCACAAACAAAGTTTCACCACTCTGAAACTCCTTCCCCTCACCAATCTGAACCTCATTCACCTCAACCTTCACCACTGGCAATCCAGCTGCCATGTGGAACAACTATTATCATGCCCCAGTTACCATCCTCATCAGAATCGACACCACCAAATACTCCCAAAACACCACCCAGTCCAATCGTCATATCTGACTCTGATACTCCATCTCCAAAACAAACAGCTGCTCAGAAAACCTCTGAAAACCCCAGCAGGACTTTCATAGACTTAACCAGTCTTGACCGTCTTGCTGATTTGAAACACAAAATTGCCATCCCAAAACCAAAGCAACCAGATGTTGGCTCTGGTATTATGAATTTTGAAACATGTGTGCTGCAATGGATTGCTTCTTTGAAGCAAGTCTGTCCTGGAATGATTGACCCAGCTGCTTCTGATCAGCTCTGGTCACAATTCAGACTTTGGGTACGTGCTGAAGCCCTCAAGTTGCAGGATATCAACTATGAGCAGGCACAACAAAATTTCAGCAAGCTTCTGAATGAAGTTGGAAGTCAGCTCCTGAAAGAGGACGTGCTCCCTCTGGACAGTGAACCTTGGTCCGAGAAACAGCAAGCTGCAAAGGTGCAATCATCAGAAGAAGACAAGACCATTCAAGCTGAAGAAAGTCAAGCAGAGGATGTTGCTGAAAGTTCTCAGAAGCCTCCTGCTTCTGATGCTTCTCAAGCTGCCTTGGACAGGCAGACTCTGGAAGAACTAAGGCTGAATGACATGCGTCTGCAGCAGCGGATGGATGAAAGCGATCAGAAGATGAAAGAGAGAATGGATGTGCAGGACATCAAGATTGACACTGTTGTCAGCATGGTGCATAAGCAGAATGAGACTGCTGAAAAGATCCAAGCCATGCTGGAGAACCTGTTCACACGCTTGCCTCCTCAACCTTAGTCTCTTTTTCATGCATGACCTTTTTCATGTTTTCCCTGATTTTCTGATGTACTGTTTGATTATGTTTTGTAATATTTTCTTGTTTTGATTCTGAACTATCTTAATATGATTAGTTTTTCTGATCTTATTTGTTTTAGCACATCACCTACACTTTTTGGTTGCTGACAAAAAGGGGGAGAACAAGAATGATATTTTAAATCAATAACGGCTAACTAGACAGAAATTCTCAAACATTCTAACTCTATTACTTGAAATGTTTTTTCTGTTTTGCTTAAAGTCTACAGGCACAAGGAAGCTCCTGGACACTCTGAAGACTAGAAGCTCTGATCAATATGAAGTTCTGATCCGCCCTAATATTCTGATCCAAAGCAAAGCTCTGAAGCTCTGCTCTAACATAAAGCTTCTGATAAGTCAAAGACTCTGATACTCTGATGTTCAAAGAAAGGCAAAAAGATCTGATCCTGAAGAACACGTATAATCAAAGGGAAGTAATAAACTCAGGGGGAGTATCTCTCAACTCTGACATCTCCTTACTCCTTATCCTTTTACTTCTTATTCTGATACATATTCCAGATACCTTTTCACGTTGTTTTCATTTAAAATATCTAGTTTTTGTCATCATCAAAAAGGGGGAGATTGTTAGAACAAAGTTTGAATCTACTACCCTATATTTAAGTTTTGATGATAACAAAGTGAAAAGATATAGTATTTATAAGTTTCATGTATGAACTATCTGCTGCCTAAAATTATTATGTTCTGACTTGCAGATACTCTGATTGAAATAAGCAAGATCACATCTATTCAGCATCAGAACTTGATTTCAGACACCAGCATCTGAAGTTGCTATATCAGAACGTTAAAATCAGATGATCAACTCACGTACATGCTGAAGCCTGATGAACAAGACTGCGCTCAACACTCTGATAAAGAAACACAATAGTTCATCAGCAGCGAAGCAGAGTCAGAATGAGCCAAGCCAGAACTTGCATTAAGTAAGCAACGGTATTATGCATTGAAAGCAAATTAATTCCAACGGCCTCATTCCAGACAAGATCTGCTCAATAAGGAAAGCTTGTTATTAGCATTGAATCAAGAATATTGCATCCAACGTTCATCATCTCAGTGCTATATAAACAAGGCTTTGAAGATTGAAATGGTTAATGCTCTCCAAATCTCTACACGCACAAAAGCTAAACCATAATCTTTGTTCTCTCAGTTTTGCTAAACCACACACTCTGATATTCCATTACTGTTTAGCAATCTAGTTTCTAAGCTTCAGTTTGTGTATACATCACAGTTGTGATACAGTTTTGTAGAAAACATTCACACACATAGTTTTATCTCTTTGTAAGAAAGTGTTACCTTGACAAACCGGGTTGTGGTTTGAATCAAGAAGGCTTTAGCAGTTGTTAAAGCAGTCTGTAATATTCAGTTGAATATAGTGGATTAAGACCTCGTTGGAGAGAGGCGAAATCACCTTGACGGGTGGACTGGAGTAGTTTGAGATCAAACGAACCAGGATAAAAATATCTTGTTCATTGCATTAGATTTCAGTTTTACAATTCAACCCCCCCTTCTTGTGTTTTTCACCACTTCAACCATCTTAAGATTAGACATTCATTCTTGTCATACAAACCCTATTATCAAACATCTAGCAGTTGAATATTTGCAGAAATTAAAGGTGCGGAATTTAAACTAAATTATTATAAGGCGTCGGGTATTTACATCGCCAAAAACAACCCTTTGAAAATAAAATAAAAGTGGTAAAAGTAAATGTCCTAATTAAATTATTACAAGCCGGGAGCAGATACAATAATTTGGATAAAGAAAAAATAAAGTGCGCGAGACAATTGGATCGAATGTGAAACTAGGGTTTTGACCCTCCTAATTAAAGAAAATGTTTTTGTTGTTTTTATTTTTTAAGAAAAGAAATTAAATCCTAAAGTTAAAAGCTAAATTAAATTAGTTATTAACTTAATAAATGAAAAATAATTAAGTGACATATTTTTGGAGTTTTGTTAATTTTAGGAAAGAAAATAAAATAATTAATTTAATGTTAAAACCTAATTTTTCTAATTGATTTTTAATTATTTACAAAATAAATGAAAGTTACCTAAAATTAACCTAATTAAGTAAATTAATATTTATTAATGAAAAAAAAATTCTAAAATTTAATTGGGTAAAAAATATTTTTGTGATTTTTGATAAAAAAGAAAATTAACTTTGGTTAGTAATTAAATAAAATAAAATAAAATAATTAAATGGAATATAGAAAAGAAAATATAAAGAAAGAGATTGGGCCTGATTTTTAAGGGTGTGCATAGCAATTTTCTAGGCCCAATAATGTTGATTCGTTTGACTTTTTGCAATCCAGTGCGTGTGCATTGATTGGACCTTTGGTGTGCCTTCAATGGTGGCCACCAGATCTGGCCATCTGGCCATCTGGCGCATGGATGATGAAGGTCCATGGTGGGCGCTTGGCTTGCATATGCACTGGATTTCCTGAAATAACAATGCAAAATAACAAACACTGGAGGCAGGAATCGAACCCCTGACCTCCAGCCTCTAATGCCTTAAGACCTGCGTGGCAACCACTAGGCTGTGTTGTTTTGATTGTTATCATAATACAAAGTAATAATAATATATAAAAACAAAAGTTAGTGGACAGAAATTAAAAAAACGTGCGCTCGTTTAAACAAGCCAATGGTGGGGTGACACGCCTCCATCCCTATTCTTGGACCGTGGCTAAAAGTTCAAAGACCTATACCCACGGACAGTGTCCGTCGCTACAAATCATGTTCGTTCCAAAATCTCCTACAAGCCATGGAAATGAAATCTAAGACCATGGTTGAGGTCGTCTCATCCTCCTGATTGCAACCATGCCCATTATGAAGGCTAATTGTTCCTGAAATAAAAATCCCTAAAACCAAATATGAAACCCTAACAATGGTGGATTTCGTTACAGACCATTAAAATGCAATTGGGTGATGCCAAAAGCTTGCAAATACTTAATAGGTTAAGAATATGCCACTAATTCAGGTTAACAATGCGTAAATTCCAAGATACGAATTCAAGAACAGAGCGGGGTTATGAATGACTTACAGCACGATTAAGGATTGGAAATTACCGGTTCTGGATTGCTTTAGGTTCCTGAGATTGCCAGGAAGCGATTGGGATCAATAGCAAGCTTTGAGAATGCCTCTAATGGTGATTTTGAACTCACACTTTTCTTTGATTTTTTTCAGATTTTGTTTGCTCTCTAGCGCCTGTCTCCAACCTTGTTTTTCATCTGCCTCGCCTCCTTATGTATTACACAATGCATTAGGGTTGTTTATTCTGTCCAAATCTTCTTCTTTCAATGATTTTGGATTTGATTTGATTTGCTTTGAACAACTTTCCAAACATAGCTTATTTCCAATCTTTTGTGCACACAAGCTTTGATGCGAATTTGAATGTCTTGCTAGCTGTAATTAGAGCCTGAAACAATCAAAAGATCCTTTGTTATCAATGCTTTGGATTTTTATTTGATTTATTTTGATTTAGTTTGAATTAATTCAAATAAAAACCAAAATAAATTATAAAAAAAAAATGGACAAGTGGAAAAGGCTAGAGAACGTGGACTATGTTGCCAACTCAAAACAAGTGAAAAAGAATGGACCCATTTGGCAAAATTTGAAGTTTTGGGCATAGTTGACTTTTGGCAATTTTGCAAAAAAGGTCAACTTCAACAATGCACAACTTCCTCAATTTTGACTCTTTGGAGGTGTTCCTGGACTTTTTAGAAATATTGAGATGTCCTCTAATCAACCCTTTTGGTCTCATCTCAATTTGGTATTCCATGCTCATGTATGAAGCTTTGACAAAAAAAGGTGTTTTTGTTGACTTTCAAAAATGACCTATAATGTCCAAATTCTTAACTTCTTGTGAATTCATATTTTGAACTTGGGAGAAGATTATGGATTGTAGGGAATTGCATCCTATTTAAAATGAGCTTTTGATGGGTCATTTCTCATAAAGTATGAGAAAGTTATGCTTGTTCAAAGTTGGGTTGACTTTTCTTGCAAAACCCTAATTTAGCAACTTTGTAATCTTGATGAATTGTGAGCAATCCTTGATGAATCATGATCAACCATTGATCAAATGATGAAATATACTTCAAAATGAGGATTTTGACCAAAAATCTTGAAGTTTGACTGTATGTGGGCCACAATTGACTTTTTCCCTAGCACAGTCGATTTTCAGGCCTTTGAGCAATTGACTGAGCAAACTTCCTCTGCAAGGCTTGAAACTTGGCATGGATGATATTGAGAACATATTAGGACATTGGTGAGCACTTGGTATCACTTGGACTCAAAGATATTGATGCAACATGAAACCCTAATTTGGGGTAGACTGCCTTAGGAGAGAGCTTGTCTGGCCAACCCTTGGACTACCTTGAGCAACTTGGAGATCTTTCTTGCAATGTTTTGAGAAATATGGGAGGGCAAATTTTGGGGTACAACAGTGTGCTCCCAAATTTTCAATTCCACCTTCTACATTATGGACATTCGTCCTACTTATTCTTGTCTGTTGGGTCGCCCTTGGATCCATAAAGTTGGGGAAGTAACCTCAACTCTTCATCAAAAACTCAAATATCCGGTCAAGGGGAGAATTATCATCGTCTATGGAGAGGAAGAGTTTATGGTAAGCCACCTTAACTCTTTCAAATACGTAGAGATGGATGGAGAATTCATTGAGACCCCGTCTCAAGCCTTTGAAGTTGTTCCACCAATGATTGCTGCTACCAAATGTTCCTCTGATGAATCTGAAGTTGTTAAAGTCGTGCCAAAGATGGTTTCAGTCAAAGATGCTCGTACAACAATTGAAAAAGGAAACTGTGATACTTGGGGGCAACTCCTCTATCTCCCATTTAAAGCGAACAAGTTTGGTTTGGGCTTCACTGTTAAGGCTCAGAAGGAAGTGAGGCGTGCTCATGCTGGAAAGCCACCTCTCTGCATTGGAAGCCATGAAGTCAATGTTGTGGGTGATTCGGATGAAGAAGCTGCATTTAAAGATTGGGTGTATCCAACTACAAATGAGCTGAAGAATTGGCATGCAAAGGACTTTGTGCCCACCTCCTTCATTGAGGAGTAATCTACTTGTTATTGCTTTTATTTCAATTCAAGAACATTTTGTCTGTAATATTTAACAATGACTTTTAAGCCATGTGTCTGGCCCGGGGCATTTTGGTCCGTTTGTCAAGGGTTTTATTTATGTTCATCTAATCATATGATCATTCAGTACATTGGACTCTTTTGCATTCAAATATTTGTGTTCATTGTCTTTCTTTTATTTCAAATACATTTTTCAAAATAGCCATGTATCTTACATGCATACACACACACACTCTTGCAGGTCCTCATCCACTCTAGATCTTATTGCTAATGACTCTACTATTACCGACTATGACTTCGAATGTCCCATCAACCAAGCTGAAGACGAAGGCGGGGAAGATTGTGAAATACCGGGAGAACTAGCCAGACTTCTTTTACAAGAGGAAAAAGCTATTTAGCCACACGAAGAGCCAGTTGAAGTCATCAATCTGGGTACTGAGTCAGATAAGAAGGAAATCAAGATTGACGCTAACTTGGATAGCAGTGTCAAGAGCAGGTTGGTTCAGATGTTGCATGATTATGTGGAAGTATTTGCTTTGTCTTATGAAGATATGTCTGGGTTGGATACCGACATCATAGTTTATCGTCTTCCGACAAAGGAAGAATGTCCTCCTGTCAAACAAAAGGTTCGTCGCATGAGGCCTGACATGTCTGAAAAGATTAAAGCTGAAGTGATGAAACAATTTGATGCAGGGTTCCTAGCTGTGACATCCTATCCCCAATGGGATGCCAATGTGGTTCCAGTTGTGATACGGTGGGAGAACTGACTTGGGATTTTGCGTTTGTGTTCACAAATGTTTCGATTTAGCAAGAGTCGCCACCGACTTTTTATTTTATCCTAAGGAAAGGTCAAAAAGCACAGGAAAGACCTTTGAGATGTTTTCTTGGGTTCGGGGAGTAGATTATGAAAAGGGAAGGTGCAAGCACCCCTTTCATCCATGGTTATCCATGGGCTCTTAGTTACTTATTTAGATCACTTGCTTTTGCTTTTCAATTGTTTGAAATGGTGCTTTGTGTGTGGTTTTGAAAGATATTTTGAAAAGAGGCCATCGTCGTGGCAACCTTTGTAATGATTTTTGTTTGAATGTATACAAAGGTGTTTTTGTCTTTTGAAAAGATTTTAATGTTTGAAAGTTTGATTTGGGAAATGTTTTGAAATTGTGTTGTGAAGTGTGTTTGAAAAAATAGCAAGGATGTTTTACAAGCTTTTGATCAAGTAACTAAGAGCTATCTACCCTAATTTACTCAAAGATCTTTCCTAATGTTTTTTAACCCTTTTGACAGTGTTATTTCACCATTGCATTTTGTGAACAACCTTGTGTTAGGATGTTAAACGAGACAGGCGCGGGTCATCGTATAGACCATGATAACAATTGTGTCAAGTATTTTTGAGGGACTTGATCATTCTGTTTAGGCAACCAAGATAGCGTCATCGAGGGACTATGATCTTTTGTTTTGTTTTTGTTTTGCCAAAGTGCCCAACATGCATATCATGGCCCATTTTTGAAGGCAACAAGTGGATTGTAACCCTAGGGGTGCAAGTGTGTATTGTGCTTGATTTTCATGCATATTTGTCTTTGATTAGGTCAAGCTATTTTTTTGATTTTGATTTTTGCATACAAACCATAATTCTCTAATCATGGCATAATTGAAAGCGTAAAATGCGAGAATTTAAAAGTCTAAGCTATTACAACATGATTATGGGGATGGGGGTACAATTTTTGAACGGGGGTGTATTTGACAAAAAATATAAACCCTAATTTACAATTACATCCAAATTGAATTCAAATGCATAAATAATAAATGGATAATATTTAAATAAACAAAAATGAATAAATATATCAAATGAAATGAAATATGAAAAAAAAGTTTTTGTTTACTTATGTATGTAAATATATTTAATGTGAAAAATAAAGAAACAAATAAAAAGATTTTTTTTATTTGGTTAAAGGGTAAAACCCTAATTTTCTTTAAGAAAATAAATATGTTAATTATTTTATTTATATACAATAAAAATAAAATATTATATGTAAAAAAGTAAAAAAAAAAAAGGTATTTATTAAGTATATTTAATAATAAAAATAAAAGTGTAATATTTTATATTTTTATTCTAAAATATCTAATAAAATAAAAGTATATATATATATATATATATATATATATATATATATATATATATATATATATATATATATATATATATATATATATATATATATATATATATATATATATATATATATATATATATATATATATATATATATATATATATATATATATATATATATATATATATATATATATATATATATATATATATATATATATATATATATATATATATATATATATATATATATATATATATATATATATATATATATATATATATATATATATATATATATATATATATATATATATATATATATATATATATATATATATATATATATATATATATATATATATATATATATATATATATATATATATATATATATATATATATATATATATATATATATATATATAATAAAATATATTTAGAGTAATATTTTTAGTATGAATAAAAATAAAGAAATAAAAAATAAAAGTATAATTTATATATTTTTTAAGTTTAAATAAATAAGACAAAAGTATTTAAAATGTTTTCTATGTTAGAAAAATAAAAATAAAATGCAAAATAAATGTGAAAAAATTATGAAAATATTTTTGAGCATTTTTTATATTTGGGAATAAATAAATAAAGTCAGAAATGAAAATAAAAATTCAAAAATATAAAAGTACAAGAAATTGGGTCAAGGGGTGCAAAAAGGAAAATGAGGTGTCAAAAGCAACTAGGCCAAGCCCAGCCCAAAACTACATCTTCAACCTCTGGATTTTGAAAAAATGCACGCGTCCCCTGTACTACCAGATCCTGTATACGAGCTCTATTGTAAAAAACACATAACATCAAACTTGTAGAGAATTTCAAGACGATTCCAACCATATAAACAACTTGTTTTAACTCTCAAAGACCAGAGAGAATTTCTCTGGCCCTAAAATCTGACCTAGTTTTTTCAGCATGTTCATGGATGAAATTCTCTTAGCACACTTAATATAAATGAAAACTGAGCATATGTACAGCTTCATGGCAATGAACACTACATATTTTATTCACAAACATAAAGCTAAATGTTCCTAAATAGAGAGATAGGAAGTGGACAAAAACCTGTTTCAGTTGACTTCGTGTAGGGTAATGTAGAGCTTTTCAACAAGGCTTGAGATGTCTGGGAGCTTGCTTGGGCTTCACTTGATCTTCTCTAATAGCCTGCTTGCCTTGAATGTCCTTGAATCAGCCTATAGAACTCAACCTGCACAAGCTCAAAATGAAAATGGAAAACTCTGTAAATGGAGTTACAGTTGGTATTTGAGGTTTGGGATAGCTTGGATGGATGGAATGGAAGGTGTTTGAAGCAACTTGGGGAAAAACGCACGAGCCAAATGAGCTATGGAACTCAAGTTGCAGGTTTTGCCCTGTTTTGCCAAGGAAATGTGATTTCTGGCTATGGGGTGTTTAGGGGCTCAAAACAATCGTGTTTCTAGCTCAAAGGGGTGTGTAAAATATGTTCAAACTGTTTGCATAAGTTTATCTTGGCTGATGTTCAAGTTCTAAGGTTTTTGACAAGTTTCTTGTTTTTGAAGTAAAATGTGGAAGTGATTGTCACAGGCCTGTACAGGCTATCAAATACCTTGTGAACTCTGCTCTTGGCCCCTCTAATTTGTGGATTTGTTTTGCTGCCAGAGATCTTGGACCAATGCTCAAGGATTGTGGTTTGACATAAAGCATACTTAAGCAAAAATGGAAATTTGCCTTTTTCTACTTAGGGCTTAATTTTGTGTACAATGTCCAAATGACCAAAAAAAAAGCTTAGAATGATGGATTTGCATTTAATTATGGAGTGTGAAGTGGTTTAGAGGCATGTAAACTAGTGTAAGGCATGCTGACTTGAAAATGCAACTTGTATGAACATGAATATGCCATGGATGAAAAGTGAGTTTTTGCCAACTTCAAGCCTTCGATTCTCCCTAACCACAAATTTGTTTGAGGAGTTCTTAGACAATTTGGAAATATTGAAACATTCTATATAATCCATCTTTGAAATGCAACTTCAGATTCCAAGTGGAACTATGTGAAAAATGGCCAAGAAGATAGGTCAAAATCCTGCCTAAACTAGGGCAAAACTTCACTAAGTTAAAAGTTTTAGGGACCCTTGTTCCAAAATACATAACTTGAGATACAAGCTTCTTTTGAGAAAACTTTGTGAATCAAAGTTGTAGACTTTGTGGAGGACTACAACTTTCATGTTTGAGGTTTTGTTTGAGTCCATTTGCATCATGGTGAAAATGTTGGGCCAAGTTAGGAAAAATTAAGAAAATTTCATAACTTAGAAAAATCTAAGTTATGAAATTTTTTCAACTTTAAACCCTAATTTGCAATTTTGGGTTTCTTGATGAACAAGTTTCATATTTTGACACATCTTGATGAAAAATGACCCTTGTCACTTGGTTTTGACCAAAAAGTCAAAGTTTGACTTTTCAATGTACAGTCAAATTTTGATCAGTTGACTAAAAAATTCATCTGTCAATCCCATGCATTTGAGATCTTTTGAACTTGTTGAATAAGTAAAGATGAAGTCATTAAGTCCTTTAGTCCATGGTTGAACCTAATTTGCCATTGGTTAGGTCAAAAATCAGAAATTTCCTGTGTACAGTCAAAACCCTAAAAATGACCATTTTGCCCTTTTGGTGATCTGATCAAAATTTCTTGTGGAGTTGTGGTCCAAACTTGATCAAATGGTTCATATGAGTTCATAATGTTGATGTGGGTCAAAATTCATGTGGTTTGACTGTAAATTGGCCACAGTTGACTTTTTCCCCAATACAGCTGATTTCTAGGTCAACTGCCCAATTGACTGGGCAAAAATTTGATTCAAGGCTTGAAACTTGGTATGGACAAACTTATGAGTCCAATATGAAGTATGAAAGTCAATTTGAGCATTGAAGGTCCAAAAATCCTTGTGCAAACTCAAACCCTATTTTAGGTCATCAGTGCAAGGAGATGTCTTGAGCAAAGCAAACCCTAGCTTGATCTTGGGTCCAAAGAGCCTTGTGATGAGAAATGTTGATAAAATGAGAGGGAAAATTTTTGGGTACAACACCGGTGCCGAAGAAAGACAGAAAAGTTATCATGTGCGTAAACTATAGGGATCTGAATAGGGCAAGCCCCAAAGATGACTTCCCTCTACCACACATTGACGTCTTGGTCAATAATACTGCTCAACATAAAGTCTTCTCATTCATGGATGGATTCTAAGGCTATAATCAGATAAGGATGGCTCCCGAAGACATGGATAAAACCACTTTCATCACGCAATAGGGCACCTTTTGCTACAAGGTCATGTCGTTCAGACCGAAGAATGCAGGGGCAACATATCAAAGGGCTATGGTAGCTTTATTTCATGACATGATACATCATGAAATAAAGGTCTATGGGGATGATATGATTGCCAAGATCACAAACTGAAGAGGAACATCTCGATCACCTGTACAAACTATTCGAAAGGTTGAAAAAGTACAATTGAGGTTAAACCTTAATAAGTGCACGTTTGGAGTACGATCTGGAAACTTCTAGGTTTTGTTGTCAGCAATAAAGGCATTGAAGTTGATCCTGCCAAGGTAAAGGCCATCCAAGAAATTCCAGTCCCTCATTCTGAAAAGGAATTTAGAGGATTTTTGGGTCGTCTCAATTACATCGCCCGCTTTCATATCTCACTTGACTGCTACTTGTGAGCCAATCTTCAAACTCTTGAAAAAAGATCAGGTAGTCAGATGGAATGATGAATGCCAAACTGCCTTCGACAAAATCAAAGAATATCTACAAGAACCTCCTATTCTCATGCCTCCAGTTGAAGGAAGACCCTTGATCATGTACTTGACAGTACTAGAGAACTCTATGGGGTGTGTTTTGGGCCAACATGACGAGTCTGCCCGAAAAGAGCATGTTATTTATTACCTGAGCAAAAAGTTTACTGACTGTGAAACCAGATATTCACTGCTCGAGAAAACTTGCTACGCTCTGGCATGGGCTGCTCGCCGGCTAAGACAATATATGTTGACTCATACCACCCCGTTGATTTCTAAAATGGACCCAATCAAGTACATCTTCGATAAACCTGCCCTTTCCGGACGGATAGCCAGATGGCAAATGATTTTGACTAAGTACGACATTCAATACACGACTCAAAAGGCTATCAAAGGAAGCATACTAGCAGATCATTTGGCTCATCAAGTTGTGGATGATTATCAGTCTATGAACTTCGACTTCCCAGATGAGAACATCATGCTGGTGACCGACTGTGCGAAACCTGGACCGTATGACATACTTGAACAAGGATCCCGATGGACTATGGTCTTCGATGGGGCTTCTGACGCCTTGGGTAACAGGATTGGTGCTGTAATCATCTCTCCCGAAGGTTTCCATACTCCTTTCACTGCCAGACTATGCTTCGATTGCACGAACAATATGGCTGAATATGAAGCGTGCATTTTGGGTCTCAAATCTGCCATTGATTTAAGGATCAAGCATTTGAATGTGTTTGTGGATTCTGCTCTAGTGATCAGCCAAGTAAAAGGATACTAGGACACTAAGCACCCTAATATAATCCCTTACAAGGAACTTGTGCTATCCCTAATTCCCTATTTCGAAGAGATCATCTTTGAGCACTTCCCTAGGGAAGAAAATCAGTTAGCTGACGCTTTGGCAACCATGTCTTCAATATTCAAGGCCAGATGGGATAACGAAGCCCCTATGATTACAATTGAGAGATTCAACGAACCTGCACATTGTTGTGAACTTGACACTGACGCGAAAAAGCCATGGTAACATGAGGTGATGAGATACCTTGAAGCACAAGAGTATCCAGAGGGAGCATCCTTCAACAACAGAAAGTTCTTACGAATATTTTCAACCAAATTCTTCCTAAGTAACGGGATATTGTACAAACGCAACCATGATTCAACTCTACTTCGATGTGTGGACAAGAAGGAGGTAGAGGAAATTATGTAAGATATGCACGATGGTGTCATTGGAACTCACTCAAGTGGACATACGATGGCTAAGAAGATCTTGAGGGCTGGCTACTATTGGTCAACAATAGAGACTGGTTGCCATCAACACTCTAGAACTTGCCACAAATGCCAAATCTATGCTGATAAGGTCCATGTGCCTCTTCTCCCTATAAACGTCATGACCGCTCCATGGCCATTTGCAATATGGGGCATTGATATGATTGGAGAAATCAAGCCAACCGCTTCCAATGGACATCGCTTCATTCTTGTCGCTATAGACTATTTCACCAAATGGGTCGAAGCCGCCTCGTTTGCCTCATTCGCCAAGAATGTGGTAACCAGATTCATCAAACACAACCTCATTTTCCGCTATGGTATCCCCGAAAGGATCATCACCGACAATGGGACTAACCTCAACAATGTTATGATTACTGAGCTTTGCACTCAGTTTAAGATCAAGCATCACAATTCTTCTCCATATAGACCTAAAATGAATGGCGCAGTCGAAGCGGCCAACAAAAACATTAAGAAGATTGTGCAGAAGATGGTAGTAACATACAAGGATTGGCATGATATGTTACTGTTTGCTCTACATGGATATCGTACTTCAGTTAGGACATCAACTGGGGCAACTCCCTTTTCCTTAGTCTATGGCATGGAAGTTGATTTGCCAATGGAAGTTCAGATTCCCTCTTTAAGGATTATGAATGAAGCAGGCTTAGGCGAAGACGAATGGATTCAAACGAGATTGGACTAGCTGAACTTGATTGATGAGAAGCGACTGTCTGCTATTTGTCATGGTCAGACGTACCAAAAACGGATGATCAAGGCTTTCAACAAAAAGATCAAGCCTCAAGTATATCAAGCTGGTGACTTGGTGATAAAATGCATCATTCTTCCACAAGGCGACCCCAGAGGCAAATGGACTCCCACCTACGAAGGGCCATTTGTTGTCAAGAGAGTTTTCTCTGGCAGTGTCATGATGCTGACTACCATGGATGGTGAAGACTTCCCACATCCTATAAACGCGAACATAGTTAAAAAATACTATGCGTAAGAGACTCGCTAAGTTGACACGCCTAGGAAAATCCTTGCTGACTATTGTTGGGGATAGAAAATCCTTGGCAACCTACAGGGATTATCAAAACTTTGACAACTTCTGTGGGGATGTGAGAATCCTTCATAACTTTCTGGGGAATAATGAGGGTAACTCTGACGATCTCTACTGGGGAATTAAAACCTGGGAGGCTCCAACTGGAGAAAAGAGAAGAAAAATTCATTCTGCTGGGAAATAACTCTGTGGGAAGAATACTTATTCCGCCGGGGAAATCAGGAGCTTAGTTTGTATGCCAATCTACTAGGGATTCTTGTTTTGTGGAAAACTCCGCTGGGAATCGGGGGAAGTTGGATAGTATTCCACTGGGGTTTAAGATTTGAAGTTTTGGACTCCGCTGGGAAAAAAGTTTAGAGTATTCTGGCTCCGCTGGGGATCTGGAGTTTTTAGAAACTTAACTCTGATGGGAATTTTGAAGCTTAACTCCGCTGGGGATATGCATTTTAGGGTTTTAGCTCTGTTGAGGATCTGAATGACATACTATAGGGGATTTCTTCTGGAATATCCTAAAGACGTTTCCCTATACTTTCGACCTATCAGTAATTATCCTTTCTTATTTTGTTTTATTCGTAAGCAGTGATTATATTCAAATGCATATGCTCATTTAACAAACCATTGGACGTTTTCAAATAAAACATAAGTGTAAAAGGAAATGAAAGGCAAGCAAATTTCTGCACATTGAAGTATCTTTGTATTAACTTTTATAAGTATCTTTGTACAAAGGAGACAAACATCCTAGTAAGAGAATGTTGTCGAAAAATTGAGAAACATTTTAGACAAAGAAAGATGGCTATATGCAACAATTCCATGGGGTTCCTATTCTGCTATAGCCTTCACAACTCTGAGTATCTTGTCCATTTGTTGCTTCGTCTGCGGATGATTGGATTAATCAGAAGCTTGGAGTATTGGTCATAAAGAGATTGTCCTTAAAGTGATCCGACGAGGCATAGTCATACGCTTTAATTCCCTAACTTTTGCCTGGACCGCCCTTTCGGGTTTTTGATCCACCGGGAAACCCTTTTTTGCCCAAGTCGCCCTTTCGGGTTTTCAACTTGCCGGGTGTACAGATTTTTTATTTATCCCTAATTTTTGCATGAACCGCCCTTTCGGGTTTTCGATTCACCGGGATGCCCATTTTTGCCCACGTCGCCCTTTCGGGTTTTCAACTTGTCGGGTCGTTTATGCGTAGTATCTTTTGATTATGTCTGTGTTCGCAGGGTGTGGCAGGTCGTCGCCATCCATGGTGGTCAGAATCATTGCCCCACCAGAAAAGATGTTTTTGATCACAAATGGTCCTTCATAAGTAGGAGTTCACTTGCCCCTGGAATCACTTTGCGGCAAGATGATCCGCTTGATTACAAGATCTCCAACTTGATATACCTGACGTCTGACTTTCTTATTAAAAGCCTTGATCATCCGTTTTTGATACGTCTGACCATGACAAACAACAGTAAGTCGCTTCTCGTCGATCAAATTAAGTTGATCAAGCCGGGTCTGAATCCAATCGTCTTCATTTAAACCAACATCCTTCATAATCCTCAAGGAAGGAATCTGAACTTCCATAGGTAAAACAACCTCCATGCCATATACCAAAGAAAAGGGGGTTCCCCCAGTTGAAGTACACGCCGTGGTACAATATCCGTGTAGAGAAAACGGTAACATCTCATGCCAGTCCTTGTAGGTGACTGTCATCTTTTGAATGATCTTCTTGATATTTTTATTTGCGGCTTCAACAACACCGTTCATCTTTGGCCGATAGGGAGATGAATTGTGATGTTGAATCTTGAACTGTTCACACAGAGCGGTGATCACAGTGTTATTCAGGTTTGTACCGTTGTCCGTGATGATCCTGTCGGGGATACCATACCGGCATATGAGGTTCTGCTTAATGAAGCGGGCAACCACATTCTTTGTAACGGAGGCGAAGGAAGCTGCTTCGACCCACTTGGTAAAATAATCAATAGTGACCAAGATGAAGCGATGTCCATTGGATGTTGTAGGCTTGATCTCTCCAATCATGTTGATTCCCCACATCGCGAATGGCCAAGGAGCAGTTAGAACATTGAGAGGAACTGGAGGAATATGTACCTTGTCAGCATATACTTGGCATTTGTGACAAGTACGGGAATGTTGATGGCAGTCAACTTCCATGGTAGACCAGTAGTAGCCTGCCCTTAGAATCTTCTTAGCCATCGTATGTCCGCTCAAGTGGGCGCCAAATGTGCCGCTATGTATTTCAGTCATGATCAATTCAGCTTCAACCTTATCCACACAACGAAGTAGAACACAATCATGGTTGCGCTTATATAAGATACTGTTGTACCCCAAAATTTTCCCTCTCATATTTCTCAAGACATTGCAAGAAAAATCTCCAAGTGGCTCAAGATTGCTCAAGAGTTGGACAGTCAAGCTATCTCCTAAGGCAGTCAACCCCAAATTAGGGTTTTGTGTTGCATCAAGATCCTTGAATCCAAATTACCTCAAGTGCTCCCCAATGTCTTAATATGTTCTCAAGATCATCCATGTCAAGTTTCAAGCCTTACAGAGGAAGTTTGCTCAGTCAATTGCTCAAAGGGTCCAAAAATCGACTGTGCTAGGGCAAAAGTCAACTGTGACCTATAAACAGTCAAACCTCAATATTTTTTGTCAACATTCTCATTTTGAAGGATATTTCATCATTTGATCAAGGGTTGATCCTGATTCATCAAGGATTGCTCAAAATTCATCAAGACTCAAAAGTTGCTAAATTAGGGTTTTGTAGGAAAAGTCAAACCAACTTTGACCAAGCATAACTTTCTCATACTTTTTGAGAAATGACCCATCAAAATATCATTTTCAAGAGGATGAAATTTCCTACAATCCATCTTCATACCCCAATATCAAGAAATGCACTCACAAAAAGTTACAAATTTGGACATTATAGGTCATTTTTGAAAGTCAACAAAAACACCTTTTTTTCCAAAGCTTATAACTTGAGCATGGAATATCAAAATGAAATTATACCGAAAGGGTTGGTTAGAGAACATCTCAAGATTTCTAAAAAGTCCAAGAACACTTCCAAAAATTCAAAATTGAAGAAGTTAGGCATTGTTGAAGTTGGACATTTTTGCAAAATTGCCAAAAGTCAACTATCCCAAAAACTTCAAATTTTGTCAAATGGGCCCATTCTTTTCCACTTGATTTGAACTTGCCACATTGCACACATGTCCTAGCTTCAGCCTTATGTCTATTTATCAATTTTATTATTTTATTTGATTTTTTATTGAATTATTTCATTTTAAATCAAATTAAATCAAATAAAATCCCAAAACTTGATTACATGAGATCTTTTGCTATTTTCAGGACTTAATCATCATCATGGTTAGCATCAAATTAGTATCTCACCATATCATGAACAAAAAAAAAAGGATTTTTGACAAATTAGGCAAGCTTTCAAAAGTGAATCAAATCAAATATCTTATGCATTGATGGGGAAGATTCAAGGCATATTTGTTAACCTAATGCCTTCCACATTACATAAGGAAGCTTAAGGCACGATTACAGGGGTTAGAGGCTGCAAGAACCAACCAAACAAAACTTGAAAAAAGTTTGAAAAAGCTGGAGTTCGAAATCATACTTTGAGGCATTTTCAGAAGCAAAACTCAATACCAATCGATTGGTGGAGGTTCACTGAGTCAGAACCAATTCCTAGCAAGCCTCCATACACGCTCAAACGCACTGTAAGTGACACACGGTCCCCCTCTGAATTTGATTTCGTATTTCAAAATCCATGCAACATTACAAGAAATCAATGGTATATTTGTAACCACCAGATAATTTCCAAGCTTTCCATATTATTTGATTCCGTTTATCTGCTCTATGGTGCAAAACGCCATTGTTAGGGTTTTTTCTCTTGGATTAGGGTTTTTTCATTACAGGTAAAATTAGCATTAATAATGGCCATGGACGTGACCGGGAGAGGAGGACGAATGCAACCATGGTCTTGGGAGGAGTTTATATGGCCTGAGATGGGTTTTTGGAACGACCTAGGCATTTAGCTGCAGATTCAAATCCGCAGGTAATTTCTTTGCAGGCCTGAGGACAGGGATGACAACGTGTCCCCTTCTGATTAGCCCTTTCATATTTTCGCGCACTTTTTTTATTTTCTGGCACATTAACGCATTTTCTCTTATTACTTTACTTGTTTAATATATTAACAAATAGAACACATTGGCCTAGTGGCAAATCACCGCTGGCAACATCCACAAGACCTGGGTTCGAATCTCAGGTCCCCCATATGCTTTGTTATATTTTTTCTTAAGGTAATCAGGTACAAATCAATGCTTGCTCTTACCATATGCCTTCACAAATCAAAGCGCCAGATGGCCCAAGGCCAGATATGGTGATTCATGATGAGAGTCTACCATGGGACCAAGTCAAAAGGCACATAGAGAATTCACAAAGTCAACCAGGCCAGTGTGTTAATGGGCCATGGAATTGCTTCACAAACACCTCCAATCAGGCCCAAACCCTCTCTTATCTATATTTTATTTTATTCTTGCTTTATTTAATTTAATTATTTTCATTATTTTCTAACCAATCAATTTTTTTCCTTTAATAAAATTAAAACCAAAAATATTTTTTCCTCATAAAATCAAAATTTTATTTTTATTAATAAATGTTTATTTAATTAATTTAGGCCTTTAATAAGACAATAACTTTAATATCTTTTTTGTAAAATAATTAAAATTAACTTAGACACAATTAGGTTTTTATTAACATTGATTAAATTTACTTTTATTTCTTTAAATACCAACAACCCGAAAAATATTTATTTTTATTAATTAGTTTAATTAATTTAATTTAATAATTAATTTAGGATAGTTTATTTCTTAACTCAAAAATAACCAAAAAAATAATCTTTTCTTTAATAACAAAGGGTCAAAACCCTAGAACTCGCATTCGATTTAATTTCTCGCACGCAATCCATTTTATTCAATATTGTATTTGTTTCGGAATGTAATAGATAATTAGGACTATCTTTACCGCTTTATTTATTTTCCGCATTTAAATTTCAAAGGGTTGCTTTTGGCGATGTAAATACCCGACGCCTTGTAATTTAATTTCCGTAATCTATTTTCCGCAAAATATAACTGCTAGATGTTTGATAATAGGGATGCATGACAAGATTGAACGTTTAAACCTAAAATCAACCTAGATCACCATTAACATGTACAAAGATAAAATTAACTGAAAACAACACACTCGCACATGCGCACTCTTAGGGTACACCCCACTTGGTTGCCTTCGTACGCGGTCATTGAGTATAGGTCACTTTAGAGGTTGCCCTCTTGTCCAAAGATCATAGTCGCCTCGAAACGGTTGCCTCTGATATTGTTTCCTCAAAACAAATGATCTAAGACATTAGGGTTACCGCTAAGGCGTCCTAACGTTGCTTTAGTGACCGTAAGTCCCTAAATTCGAATTGACTCTTAAACTCCAACGACGGTGCTACCTACTCAGCAATAGTGGGATAGCATTGTCTAAATGAAGATAGCATAGAACGATTCCTTTTTCGAGTAGGTAGATGGTTCTTAAGTACTTGCTCTTTCAAAAAAAACAAAAATCTTTTTCACACTCACACCTTTCAAACAAAAACTTCTTCAAACCCACAAGCACAAAGAAAGCAAAATTTGAAAACAATATGAGCAAGTACATAAGAGCCCGTGGATAACCACGGATAGAAAGGGTGCTAACACCTTCCCTTTCTATAATCTACCCCCCGAACCCGAGAAACATCTCGAAAAAGGAATTTTTATGTGCTTTTTTCCTTTCCTTGTTGGATAAAATAAAAGTCGGTGGTGACTCTTGCTTATCACGATATTTTGTGAAAACAAACGCAAAATGCAAACCAGCATTCCAAAAAACAGTCAGTTCTTTCCCACCATATTACAGAACTGGCGACTCTGCTGGGGAAGCTTAATAAGTGGGGTGTACCTTAAGATTAGATCATTGTGTTTTCAATTGTTTACTTTGTATGATTTATCTTTGTGGGCTTGAATCGGAGTTACTATAGATCCTAACCCGGATCTGGGGGATACCCTTTAGGTAAGTAGCAATAAAATGTGAGGGAACTATACGGCGTAGACCGATATGGTTGAAACAGTAGCTACGTTGGTGTGGCACTTTAGTTTGTACTGATATCCCTTGTGTTGGAACGAGGAGAATATGGGTCATCTAAGGGGTCATTAAGCACCAACTGACCTTAGAACCTTTAAATTGACCAACTTGGCCATAGAACAGTAGCAGTATGTTGCACTCATTGAGACTAAACTCTCGTGATGATTCCGGCTGCAAGAAAAGGTTGCTAAATTGGAATTATGACCGATTGAGGGTAGTCAGTGATATTGAGGTCCTCTAGAACCCGGTTACTATTTTTAGGACAGGTTTAAACCAACTGAACTGAAAGAGGGTAGTACCTAGACTCCTTCCCAGCATGAAATCTAAGGGCTCTCTGTGTGACTTGTGTGCCTTTACCATGTTTGCTATTTGTGGATACTTGTGGTGTGCTTTCTATCATGACATCATGACATCATAACATTGCATACATCTTGCATTGGACTAACCTATTTCAAAGACAGGAGGGATTCATATTTGTTCTGTTTTGTAGGTCATGGCACCTATGCGTAGGAACACCATCCGGATCAACTTTGTCTAAGTTCCCACTATGCTTAAAGAGTTGGTTGCAAAGATGTATGATACTACTTCCTTTATCAGAAGACATGGGCATATTCTTAGTTTGGTCACCTCCAAATTGGACGAGCAAATGATGAGTGTCCTAGTCCAGTTCTATGATCCACTGTATC
The DNA here is from genome assembly GCA_948472305.1 of Vicia faba. Lineage (NCBI taxonomy): Eukaryota > Viridiplantae > Streptophyta > Magnoliopsida > Fabales > Fabaceae > Vicia > Vicia faba. The sequence goes on along the minus strand of OX451738.1, from coordinate 1,403,601,229 downwards.
ATTACTTTACTTTTCAGGAATACCAGTTGGTCCCCACCTTAGAAGAGTTCTCTGATCTGCTTGGTATCTCTATTCTGGAGCAGACCCCGTTCACAGGTTGGGAGAAGATCCTTAGGCCGGAAGAGATTTCTTCATCCCTTCATATGATAAAGGATGAAGTAATGGCTAATTGGGAAACCCGTAGTGGAGCAAAGGGCTTTCTGACTAAGTTCTTGGTTGGTAAGGCTAATCATTTCTGGGATAGTCTAGACTTCCAGGCACTCGAAGATATTCTGGCTCTTCTGATATATGGCTTGGTATTGTTTCCTAATTCTGACTCCTTTATTGATGTGAATGCGGTAAAAATCTTCATCTCTGGTAATCCTGTACCCACTCTCTTGGGTGACATTCTTCATCAGCTTTATGCTCGTACTTCTCGGAAGCGGGGAACCTTGATGTGTTGTGCTCCATTATTGGCAAGGTGGTTTATTTCTCACCTTCCCAAATCAGTTGTGAATAACAAAGAAGGCATGGGCTGGGCTTATAGGGTTATGTCTCTCTCTCTCACAATGACATCATTTGGACTATTAAGGGTATGGATGAGGTGGCCGTTATTGATCGATGTGAGGAGTACCCCAATGTTCAACTGATAGGAACCAATGGAGGGATCACTTATAATCCATGCTTGGCCTTACGTCAGTTTGGGCGTGCTAGGAGGGAAGGTCCTCATGAATTGCTAATTCCTAGTATCATCTTTGATTTTCAAGGGGACGGTGACGAGCAACGCCGCAGATTTATAAGGGCTTGGGATAGAGTTCACAGATCTGATCCACACGAGCTGGGTCCAAAGACTCCTCTTCCGATGGAGCCATATCTTAGATGGGTTCGCATCCGTGCCCAAAAGATGGGAATGCCGTATGAAGTCGTCTTGCCTATCATTGTTGAAGTTGCTAATGAAGAGGGGGTTCTTCCTACCATCCTCCATCCTTACCTGCCCACTAACATTGGGGCACTGAAAAGGTCTTGGATGCAGCTAAGAGAAGAGCGGGATACTTACCGAGAAAAGTATCACGAGCAAGAGCAAAAGATTCAGAAGTTGACTAGGCAGTTGGAGAATGAGCAGACCATCAATAACTATGTTAGCACTAAAGGCAAACGACCATGGGAGCGTTGATGTCCTTTGATTACTTCCAGTTTTTATTTACTTTTCAGTATTTCCTTTCTTGTAACGCCTTAAGGGCAATTTGTTGAACAATTAATTTCAAAGTTTATCTAATAAAAGTGTGTTTCATTTCTTGTTTACGAATTTGAATCTCACGATGTCTTTGAAATCATATCATACGCATTTCATTCCATGCGCCTCATAACAGGTACCCTTACAGGTTTTCTCATCTTCTTCGCTGTTTATTTCAGCATCATGTCTTCTGAACCATCGACTGAACAAGCAATCAAGGCTCTGTAAGCTCAAAATTCCCAATTCCAAGAGCTGTTCATGGATCTAGCTAAGGGTCAGCAAGATCTGAAGACCCTTATTCTGAAAGAGAAGAAGAAGAAGAAGAAGAGGACAGTCCTGTTTAACACAGGTCACAGGTTTGGAAACAGGCTACGAGATGAAGTTGATTTGACCACCTCATCTGGAGGGAAAGATAGTCAAGAAGAAAGGAGGGCTCCTAGCCCTGTGTTTTCAGAAAATGAGACGGACTTCGACGAAGACCAGTATCCTCCGGCTGAGGATAGATACAAGCAACTGGAAGATCGTTTGAGTGCGATGGAAGTACAAAAGGTGCCTGGTCTGGAATTTGGCGATCTGGGTCTGTCATCTGGGGTGGTGATTCCCCACAAGTTCAAAGCACCAGCCTTTGCTAAATACGACGAAATTTCTTGCCCGAAACTGCATCTCCGGTCGTATGTAAGAAAGATTCAGCCGTACACCGCTGATAAGAACCTATGGATCCACTTCTTTCAAGACAGTCTCTCAGGGACTCAGCTTGAATGGTTTTACCAGTTAGAAGGAGCCAGTATCCGCAATTGGGAAGATTTGGCAGCTGCTTTCTATAGGCAGTACCAATACAATGCTGACCTCGCTCCCACACGTACCCAGCTCTAGGGTATGTCAATGGGTGCGGGCGAAGGTTTCAAAGATTATGCTCAGAAGTGGAGGGACCTCGCTGGAAGAGTGCAACCACCCTTGGCTGATAGGGAGCTAGTAGATATGTTTCTAGGGACCTTGTCTGGTCTGTATTTCAACCATCTGATTGGAAGTTCTTCGTCCGGGTTTACGGAGATGATCATGATTGGGGAAAGGATTAAGGCTGGTATTAAGTCTGGTAAGATACAAAAGGGTGCTTCATCGAGCACCGAGAAAAAGCCTTTTAAGAAGGAGTACAGTTCTGTTTACAGTTCGAAAAGCCAGAATAGACATGAATAGCTTCAAGCTGTTAATGCGGTTGTTATTTCAAGACCTGTTGGGGCTCCTCAGTGCAACAATCAACAAAAGACCGAGAGACCTCGAAGGTAATTCACCCATCTCAACATGACTTTGTCTCAGATTCTGCCGCAGTTATTGAAAACCAATCTAGTAACTCCAAGGGAGGCTCCGCAGAATCCCAACACTACATCACCAAAGTATAACCCTAATGCTCGCTGTGCTTTTCACTCCGATAGCCCGGGGCATGACACAGATGATTGTTGGGTTTTGAAGAACAGAGTACAGGACTTAATTGATGCGAAGGAGATTGAGTTCGAAGCACCTGAAAGACCTAATGTTGTAACTTCTCCTATGCCCAAGCATGGAGTAAATGCTGTAAATGAAGACTCGTTTGTGGTTTCTGTGAATGACATCATTACCCCTTTGATGACTGTGAAGAAGAACCTTTTGCTAGCCGGTTTATTTCCGGGCTATGACGAAGGTTGCCGTATGTGTTCTGTCCTACCTAGCGGTTGCCATCTTTTGAGGTCAGGTGTCCAACGCCTGATGGACAATAAGGAAATTCTATTTGAGAAGAGTCTTGTTCCTTTGATCCCTACTAAAGAAGTTGCCATTATCACCATTTTCGACAATTCTTCCAAGGCTCCCTCGAGGAAGCCTGTTAGAATTACATCTGTTCCGAGAATCGTGCCATTGATCATCACTGTTCCAGGGCCTATCCCCTATACATCTGATAAAGTTGTCCCTTGGCACTACGGGGCTGATGTTTACTTTCACGGAGTTAAACAAGATTTGGATGCTGATGCTGACGTCAACAATATTGTTGGACCTGCCAAAGTCACCTGCAACGGAAGACTTTTCTCCCCTGATATCTCTCCACCAACTGCCCGAAAACCTATTGTTATTACACCTGCTAGTGTACCTGCTACTATTCCTGTTCAAGTTCCCATTCTTACCCCTGTTGCCGAGTCATCTAATACTCGGGACAATGGGACCATTGATGAGCCTGCCCAGACAGAGGCACCAAAGAAAATTACTGTTGAAGCCTCTAGGAAAGAGATGGAGGAAATTTTGAAGATCATCAAAAAGAGCGACTACAATGTAGTCGAGCAGCTAAGGCAAACCCCATCCAAGATCTCTATGTTATCATTGTTGCTATGCTCATAAGCCCATGCCAAGGCTCTGATTGCTTTCCTGAAGACTGCACACGTACCTCAAGAAACATCGGCTGATCAGTTTAAAGATTACGTGGCTAGTCTGACTGCTAATAATGGGTTGGGTTTCTCTGACGCCGACTTGACTGTTAAAGGGAAGAATCACAACGATGCCCTGCATGTCTCCATTGAATGTAGGGGCACTACTCTGGCTCATGTATTGGTGGATACTGGTTCCTCATTGAATGTTTTGCCTAAGAAAGCTCTGGATCGGTTGGATTGTGAAGGTTTGGAGCTGAAACCAAGCAACATTGTCGTTAGGGCCTTTGATGGGTCAAAGAGAATGGTACATGGAGAAGTGGATATTCCGATTAAGGTTGGTTCTCAGGTTTTTGCATCTACATTCTATGTGATGGACATTCGACCATCTTATTCTTGTTTGCTGGGTCGTCCGTGGATCCACAAAGTTGGGGCAGTAACGTCTACGCTCCACCAGAAGCTAAAGTACCCAGTGAAAGGGAAAATTGTGACAGTACAAGGAGAAGAGGAGTACATGGTGAGTCACCTCAACTCTTTCCGATATGTAGAGATGGATGGGGAGTTCATTGAGACCCCATTTCAACATTTTGAAGAGGTTCCCCAGACGCTGGCATCAACTGAGACTGTTGTTGAAGATCCTCCTATGAAGATGGCTTCCTTCAAGGATGCTTGGGCTGTTGTTGAGAAAGGTGGGTGTACGAATTGGGGCCAACTCCCTGATTTTGCACAGAAGACTAACAAGTTTGGTTTGGGTTTCACTGCAGAAGCTCAAAGGGCTGTTCAGAATGCACGGATCGGAAGACCTCCCCTGTTCATCAGCAATTCAGGAGTGAATGCCATTGAAAACGATGTGGAAGAGTCTAAGTTCGACAGCTGGATCTATCCTACTACTGATGGTGGACTAGGCAACTGGACAGCAAAGGACTTCATCCCAATTTCTTTTGTTACCCATTAATGATACTTTTTGTTTTGAATTTGTAACAGACAATGTTTTAAACTTTATGGCCCGGTGTCTTACCCGGGGCACCGTGGCTTCATTTATGAGGGCTTTATGTGTGTCATTTTCATATATCATTAATAAAAGCATTGGACGTTTCTTGCATTTCAAATCTTGCACTCCTTGTTTTTCTTTTATTACATATTGCAAAACAGCTATTTTACACACACTCACATATACAGGTCTACATCCACTCTGGATCTCACTGGTAACGACTCTGCTACTGCCAATTATAACTTAGAAAGTCCGATCAACTTAGTCGAAGATGAAGGTGAAGATGATTGCGAAGTGCTTGTTGAACTTGCTAGACTGCTACTTCAAGAAGAGAGGGCCATTCAGCCGCACGAAGAGCTAGTGGAATCAGTAAATCTGGGTACGAAGGAAGACAAGAAAGAGGTCAAGGTTGGTGCAAACCTAGAGCTTAGTGTGAAGCAACGGTTGATTCAGATGCTGCGTGACTACGTTGAGATCTTTGCCTAGTCTTATGAAGATATGCCTGGGTTGGATATCGATATTGTGGTTCACCGATTGCCTACCAAGGAAGACTGTCCTCCAGTGAAACAGAAGGTCCGCCGAATGCGCCCAGATATATCTGAGAAAATCAAGGCTGAGATTATGAAACAGTTTGACGCTAGTTTTCTAGCAGTTACTTCTTACCCACAGTGGGTAGCCAACATGGTTCCTATGCTGAAGAAGGATGGTAAGGTTCGAATGTGTGTTGACTACGGGGATCTGAACAAGGCAAGTCCTAAGAATGATTTCCCCTACCTCATATCGACGTTATGGTTGACAACACCGCTCAGCATAAGGTATTCTCCTTTATGGGTGGTTTCTCCGGTTATAATCAGATTAAAATGGCTCCCAAAGACATGGAGAAGACAACCTTTGTTACTCAATGGGGTACCTTTTGCTACAAAGTCATACTGTTCGGATTGAAGAATGTTGGGGCAACGTATCAGCGCGCCATGGTCACTTTGTTCCACGACATGATCCATCATGAGATTGAGGTATACGTCGATGATATGATTGCAAGATCCCATACTGAAGAAGAGCACCTTGACCATCTGCAGAAGTTATTTGACAGGTTGAAATTGTACAAGCTGAGGGTAAACCCGAACAAGTGCACCTTCGGGGTGAGATCTGGTAAGCTGCTGGGTTTCGTCGTAAGCGATAAAGGTATTCAAGTGGATCCTACCAAGGTGAAGGCTATACAGGAAATTCCAACTCCCAAAATAGAGAAAGAAGTCATAGGCTTTCTGGGACGTTTGAACTACATTGCCCGATTCATCTCGCACCTGACTGCTACTTGTGAACCAATCTTCAAGTTACTGAAAAAAGATCAAGTGGTACAATGGAATGATGAATGTCAGGCCACTTTCGAAAGGATCGAAGAGTATCTTCAAGAGCCACCCATTCTGATGCCTCCAGTTGAAGGGAGACCTTTGATCCTATACTTGACAGTACTCGATAATTCCATGGGGTGCGTGATGGGGAAGCATGACGAGTCTGGCCGAAAAGAGCATGCTATTTATTACCTTAGCAAAAAGTTTACCGACTGTGAGACCCGATACTCACTGCTCGAGAAAAATTGTTGCGCTTTGGCATGGGCTGCTCGCCGGCTGAGACAGTATATGCTGACTCACACTACTCTATTGATATCAAAGATGGATCCAATCAAGTATATCTTTGAGAAGCCTGCCTTGTCCGGAAGAATAGCAAGATGGCAGATGATCTTGACTGAGTATGACATCCAATATATGACCTAGAAGGCAATCAAGGGAAGTGTGTTGGCTGACCATTTGGCACACCGGGCAGTGGATGATTACCAGTCTATGAACTTTGAATTTTCGGACGATAATATCATGTTGGTAACCGACTGTGAGACACCTGGACCGGATGAAGGACCTGAGGAAGGATCCCGATGGTCTATGTACTTTGATGGAGCTTCAAACACTTTGGGCAATGGTATTGGCGCCGCGATCATATCTCCTAGAGGCTCTCATACTCCGTTCACCGCCCGACTATGTTTCAACTGCACCAACAACATGGCGGAGTATGAAGCATGCATCATGGACCTTCGAGCATCAATTGACCTAAGGATTAAGTTCTTGAGTGTTTTCGGAGATTCTGCTCTCGTGATCAGTCAGATCAAAGGCGAGTGGGATACGAAACACCCAAATCTCATTCCTTACAAGGTGTATGTGTTGACTTTACTTCTGCACTTTGAGGAGATAAACTTTGAACACTTCCCAAGAGAGGAGAATCAGTTGGCGGACGCGCTGGCTACAATGTCTTCTATGTTCAAAGTCAATTGGGACAACGAAGCTCCCCGGATTATCATTGAAAAATTGGACGAACCTGCACATTGCTTTGACATTGACACTGAAGAGGTAGCAGATAAACCCTGGTTTCATGAAGTAAAAAGGTACCTTGAGGCTCAAGAATACCCTGAGGGTGCATCTGTTAATGACAAGAAATTTCTGAGGAGGTTCATGGTGAAGTTCTTCATCAGCAATGGTATTCTCTACAAGCATAACCAGGATTCGACTTTACTGCGATGCGTGGATAAGAACGAAGCAGAAAGGATCATGACAAAGTTACATGAAGGTACTTTTAGAACTCATTCCATCGGACGTACCATGGCAAAGAAGATCCTTAGGGCAGGATATTATTGGTCTACCATGGAAGCCGACTGTTATCAACATTCTCGGACCTATCACAAGTGCCAAGTCTATGCTGATAAGGTGCACATACCTCCATTACCTCTGAATGTCTTGATGGCACCTTGGCCTTTTGCAATGTGGGGCATTGATATAATCGGCGAGATCAGACCTACAGCGTCCAACGGGCATCGTTTCATCCTGGTAGCAATTAATTACTTTACGAAGTGGGTTGAAGCAGCTTCCTTTGCTACTGTAACCAAGAACGTTGTGGCTCGTTTCATTCGGCACAACCTTATTTGTCGATATGGTGTACCAGAGAGGATCATTACGGACAATGGTACCAATCTCAATAACAAGATGATCACTGAGCTTTGCAAGCAATTTAGGATACAGCATCACAACTCTTCTCCCTACCGGCCGAAGATGAATGGGGTTGTTGAAGCGGCTAATAAGAACATTAAGAAGATTGTGCAGAAGATGACAGTGACCTATAAAGACTGGCACGAGATGTTACTGTTTGCTCTTCATGGGTACCGTACCTCAGCACGGACGTCAACAAGGGCAACACCCTATTCCTTGGTTTATGGCATGGAGGCAGTCTTGCCCATTGAAGTTCAAATACCCTCTCTTAGGATTATGAAGGATGCAGGTTTGAGCGAAGATGACTGGATTCAGACCCGGCTTGATCAGCTGGACCTAATCGACGAAAAGAGACTTATTGCTATTTGTCATGGTCAGACGTATCAAAAACGGATGATCAAGGCATTTAACAAGAAAGTCAGACGACAAGAGTATCCAGTTGGGGACCTGGTTATCAAATGCATTATCTTACCTCAAGGTGATCCCAGGGGCAAATGGACCCCTACTTATGAAGGGCCATTTATGGTTAAGAACATTTTCTCAAGAGGAGCTATGATTCTAACCACCATGGATGGTGACGACCTTCCTCACCCCGTCAATGCAGACATAGTGAAAAGATACTACGCATAATCAAAGACCCGCTAGGTTGATTGGCCTAGGCAAAAATAAGGGCTTCCCGGCGAACCAAAAGGGTTCGGGAAAAAATAAGGGATGAAAATGAAAAATCTATACACCCGGCAAGTTGAAAACCTGAAAAGGCGGCTTGGGCAAAAAAGGGTATCCCGGTGGACTGAAAACCCGAAAGGACAGTCCAGGCAAAAATTAGGGATTAAAGCGTAACACTATGTCTCATTGGATCACCTTGCAACCAGACTTCGGTATCGACTGTCAAGCTCGAACGACACTAATCAATCTGATTCATCTTCAACTAAGTAGCAAAGTGATGAGATGCTCGAGAACATAAAGGCAATAGCAGAGTTGAAACCCAGTGGGATTATTCACATAGCTGTTTTGTGTAGTTTTTCACAAATTGTGTAAATTCTATTATTCGGCGGCGTTCTCTTACTAGGATGTCAGCCTCTTGTACAAAAACGCCTATTTACAGGCCAAACTTCAAAATCAATAAAATTCATTTTCAAAGAAATTTCAAACTATTTTTCCTTTATCTGTTTTGTTTTGCAAAGAACGTCCAATGTTCATTTTTGATATATGCACTTGACATTAATTGCTGCTCATAAATATTTGCATGCGAAACAAAAGACGATTGCTGGTAATATCGGAAACAGGGGCAATAAGAATTGTCCAAGTTGTATAGTTGCTCTGTCCACCAGGTACGACGGTAAATTCAGCTGAAGAATATGGCTAAGATACTTTCACTCCCCGCAGAGTAAGACAGTAATGATAGCTCTCCCCAGCCAAGACTCGCAACTGTGAATGAATCGGTAATATTCTCACCAAGCAGAGTTTATCTACCATCAGCACTGAAAAAGGCTTAATATCCCCGGCAGTCTTAACATTCCCCAAACAGAGTATAAGAATATCCCCCGGCAGAATACAAGATATCCCCGGTGGATTTAAAATTTCCCCCAGCGCAGTCTGAAAAAGCTTCCCAGTGGAGTTGCAGAATCATCCCCAGTAGACTCCGGAAGTTCGTCCCCGGCGGAGTATAAAAATAAATATCCCCAGCCGAGTTCAAATGAAGATTGACCCCAGCAAAGCTCAAAGGATTATTCCCACAAGAGTCTCAAAGGTTATCCCCAGTGAAGTCGTAACTGAAAGATCATCCCCAGCGGAGTTCTTTCCTTTCACAAACAGGAATTCAATCCCCAACAGGATTCAGTATCACCAGCAACGGTAATTCATCCCCAACAGAATTTATCGGTGGAATCCTCCACAGAGCATCTCTTTCCCACAGAGTAATCTCCTCATCAATTTTACTCCCCAATGGAGTTATCCTCTCCTGCAGGTCTATTCTCACAATCAGCTTCGTTCGTCATCCCCAGCGGAAACGAAGAATTCAACTCTATTCTCCAGTAGCTATCCAGGATTTATTTTCCCCAGCTGAAACATTACATTTCCATACATCATGATACATGCATATACGCATCATACAAAACAATCTCATTTATTTTGAGAACATCATTGCTTGATTTTTATCATGCATTGCATACGACTGACCTTTACTTTTCAGGAAAGATACAGTTAAAGTTCTCAACAGTCGAAGACCTGACCAGTTCTTAAATCTCAATTGAATTATCCTCGGTTGAATTTCAGATAAGGTTCTCAATCTCGACAATTTTCCTCCTTCATAGTGTGGATGAGTTCTATAATCTCAACGGTATACTACGTTGAAGACCAGACAGTTCCTAGATCTTGATGAAGATGTTTCCCTACGTCATAGTGTGGACGAGTTCTATACTCTCAACGGTATACTACGTTGAAGACCAGACAGTTCCTAGATCTTGATGTTTTCCTCCGTCATAGTGTGGACGAGTTCTACAATCTCAGCGGTATACTACGTTGAAGACCAGACAGTTCCTAGATCTTGATGAAGATGTTTCCCTATGTCATAGTGTGGACGAGTTCTATAATCTCAACGGTATACTACATTGAAGACTAGACAGTTCCTAGATCTTGATGTTTTCCTCCGTCATAGTAGGGACGAGTTCTATAATCTCAACGGTATACTACGTTGAAGACTAGACAGTTCCTAGATCTTGATGAAGATGTTTCCCTACGCCATAGTGTGGACGAGTTCTATAATCTCAACGGTATACTACGTTGAAGACCAAACAATTCCTACATCTTAATGTTTTCCTCCGTTATAGTGTGGACGAGTTCTATAATCTCAATGGTATACTACGTTGAAGACTAGACAGTTCCTAGATCTTGATGAAGATGTTTCCCTATGTCATAGTGTGGACGAGTTCTATGATCTCAACGGTATACTACGTTAAAGACCAGACAGTTCCTAGATCTTGATGTTTTCCTCCGTCATAGTGGGGACGAGTTCTATAATCTCAACGGTATACTACGTTGAAGACTAGACAATTCCTAGATCTTGATGAAGATGTTTCCCTACGTCATAGTGTGGACGAGTTCTATAATCTCAACGGTATACTACGTTGAAGACCAGACAGTTCCTAGATCTTGATGTTTTCCTCTGTCATAGTGTGGACGAGTTCTATAATCTCAACGGTATACTACGTTGAAGACTAGACAGTTCCTAGATCTTGATGAAGATGTTTCCCTACGTCATAGTGTGGACGAGTTCTATAATCTCAACGGTATACTACGTTGAAGACCAGATAGTTCCTAGATCTTGATGTTTTCCTCCGTCATAGTGTGGATGAGTTCTATAATCTTAACGGTATACTACGTTGGAGGCTAGATAGTTCCTAGATCTTGATGAAGATGTTTCCCTACGTCATAGTGTGGACGAGTTCTATAATCTCACGGTATACTACGTTGAAGACTAGACAGTTCCTAGATATTGATGTTTTCCTCTGTCATAGTGTGGACGAGTTCTATAATCTCAACGGTATACTACGTTGAAGACCAGACAGTTCCTATATCTTAATGAAGATGTTTCCCTCCGTCATAGTATGGACGAGTTCTACAATCTCAACGGTATACTACATTGAAGACCAGACAGTTCCTAGATCTTGATGAAGATGTTTCCCCCCAGTAGAATTATGGACAGGTTCTTAAGACTCAGCCGAGGCATTCTCTCAGTTGAAGCACATGCAAGTTCCTAAATCTCAACAAAAACCAGGCTTCCCCAGCGGAATCTTCTACAAACAACAGGTATGCGAGTTCTCACTTAGGAATCTCTTATGCGATCGACGCTCCGGCAGATGGCATCTGTAAGCCCATCCTCCTACCAACAATCTCCAAATGGCATCTGTAAGCCCATTCCCGACATCACAAGGCTGATACCACTTCATGCGAGTGCAAATTTCTGGGCACTCTAGTGTTCAATCATCTTCTACCTTCAGATCACGAAAGGCATGAAAGCCAATCTACATCCTCAGGTTTAAGAAGATTGAACAGGGGCATCTGTTGTACCCCAAAATTTTCCCTCTCATATTTCTCAAGACATTGCAAGAAAAATCTCCAAGTGGCTCAAGAGTTGGACAGTCAAGCTATCTCCTAAGACAGTCAACCCCAAATTAGGGTTTTGTGTTGCATCAAGATCCTTGAATCAAAATTACCTCAAGTGATCCCCAATGTCTTAATATTTTCTCAATATCATCCATGTCAAGTTTCAAGCCTTGCAGAGGAAGTTTGCTCAGTCAATTGCTCAAAGGGTCCAAAAATCGACTGTGCTAGGGCAAACGTCAACTGTGACCTATAAACAGTCAAACCTAAATATTTTTTGTCAACATTCTCATTTTGAAGGATATTTCATCATTTGATCAAGGGTTGATCCTGATTCATCAAGGATTGCTCAAAATTCATCAAGACTCAAAAGTTGCTAAATTAGGGTTTTGTAGGAAAAGTCAAACCAACTTTGACCAAGCATAAATTTCTCATACTTTTTGATAAATGACCCGTCAAAATATCATTTAAAAGAGGATTAAATTTCCTACAATCCATCTTCATACCCCAAGATCAAGAAATGCACTCACAAAAAATTACAAATTTGGACATTATAGGTCATTTTTGAAAGTCAACAAAAACACCTTTTTTTACAAAGCTTATAACTTGAGCATGGAATATCAAAATGAAATGAGACCAAAAGGGTTGGTTAGAGGACATCTCAAGATTTATAAAAAGTCCAAGAACACTTCCAAAAATTCAAAATTGAAGAAGTTATGCATTTTTGAAGTTGGACATTTTTGCAAAATTGCCAAAAGTCAACTATCCCCAAAACTTCAAATTTTGTCAAATGGGCCCATTCTTTTCCACTTGATGTGAACTTGCCACATTGCACACGTGTCCTAGCTTCAGCCTTATGTCCATTTATCAATTTTATTATTTTATTTGATATTTTATTTAATTATTTCATTTTAAATCAAATTAAATCAAATAAAATCCCAAAACTTGATTACATGAGATCTTTTGCTATTTTCAGGACTTAATCATCATCATGGTCAGCATCAAATTCGTATCTCACCATATCATGAACAAAAAAAAAATGTATTTTTGACAAATTAGGCAAGATTTCAAAAGTGAATCAAATCAAATATCTTATGCATTGATGGGGAAGATTCAAGGCATATTTGTTAACCTAATGCCTTCCACATTACATAAGGAAGCTTAAGGCACGATTACAGGGGTTAGAGGCTGCAAGAACCAACCAAACAAAACTTGAAAAAAGTGTGAAAAAGCTAGAGTTCGAAATCATACTTTGAGGCATTTTCAGAAGCAAAACTCAATACCAATCGATTGGTGGAGGTTCACTGAGTCAGAACCAATTCCTAGCAAGCCTCCATACACGCTCAAACGCACTGTAAGTGACACACGGTCCCCCTCTGAATTTGATTTCGTATTTCAAAATCCATGCATCATTACAAGAAATCAATGGTATATTTGTAACCACCGGATAATTTCCAAGCTTTCATATTGTTTATTTTCGTTTATCTGCTCTATGGTGCAAAACGCCATTGTTAGGGTTTTTTCTCTTGGATTAGGGTTTTTTTATTACAGGTAAAATTAGCATTAATAATGGCCATGGACGTGACCAGGAGAGGAGGACGAATGCAACCATGGTCTTGGAAGGAGTTTATATGGCCTGAGATGGGTTTTTGGAATGACCTAGGCATTTAGTTGCGGATTCAAATCCGCAGGTAATTTCTTTGCAGGCCTGAGGACAGGGACGGCAATGTGTCCCCTTCTAATTAGCCCTTTCAAATTTTCGCGCACTTTTTTTTTTTATTTTCTGGCACATTAACGTGTTTTCTCTTATTATTTTACTTGTTTAATATATTAACAAATAGAACACATTGGCCTAGTGGCAAATCAGCGCTGGTAACATCCATAGGACCTGGGTTCGAATCCCAGGTCCCCCATATGCTTTGTTATATTTTTCTTAAGGTAATCAGGTACAAATCAATGCTTGGTCTTACCATATGCCTTCACAAATCGAAGCGCCAAATGGCCCAAGGCAAGATCTGGTGATTCAGGATGAGAGTCTACCATGGGACCAAGTCAAAAGGCACATAGAGAATTCACAAAGTCAACCAGGCCAGTGTGTTAATGGGCCATGGAATTGCTTCTCAAACACCTTTAATCAGGCCCAAACCCTCTCTTCTCTATATTTTATTTTATTCTTGCTTTATTTAATTTAATTATTTTCATTATTTTCTAACCAATCAATTTTTTCCTTTAATAAAATTAAAACCAAAAATATTTTTTCCTCATAAAATCAAATTTTTATTTTTATTAATAAATGTTTATTTAATTAATTTAGGCCTTTAATAAGACAATAACTTTAATATCTTTTTTGTAAAATAATTAAAATTAACTTAGACACAATTAGGTTTTTATTAACATTGATTAAATTTACTTTTATTTCTTTAAATACCAAAAACCCGAAAAATATTTATTTTTATTAATTAGTTTAATTAATTAAATTTAATAATTAATTTAGGATAGTTTTTTTCTTAACTCAAAAATAACCAAAAAAAAATATTTTCTTTAATAACAAAGGGTCAAAACCCTAGAACTCGCATTCGATTTAATTTCTCGCACGCGATCCATTTTATTCAATATTGTATTTGTTTCCGGAATGTAATAGATAATTAGGACTATCTTTACCGCTTTATTTATTTTCCACATTTAAATTTCAAAGGGTTGCTTTTGGCGATGTAAATACCCGACACCTTGTAATTTAATTTCCGCAATCTATTTTCCGTAAAATATAACTGCTAGATGTTTGATAATAGGGATGCATGACAAGATTGAACGTTTAAACCTAAAATCAACCTAGATCACCATTAACATGTACAAAGATAAAATTAACTGAAAACAACACACTCACACATGCGCATTCTTAGGGTACACCCCACTTGGTTGCCTTCGTACGCGGTCATTGAGTATAGGTCACTTTAGAGGTCGCCCTCTTGTCCAAAGATCATAGTCGCCTCGAAACGGTTGCCTCGGATATTGTTTCCTCAAAACAAATGATCTAAGACATTAGGGTTACCGCTAAGGCGTCCTAACGTTGCTTTGGTAACCGTAAGTCCCTAAATTCGAATTGACCATGTGATACGGTGGGAGAACTGACTTGAGGTTTTGCGTTTGTATTCGCAAATGTTTCGGTTTAGCAAGAGTCGTCACCGACTTTTTATTTTATCCTAAGGAAAGATCAAAAAGTACAGGAAAGACCTTTGAGATGTTTTCTTGGGTTCGGGGAGTAGATTATAGAAAGGGAAGGTATTAGCACCCTTTCTATCCATGGTTATCCATGGGCTCTTAGTTACTTGTTTATATCACTTGCTTTGCTTTTCAATTATTTGAAATGGTGCTCTTCAATTGTTTGAAATGGTGCTTTGTGTGTGGTTTTGAAAGATGTTTTGGAAAGAGGCCACCGTTGTGGCAACCTTTGTAATGATTCTTGTTTGAATGTATACAAAGGTGTTTTTGTCTTTTGAAAAGTTTTCAATGTTTGAAAGTAAGGTTTTGAAATTGTGTTGTGAAGTGTGTTTAAAAATAGAAAGGATGTTTTTGTAAGCTTTTGATCAAGTAACTAAGAGTTATCTACCCTATTTTACTCAAAGATCTTTCTTATGTTTTTAACCCTTTTAACAGTGTTGTTTCACCATTGCATTTGGTGAATAACCTTGTGTTAGGATGTTAAACGGGACAGGTTCGGGTCATCGTATAGACCATGATAGCAATTGTGTTAAGTATTTTTGGCAATTTTCTTGAGGGGCTTGATCATTTTGTTTAGGCAACTCAGATAACGTCATCGAGGGACTATGATCTTTTGTTTTGTTTTTGTTTTGCCAAAGTACTCATCATGCATACCATGGCCCATTTTTGAAGGCAACAAGTGGATTGTAACCCTAGGGGTGCAAGTGTGCATTGTGTTTGTTTTTTTCATGCATTTTTGTCTTTGATTAGGTCAAACTATTTGTTAATTTGATTTTGGCATACAAACCCTAATTCTCTAATCATGGCATAATTGAAAGCATTTAAATGCGTAAAAATAAATCTAAGCTATTACAACTTTGATATAGGGAGGGCGGGGGGGGGGGGGGGGTACAATTTTGAATAGGGGATTATTTGACAATAAATTTAAACCCTAAGTTATTACAACCAAATTGAATTTACAATGCATAATATTTAAATATACAATATTTAAATAAGCAAAATAAATAAATATTAAATAAAATGTATTATGCAAAAAAGAAGTTCTTATGTATGTAAAAATATTTTCAATATAAAGAAATGTAAAGAAATAAATAGAAAAGGATTAATTTTATTTATTAAAGGGGTAAACCCTAATTTTCTTTAAAAAATAATATTATCTATTATTTATATACAAAAATATATTAATATGTACAAAAATAAAAATATATTGAAAAAAAAGTGTTTTTTAGTATAAAATAATAATAAAAATAAAAATGTAATATTTTTGTATTTTTATCTTATGTTTTTAATAAAATAAAGGTATATATATATATATATATATATATATATATATATATATATATATATATATATATATATATATATATATATATATATATATATATATATATATATATATATATATATATATATATATATATATATATATATATATATATTAAATTTCATCCTGACAGGCGCTTCTAGTATCCCCTTACCCTTATCGGTAGTATCAACAGAGGGTCTAACTTCAGGTACATCAATTTCTTCAATTATTTGGCCTTGCACAGATGGCTTAACAAGCACAGAAGTTTTCGAGGGTCCGAAGACTGCTCGGGGGGGAGCAATCTCTGAAGAGAAAATCCATCCGCTGCGAGTTATCTTGCTTGTTCCCGCAATGTTCCCTATATCAGGGGTTTCATCATCAGAATTCTCTTGGACCGATTCAATCTGTTTGATACCATGATAGAAGATTTCTCCTCCGTAGTTCCATGGTATCGTCTTGTTAGATTGATACGGGATAGGCCCCGACATGGTGATTTTTAACGGCACAAACTTAGGATCAGGCGTAATCTTGACAGGCCTTTTGCAAGCCTTGGGAAGATTGTTGGAGATGGTTATTATTGCAATGTCATTGATTGAAGTAGGAAAAGTAGCAGGAGTAACAAGAGTGAAGGTATCAACAGGAGTCTTTTGGAAGAGTATCTCTTGGGTATCCATCAGGAGTTGGATGCCTGATTTCAATAGTGGGCAGTCAACTCGTATGTTTAAACAAAAGTAACAGTCTTTTCCACAGCCTGGGAATATCCCGACTCTCATTAAATTCACTTTAATCACTGGTAAAAGAGTCAAAAGATCAGCAACATTGGTAACATGAAGGTCTTCCATAACGGCATGAACATTATGATCGTGCTTGGGCATTGGGGCAGAAATCACATTCGGCTTTTCGGGCGCATCAAATTCTACCTCCTTGGTGTCGATCAGGTCTTGGATTTTGTTCTTAAGAGCCCAACAATTGTTGGTATCATTCCCTACACTGTCAGAGTGGTAAGCATATTTTGCATTGGTGTGGTAATATGGAGAAGAGGTATTGGGGTTCTTTGGCGCTTCCTTCAAATTGGTAAGATTCAACTTTAGCAAAGGAGGGAGTACTTGAGCCGGTGTCATGTTAATTCGGGTGAACTGCCGTTGTGGCCTTTCTACCCGTTGTTGATTAGATCTTGGCTGATTGCTGCGAGGTTGATCATTTGAAGAGTTTTGGATCATCACAGCCCCTACAGTTGGTCGGCGCTCGGTTCTTCCTTGACTTTTCTGAGAATAAACAGCAGAAGCTTCCTTCTTAGCTGGGAAGGTCTTCTTAATAGTAGTGGACGCGGAGGCATCTTTCTGAATCTTACCACTTTTAATGCCGACCTCGACCCTTTCGTCGGTCAGAATTAATTCGGTAAATCCCGCAGAGGAACAACCAATTAAATGATTGAAGAAAGGGCCAGACAGGGTCCCCAAAAACATGTCAATCAGCTCTCTATCCGACAATGGTGGCTGCACCCTTCCATCCAGATCACGCCACTTCTGGGCATACTCTTTAAATCCTTCATTAGAAGCCATACCCATACTCTATAGTTGAGTACGAGTAGGTGCTACATCAGCATTGTATTGGTATTGTCGGCAGAAAGCAGCAGCTAAGTCTTCCCAGTTATGAACCTCTGATCTCTCGAGTTGATAGAACCAGTCCAATTATGTTCCAGACAAACTGTCTTGGAAAAAATGGACCCAAAGATCCTTATCAGATGAGTGGGGTTGGATCTTTCGGACGTAGGATCTTAGATGCATCTTTGGACACGACAGACCGTCATACTTGGAGAATGTATGAACTTTGAACTTGGGAGGAATGACGATCCCAGCGACCAACCCTAGTTCTTCGAAATCTAAACCAGGTACCCTTCGCAACTCCATGGTTGCCAACCGATCCTCAAGATTTTTAAATTTAACATTCGTCGGGGGATATTGCTGTTCGGAGTAATCTTCGTCTTCTTCCTCTTCCTCTTCTTCTCCTTCAACTTCAGATTCATAAGGCATTGCAGTTCCTTTTCCTTTACCAGCCCCTTCATCAGACGTCGAGGGGAATTTGAGAACTTTTCTAGCATTGCTTTCAAACCTTCTTCCCATGATGACTACACCAGGTCTTTTCTTCTTTTTCTCTTTATCTTTCTCCAACAGTGCTTTAAGGTCCTCTTGACCCTTTGCTAAGGTCAAGAGGAGTTGCTGGAATTGAGAGTTCTGTGCTTGCAGATCCTTAACCGTCTGCTCCAAATCCATCTTGCTGAAATAAACAACAGAAAGATAAGGAAACCTGGTGTGAAGACCTGTTTATGCATATGATGAATGGTATGTTTATTCATGTAATACATTCAAGGATTCAGAAATTCGAACTTGTTGCAAACAAAAAAAGAACACATGTCATATTAAGAAGAAATTTGTTAGTACATAAGTGCCCCATGGGCAAAATATTACAAAATTCTTAATGTAAAAAGACATTGCGCATCCATTTTGGTGCGATGTAAGTGTTGAGAGTTTCCTTCTCGTGAAGTCGGCGGGTAAGCTCCAAAACCTTCTTCTCACTGGCATAGAAGCTGGCTTCAAAAGTATTTCGTTCCTCCTTGAGTTGGATCCAACTCTTTTGTAATTCTTCCAATGATGTTGGCATGTCTGGATGTAGGAGGGTGTATGGAACCTCTCCTTCCATAACAGGCTCTTTGATCACGGGGAGAATGTGAGGATATGGCATCATAAGATTCTGGGCGCGGGTTCGTACCCACTTGAGATAAGGCTCAAGAGGGATGGAATTCTTGTGCCCCAGTGTCTTACTATCCACATTGTTGGGCATCCTCCAAGCTCTGATGAACCTTTGTCGAAGTCCTTGCGCATCATTGTCGAAGTCAAAAACCAAGTCAGGAATCATCATGTCATGAGGGCCATCCCTCCGAGCATATCCAAACTGTCTTAGAGCTAAACAGGGGTTGTAGGTAATGCCTCCCCTAATGCCAAGTAGTGGGACATTAGGGAATTCCCCACAACGATCAATGATGATGACATTTTCTCTGGACCGAGAACACCAATGAACATCAGAATGTGTGAGGGTCATCAACCGTTGTGACCACCTTAAACCCTACTCATTCTTCAAAACTGATTGTGGGAGGTGATAAATAAACCACCTTTCTAAGAGAGGAGTACAGCACATGAGAACACATTTTTTCCTCATTGTTCGTGTGTAAAATGAGTGTAGGATATCCCCGAGTAATGTAGGTACAAGATTCCGAGATATGAAAATCTTGACATCATTCACATCTATAAGTTGATTAGGGTTTGGGAACAAGACCAACCCATAGATGAGAAGTGCTACAATCTCCTCAAAAGCTTGTAGATCTAGAGAATTCCAGCAGTCTTGTGCCTTCTCAAATAGAAACTTTGCCAAGAAACCCTTGACACCACTTCTGGTTTCCCAATGTCCTTTGATATCAGATGGTTGCAAGTGTAATGCTTGAGCAACATCTTCAGGCTTTGGTTCTTTTTCTGTACCATTGTAGGATAGTTGATGAAGAATAGGAATTCTCAGGAGTTGAGAAAATTCCTCCAAAGTAGGTACTAGTTGGTAATCAGGGAATGTGAAACAGTGGTGTAGGGGGTCAAAGAACTTTCACCATGTCTTCTTCAATGTTGGAGTTGACCAAGTTGAGAAGTCTACCATGTCTTTCACTGAAGAGAGAATTCTCTGGAATCTTGGAAGTAAGCTCTTTGAGTTGAGGAGGGATTCTCACAAGGTTGACTTGAATTGTTTTCCTGCGAAGAGATTCCATGACCTACAAAACAAGAACAAAGATGAAGATCCAAACCCTTGAAATGGTTAGTGGAAGCATATGATGTTTTATGATGTTCATGATGTATGCACAAGCACATGTACAAACAAGTCACATAAGATCCTAGTTTCAGGCTTGCATGAGGTTTCATAGGTAAGTACCCTCTTGAGTTTAGTTGGCTCAAACCTGTCCTATAAATAGTAATCAGGTTCTAAGGAGCTCAATATCACTGGATTATTTTCTATGTTCATTGTTTTGGTTTAGCCACTTAACTGGCGACCAAAATATTCCAAGAAAACAACCCTCAATGAGTGTAGTGTCGAGTATCTACCAACTTCGGACTGCACTAAAGCCGGTCATCTCACTACCCCTAAAAAAGGCCAAGATGGTCAAGTAAGGTTCTAAGAGTTCATTAGTGCTTCATGACATCACTCAGCGGCCCCGTATTCTCTTTGATTGACTCAAAGGCTACCGGTACTCACAAATATGTCACACTAATATAGCTATTTCTTCAACCATGTCGGTATACTCCACACAGTTTCCACAATGTATTGCTATTTACCTATGAATGTTTCCCAAAAATCCGGGTGGAGGATTCAAACCCAAACAAGAGAACCAAATGTAAAGCAATCAAAGCAATCAAGATAAGCATGCAAAGGTGATATAAACCCTAAGGTTACTCCACTTTTAGATAACTCCCCAGCAGAGTCACCAGTTCTGTGATACGGTGGGAGAACTGACTTGAGGTTTTGCGTTTGTATTCGCAAATGTTTCGGTTTAGCAAGAGTCCCCACCGAGTTTTTATTTTATCCTAAGGAAAGGTCAAAAAGCACAGGAAAGACCTTTGAGATGTTTTCTTGGGTTCGGGGAGTAGATTATAGAAAGGGAAGGTATTAGCACCCTTTCTATCCATGGTTATCCATGGGCTCTTAGTTACTTGTTTAGATCACTTGCTTTGGTTTTCAATTGTTTGAAATGGTGCTTTGTGTGTGGTTTTGAAAGATGTTTTGGAAAGAGGCCACCGTTGTGGCAACCTTTTTAATGATTCTTGTTTGAATGTATACAAAGGTGTTTTTGTCTTTTGAAAAGTTTTCAATGTTTGAAAGTAGGGTTTTGAAATTGTGGTGTGAAGTGTGTTTAAAAATAGCAAGGATGTTTTTGCAAGATTTTGATCAAGTAAGTAAGAGCTATCTACCCTATTTTACTCAAAGATATTTCTTATGTTTTTAACCCTTTTAACAGTGTTGTTTCACCATTGCATTTGGTGAACAACCTTGTGTTAGGATGTTAAACGGGACAGGCGCGGGTCATCGTATAGCCCATGATAACAATTGTGCTAAGTATTTTTGGTAATTTTCTTGAGGGACTTGATCATTTTGTTTAGGCAACTCAGATAGCATCATCGAGGGACTATGATCTTTTGTTTTATTTTTGTTTTGCCAAAGTACTCATCATGCATACCATGGCCCATTTTTGAAGGCAACAAGTGGATTATAACCCTAGGGGTGCAAGTGTGCATTGTGTTTGTTTTTTTCATGCATTTTTGTCTTTGATTAGGTCAAACTATTTGTTAATTTGATTTTGGCATACAAACCCTAATTCTCTAATCATGGCATAATTGAAAGCATTTAAATGCGTAAAAATAAATCTAAGCTATTATAACTTTGATATAGGGAGGGGGGTTCAATTTTGAATAGGGGATTATTTGACTATAAATTTAAAGCCTAAGTTATTACAACCAAATTGAATTTACAATGCATAATATTTAAATGTACAATATTTAAATAAGCAAAATAAATAAATATTAAATAAAATGTATTATGCAAAAAAGAAGTTCTTATGTATGTAAAAATATTTTCAATATAAAGAAATGTAAAGAAATAAATAGAAAAGTATTAATTTTATTTATTAAAGGGGTAAACCCTAATTTTCTTTAAAAAATAATATTATCTATTATTTATATACAAAAATATATTAATATGTACAAAAATAAAAATATATTGAAAAAAAGTGTTTTTTAGTATAAAATAATAATAAAAATAAAAATGTAATATTTTTGTATTTTTATCTTATGTTTTTAATAAAATAAAGGTATATGTATATATATATATATATATATATATATATATATATATATATATATATATATATATATATATATATATATATATATATATATATATATATATATATATATATATATATATATATATATATATATATATATATATATATATATATATATACAAAAATATATTAATATGTACAAAAATAAAAATATATTGAAAAAAAGTGTTTTTTAGTATAAAATAATAATAAAAATAAAAATGTAATATTTTTGTATTTTTATCTTATGTTTTTAATAAAATAAAGGTATATATATATATATTAAATATTTTAAGTATATGTAAAATAAAATAAAATGTTTACAAAAATAAAATATATTCAAGAAAATATTTTCAATGTGAATAAAATTAAGAAATAAAAAATAAAAGTATTATTTACATTATTTTTAAATTTAAACAAAATAATATAAAAGTAATAAAAGTGTTTTTAATGTTAGAAAGAAAAGAATAAAATGCCAAATAAATGTAAAAAAAATGTGAAAATATTTTTAAGCATTTTTTAAATTTGGGGATAAAATAATAAAATCAGAAATGAAATAAAAATCCAAAAATAACAAAGTATAAAGAAATTGGGCCAGGGGGTGCAAAAAGAAAAAAGGTAGGTGCAAAAAGAAGAACAAAACAGGCCCAGCCCATTTGCACTTCATCTTCTTCCTTGTGACAAACGCGCGCTTCCCTTGTACAAACTGCTAACTCTTGGAAACATGATCTTTTGCCAAAACTCAAAACATGTAACTTGTAGAGCATTAAACCACGATTCTAACCATATAAAAAACTTGATCTAACTCTCAAAGACCAGAGAGAATTTCTCTGGCCCTAAAATCTGACCTAGTTTTTTCAGCATGTTCATGGATGAAATTCTCTTAGCACGTTTAATATAAATGAAAATTGAGCATATGTACATCTTAAGGGCTATGAGTACTACACTTTTTATTCACAAACCTAAGCCTAATTATTCCTAAATAGAGAGATAGGAAGTTGCAAAATACCTGTTTCAGTTGGACACGAGTATGGCAATGCAGCAACTTTCAGTTAGGCCTGAGGTTCTTTTGAGCTTGCTTGATGTTCCCTGGATCTTTCCCAATGCTTAGTTTGTTTTGAAATGGCCTGAATCAACCTCTAGAAGTCAACCTGCACAAGCTTGAAACGAAAATGGTGAACACTGTAAATGGAGTTACAATTGGCAATGGAGGTTTGGGATAGCTTGAGTGAGTTGAATGGAAGGTATTGGAATAAGCTTGGGGCAAAACGCACGAGGCAATGTGATGATGGAAGTGATTTTGCAGGGCCTGCCCTGTTTTGCAAGAAAATATGGTTTTTGTGTACAAGGGTGTTTGAGGGACGAATGGCTCGTGTTTCTGGCACCAAGGGATGTGCAAAGCTTGTTTGAAATGTTGGCTTAAGTTGATTATATCAGATTTACAAGATATGTCCTTTTGGCAAGTTGACTTGTTTTGAAAGAAAAGTGTGAAGTGAAATGAGATAGGCCTGTACAGGCTATCTCCAAGCATGCACAAGTTTCTTGTACCTTTGCCTAAGTTTTTGGAACTTGTTTGCTGCAAAGAAAGAGGTCCAAGGCTCAAGAGAAACAACTTTGCAAAATTTATGCTTTATGAAAATGGAAGTGTTATCTTTATGCCCAAAATGGAATTATTCATTGTATAATGCTCCCTTGATCAGAAAAATGCCTCTAACCAATGTGTTTGCATTCAATTTTTGAGTGTTTAAGGGTTTAGATACCTGTAATTAAGTACAAAGCTAGTTTGGTCAGATTTTGCAACTTGTATGAACATGTATTGGCCATGGTTACAAAGTGAGTTTTTGCCAACTTCAAGCATTCGATTCTCCCTAACCACAAATGTGTTTGAGGAGTTCTTGGACAATTTGAAAAGCTTGCAACAAGCACTATAATCCATATTTGAAATGCAACTTGAGACTCCAAGTGGAACTATGTGAAAAATGGCCAGGAAGATGGGTCAAAATCCTGCCTAAACTAGGGCAAAATTTCTCTAAGTTAAAAGTTTTAGGGACCCTTGTTCCAAAAATCATAACTTGAGATCC
The DNA here is from genome assembly GCA_948472305.1 of Vicia faba. Classification (NCBI taxonomy): domain Eukaryota; kingdom Viridiplantae; phylum Streptophyta; class Magnoliopsida; order Fabales; family Fabaceae; genus Vicia; species Vicia faba. Next base: position 1,403,576,985 of record OX451738.1, on the reverse strand, counting down.
AAGCTTCTTTTGATAAAACTTTGTGAATCAGAGTTGTATACTTTGTGGAGGACTACAACTTTCATGTTGTAAGTTTTGTTTGAATCCATTTGTATCTTGGTGAAAATATGGGACAAAGTTAGGAAAAATTAAGAAAATTTCATAACTTAGAAAATTTCTAAGTTATGAAAATTTTCAATTTCAAACCCTAATTTGCAATTTTGGGTTTCTTGATGAACAAGTTTCATAATTTGACACATCTTGATGAAAAATGACCCTTGGCACTTGATTTTGACTAAAAAGTCAAAGTTTGACTTTTCAGTGTGCAGTCAAATTTTGATCAGTTGACTGAAAAATTCATCTGTCAATCCTATGCATTTGAGATCTTTTGAACTTGTTGAATAAGTCAAGATAATTTCATTGAGTCCTTGAGTCCATGGTTGAGATTAATTTGCCATTGGCTAGGTTAAACAGTCAAAAATTGCCTTTGTACAGTCAAAGCCCTAAAAATGACCATTTTGCTCTTTTGGTGATCTGATCAAATTTCTTGTGGAATTGTGGTCCAAACTTGATCAAATGGTTCATATGAGTTCATAATGTTGATGTGGGTCGAAATTCATGAGGTTTGACTGTAAATTGGTCACAGTTGACTTTTTCCCCAATACAGTTGATTTCTAGGTCAACTGTCCAATTGACTGGGCAAAAATTTGATTCAAGGCTTGAAACTTGGTATGGGCAAACTTATGAGTCAAACATGAAGTATGAAAGTCAATTTGGGCCTTGAAGGCCCAAAAATCCCTGTGCAAACTCAAACCCTAGTTTAGGTCAACAGTGCAAGGAGGTGCCTTGAGCAGAGCAAACCCTAGCTTGATCTTGAATTTCAAGAGTCTTGTGATGAGAAATGTTGATAAAATGAGAGGGAAAATTTTGGGGTACAACAAACCCTTAAACTCCAACGACGGTGCTACCTACTCAGCAATAGTGGGATAGCATTGTCTAAAGGAAGATAGCATAGAACGATTCCTTTTTCGAGTAGGTAGATGGTTCTTAAGTACTTGCTCTTTCAAAAAAAAAATCTTTTTCACACTTACACCTTTCAAACAAAACTTCTTCAAACCCACAAGCACAAAGAAAGCAAATTTTGAAAACAATATGAGCAAGTACCTAAGAGCCCGTGGATAACCACGGATAGAAAGGGTGCTAACACCTTCCCTTTCTATAATCTACCCCCCGAACCCGAGAAACATCTCGAAAAAGAAATTTTTCTGTGCTTTTTTCCTTTCCTTGTTGGATAAAATAAAAGTCAGTGGCGACTCTTGCTTACTGCGACATTTTGCGAAAACAAACGCGAAACACAAACCAGCATTCCAAAAAACAGTCAGTTCTTTCCCACCGTATCACAGATACCATTGCTCAGGAAGAACTTGGCAGCAAATCTCCTTAAGAACTTTTTGTCATTGACGGAAGCTCCTTCAGGGTATTCTCGAGTCTGGAGATACCTTTTGATTTCATGAAACCAGGGTTCTTCCACTACTTCTTCGGTATTGATCTCATGACAGTGCGTAGGTTCGCCCATTCGCTCGATGGTGATTTGGGGAGCCTCATTATCCCAGTTGAGTTTAAACATGGAAGACATTGTAGCCAGAGCATCTGCTAGCTGATTTTCTTCTCGTGGGAAGTGCTCAAAGGTAATCTGCTCGAAATGAGGCAACAATGTCAAGACATGTTCTTTGTATGGGATAAGATTAGGATGTTTACTGTCCCACTCTCCTTTGATTTGACTGATAACCAAAGCTGAGTCCCCAAACACAATCAGAGATTTGATTCCCAAGTCAATTGCAGCCTTGAGACCAAAGATACAATCTTCATACTCGGCCATGTTGTTGGTGCAGCTGAAGCAGAGTCTAGCAGTGAAAGGCGTATGGCAACCTTTTGGAGAGATAAGTACCGCGCCGATACCGTTGCCAAGTGCATTTTAAGCACCATCAAAGTACAGGGTCCATCGGGATCCTTGTTTAGGTTCGTCATACGGTCAGTTACCTTCAATGTTGTCTAATGTCATAATGTCCTCGTCAGGGAAGTCGAACCTCATATATTGGTAATATTCGACGGCTTGATGAGCTAGATGGTCAGCTAGTACAATCCCCTTTATAGCTTTTTGGGTTGTGTACTGGATATCATGCTCTGTCAGGGTCATTTTCCATCTAGCGATTCTTCCGGATAAAGCAGGCTTCTCGAAGATGTACTTAATCAGATCCATTTTAGAAATCAGCAAAGTGGTATGTGTCAACATATACTGCCTTAGCCGGCGAGCAGCCCATACCAAAGCGCGACAAGTTTTCTCGAGCAGTGAGTAGAGAGTCTCACAGTCGGTAAACTTTTTGCTAAGGTAATAAATGGCATGCTCTTTTCGGCCAGACTCGTCATGTTGGCCCAGTACGCACCCCATTGAGTTTTCCAAAACAGTCAGATACATGATTAAAGGTCTTCCTTCAACGGGTGGCATCAAGATAGGAGGTTCCAGCAAATACTCATTGATCTTATCAAAAACAACTTGACAATCATAGTTCCATTCAACCACCTGATCTTTCTTCAACAGCTTGAAGATTGGCTCACAGGTAGATGTTAGGTGAGAGATGAACCTTTTGATATAGTTTAAGCGTCCTAAGAAACCTCTAACCTCCTTTTCACTGCGGGGGGTAGGCATTTCTTGTATAGCTTTGACTTTAGCAGGATCAACCTCGATGCCTTTGTTACTGACGATGAATCCCAAAAGTTTACCGGACCTGACTCCGAAAGTGCACTTGCTAGGGTTCAGTCTGAGCTTATATTCCTTTAACCTGACAAACAGCTTATGCAGATGGTCGAGGTGTTCTTCTTCTATTTGTGAACGGGCTATCATGTCGTCTATGTAGACTTTGATTTCATGATGTATCATGTCATGAAACAAAGCTACCATGGCTCGCTGATAGGTTGCCCCGGCATTCTTCAGTCCGAATGGCATCACTTTATATGAGAAGGTACCCCACTGCGTAATAAAAGTAGTCTTCTCCATGTCTTCGGGGGCCATTTTGATCTGGTTGTATCCCGAGAATCCATCCATGAAGGAAAGTACCTTGTGTTGAGTTGTGTTGTCAACCAAGATGTCAATGTGTGGTAGTGAAAAATCATCTTTAGGGCTAGCCCTATTTAAGTCTCTATAGTCCACACACATTTTGACTTTGCCGTCCTTCTTAGGCACGGGCACAATGTTAGCAACCCATTATGGATAGGAAGTAACAGCTAGAAATCCAGCATTGAATTGCTTCATCACTTCAGCCTTGATCTTTTCAGACATGCCAGGCCTCATTCGATGGACTTTTTGTTTGATTGGTGGACAGTCTTCTCTTGTAGGGAGACGGTGAACCACAATATATGTATCCAGTCCCGATATGTCTTCGTAGGACCAGGCAAAGATCTCAACATATTCATTCAACAACTGAACATAACGCTTTTTGACATTTGGCTCCAAGTTGGCACCCACTTTAACCTCTTTCTTATCTTCCTCTGTTCCCAAATTGATAGTCTATAACAACTCTTCATGGGGCAGAATAGCCCTCTCTTATTGTTGCAAAAGTCTAGCTAACTCTCCAGGCACTTCACAGTCTTCATCACCTTCGTACTCGGTGAAATTCTGGCTACAGATACTCAATGTCACGTCCAATGTTATGACACCGTATCTGACTTACTGTATGACAGTAAATACAAAAGCAGTAAATAACACAGTCAATTGTTTACCCAGTTCAGTGTGCAACAACACCTACTCTGGGGGCTACCAAGCCAGGGAGAGAATCCACTATAAGAGATGTTAATTCAGGAATAAACCAACCAGTTTATCTCCTTCACTTAAGACCTACCCAATGCAATTCTAATCTAAGTACAACTTAAACCTGAGTTCCTACTCACTCCCCCTCAATCACAGCAGTGATACATAAACCAATTTGACTTGAGAATTGATGAAGACACTCTTCAAAACACACACTTGATTAAGCTTCACAGCTTTTTAATCAAGTAACACAATCACTCGTGCTTCACAGCTTTGAGTGATGTACACAACTAACTTGACTCTGCTTCACAGCTTTAGTCAAGTAACATTCAAACACTCTTGCTTCAAAGCTTTGAGTGCTACACAACCCTTACAATTGAAACCTATTCCAAGACACTTATCACAATGATAATTGCTTGGAGTACAATAAACAAATCTATACAGATTACAAAATTGATCTTCTAATCAATCAGCAGGGATACCTTGAAAAACCGCAGCTCTGTTGAATATATAGCAGCTGCAACTTCAGTTAGGGTTTCCAAAAACCTAGGGTTGATTCCGTTTGACCTAAAGACCAGGTCACAGTACTTTATTGATCAGTTTAGGATTGAGCTAGGTTACTCCTCAGAAAACGCAGGATTCTGTTTAGAGGGGACTGAGTTATTTCCTGAAAAAACTCAGACTTATCCAATCCTGCAATCCTGTTAGTTCAGAACAGGATGTCATAACATCTGTTATGACATCTGAGAAAACCTGTCTACTGATTTAGCAAAATGTGATCATTTTGCAAACATGCTCAGATACACACTTATAAACATCAGTATTTGAATTACAATATTTTTCTGCACATGTACCTATTGAGGTAGTACAACCTGAACTAGAATGTTATGACATCGGTCATGACATTCACACATACACTTGGGATTTAACAAAAATGCAAGCCAATACCTAAACACCTACAAACTCCCCCTTTGGCAGATTTTTGGCTAAAGTCCCTAAACAATCAGAGATAGATAGATAGCAGCAGAAATAAGTGACAGCAGAAAAATATAGTGTCAAGTACTAATTAAGCAGTACCAAAAATATTCTCCCCCACTTTAGCCACAAATGGGCCAAAGATTACATGTTTATAAAGTTATACAGTTATCCAAAACAAAATAATGAGATCAGCAGCAGACAACAGCAGAACACACTTCCAAACTCCACCAGCAACACCACCAAGCAGCAATCATCCTTCAAGCACTGTCATCAGATCCAGAGAATTCAGGCTTCTTTCTTTTCTTGTGAGCAATGTCAGCATTTTTCTCTTTGTTTGATGTCTCAACATTCTTAGAGACATTTGGATTTGTTTTAGCATTTGAGTTTTCTTGGTTCAGAGGAACAGAAATGCCAGGAACTGAGTGGTTCTCGTTCAGAATTCGTGAAACAATTTTTGCTATTGCTTGATTAACATAGGTTGTCCCTTCCCTATTTGCAATTTCAGGGGGAACTGAAGAGGAAGAATAAGATGGATTACCTGTATGTCTTGTTCTCAACTCTTTGGCCTTGGTGGGGTTAGTTCTATGAGAACATATTTCCAGACCATCAGAGTCCAGACAGGAAGAGATTGTCCCAGAATCTTGATCAGAGGAGGAGGTTGAGATGGTCGTATTGGATGATGATGGCGTTTGAGACATTTTGTCAGTTTTGAAGGACCAACAACAAATGAGAAGAAATTCCTGATTGATGAGAAGACGAGAGGGGAACGAAGCAAAGGAGTGCCTATTCAACTTCTTAAAAGAATTGTAGGAAATGAGAAAATACAATTTTAAACCAATCAGAACAGGCATAAGTCCTTTGGTCTTTGTTTTAAGCAAAATTAATTGCTACAATTCCTCATGTTGGCAAATACCCAGCTTACCCCTTAAGTTTTCAAATTGGTTTGCATCCAAAGCCTTGGTAAAAATGTCAGCCAGCTGTAGCTCAGTGGCAACATGTTCCAATTTGATGGTCTTCTCTTCTACAAGGTCTCTAATAAAGTGATGTCGTATGTCAATATGTTTGGTCCTGCTATGCTGAATGGGATTCTTGGATATGTTGATTGTACTCAGATTGTCACAGTACAATGTCATAACATCTTGTGTGACATTATACTCAGTGAGCATCTGTTTCATCCATAACATTTGAGAGCAGCTACTACCAGCTGCAATATATTCAGCTTCAGCGGTGGAAAGAGACACACAATTCTGTTTCTTGCTGAACCAGGAAACCAGATTACTTCCCAAAAAGAAACATCCTCCAGAGGTGCTTTTTCTATCATCAGCACTACCAGCCCAATCAGCATCACAGTAACCAGTCAGAGTCGGTTCACAGCCATGAGTATACAACAATCCATAGTTGTAAGTACCACTTACATACTTCAAAATTCTCTTCACTTGATTGATATGACTGACTTTGGGATCAGCTTGGTATCTAGCACAAACTCCAACTGCAAAGGCAATATCAGGTCTGCTGGCAGTTAAGTACAACAAGCTTCCTATCATGCTTCTGTACAGACTTTGATCCACCTTAACCCCACTTGCATCTTTGGAGAGCTTTAGATGAGTAGGAGCAGGAGTCCTTTTGTGACTTGCATTCTCCATACCAAACTTCTTTACAATATTCTTAGCATACTTGCTTTGAGATAAGAAGATTGAGTCCTCCATCTGTGAGACTTGTAGTCCAAGAAAATAAGTTAGTTCTCCCATGAGACTCATTTCAAATTCAGCCTGCATCTGGTCAGCAAAGTGTTTAACCATATGTTCTGACATTCCGCCAAACACTATGTCATCAACATATATTTGGGCAACCATCAACTTCCCTCCTTCAGTTTTGACAAATAGAGTTTTGTCCAAGCCTCCTTTTCTGTAGCCTTTGTCTGAGAGAAACTTTGTTAACCTGTCATACCATGCTCTAGGAGCTTGTTTCAGCCCATATAGAGCTTTTCTCAATTTGTAGACATGATCAGGATGGGTTGGATCCACAAAACCTTTAGGTTGTTCCACATAAGCTTCCTCATTTAAGTACCCATTTAGAAAGGCACTTTTCACATCCATCTGAAATAACTTGAACTTCAGAAGACAAGCAATTGACAACAAGAGTCTGATTGATTCCAACCTGGCTACAGGTGCAAAGGTTTCATCAAAGTCAACCCCTTCAACCTGGGTGTATCCTTGAGCAACAAGTCTCGCCTTATTTCTGGTGACAACTCCTTCAGCATCTGACTTGTTCTTGAATATCCATTTTGTCCCAATGATGTTAGTTCCTTCAGGTCTAGGAACCAGTTCCCAAACTTCATGTTGCTTGAATTGGTTCAGTTCATCTTGCATTGAACCAATCCAATATTCATCAGTCAAGGCTTCCTTGACATTTCTTGGTTCTATTTTGGACACAAAACAAGAATTTGAGATGATTTCTCTAGATCTTGTGATGACTCCACTATTAGGATCTCCTATGATGAGCTCTTTTGGATGATCCTTCTGAATTCTGATGGAAGGAGTCTTGCTAGCTTCCTTTGATTCTGATTCTGTTGTGGTGGAGTTGGGTAGATCATCCTGTTGGGTTGAAGTCTCAAAGAATGTCTCAACAGTACAAGGAACATCTGTTTCTTCATGATAGTCATCAATTATGACATTTATTGATTCCATCATGGTTTTGGTTCTGGAGTTGAATACTCTATAAGCTCTGCTGTTTGAGGAGTATCCTAGAAATATGCCTTCATCACTTTTGGAGTCCAGTTTTCTTCTCTGTTCACGATCAGACAGGATATAGCATTTGCTGCCAAACACATGAAAGTACTTCACAGTTGGTTTTCTTCCTTTCCAGAGTTCATATATGGTGGATGAGGTTCCCTTTCTCAAGGTGACCCTGTTATGAACATAGCAAGCTGTATTCATAGCTTCAGCCCAAAAATACATAGGAAGTCTTTTGGCATGTAACATTGCTCTGGCAGATTCTTGTATGGTCCTGTTTTTTCTTTCCACAACTCCATTTTGCTGAGGTGTTATGGGAGAAGAAAACTCATGACTGATTCCTTCTGAAGCACAGAAGTCATCAAACTTGCTGTTTTCAAATTCCTTGCCATGATCACTTCTGATTCTGACAATACATCCTTCCTTCTCTCTTTGAATTCTTTTGCACAGTTCTCTGAAGACTTCAAATGCATCTGATTTTTCTCTAATGAAATTAATCCAGGTGAATCTGGAAAAATCATCCACAACCACATAGGCATATCTTTTACCACCAAGGCTCTCTACTTGCATTGGTCCCATCAGATCCATATGGAGGAGTTCTAGAACCTTAGAGGTGGTCAAATGTCTTGACTTTGGATGTGACATCCTCGTCTGCTTACCCACCTGACATTCACCACAAACTCTTCCTTCATCAATTAGCAGTTTTGGAATCCCTCTGACTGCCTCCAAGGAGATAATCCTCTTCATACCCCTTAGGTGAAGATGGCCAAGTTTTTGGTGCCACAGTTTCACCTCTTTTTCTTCTGTTGCAATGCAACACACAGATGAGAAATTAGTGTTCTCAGCCTCCCATAAGTAACAGTTGTCTTTGGATCTGACTCCTCTCATTACTATCTCTTGTTTGTCATTGATTACAAGGCATTCAGATTTTGAGAAATTGACCTTGAATCCTAGATCACACAGTTGACTGATACTAATGAGATTAGCGGTCAGTCCTTTCACCAGCAGTACTTCATTTAGACTTGGAACTCCAGGGCAGTTCAAATCACCAACTCCTTTGATTTCACCTTTAGCCCCATCTCCAAAGGTCACAAAAATGGTGGTGTGAGGCTTAACATTATTGAGGAGGTTCTTGATTCCAGTCATATGTCTGGAACATCCACTGTCAAAGTACCAGTCTTCCTTTGCAGAGACCCTCAGGGAAGTGTGAGCTATCAGTGCAGTAGCCTTTTTCTTCCATTGAGGAGCATGTGGTACCTTTTTAGACTTAGGTTTGACACCTGAATTCTGATTAGGGTATCCATGTAATCTGAAGCAGAAACGCTTTATGTGGCCATATCTACCACAATGATGACATTTCCATCTTTGGTACCTCTTCCTCATATGTTTCTGTTCCTGATGTCGAGAGTTGTGTTGAGACATCTGTTTTGACATTTGCCTACCAGAACCGGATTTCGTTGCTTTCATAAATCCCAGACCAGATTTATTTCCCACATTTTGTTCAATCTGTAGGATCTCTTTCAATTTGTTAGTTCCATTTGTCAACATCTTGACAGATTTGGTCATTTGATTCAGTTGTGAGTTCAGCAATTGAACTTCTCCTTCTAGAAGACTTATAGTTTCAAGGTTTGCCCGTTTTTCAGCCTCCATCTTTATGATGAGTTTTGATTGTTTCTCATTCTGCACACAGACTTCAGTACTTCTGATACACAATTCCTTGTACGTTTCAGCCAGTTCTTCAAAAGTCACCTCTTCATCACTGATGTCACTTTCAGAGGTACAAACACCAGTTAAAGCAGTAACTCATTTGGCAGTCTCTTCTTCAGAATTACTTTCTGAATCACAGTCAGACCAAGTAACTGTCATTCCTTTTTGTTTCTTAAGAAAGGTAGGACATTCAGCTCGAATATGCCCATATCCTGCACAACCATGGCATTGAATTCCTCTGCCTTGAACTCCCTTCTCATCTGACCTTGGTCTTCTGCTGGAACTGTCAATGTCAGAGGAAATGTTATGAACATTAGACCTTGACTTTGGATCTATTCTTTTGATGAGTTTGTTGAACTGTCTTCCTAGCATGGCTATAGCTTCTGAAATGTTTTCTTCAACATCAGTGTTGGACATAAGTGCTATGCTCTTGTTCTTTTTGACATCATCATTAGTGATTCCCATCTCAAAAGTCTGAAGAGACCCAATAAGTTCATCCACTTTCAACTTGCTAATGTCCTGGGCTTCCTCTATGGCAGTCACCTTCATTGCAAATCTTTTAGGCAAGGATCTGAGAATCTTCCTCACCAGTTTTTCTTCTGACATTTTTTCTCCCAGTGCTCCTGAGGTGTTGGCAATCTCCAAGATGTTCATGTGAAACTCATGAATGGTTTCATCTTCCATCATTTTTAGATTCTCAAACTTAGTGGTCAACATCTGAAGCCTTGACATTTTTACTTTGGAAGTTCCCTCATGAGTAGTTTTGAGAGTGTCCCAAACTTCCTTGGCCAGTTCATATTGATGAACTAATCTGAAAATATTTCTATCAATTCCATTGAACAAGGCATTTAGAGCTTTGGAATTTCCCAGGGCTAGCTCATCTTCTTCTTTACTCCAATCTTCCTCAGGCTTCAGACTGATTGTCCCATATTCCTCAGTTATGGTGGGATGAATCCATCCTTTGTCAGCAGCTCTCCAAGCCTTTTTGTCCAGAGATTTTAGGAAGGCAATCATACGAGGTTTCCAGTAGTCATAATTAGTTCCATCCAGAGTGGGTGGTCTATTTCCAAAAACTCCTTCTTTGTCCATAGTGCCAGAAAGTGATATCCCTAGATCTCACCCAGTAATACAGGAAGGGTGCCTGCTCTGATGCCAATTGAAATTCTGGCTACAGATACTCAATGTCACGTCCAATGTTATGACACCGTATCTGACTTACTATATGACAGTAAATACAAAAGCAGTAAATAACACAGTCAATTGTTTACCCAGTTCAGTGTGCAACAACACCTACTCTGGGGGCTACCAAGCCAGGGAGAGAATCCACTATAAGAGATGTTAATTCAGGAATAAACCAACCAGTTTATCTCCTTCACTTAAGACCTACCCAATGCAATTCTAATCTAAGTACAACTTAAACCTGAGTTCCTACTCACTCCCCCTCAATCACAGCAGTGATACATAAACCAATTTGACTTGAGAATTGATGAAGACACTCTTCAAAACACACACTTGATTAAGCTTCACAGCTTTTTAATCAAGTAACACAATCACTCGTGCTTCACAGCTTTGAGTGATGTACACAACTAACTTGACTCTGCTTCACAGCTTTAGTCAAGTAACATTCAAACACTCTTGCTTCAAAGCTTTGAGTGCTACACAACCCTTACAATTGAAACCTATTCCAAGACACTTATCACAATGATAATTGCTTGGAGTACAATAAACAAATCTATACAGATTACAAAATTGATCTTCTAATCAATCAGCAGGGATACCTTGAAAAACCGCAGCTCTGTTGAATATATAGCAGCTGCAACTTCAGTTAGGGTTTCCAAAAACCTAGGGTTGATTCCGTTTGACCTAAAGACCAGGTCACAGTACTTTATTGATCAGTTTAGGATTGAGCTAGGTTACTCCTCAGAAAACGCAGGATTCTGTTTAGAGGGGACTGAGTTATTTCCTGAAAAAACTCAGACTTATCCAATCCTGCAATCCTGTTAGTTCAGAACAGGATGTCATAACATCTGTTATGACATCTGAGAAAACCTGTCTACTGATTTAGCAAAATGTGATCATTTTGCAAACATGCTCAGATACACACTTATAAACATTAGTATTTGAATTACAATATTTTTCTGCACATGTACCTATTGAGATAGTACAACCTGAACTAGAATGTTATGACATCGGTCATGACATTCACACATACACTTGGGATTTAACAAAAATGCAAGCCAATACCTAAACACCTACACTCGGCATGATTGACCAAATCTTCAGAGTCACCGAAGGCCAAAGCATAATAGTCACCCATGGAATCCGGAGTGGATGGGTACCTGCTTTTTGTAAGTGTGGGTGTGTGTAAGGGATAGCCATCCTTAAACAAAATAAAATGTAAAAAGAAACAAAATGAACACAACAGATTATAGATGAAAACGTCCATGATTCATTAAAAATGGCATATGAAAATGAAGAATCAAAACCCTTACAAATGGACCTATATGCCCCGGGTAAGGCACAAGGTGAAAATAGTGTACGAATTATTTAATTATTACAGACCAAACAGGAAATTGTTCAAAGATAAATTACTGATTGATGAGAGTGATGGGAACAAAGTCTTTCGCCTCTCAGTTGCTTAATCCTCCTTCAATGGTTGGGAAGATCCAATCTTCAAAGTTGTCTTCTTCATCATCATCTTCTAAGGCATGAATTCCATGGTGAGTTATTTTTAAGGGTGGTCCTCCAGCCCGGGAGTGACGCACAAATTTCTGGCCAGCGGCAGTGAAACCTAATCTGAATTTATTTGTCTTGTGAGGAAAATCTGGAAGTTGCCCCCACACTGTACTTCTTCCTTCTTTGATTACAGCCTCCGCATCTTTAAGGGATGCCATCCGAGACACAGGCTTGGAAATGATAGGCACATCAGTCATTTTCTTTGCTACTGCGACTTCAGGAGAAACCTCTTCAATGTGTTGGAAAGGTGTTTCTATGAATTCGCCATCTAACTCCACATAACAGAAAGAGTTAAGGTGACTTATCATATACTCCTCCTCACTGTGAACCGTTATGATCTTACCCTGGACCGGATACTTTAGCATTTTGTGTAGAGAAGAAGTGACTGCCCCAGCATTGTGGATCCATGGCCTTCCCAACAAGCATGAATATGAAGGACGGATGTCCATCACATAAAAAATAGAGTTGAAAATTTCTGTACCCACTTTGATTGGAATGTCCACTTCTCCGTGAACCATCCTCTTAGAACCGTTGAAGGCTCTAACAATGATGTTACTGGGCTTTAGGGTCAAACCTTCACAGTCCAATCTGTCCAACGCCTTCTTTGGTAGAACATTTAAAGATGAACCAGTGTCAACCAGAACATGGGTAAGTGTGGTCCCCCTGCATTCTACCGAGACATGCAGCGCATCATTATGCTTTCTTAAATCAGCATCAGAAAAGCCAAGACCATTATCGATTGTAAGGCTAGCCACACACTCTTGAAACTGGTCCGCAGAAGTTTCTTGAGGCACGTGTGCTGTCTTTAGAAATTTAATCAAGGCTTTGGCATGAGCCTCGGAGCAGAGTAAGAGAGCCATCATAGAGATTTTGGAAGGGGTTTTCCCCAGCTGCTCTATGACATCATAGTCGCTCTTCTTGATTATCTTTAAGATTTCTTCCATCTCTTTTTGGGTGGTCTCGAGGATAACCACAGTCTGAGCCTTCATCCTGACAGGCGCTTCTTGGATCCCCTTACCTTTATCGGTAGTAACAACAGAGGGTCTAGCTTCGGGAGCGTCAATTTCTTCGATTACCGGACTTTGCACAAATGACTTGACAGGCACAAAAACTCTTGAGGGTCCGAAGACTTCCCGTGGAGGAGCAATCTCCGGAGAGAAGATCCTTCTGCTACGAGTTATCTTGCTCGTTCCCGCAATATTCCCTACATCAGGGGTTTCTTCCTCGGAATTCTCTTCGGCTGATTCGATCTGCTTGATACCATGGTAGAAGATCTCTCCTCCGTAATTCCATGGTATCGTCTTGTTAGATTTATACGAGATAGGCCCCAGCATGGTAATTTTCAGCGGTACAAACTTAGGATCAGGCGTAATCTTAACAGGACTTTTGCAGGTCTTGGAAAGATCGTCGGAGATGGTGATTATAGCAATGTAATTGATTGGAGTAACAAAGGTAACAGGAGTAACATGAGTGATAGTATCAACAGGAGTCTTTTGAAAGAGGATCTCTTGGGTATCCATCAGGCGTTGGATGCCTGATTTCAAAAGTGGGCAGTCGGATTGCATGGTTGAACAGAAGTAATAGTCTTTTTCACAGCCTGAGAATATCTCGGCCTTCAACAGATTCACTTTAATCATTGGTAATGGAGTCATTAATTCATTAACAGCGGTAACATGAAGATCTTCCATAACGGCATGGACATTATGACCATGTTTTGGCATAGGAGCGGATATCACATTAGGTTTTTCGAGAGCATCAAACTCTACTTCCTTGGCATCTATCAAATCTTGGATCTTGTTTTTAAGATCCCAACAGTTGTTGGTATCATGCCCTACACTGTCCGAGTGGTATGCATATTTTGCATTGGAATGATAGTAAGGAGAAGAAGTATTGGGGTTTTTCGGCGCTTCTTTCAAGTTGGTAAGGTTCAGCTTTAACAGATGAGGGAGGACTTGATCCGGTGTTATATTGATTCGGGTGAATTTTCGTTGTGGCCTTTCTACCCTTTGCTGATTAGCTCTTGGTTGATTGCTGTGAGATTGATCGGCTGAGGAGTTTTGGATCATCACAGCCCCCACCGTTAGTCGGTGCTCTGTTCTCCCTTGGTTTCTCTGGGTGTGAACAGTAGAAACTTCCTTCTTGGCTGGGAATGTTTTCTTAACAGCAGTGGAAGCGGAGGCATCCTTCTGAATTTTACCACTTTTAATGCCAGCTTCGACCCTTTCACCGGTCAGAATTAATTCGGTGAACCCTGCAGATGAGCTCCTGATCAAGTGATTGAAGAATGGACCTGACAGGGTCCCTAAAAACATGCCAACCATCTCTCTATCCGACAATGGTGGATGCACCCTTCCAGCCAAATCTCGCCACCTCTGGGCATACTCCTTGAATCCCTCATTAGAGGCCATACCCATACTCTGTAGTTAAGTACGAGTAGGCGCTAAATCTGCGTTGTATTGGTATTGTCGGTAGAAAGCAGCAGCCAAGTCTTCCCAGTTATGAACATCAGATCTCTCAATTTGATAGAACCAGTCCAATTGCATACCCGATAAGCTATCTTGAAAAAAGTGGACCCATAGATCCTTATCAGAAGAGTGGGGTTGGATCTTTCTGACGTAGGATCTCAGATGCATCTTTGGATAGGACAAACAGTCATACTTAGCAAATATAGGTACTTTGAACTTGGGAGGAATGATGATCCCAGCGACCAACCCTAGTTCTTTGAAATCTAGTCCAGGTACCCTTTGCAACTCCATGGCTGCCAACCGGTCCTCCAGATTTTTATACTTATCATCCGCCGGAGGGTATTGCTATTCGGAGTAATCTTCATCCTCTTCCTCTTCTTCTTCTTCAGCTTCAGATTCGGAGGGCATTGCAACTCCTTTTCCCTTACCAACCCCTTCGTCATACGTCGAGGGAAATTCCAGAACTCTCTTAGCCTGATGCTCAAATCTCCTTCCCATAGTGGCTACCCTAACTCTTTTCTTTTTCTTCCTTTATGGTTCCTTCTCTTTCTCTAACAATGCTTTAAGATCCTCTTGACCCTTTGCTAAGGTCATGAGGAGTTGTTGGAATTGCGAATTTTGTGCTTGCAGATCTTTAATCGTCTGCTCTATATCCATCTTGCTGAAATAAACAGCAGAAAGATAAGGAAACCTGGTGTGAAGACCTGTTTATGCATATGATGAATGATATGTTATTCATGTAATGCATTCAAGGATTCAGAAATTCAAATTTGTTGCAAACAAAAAGAACACACGTCATATTAAGAAGAAATTTTTTAGTACATAAATGCCCCATGGGCAAAATATTACAAAATTCTTAATGTAAAAAGACATTGCGCATCCTCTTTGGCGCGATGTAAGTGTTAAGAGTTTCCTCTTCATGAAGTCGGAGGGTAAGTTCCAAAACCTTCTTCTCACTGGCATAGAAGCTGGCTTCAAAAGTATTCCGTTCTTCTTTGAGTTGTATCCAACTCTTTTGTAATTATTCCAATGATGTTGGCATGTCAGGATGTAGGAGGGTGTATGGAACCTCTCCTTCCATAACAGGCTCTTTGATCACGGGGAGAATGTGAGGGTAAGGCATCATAAGACTCTGGGCACGGGTTCGTACCCACTTGAGGTAAGGCTCAAGGGGGATGGAATTCTTGTGCCCCAGTGTCTTACTATCCACTTTATTAGGCATCCTCCATGCTCTGATAAACCTTTGTCGAAGTCCTTGAGCGTCACTGTCGAAGTCAAAAACCAAGCTAGGAATCAGCATATCATGAGGCCCATCTCTCCGGGCATATCCAAACTGCCTTAGAGCTAAACAGGGGTTGTAGGTAATGCCTCCCCTAATGCCAAGTAGTGGGACATTAGGGAACTCTCCACAATGATCAATGATGATGACATTTTCTATGGACTGAGAATACCAATGAACATCAGAATGTGTGAGGGTCATCAACCGTTGTGACCACCTTAAACCCTGCTCATTTTTCAAAACTGTTTGGGGAAGGTGAGAAATAAACCACCTTGCTAGAAGAGGAGTACAACACATGAGAACACCTCTTTTCCTCATTGTTTGTGTGTGAAATGAGTGTAACATGTCCCTAAGCAATGAAAGCACAGGATTTCGAGATATGAAAATCTTGACAGCATTCACATCTATAAGTTGATCAGGGTTTGGGAACAAGACCAAACCATAGATGAGAAGTGCTGCAATATCCTCAAAGGCTTGTAGATCTAG
This sequence comes from Vicia faba, assembly GCA_948472305.1. Classification (NCBI taxonomy): domain Eukaryota; kingdom Viridiplantae; phylum Streptophyta; class Magnoliopsida; order Fabales; family Fabaceae; genus Vicia; species Vicia faba. The sequence continues at coordinate 1,403,560,818 of OX451738.1, read as the reverse complement.
AGAATTCCAGCAGTCTTGTGCCTTCTCTAACAGAAACTTTACCAAAAAACCCTTGACACCACTTCTGGTTTCCCAATGACCTTTGATATCAGATGGTTGCAAGTGTAATGCTTGAGCAACATCTTCAGGCTTTGGTTCTCTTTCTGTACTGTTGTAGGGTAGTTGATGAAGAATAGGAATCCTCAGAAGTTGAGAAAATTCCTCCAAAGTAGGTACTAGCTGGTAATCATGGAATGTGAAACAGTGGTGTAGGGGGTCAAAGAACTGGAAGAGAACTTTCGCCATGTCTTCTTCAATGTTGGAGTTGACCAAGTTGAGAAGTCTACCATGTCTTTCACTGAAGAGAGAATTCTCTGGAATCTTGGAAGTAAGCTCCTTGAGTTGAGGAGGGATTCTCACCAGGTTGACTTGAATTGTTTTCCTGCGAAGAGATTCCATGACCTACAAAACAGGAACAAAGATGAAGATCCAAACCCTTGAAATGGTTAGTGGATGCATATGATGCTTTATGATGCTTATGATGTATGCACAAGCATATGTAAAAACAAGTCACACAAGATCCTAGTTTCATGCTTGCATGAGGTTTCATAGGTAAGTACCCTCTTGAAGTTAGTTGGCTTCAACCTGTCCTATAAATAGTAACCGGGTTCTAAGGAGCTCAATATCACTGGATTATTTTGTGTTCATTGTTTCAGTTTATCCACTTAACTGGAGACCAAAATATTCCAAGAAAACAACCCTAAATGAGTGTAGTATCGAGTATCTACCAACTTCAGACTGTACCAAAGCCGGTCATCTCACTACCCCTAAAAAAGGCTAAGATGGTCAAGTAAGGTTCTAAGAGTTCATTAGTGCTTCATGACATCACTCAGCGGCCCCATATTCTCTTTGATTGACTCAAAGGCTACCGGTACCCACAAATATGTCGCACTAATATAGCTATTTCTTCAACCATGTCGGTATACCCCGCACAGTTTCCACAACATATTTCTATTTACCTATGAATGTTTCTCAAAAATCCGGGTGGAGGATTTATACCCAAACAAGAGAACCAAATGTAAAGCAATCAAAGCAATCAAGATAAGCATGAAAAGGTGATCTAAACCCTAAGAATACTCCACTTTTAAAGTTTTCCCCAGCAGAGTCGCCAGTTCTATGATACGGTGGGAGAACTGACTTGGGATTTTGCGCTTGTGTTCGCAAATGTTTCAGTTTAGCAAGAGTCGCCACCGACTTTTTATTTTATCCTAAGGAAAGGTCAAAAAGCACAGGAAAGACCTTTGAGATTTTTTCTTGGGTTCGGGGAGTAGATTATGAAAAGGGAAGGTGCAAACACCCCTTTCATCCATGGTTATCCATGGGCTCTTAGTTACTTGTTTAGATCACTTGCTTTTGCTTTTCAATTGTTTGAAATAGTGCTTTGTGTGTGGTTTTGAAAGATATTTTGAAAAGAGGCCATCGTCGTGGCAACCTTTGTAATGATTCTTGTTTGAATGTATACAAAGGTGTTTTTGTCTTTTGAAAATATTTCAATGTTTGAAAGTTTGATTTGGGAAATGTTTTGAAATTGTGTTGTGAAGTGTGTTTGAAAAAATAACAAGGATGTTTTACAAGCTTTTGATCAAGTAACTAAGAGCTATCTACCCTAATTTACTCAAAGATCTTTCCTAATGTTTTTTAACCCTTTTGACAGTGTTATTTCACCATTGCATTTGGTGAACAACCTTGTGTTAGGATGTTAAACGGGACATGCGCGGGTCATCGTATAGACCATGATAGCAATTGTGTCAAGTATTTTTGGCAAATTTTTGAAGGACTTGATCATTTTGTTTAGGCAACCAAGATAGCGTCATCGAGGGACTATGATCTTTTTTTTTTGTTTTTGTTTTGCCAAAGTACCCAACATGCATATCATGGCCCATTTTTGAAGGCAACAAGTGGATTGTAACCCTAGGGGTGCAAGTGTGTATTGTGCTTGATTTTCATGCATATTTGTCTTTGATTAGGTCAAGCTATTTTGTTGATTTTGATTTTTGCATACAAACCCTAATTCTCTAATCATGGCATAATTGAAAGCGTAAAATGCGAGAATTTAAAAGTCTAAGCTATTACAACATGATTATGGGGATGGGGGTGTATTTGACAAAAAATATAAACCCTAATTTACTATTACATCCAAATTGAATTCAAACGCATAAATAATAAATGGAAAATATTTAAATAAACAAAAATGAATAAATATATCAAATGAAATGAAATATGCAAAAAAAAGTTTTTGTTTACTTGTAAAAATATTTAATGTGAAAAATAAAGAAACAAATAAAAAGATTTATTTTATTTGGTTAAAGGGTAAAACCCTAATTTTCTTTAAGAAAATAAATATGTTAATTATTTTATTTATATACAAAAAAAATAATATATTATATGTAAAAAAGTAAAAAAAAAAAAGGTATTTATTAAGTATATTTAATAATAAAAATAAAAGTGTAATATTTTATATTTTTATTCTAAAATATCTAATAAAATAAAGTGTATATATATATATATATATATATATATATATATATATATATATATATATATATATATATATATATATATATATATATATATATATATATATATATATATATATATATATATATATATATATATATATATATATATATATATATATATATATATATATATATATATATATATATATATATATATATATATATGTATGTATATTAATTATATTTGTATAATAAATAAAATATATATATACAAAAATAAAATATATTTAGAGTAATATTTTTAGTATGAATAAAAATAAAGAAATAAAAAATAAAAGTATAATTTATATATTTTTTAAGTTTTAATAAATAAGATAAAAGTATTTAAAATGTTTTCTATGTTAGAAAAATAAAAATAAAATGCAAAATAAATGTGAAAAAATTATGAAAATATTTTTGAGCATTTTTTATATTTGGGAATAAATAAATAAAGTCAGAAATGAAAATAAAAATTCAAAAATATAAAAGTACAAGAAATTGGGCCAGGGGTGCAAAAAGGAAAAGGGGGGTGTCAAAAGCAACCAGGTCAAGCCCAGCCCAAAACTTCATCTTCAACCTCTGGCTTTTGAAAAAACGCACGCGTCCCCTGTACAAACTACCAGATCCTGTATACGAGCTCTATTGCAAAAACACATAACATCAAACTTGTAGAGAATTTCAAGACGATTCCAACCATATAAACAACTTGTCTTAACTCTCAAAGACCAGAGAGAATTTCTCTGGCACTAAAATCTGACCTAGTTTTTTCAGCATGTTCATGGATGAAATTCTCTTAGCACACTTAATATAAATGAAAATTGAGCATATGTACAGCTTCATGGCAATGAACACTACATTTTTTATTCACAAACCTAAAGCTAAATGTTCCTAAATAGAGAGATAGGAAGTGGACAAAAACCTGTTTCGGTTGACTTCGTGTAGGGAAATGTAGAGCTTTTCAACAAGGCTTGAGATGTCTGGGAGCTTGCTTGGGCTTCACTTGATCTTCTCCAATAGCCTGCTTGCCTTGAATATCCTTGAATCAACCTATAGAACTCAACTTGTGTAACACCCTCTAAAACCCCGAATAAAATTTCGCAAATAATTAAAATCATAATTTCAGAGTACATGTAATAACGAGGATGTCACAACTCTCTTTTAATAAAAAAACAAGTTCCTGTCATGCATAACATAAGAGCAACTCATACATGTTTACACAGCGGAATAATTTAATTAACGAAACCAATGTTATAATATTTTCAAAATCATCAGGGATTAACACCTGGAAAATATCAACATCATATTATAACAAACATAAGGAAATAAACGAGTCTGACTAAAGCAGCTCGACAAACAAGCGTTCCCGGAGTTACAACTACCAGAGCATGACCCGGACAATACTTAAACGGAAATAAACTAGAAACAACGAGCCTTCGCCAAGCACCTGAACGAAGCTCCTCAATCTGAAATATTCAACAGTAAGGGTGAGCATCTCAACTATACATTTGATTATACGTTTATAACAATAAATTTAGAAACCATAAGCATCACCCAAACAGTTAGCATGTTTCATAGTTTACGAAAACCTTTACAATTCATATATTCATAATATATCACTTTCCATACTTATAATTAACATCAAACATCATTAATAATTTAACAGCAATACATGCATACAATCAATTAAATACAACATTGGAAAATCCTCCATTCATGTTATATTCAATATAATGCAACACACCCATGCATGTGGTACCATTTTACCGCCCCATTAAATCTCGGGACACGGACAACTCACCGTTCCATTATATCGCGGACACGGCTACCACCTCAACGTTCCATTAAATCGCGGACACGTATATTGGCCACCATGTCAATTCCACACAATGGGAATTAACAAATGCAACATGATATGTAAAGTATGTAACACTCAGCATACTATTAACATCAATCAACATATCATGCAACATCAACAACATCAATCATAACAGGATATGGATAGCATGTAATCACTCAGCATACTATTAAACATCAATCATATCAAGTTATATCATAATTCATGCTTGATACATCATCTAAAAGCATGACAATAAAATCCACAATAAAGCACAGAAAACAAAATTCAGAAAATCAACACAGCAGCATCAACACGGGTGCCCGTGTAAATCAACACTGCCCGTGTTGAAATGTGCCCAGAAAACACATTTTTTATCATTATAGGGGATCAACACGGGTGCCCGTGTAAATCAACACGGCCCGTGTTGAAATGTGTCTGGAAAACACATTTTCTGGCAATACAGTGAATTAACACGGGTGCCCGTGTGAAACAACACGGCCCGTGTTGATGAGCGCGGGTCAGATTTTTCCTGAACCTGCAGCAGCTCAGAACAGTAGCCAAACGCGAAAAATACCAGCCAAAACGCGCATTTCAGTACCTAACAACATCGATTTTGTATAACTCAACATAACACATCAATTCCATAATTTCCAACTGTTGCACCCCAAAATTTGCCCTCCCATATTCTCCAAGAAATTGCCAAGTCAAGCTGCAAAACTCCCCAAAGGTTGCACAGTCCAACTGTCTCCTGCACAGTCAAAACTAGGGTTTGGGTTCTGATCAAGAAAAGGAAGTTTCCAAAGGCCCAATCAAGTCTCATATGCTTACAAAGATGGTCAAGCATCCTCATATCAAGTTTCAAGGCATTCAGCTCAAAATTGCACAGTCAAAACCCTAAATTGCACTACAGTCAACTGTAGGGGCAAAATGGTCATTTGACAGTCAAAAGTTCAAATTTTTGGTCAACATATCATTTTGAAGCCACAAACATCATTTGATCAATGCTTGATCATGATTCTCAAAATTTGGCTCAGAAATCATCAAGATGCAAAAGTTTCCTTATTTGGACAGTTGAAAAAGTCAACTGAAATTGACCAGGGCATAACTTTCACATGGATTATCAGAAAAATTCCATCCAATGCTCATTTTGAAGAGAAGGACATTTCCTACAACTCATCTTCATATTTCAAGTCCAAGAAATGCTCTCACAAAAAGTTATCAATTTCAACATTATAGGTCATTTTCAAAAGTCAACAAAAAGGGACTTTAAGTCAAAGGCCATAACTTGAGATTGGTAAATCAAAATGACATGGGACCAAAGTAATTGATTAGAGGACTCAAAGACCTTTCCAAAATGTCCAAGAACATGTGAAAAGCTTAAAAATTGAGCAAGTTATGCCTTGTGGAAGTTGGGAAATTTTTAGGAATTTTGAAAAGTCAACTTTACTTCAAATGACCTAAATTTGCTAATGGGCCCATTTTTCTTCCATGATTCATCATTCCAAGCATGTGCACGACCACTTGGCCCAAAGGGAAGTATTTTCTCACTTTTATTTATTTATTTGAGTTTTTATTTATATTAATTCAATTAAATCAATTAAATATGTGAAAAAATATTTAACCTAACAAAACCAATCTTTTTATACATGTTTTGGCTTCTATAATTCGTGCATATGCAAATGTGGAAAGTTTTGGTTTGATTTGAGCATGATTGAACAAAGAACACATGAAAAAAAGATTCAAAAAGATCCTTGAAATCAAATATTCAAAATCCATAATTATGAGAGATTTGATTGAGTTTTTTAACCTAACTGCTTCACTACATAACCAGGGACCTAAACCTAATTGTATGGGACTGAAAGCTGCGCTCTAGAACACATTGAAAGCTTGGAAAATTCACCAAAAAATACAAAACTGAAAACCACTTTAGAGATTGATTCAAGGCATAATTCATAATCCAACAGCTTCCTCAAGCATTCCTGAACGCATTGCAATCACAAACGTCCATTCAAACGCCAAGAACTGGTATATCGAGCATGAACTGTACATGAAAAATTCCATAATCGTATATCCTATTCTAAGCATTTTTACTGCATTATTTTCATGGAATCATGTTCCTTATGAAGTTCTGAGACTAACCATTATGTTTAATTGAATGTTTATGCTACATACACGATTATGCCATAACTGGTTTTCTAGGGTTTTCAGAGTTTTGATTTGGGGTTTTTCACCCAAGGAAAAATTAGGACTCCAGGCCACCACCATTGCAATCATCACGCTTGGACGAAGAGATTCATATATTCGCGCTCAATTTATGGAGCCCTGAATCCTATTCGCTATTTTTTGATATGTCCTCTATAGCAACGGGTTAAAACCGTTGCTCTTTGTTTTTATGTTTCAGAAAATAAAAAAAGACAACGAAGAAGAAGGCTCGGTGGCAAGACGTGACTGGCTTATTCAAATTTCGCGCGCTGGATCCACTAACGCGTTTATTCTTCTTTCATTATTTATGTGTTATAGTATATTAACAACGCGCGATTGGATCAGATGGCAAACGACAACGCTGGTAACACGTATGACCTGGGTTCGATCCCAGGTCTTCGTTCTTTCCATTTATTTTTCCCAATTAAGCGTTCATGTGCAGGCTCAGGGATGTGGTCCACCATACACTCACCAAATCTAGCTGGCCACGTGGTTATCTTCAGCAATCCAAGGGTGGAGAATTGATGGACACCCTCAACCCTAGTCAATGTGCCATAAAATGCTTGGAAAAGTCAGCGAATTTCAAAGGCAAATGGGCCAGAATGCTAAGGCCAACACCTCACAATTGGGGCCTGAACCCCCCCTGGTTTGCTTCTCTATTTTTTTTATATTTTATTTTTCAATTGTTATTTTTATTTGCTTTATTGTTATAAATCAATTGATGATTTTTTATAAAATACAAAAATATACAAAAAATCAGAAAAAAGACAAAATGTAATAAATATTTTTATTTTAATTATTTTCATAAATAAATTGTATAATTGAATTTAGTATAATTAGGGTTTTTGCAATTTTAATTCTTTTTTTAATAAAATCAAAAAAACATAGAATTAGGTAATTGATAATTTTTTCCTTTTAATCTTTTTTCCTTTTTTTTACCATAACATTATTTACTTATTTTATTTTCATAATTAACTTGTAAATTAATTAGGGTTTCATTTAGTTAAAAATTTCAATATTTTCTTAATAAACTTAAAAATAATTAGAACTAGGTTTAACATTTTATTTTAGCTTGTTTTAATTAATTCTTTTTTTTCTATTAAATCTAAAAAACATAAAAATACCAAAAACACTTTCTTTTAATTTTAACTTTAATTCCTTATTAACTTTAAATTTTGCAAAAGGGTCCAACGCCCACGTTTTTTTAATTCTCTTATTTCGCGTATTTATTTTATTGCTTAAATAATTATGTATCTCTCCCAAAGCGTTGTAACTTAACTTCTCGCACTTTTATTTCTTTTGCTTTATTTACTTTCCGTCAAATCGGGTCCGGTTTAATTTTGGCGATGTGGACCCGCGCCATTTGTAATAGTTTAGAATTTACTTTTTCCGCAAATATTAACTGTTAACAAAAAAGCATGCAAGAATGAATGGCCTTAAAAATAAAATCAAGCGTAGATCACAACAAACATGACAAGACAAATACAAATGAAAACGACACACGAATCGCACACACCACCCCTAGGGTACGCCTCACTGTTGCCTTGCCTCGAAAGGTGATCGTCGAGTAGAGGATGTCTTAGTAAGTCCTCATGATCCGAGAACCTGGCATGAGGGTAGCTTCTAAGGTGTCTTCCCATTGCTCTGGTGATCACCATGTCCCGAACCTTCGAATTGACCCGAACACCTCCAACGGTGGTGCTACCTACCTCTCAATGGTGGGATGGCACTACTTTAAAGGACATCTACACAGACGAATTCCTTAGGGTAGGTAGACGACTCTAGATACTTGCTCTAAATTTCAAAACAAAACAAAATACTTTTCACACCAACACATTTTCAAAAAGCTTTCGAAAGCAATTTTTCAAACACTCTTGAGGACTGATACAAGAGTCGAACTGGAATTTTCAAAGAAACTTTTTAAAACCCACAGTTGAAAAGCAAACAAACCATTTTTGAAAACACAATGAGCAAGTATCTAAGAGCCCATGGATAACCATGGATAGAAAGGGTGCTAACACCTTCCCTTTCTATAATCTACCTCCCGAACCGAGAGCAATCTCTTTAAGGAATTTTTCTGTGCTTTTGTCCTTTCCATTTGGAGAAAATAAAAGACGGTGGCGACTCTTGCTTCCGCGACATTTCGCGAACCAGCGTTAAACAGTCAGTTCCAGATCCACCGATCACAGAACTGGCGACTCTGCTGGGGACTTAAATTTAAAAGTGAGGTGTACCTTAGGACTAGGATCACTGTGTTTTCAATTGTTTTCTTTGCTTGCTTTAAATTGTGGGACTGTCTTGGGAGTTCTATAGATCCTAACCCGGATCTGGGGATACCATTCTTAGAAAGTAGCAACAAGGCTGTGAGGGAACTGTGCGGGGTATACCGACATGGTTGAAACAGTCTGCTACGTTGATGTGGCACTTTGGTGTGTACCGGTAACCCTTGAGTTCAGTCAAGGAGAGTACGGGGCCTCCGCATGGTGTCGTGAAGCATCAACAGACCTTAGGAACCTTAATTGAACCATCCTGGCCTCTTTAGGGTAGTGAGATAACTGACTTTGGTGCAGTCCGAGGTTGGTTGATACTCGATACTACACTCAATTGAGGGTTGCTTTCCTGGAATATTCCGGTCGCCAGTTCAGTGGCTAAATCGAAACGATGAACAATGAAAGCAATCCCGTGATATTGGGAACCTTAGAACCCAGTTACTTTTGATTAGGACAGGTTGAACCCACCAACTTCAAGAGGGTAATACCTAGACCTCATGCTGGCCTAAACCCTAAGGGCTCTTTTGTGTGACTTGTGTGCCTTCGTACTTGACTATCCGCGTGCCTGTTACCTGACACTTGTTTCTTGCAGGTTTTGTTTATAGTCCTTAATTAGGACTCATAACATGGTTTACTAAGTTCTTTGCAGGTCTTGTTTATAGTCCTTAACTAGGACTCATGACAGGGTTTACCAAATTTCTTGCAGGTGTTGTTTATAGTCCTTAACTGGGACTCATAACAGGGTTTACTAGATCTCTCGTGGGTTGTTTATAGTCCTTAATTGGGACTCATAACAAAGTATACTGAATTTCTTGCAGGGTTTGTTTATAGTCCTTAATCGGGACTCATAACAGGGTTTACCTACATCACCCCATGCATAGCATGACATCATACCATTGCATACATCCTAACCCATTTCAAGGACCTCAAGGGCTTGTGATACAGGTCATGGTGAAGCTATTATCCCAGCAAGGGGCAAAGAAGATTTATTTTCCTCTAGACAAAGTTGTCAGGGGCTATGACCCACTGGATATGGTGAGCCTTTGACCCTTGACGAAGGACTCTCAACAAAATGAAGTCCTTACAATCCAGCTACCGGTTCTAAATACTAACAAAGTTTCTCTGTTTACCCCGCGAGGTCCTTGAAAACATTACATGCATGTCATACATCTCATTGCATTGCAGGTATCCCTTTGACAGGTTGCTTACCCTTCTCCGCTGTTTATTTCAGCCGATCGTCATGAATCCTGAATCATCAGCCGAGCAGACTATCAAGGACCTCCAGGCTCAGAATGCCCAGTTCCAAGAGCTGATCATGAATTTGACTCAGGGGCAACAAGATCTGAAGGCTTTGCTCTTGAAGAAAGAAAAGAAGAAGAAGAGGAATGTTTTGTTCAGCCCTAGACGCAGATCTGGGAATACACCGCAGACTGAAACTGAGAGGACAACCCCATCTGTGAGGGAAAGCAGTCACCATGAGAGAAAGGTGTCTAGTCTAGTGGTCTCCGACAACGAGACAGATTTCAACGACGAACAATACCCTCCGGCTGAGGACAAGTACAAACAGTTGGAGGATAGGTTGAAGGCTATGGAGGTTCAACAGGTACCTGGGCTGGATTTCGGAGATCTGGGTCTGTCAACTGGTGTGATTATTCCTGGGAAGTTCAAAGCACCATCCTTTACCAAGTATGACGGGGCGTCTTGTCCCAAGCTGCATCTAAGGTCCTATGTTCGGAAAATTCAGCCGTACTCTGCGGATAAGAATTTGTGGATCCACTTCTTCCAGGAGAGTCTTTCAGGGACTCATCTCGAATGGTTCTATCAGCTGGATGGGACCAAGGTTCGTAACTGGGAGGAGTTGGCTACTGCTTTCTACAAGCAGTATCAATATAATGCCGACCTTGCTCCTACGCATACCCAACTCCAGGGTATGTCGTTAGGATCAAGTGAAGGTTTTAAAGAGTACGCGCAAAAATGGAGGGATCTTGCTGGAAGGGTACAGCCACCTCTGACTGATCGGGAACTTGTCGATATGTTCTTGGGGACCCTGTCTGGTCCGTTCTACAACCACCTAATTGGGAACTCGTCTGCTGGATTCACAGATCTTATCTTGACTGGAGAGCGAATAGAAGCTGGCATCCGGTCTGGGAAAATTCAAGAGGCTGCACCTTCGGACAAAAAGCCTCATCATGGAAAGAAAGAATCCAATGCCGTGCACGGTAAAAAGAGCCGTCATGAGATAGGGGCAATCCAGATCTCCAATCCGGGACCTGCTCAACAAGGACAGGGGCAGCAGCGAAAGGAGAAACGACAGTATACCAAACTCAACATGTCGCTGGATCAAGCACTGCAACAAATGTTGAAGGCAGGGCTGATCACCTTAAGGGCTCCTCTTCGGAATCCGAACACTTCTGCTCCCAACTATCATCCCAACGATAGGTGCGCATATCATTCTGATAGTCCGGGGCATACTACGGACAACTGCTGGCCTCTCAAGAACAAAATTCAAGATATGATTGACGCCGGGGAGATTCAGTTTGAAGTGCCTGAGACTCCGAACATAATCACTGCTCCGTTACCCAATCATTGAAGGCTTTTGTTTATGTGAATTTTTGAGTTGTATTTTTCTTTGCTTATACAAACAATTAATGTCATAGCAAACTCTTTTATTCTATCAATGCATCGCATATGTCTGTTTTGGGAATTAATACAATTATTTTTATTATATTCTTTTCATATTTTTTCTGATGTCAACTCTCGGTTAATAATTCTGAGCCTCTTGAGGGAGGATGACGAAAACGATACCATGATCATTACAGTATGCTTTTGAACAGACCCTGCTGATGAGGTACATGCATTGTTTCAAATCCTAAACACTGGAGTTATAAGGAAGATAATCCCTCGTCAACCCCTCTGAGCCAAAGAAGTAGGAGTTTTTATTTTCGTAAATTGAAACCCTTAATCATAACCCGGGGCAGGGTAGTCTTCTCAGTTGATCCAAGTGCACAATGAATGGCACCAAATGAGTTTTTCCAAAAACAAAAGACAGTGATGGTTCCGAACAATCATAAGGACAGGCAGTCATTATCAAAAAAAATCATAAAATAAAAACCCATTAAGTCAAAACCCATGAAGGAGACTTACAAAACTGGGGCACCCCGCTGACTGTAATTCCAAAAAAGGAAACAGTTCAGGCAAAAAAAGAAAGGGATAACAAAATCAGACAAGAAAGAGGTCTTACAAACCCTCAACAAAAAGGAATGACTGCCTATTCAAAATAAGTTATCAACATCTGAACCATTATTGGAACATCAAAGCAAAGACTCGAGCAAGGTCTAATGCACGATCAACTGAGTTTAGGTTTGGAGAACATCACGAAGAGCGGGTGGGTACAAATAATTTGAGCCTTTATCCTTTGTTTCTTAAACCGTGAACCAGGCCACGTTATAACCCTCGAAAGTCCTAGCTGAAGCACGGGTTAGCTCGAAAGCATACTGTCACGAAAGGTATCCTGACTCCTTAAGGCCTACGGTAAATACGGAGTTGACATCATGTTTTACAAACATTCACTTGTTTTATGGAAAAAGAATGCATTTTCAAAATCTTCAAGACAGACATAAGCTTTGCATTTTTAACATAACTTTGTTTGCATGTGACTTTTTGTTTGAGCAGCATAGAAATTCGCATGACGAAAGTCTAATGAACAAGAGTATCTCCAATCCAGGGGCACGGCATGATCATGGTCTATCATCTGGGGCAGCCCAGTCAAGATCCAGAGAATCTCTCAAAAGCCAAAAAGCCTGGGGCAAATCTCTGCCTGAATCACTTGGGGCACTCCAGCAACAAATCTTGCATGACTAAACATCTTCTGGTGGTACGACAAAACACCGTGACAGGGGAACCTCCCTACATCCTGAGAGCATGGACATAGTCGGAAAAAATACTACGCAAAATCAAAGACCCGCTAGGTTGACGCACCTAGGCAAAAATAAGGGCTTCCCGGCGAACCAAAAGGGTTCGGGCAAAATGAAGGGAGGAAATGAAAAATCTGTACACCCGGCAAGTCGAAAACCTGAAAAGGCGGCTTGAGCAAAAATGGGTATCCCGGTGGACTGAAAACCCGAAAGGGCGGTCCAGGCAAAAGTTAGGGATTAAAGCGTACGACTATGTCCTGCCATCTGCCCACCAGAAGAAGGTTTGTCCATCAATAACTATCAGTACCCCACAAATGCCTCCCCCACAGAAACAGGGGCAATAAAGGGTGGTTTAAGCAATCTGATTGTTCTATCCTCCAAGGTACCAGGGTAGGTTCCATTGAAGAGCATAACCAATAGAGCGCAATACTTCCCCAGGAGAGTCCAATCCATCTTCCCCAGGAAAGTTGGGATCCATCTCCCCAAGCAATAACCTTATCCCCTCGCAAAACACGAACGCGTCGTCCGGCTTGATTTAAAGAGTTATTTCCTCAATAGGATATAACTGGGTTATCCTCAGCCAAAAGCCGCGGAAGGAGCGTCGTCGACTAAGTCTTCTTACACCAGCGGAGTCTATCAATACTTCCAACATAACAACGGTATCCCCAGCAAGTTATCAACTTCAGCAAGGCATCCCTATCCCCACAGAGTATTGCTTCTCAGCATGGTCGCTAGAGTATCTTTTCTCCCCGCAGAATCTTCCATTTGCCAGGTTTTATTCCGCAACGGAGTCATCTTCTCCTACCGGTATTCTTGCAACTATCATCCCCAGCGGAAGCAAAACCTATTCTTCAACGTCAGCCCAGGAGTGGCTTCCCGGCACCCGTCAAGGATTTACTTTCTTAGACAAATACATTCATAAACATCACATCTTCATACATTATAGCATGCATATGCATCATACTACACAAATCTCATTAATTTTGAAAACATACAGTTCATGCATCATGATTTTGCATACAATTATGTTTTGCCTTTTCAGGAAAAAGATCAATACAAAAATGATTACTATCAACTATCGCAATTCTTTCTAGATATAGTTTCGGATATGATCCAGATATGGTGACGTTCTGATGCTGCTTCCAGATTTCCTTCTAGATATAGTTTCGGATATGATCCAGAGATGGTGACGTTCTGATGCTGCTTCCAGATACCCTTCTAGATATAGTTTCGGATATGATCCAGATATGGTGACGTTCTGATGCTGCTTCCAGAATTCCTTCTAGATATAGTTTCAGATATGACCCAGATATGGTGACGTTCTGATACTGCTTCCAGATATCCTTCTAGATATAGTTTCGGATATGATCCAGATATGGTGATGTTCTGATGCTGCTTCCAGATTTCCTTCTAGATATAGTTTCAGATATGATCCAGATATGGTGACGTTCTGATGCTGCTTCCAGAGTTCCTTCTAGATATAGTTTCAGATATGACCCAGAAATGGTGACGTTCTGATGCTGCTTCCAGATTTCCCTCCAGATATAGTTCGGATGTGACCCAGGCATGGCGACGTTCTGACACTTATTCCAGTCAAAGACCTCCTCTAGTCCAGCTAAATCGACTCCCAACAGATTTTTCTGATAAAGACTCAGCAGAAGTTAGGGTCCCCTCTCCGGCAAGTGCGTGAGGTGGTAATTCCTTTTTCAAAATGTTTCCCTCTCTGACGATGAGTGTGAGGTGATAGTATCCTATGGTCCCCTCTCCGACAAGTGCGTGAGGTGGTAATTCCTTTTTCAGATGTTTCCCTCTCCGACGGTGAGTGAGGTGATAGTCTCCTATGGTCCCCTCTCCGACAAGTGCGTGAGGTGGTAAGTCCTTTTTCAGATGTTTCCCTCTCCGACGATGAGTGTGAGGTGATAGTCTCCTATGGTCCCCTCTCCGACAAGTGCGTGAGGTGGTAATTCCTTCTTCAGATGTTTCCCTCTCCGACGATGAGTGTGAGGGGATAGTCTTCTATGGTTCCCTCTCCGACGGTGTGTGAGGTAGCAAGTCCTTTTCAGATGTTCCCCTCTCCGACGATGAGTGTGAGGTGACAATTCCTTTTCCTATGATTCCCTCTCTGACGGCGAGTGAGGTGATTCCCTTTCAGATTATAATTTTCTATGGTTCTCTTCCCGATATTGCGAAGATGGTATTTCCCACCAAGATTCTCTCAACGAGCGTTGTTGAAGTTAAAGTCGCCCAAGGTTCTCTTACCATTCATGCTAAGGCAGCAACCATACCTGGTTCATTCATCATCTTTTGAAGCTCCAGATCCAGCTCCTGTAACCAGTCAGGACACATCTATACCAAGCATCTGAAAATCAGCTCCTGCAACGTGTCAGGTACTCATTTGTTCTTTTGCAGGTATGCAGGTACTCGCTAAGGAATCTCCTACGCAATCAACATCCAGATGGCATCTATAAGCCCATCATCCTATTCATCAACCTCCCAATGGCATCTATAAGCCCATTCCACCATCACTGCTACTATGTGAGCGCAAATTTCTGGGCACTCTAGTGTTCAATCATCTTCTACCCTCGGATTACGAAAGGCACGTCCGCCAATCTGCATCCTCAGGTCTAAGAAGATTGAACAGGGGCAACTGTTGCACCCCAAAATTTTCCCTCCCATATTCTCCAGGAAATTGCCAAGTCAAGCTGCAAAACTCCCCAAAGGTTGCACAGTCCAACTGTCTCCTGCACAGTCAAAACTAGGGTTTGGGTTCTGATCAAGAAAAGGAAGTTTTCAAAGGCCCAATCAAGTCTCATATGCTTACAAAGATGGTCAAGCATCCTCATATCAAGTTTCAAGGCATTCAGCTCAAAATTGCACAGTCAAAACCCTAAATTGCACTACAGTCAACTGTAGGGGCAAAATGGTCATTTGACAGTCAAAAGTTCAAATTTTTGGTCAACATATCATTTTGAAGCCACAAACATCATTTGATCAATGCTTGATCATGATTCTCAAAATTTGGCTCAGAAATCATCAAGATGCAAAAGTTTCCTTATTTGGACAGCTGAAAAAGTCAACTGAAATTGACCAGGGCATAACTTTCACATGGATTATCAGAAAAATTCCATCCAATGCTCATTTTGAAGAGAAGGACATTTCCTACAACTCATCTTCATATTTCAAGTCCAAGAAATGCTCTCACAAAAAGTTATCAATTTCAACATTATAGGTCATTTTCAAAAGTCAACAAAAAGGGACTTTAAGTCAAAGGCCATAACTTGAGATTGGTAAATCAAAATGACATGGGACCAAAGGCATTGGTTAGAGGACTCAAAGACCTTTCCAAAATGTCCAAGAACATGTGAAAAGCTTAAAAATTGAGCAAGTTATGCCTTGTGGAAGTTGGGAAATTTTTAGGAATTTTGAAAAGTCAACTTTACTTCAAATGACCTAAATTTGCTAATGGGCCCATTTTTCTTCCATGATTCATCATTCCAAGCATGTGCACGACCACTTGGCCCAAAGGGAAGTATTTTCTCACTTTTATTTATTTATTTGAGTTTTTATTTATATTAATTCAATTAAATCAATTAAATATGTGAAAAAATATTTAACCTAACAAAACCAATCTTTTTATACATGTTTTGGCTTCTATAATTCGTGCATATGCAAATGTGGAAAGTTTTGGTTTGATTTGAGCATGATTGAACAAAGAACACATGAAAAAAAGATTCAAAAAGATCCTTGAAATCAAATATTCAAAATCCATAATTATGAGAGATTTGATTGAGTTTTTTAACCTAACTGCTTCACTACATAACCAGGGACCTAAACCTAATTGTATGGGACTGAAAGCTGCGCTCTAGAACACATTGAAAGCTTGGAAAATTCACCAAAAAATACAAAACTGAAAACCACTTTAGAGATTGATTCAAGGCATAATTCATAATCCAACAGCTTCCTCAAGCATTCCTGAATGCATTGCAATCACAAACGTCCATTCAAAAGCCAAGAACTGGTATATCGAGCATGAACTGTACATGAAAAATTCCATAATCGTATATCCTATTCTAAGCATTTTTACTGCATTATTTTCATGGAATCATGTTCCTTATGAAGTTCTGAGACTAACCATTATGTTTAATTGAATGTTTATGCTACATACACGATTATGCCATAACTGGTTTTCTAGGGTTTTCAGAGTTTTGATTTGGGGTTTTTCACCCAAGGAAAAATTAGGACTCCAGGCCACCACCATTGCAATCATCACGCTTGGACGAAGAGATTCATATATTCGCGCTCAATTTATGGAGCCCTGAATCCTATTCGCTATTTTTTGATATGTCCTCTATAGCAACGGGTTAAAACCGTTGCTCTTTGTTTTTATGTTTCAGAAAATAAAAAAAGACAACGAAGAAGAAGGCTCGGTGGCAAGACGTGACTGGCTTATTCAAATTTCGCGCGCTGGATCCACTAACGCGTTTATTCTTCTTTCATTATTTATGTGTTATAGTATATTAACAACGCGCGATTGGATCAGATGGCAAACGACAACGCTGGTAACACGTATGACCTGGGTTCGATCCCAGGTCTTCGTTCTTTCCATTTATTTTTCCCAATTAAGCGTTCATGTGCAGGCTCAGGGATGTGGTCCACCATACACTCACCAAATCTAGCTGGCCACGTGGTTATCTTCAGCAATCCAAGGGTGGAGAATTGATGGACACCCTCAACCCTAGTCAATGTGCCATAAAATGCTTGGAAAAGTCAGCGAATTTCAAAGGCAAATGGGCCAGAATGCTAAGGCCAACACCTCACAATTGGGGCCTGAACCCCCCCTGGTTTGCTTCTCTATTTTTTTTATATTTTATTTTTCAATTGTTATTTTTATTTGCTTTATTGTTATAAATCAATTGATGATTTTTTATAAAATACAAAAATATACAAAAAATCAGAAAAAAGACAAAATGTAATAAATATTTTTATTTTAATTATTTTCATAAATAAATTGTATAATTGAATTTAGTATAATTAGGGTTTTTGCAATTTTAATTCTTTTTTTAATAAAATCAAAAAAACATAGAATTAGGTAATTGATAATTTTTTCCTTTTAATCTTTTTTCCTTTTTTTTACCATAACATTATTTACTTATTTTATTTTCATAATTAACTTGTAAATTAATTAGGGTTTCATTTAGTTAAAAATTTCAATATTTTCTTAATAAACTTAAAAATAATTAGAACTAGGTTTAACATTTTATTTTAGCTTGTTTTAATTAATTCTTTTTTTTTCTATTAAATCTAAAAAACATAAAAATACCAAAAACATTTTCTTTTAATTTTAACTTTAATTCCTTATTAACTTTAAATTTTGCAAAAGGGTCCAACGCCCACGTTTTTTTAATTCTCTTATTTCGCGTATTTATTTTATTGCTTAAATAATTATGTATCTCTCCCAAAGCGTTGTAACTTAACTTCTCGCACTTTTATTTCTTTTGCTTTATTTACTTTCCGTCAAATCGGGTCCGGTTTAATTTTGGCGATGTGGACCCGCGCCATTTGTAATAGTTTAGAATTTACTTTTTCCGCAAATATTAACTGTTAACAAAAAAGCATGCAAGAATGAATGGCCTTAAAAATAAAATCAAGCGTAGATCACAACAAACATGACAAGACAAATACAAATGAAAACGACACACGAATCGCACACACCACCCCTAGGGTACGCCTCACTGTTGCCTTGCCTCGAAAGGTGATCGTCGAGTAGAGGATGTCTTAGTAAGTCCTCATGATCCGGGAACCTGGCATGAGGGTAGCTTCTAAGGTGTCTTCCCATTGCTCTGGTGATCACCATGTCCCGAACCTTCGAATTGACCCGAACACCTCCAACGGTGGTGCTACCTACCTCTCAATGGTGGGATGGCACTACTTTAAAGGACATCTACACAGACGAATTCCTTAGGGTAGGTAGACGACTCTAGATACTTGCTCTAAATTTCAAAACAAAACAAAATACTTTTCACACCAACACATTTTCAAAAAGCTTTCGAAAGCAATTTTTCAAACACTCTTGAGGACTGATACAAGAGTCGAACTGGAATTTTCAAAGAAACTTTTTAAAACCCACAGTTGAAAAGCAAACAAACCATTTTTGAAAACACAATGAGCAAGTATCTAAGAGCCCATGGATAACCATGGATAGAAAGGGTGCTAACACCTTCCCTTTCTATAATCTACCTCCCGAACCGAGAGCAATCTCTTTAAGGAATTTTTCTGTGCTTTTGTCCTTTCCATTTGGAGAAAATAAAAGAAGGTGGCGACTCTTGCTTCCGCGACATTTCGCGAACCAGCGTTAAATAGTCAGTTCCAGATCCACCGATCACACCAACAATTATTATAGTAACCTTAAAAGTGATTAATCGTCCTTTTTGGGGAAATCTGATAACATTGAGGTTATCCCTATAACATCTAAGGTAAACTCACGATCATATAAACATACTCCAAATCCACCATTTGGAACCTAAACTCCCTAATCGATTCATAAAATTGGGGACCTAAATCTTTTCTAACAAGGTTCAATCCTAAGGGTATCGATCCCTAATAACATCTAACAATTGGGGTTTCTCCCTATGATTATCCAAATCAACCGTACCTAAACCCATAAGCAAAAGTAAATCGAGTAGTAGCCCCCCTTACCTTATCAAATTGCAGCTTGAGTTCTTCGAGCGATGTTCTTCGTTCTTCGTACCTTCAGAGCTCAGCTTCCCAATTCCCAAATTCTGTGTTATCGTGAATAATGAGAAAAATAGCTTGAGTTCCAAAACACATCCTTATTCCTTTTGCACCCCCACTCTTTACTAACAACATCCAAGCCCAATAACTTAAAAACCCAATATTCCTTATTTCTTTTATTTTCTTCAAATATTCCAAAATAAATAATTTCTTTTTATTTTATTAATTCTAATAAAATAATTTCCCAATTAAATAAATCAAGTAATTAAAAACTGGGTGTTACAACTCTCCCCCACTAAAAGAGTTTTCGTCCTCGAAAACATACCTTAGACGAACAGTTCCGGATAAGCCGCTTTCATCTGGCTCTCCAGCTCCCAAGTGATATTTCCATCTGCTGGACCTCCCCAAGCAACCTTCACTAATGCTATCTCTTTACCCCTTAACTGTTTCACTTCCGGATCTTCTATCCTCATAGGCAATGTTTCTACTGTCAGGTTATCTCTCACCTGTACATCATCTATTTGGATTACATGAGATGGGTCTGGAATGTATCTCCTCAATTGAGAAACATGAAAAACATCGTGCAAATTCGCAAGTCTCGGAGGTAAAGCAATACGATAAGCAACTTCTCCAACTCTTTCTGAAATCTGAAACAGACCAATAAAACACGGAGTCAACTTCTTAGATTTCAACGCTCGACCAATACCCGTCATCGGAGTAACTCTCATAAACACATGATCTCCAGCACTGAATTCTAAATTCTTTCTCCTCTTATCATGATAACTTTTCTGACGACTCTGAGAAGCTCTCATCTTCCCTTGAATTAACTTGATCTTTTCAGTAGTCTGCTGAACAATCTCTGGCCCAATTACTGAACTCTCTCCAGATTCATACCAACACAAAGGCGTTCTACACCGCCTACCATACAATGCCTCAAACGGAGCCATACCAATACTCGAATGGTAACTATTGTTATAAGTAAATTCAATCAATGGCAAATAGCTATCCCAAGCTCCACCCTTCTCTAAAACACAAGCACACAATAAATCTTCTAACGATTGAATCGTCCTCTCCGTTTGTCCATCAGTCTGAGGATGATAAGCTGAACTCAACCTCAATTTAGTACCCAAAGCCTTCTGCAATCCTTCCCAAAATTTCGAAGTGAATCTCGGATCTCTATCTGACACAATACTAGAAGGAACTCCATGCAAACTCACTATTTTCTCAATATATAACTGTGCCAATCTCTCCATTGAGTAATCCATTCGCACCGGTATAAAATGGGCAGACTTAGTCAATCTATCCACCACAACCCATATCGCTTCACAATTCTTAGGAGTCCTCGGCAACCCGGATACGAAATCCATAGAAATACTATCCCACTTCCATTCTGGAATAAACATCGGTTACATAAATCCATACGGCTTCTGATGCTCAATCTTTGATTTCTGAAAGATTAAACATGCGTACACAAATCCAGCTATTTCCTTTTTCATTCCCGGCCACCAAAACAATTTCTTCAAATCATGATACATTTTCGTGGCACCCGGATGAATACTCATCCCATTGCGATGTCCTTCCTCTAATATACTCTTCTTGATTTCTGCAACATCAGGAACACAAACTCTATCGCCAAATCTTATAACATCATTTTCATCAATTCTAAACTCACCTCCTTGACCTTGGTTGATCAATGTCAATTTATCAACTAAATTAACATCGGATTTCTGCCCGATCCTGATCTCTTCTAGAATACCACTAGTAAGTTTCAACATACCCAAACGAACACACTTCGGAGTACTTTCACAATTTAAACTCAAATCTCGGAATTGTTCAATTAAATCCAACTCGCGAACCATCATCATAGACATATGCAAGGATTTCCTGCTCAAAGCATCTGCAACCACATTTGCCTTACCAGGATGGTAATTCAAACCAAAATCATAATCTTTGAGAAATTCCAACCACCTTCTTTGCCTCATATTGAGCTCTTTCTGATCGAAAAGGTACTTCAAACTCTTATGATCACTATACACTTCAAATCTCGAACCATACAAATAATGTCTCCACAATTTCAAGACAAACACAACTGCTGCCAACTCTAAGTCATGAGTAGGATAGTTCCTTTCATGAACCTTCAACTGTCTCGAAGCATACACAACTACCTGTTGATTCTGCATTAAAACACCACCTAAGCCCAACAGAGATGCATCACAATAGACCACAAAAGATTCCACCGGATTCGGCAAAATCAGAATAGGAGCACTAGTCAATCTCCGCTTCAATTCTCGGAAACCTTTCTCACAATCAGAATCCCAAATAAACGCTTGTCCTTTACGAGTCAACTTCGTCAACGGCAATGCTAACTTTGAGAATCCTTCGATAAACTTTCTGTAATAACCTGCAAGACCAAGAAAACTTCTGATTTCAGAAACAGTCTTCGGCGCTTCCCACTGAGATACTGCTTCTACTTTTGTAGGATCCACTGCAATACCATTCTTAGAAATCACATGTCCAAGAAAACTAACGTCATTCAGCCAGAACTCACATTTGGACAACTTTGCGTACAATTTCTTATCCTTCAACAACTCTAACACAATTCTGAGATGTTCCGCATGCTCTTCGTCATTCTTGGAATAAATCAGAATGTCATCAATAAAAACCACAACAAACTTATCCAGATACGGATGAAAAATCCTGTTCATATATTCCATGAAAACACCAGGTGCATTAGTAACTCCGAACGGCATAACAGAATATTCATAATGCCCATACCTTGTTCGAAAAGCAGTCTTTTGAATATCTTCCGCTTTCACACGAATCTGATGATATCCTGATCTCAAGTCAATCTTACTAAATACACTGGCTCCAATTAGCTGATCCATTAGATCATCAATCCTCGGTAAAGGATACCGATTCTTAATGGTTACCTTGTTCAATTGCCTGTAATCAACACACAGTCTCATAGAACCTTCTTTCTTCTTAACCAACAATACCGGAGCACCCCAAGGCGAAACACTTGGACGAATAAACTTCTTCTCCAGTAGATCTTCCAATTGACTCTTCAATTCAACCAACTCAGATGCAGACATACGATATGGTGCCATCGACACCGGTCTCGTACCAGGAATCAAATCTATAGAGAATTCCACTTCTCTCTCAGGAGGTAACTCACCAACATCATCAGGAAAGACTTCTGGAAAATCACACACCACTGGCAATTCGCCACTCCTGACCTTTCCTGTTGCATCTAACGAAGCAAGTAACATAAACACCTTAGCACCGTCTTCCATTGCTTCTTGTACCTGCCTAGCAGTCATAGTCAAATTCTCGACGCCAACTGCCTCTGGGAAAATCACCGTCTTAGCAAAACAGTTCAGATGAACCCGGTTGACTTCCAACCAGTTCATCCCAAGGATAATATCAATTTGTTCAAGCGGTAGGCACACTAAATCCATACCGAAACCTCTACCAAAAATCTCCATAGGACAATTCCTACATACAAGTGAAGTTGTCACTGAACCCGATGCAGGAGTATCAACAACCATGCTACCTCGCATACCAGATATTTCCAGTTTCAACCTCTCAGCACAATCCAAAGAAATGAAAGAATGAGTTGCACCAGTATCAATAATTGCAACTAAAGGTGTGCCATGAATAAAACACGTACCTTTAATCAATCGATCCTCTGGAGTAGTCTCAGATCCAGACAAAGCGAACACTTTTCCACCTGACTGATCCTTCTTAGGCTTAGGACACTGCGGACGAATGTGACCTTCTTCGCCATAATTATAACAAGTGACAGACTTCCCTTTGCAATCAATAGACAAATGACCAGTCTTTCCACATTTATAGCACTTCTTCTCATCACTCTTGCAATCCCGAATATGATGACCAAACTCACCACACCTGTAGCATCTGATAGGAGCCTTAGAATCTCCCCCACTAGGCCTTTTCCAACCACCTGATTTCTGGTTATCTCTACCATATGGCTTGCCACGGTCCATATGTTGCTTTCCTCTTTTATCAACAGCCCCACGAGAGTGAGACGACCTAGTCCTGGTAATATCTTCTTCCAAGATCCTGCTACAATCCACCAGATCAGAAAATCTACGAATACGCTGGTACCTGATTCCCTGCTTAATCTCATCTCGGAGACCATTCTCAAATTTGATACACTTAGAAAATTCTCCAGCCTCATCATTGTTGTAGTGTGCATAATACTTTGCCAGCTCAGTGAACTTAGTAGCATACTCACTAACAGTCAGATTGCCCTGCTTAAGCTCCAAAAACTCAATTTCCTTTCTTCCCCGAACATCTTCAGGAAAGTACCTCCTCAGAAAAGCCCTTCTGAAGTTAGCCCAAGTCAGTGCCTCTCCATCCTGAACCATTTCAGTCCTTGTTGCAACCCACCAGTCGTCGACCTCTTCTGCCAACATATGCGTACCATATCTGACCTTCAGATCTTCCGCACAATCAATCACACGGAAAATCCTTTCGATTTCCTTCAGCCACTTCTGAGCACCTTCAGGGTCATGTGTACCTTTGAACAACGGAGGATTGTTCCTTTGGAAGTTCCCCAATTGCCTATCAGCACCAATCACGCCTCCAGTTGGGTTTCCAGCAAGTACACCAGCTAACATTCCCAAAGCCTCAGCTAGTGCAGCATCATTTCGTCCGTTACCTCTTCCAGCCATATTCCTGGGAATTAAAACATACTCTTCATTAGGATACAGTATCGACAGTGTTACCTTGCACTAGTCGCATACAAAAGGAATGACTGACTCAAGACTCTGGTCGCAACGACCGACTATGCTCTGATACCACTATTGTAACACCCTCTAAAACCCCGAATAAAATTTCGCAAATAATTAAAATCATAATTTCAGAGTACATGTAATAACGAGGATGTCACAACTCTCTTTTAATAAAAAAACAAGTTCCTGTCATGCATAACATAGGAGCAACTCATACATGTTTACACAGCGGAATAATTTAATTAACGAAACCAATGTTATAATATTTTCAAAATCATCAGGGATTAACACCTGGAAAATATCAACATCATATTATAACAAACATAAGGAAATAAACGAGTCTGACTAAAGCAGCTCGACAAACAAGCGTTCCCGGAGTTACAACTACCAGAGCATGACCCGGACAATACTTAAACGGAAATAAACTAGAAACAACGAGCCTTCGCCAAGCACCTGAACGAAGCTCCTCAATTTGAAATATTCAACAGTAAGGGTGAGCATCTCAACTATACATTTGATTATACGTTTATAACAATAAATTTAGAAACCATAAGCATCACCCAAACAGTTAGCATGTTTCATAGTTTACGAAAACCTTTACAATTCATATATTCATAATATATCACTTTCCATACTTATAATTAACATCAAACATCATTAATAATTTAACAGCAATACATGCATACAATCAATTAAATACAACATTGGAAAATCCTCCATTCATGTTATATTCAATATAATGCAACACACCCATGCATGTGGTACCATTTTACCGCCCCATTAAATCTCGGGTCACGGACAACTCACCGTTCCATTATATCGCGGACACGGCTACCACCTCAACGTTCCATTAAATCGCGGACACGTATATTGGCCACCATGTCAATTCCACACAATGGGAATTAACAAATGCAACATGATATGTAAAGTATGTAACACTCAGCATACTATTAACATCAATCAACATATCATGCAACATCAACAACATCAATCATAACAGGATATGGATAGCATGTAATCACTCAGCATACTATTAAACATCAATCATATCAAGTTATATCATAATTCATGCTTGATACATCATCTAAAAGCATGACAATAAAATCCACAATAAAGCACAGAAAACAAAATTCAGAAAATCAACACAGCAGCATCAACACGGGTGCCCGTGTAAATCAACACTGCCCGTGTTGAAATGTGCCCAGAAAACACATTTTTTATCATTACAGGGGATCAACATGGGTGCCCGTGTAAATCAACACGGCCCGTGTTGAAATGTGTCTGGAAAACACATTTTCTGGCAATACAGTGAATCAACACGGGTGCCCGTGTGAAACAACACGGCCCGTGTTGATGAGCGCGGGTCAGATTTTTCCTGAACCTGCAGCAGCTCAGAACAGCAGCCAAACGCGAAAAATACCAGCCAAAACGCGCATTTCGGTACCTAAGGACATCGATTTTGTATAACTCAACATAACACATCAATTCCATAATTTCCAACAATTATTATAGTAACCTTAAAAGTGATTAATCGTCCTTTTTGGGGAAATCTGATAACATTGAGGTTATCCCTATAACATCTAAGGTAAACTCACGATCATATAAACATACTCCAAATCCACCATTTGGAACTTAAACTCCCTAATCGATTCATAAAATTGGGGACCTAAATCTTTTCTAACAAGGTTCAATCCTAAGGGTATCGATCCCTAATAACATCTAACAATTGGGGTTTCTCCCTATGATTATCCAAATCAACCGTACCTAAACCCATAAGCAAAAGTAAATCGAGTAGTAGCCCCCCTTACCTTATCAAATTGCAGCTTGAGTTCTTCGAGCGATGTTCTTCGTTCTTCGTACCTTCAGAGCTCAGCTTCCCAATTCCCAAATTCCGTGTTATCGTGAATAATGAGAAAAATAGCTTGAGTTCCAAAACACATCCTTATTCCTTTTGCACCCCCACTCTTTACTAACAACATCCAAGCCCAATAACTTAAAAACCCAATATTCCTTATTTCTTTTATTTTCTTCAAATATTCCAAAATAAATAATTTCTTTTTATTTTATTAATTCTAATAAAATAATTTCCCAATTAAATAAATCAAGTAATTAAAAACTGGGGTGTTACAACTTGCACAAGCTCAAAATGAAAATGGCAAACTCTGTAAATGGAGTTACAATTGATATTTGAGGTTTGGGATAGCTTGGATGGATGGAATGGAAGGTGTTTGAAGCAACTTGGGGCAAAACGCACGAGCCAAATTAGCTATGGAACTCAAGTTGCAGGTTCTGCCCTGTTTTGCCAAGGGAATGTGATTTCTGGCTATGGGGTGTTTAGGGGCTCAAAACAATCATGTTTCTAGCTCAAAGGGGTGTGTAAAAGATGTTCAAACTGTTTGCATAAGTTTATCTTGGCTGATGTTCAAGTTCTAAGGTTTTTGACAAGTTTCTTGTTTTTGAAGTAAAATGTGGAAGTGATTGTCACAGGCCTGTACAGGCTATCAAATACCTTGTGAACTATGCTCTTGGCCCCTCTAATTTGTGGATTTGTTTTGCTTCCAGAGATCTTGGACCAATGCTCAAGGATTGTGGTTTGACATAAAGCATACTTAAGCAAAAATGGAAATTTGCCTTTTTCTACTTAGGGCTTAATTTTGTGTACAATATCCAAATGACCAAAACAAAAGCTTAGACTGATGGATTTGCATTTAATTATGGAGTGTGAAGTGGTTTAGAGGCTTGTAAACTAGTGTAAGGCATGCTGACTTGAAAATGCAACTTGTATGAACATGAATATGCCATGGATGAAAAGTGAGTTTTTGCCAACTTCAAGCCTTCGATTCTCCCTAACCACAAATGTGTTTGAGGAGTTCTTGGACAATTTAGAAATCTTGCAACATACTCTATAATCCATATTTGAAATGCAACTTGAGATTACAAGTGGAACTATGTGAAAAATGGCTAAGAAGATAGGTCAAAATCCTGCCTAAACTAGGGCAAAACTTCACTAAGTTAAAAGTTTTAGGGACCCTTGTTCCAAAAATCATAACTTGAGAACCTATCTTCTTTTGAGAAAACTTTGTGAATAAAAGTTGTAGAATTTGTTGAGGACTACAACTTTCATGTTGGAGGTTTTGTTTGAATCCATTTGCATCATGGTGAAAATGTTGGGCCAAGTTAGGAAAAATTAAGAAAATTTCATAACTTAGAAAAATTCTAAGTTATGAAATTTTTTCAACTTTAAACCCTAATTTGCAATTTTGGGTTTCTTGATGAACAAGTTTCATATTTTGACACATCTTGATGAAAAATGACCCTTGGCACTTGGTTTTGACCAAAAAGTCAAAGTTTGACTTTTCAGTGTACAGTCAAATTTTGATCAGTTGACTGAAAAATTCATCTGTCAATCCCATGCATTTGAGATCTTTTGAACTTGTTGAATAAGTGAAGATGATGTCATTGAGTCCTTGAGTCCATGGTTGAACCTAATTTTCCATTGGCTAGGTCAAAAATCAGAAATTGCCTTTGTACAGTCAAAACCCTAAAAATGACCATTTTGCCCTTTTGGTGATCTGATCAAATTTCTTGTGGAGTTATGGTCCAAACTTGATCAAATGGTTCATATGAGTTCATAATGTTGATGTGGGTCAAAATTCATGAGGTTTGACTGTAAATTGGCCACAGTTGACTTTTTCCCCAATACAGTTGATTTCTAGGTCAACTGTCCAATTGACTGGGCAAAAATTTGATTCAAGGCTTGAAACTTGGTATGGACAAACTTATGAGTCCAATATGAAGTATGAAAGTCAATTTGAGCATTGAAGGTCCAAAAATCCTTGTGCAAACTCAAACCCTAATTTAGGTCATCAGTGCAAGGAGATGTCTTGAGCAGAGCAAACCCTAGCTTGATCTTGGGTCCAAAGAGCCTTGTGATGAGAAATGTTGATAAAATGAGAGGGAAAATTTTGGGGTACAACACCGGTGCCGAAGAAATACGGAAAAGTTCGCATGTGCGTAGACTATAGGGATCTGAATAGGGAAAGCCCCAAGGATGACTTCCCTTTACCACACATTGACGTCTTGGTCAATTATACTGCTCAACATAAAGTCTTATCATTCATGGATGGCTTCTCAGGCTATAATCAGATAAGGATGGCTCCCGAATACATGGATAAAACCACTTTGATCATGCAATGGGGCACCTTTTTCTACAAGGTCATGTCGTTCAGACCGAAGAATGCAGGGGCAACATATCAAAGGGCTATGGTAGATTTATTTCATGACATGATAAATCATGAAATAAAGGTCTATGGGGATGATATGATTGCCAGATCACAAACTGAAGAGGAACATCTCGATCACCTGTACAAACTATTCGAAAGGTTGAAAAAGTACAATTGAGGTTAAACCCTAACAAGTGCATGTTTGGAGTACGATCTGGAAAACTTCTAGGTTTTGTTGTCAGCAATAAAGGCATTGAAGTTGATCCTGCCAAGGTAAAGGCCATCCAAGAAATTCCAGTCCCTCATTCTGAAAAGGAAGTTAGAGGATTTTTGGGTCGTCTCAATTATATCGCCCGCTTTATATCTCACTTGACTACTACTTGTGAGCCAATCTTCAAACTCTTGAAGAAAGATCAGGTAGTCAGATGGAATGATGAATGCCAAACTGCCTTCGACAAAATCAAAGAATATATACAAGAACCTCTTATTCTCATGCCTCCAGTTGAAGGAAGACCCTTGATCATGTACTTGACAGTACTAGAGAACTCTATGGGGTGTGTTTTGGGCCAACATGACGAGTCTGCCCGAAAAGAGCATGTTATTTATTACCTGAGCAAAAAGTTTACTGACTGTGAAACCAGATATTCACTGCTCGAGAAAACTTTCTACGCTCTGGCATGGGCTGCTCGCCGGCTAAGATAATATATGTTGACTCATACCACCCCGTTGATTTCTAAAATGGACCCAATCAAGTACATCTTCGAGAAACCTGCCCTTTCCGGACAGATAGCCAGATGGAAAATGATTTTGACTAAGTACAACATTCAATACACGAATCAAAAGGCCATCAAAGGAAGCGTACTAGCAGATCATTTTGCCCATCAAGCTGTGGATGATTATCAGTCTATGAACTTCGACTTCCCAGATGAGAACATCATGCTGGTGACCGACTGTGCGAAACCTGGACCGTATGACAGACCTGAACATGGATCCCGATGGACTATGGTCTTCGATGGGGCTTCTGACGCCTTGGGTAACGGGATTGGTGTTGTAATCATCTCTCCCAAAGGTTGCCATACTCCTTTCACTGCCAGACTATGCTTCGATTGCACGAATAATATGGCTGAATACGAAGCGTGCATTTTAGGTATCAAAGCTGCCATTGATTTAAGGATCAAGCATTTGAATGTGTTTGTGGATTCTGCTCTAGTGATCATCCAAGTAAAAGGATACTAGGACACTAAGAACCCTAATCTAATCCCTTACAAGGAACTTGTGCTATCCCTAATTCCCTATTTCCAAGAGATCACCTTTGAGCACTTCCCTAGGGAAGAAAATCAGTTGGCTGACGCTTTGGCAACCATGTCTTTAATGTTCAAGGCCAGATGGGATAACGAAGCCCCTATGATTATAATTGAGAGATTCGACGAACCTGTGCATTGCTGTGAACTTGACACTGACGCGGAAAAGCCATGGTACCATGAGGTGATGATATACCTTGAAGCACAAGAGTATCCAGAGGGAGCATCCATCAACAACAGAAAGTTCTTACGAATATTTTCAACCAAATTCTTCCTAAGTAACGGGATATTGTACAAACGCAACCATGATTCAACTTTACTCTGATGTGTGGACAAGAAGGAGGTAGAGGAAATTATGGAAGATATGCACGATGGTCTCATTGGAACTCACTCAAGTGGACATACGATGGCTAAGAAGATCTTGAGGGTTGGCTACTATTGGTCAACAATAGAGACTGGTTGCCATCAACACTCTAGAACTTGCCACAAATGCCAAATCTATGCTGATAAGGTCCATGTGCCTCCTCTCCCTATAAACGTCATGACCGCTCCATGGCCATTTGCAATGTAGGGCATTGATATGATTGGAGAAATCAAGCCAACCGCTTCCAATGGACATCGCTTCATTCTTGTCGCTATCGACTATTTCACCAAATGGGTCGAAGCCGCCTCGTTTGCCTCAGTCGCCAAGAATGTGGTAACCAGATTCATCAAACACAACCTCATTTGCCGCTATGGTATCCCCGAAAGGATCATCACCAGCAATGGGACTAACCTCAATAATGTTATGATTACTGAGCTTTGCACTCAGTTTAAGATCAAGCATCAAAATTCTTCTCCATATAGACCTAAAATGAATGGCGCAGTCGAAGCGGCCAACAAAAACATTAAGAAGATTATGCAGAAGATGGTAGTAACATACAAGGATTGGCATGATATGTTACTGTTTGCTCTACATGGATACCGTACTTCAGTTAGGACATCAACTGGGGCAACTCCCTTTTCCTTAGTCTATGGCATGGAAGTTGTTTTGCCAATGGAAGTTCAGATTCCCTCTTTAAGGATTATGAATGAAGCAGGCTTAGGCGAAGACGAATGGATTCAAACGAGATTGGACTAGCTGAACTTGATTGATGAGAAGCGACTGGCTGCTGTTTGTCATGGTCAGACGTACCAAAAACGGATGATCAAGGCTTTCAACAAAAAGATCAAGCCTCGAGTATATCAAGTTGGTGACTTGGTGATAAAATGCATCATTCTTCCACAAGGAGACCCCAGAGGCAAATGGACTCCCACCTACGAAGGGCCATTTGTTGTCAAGAGAGTTTTCTCTGGCAGTGTCATGATGCTGACTACCATGGATGGTAAAGACTTCCCACATCCTATAAACGCGGACATAGTTAAAAAATACTATGCGTAAGAGACCCGCTAAGTTGACACGCCTAGGAAAATCCTTGCTGACTACTGTTGGGGATAGAAAATCCTTGGCATCCTGTGGGGATTATCAAAACTTTGACAACTTCTGTGGGGATGTGAGAATCCTTCATAACTTTCTGGGGAAGAATGAGGGTAACTCTGATGATCTCTACCGGGGAATTAAAACCTGGGAGGCTCCAACTGGAGAAAAGAGAAGAAAAATTCGTTCTGCTGGGAAATAACTCTGGGAAGAATACTTATTCCGCCGGGGAAATCAGGAGCTTGGTTTATATGCCAATCTACTAGGGATTCTTGTTTTGTGGAAAACTCCATTGGGAATCGGGGGAAGTTGGATAGTATTCCATCGGGGTTTAAGATTTGAAGTTTTGGACTCCGCTGGGAAAAAAGTTTAGAGTATTCTGGCTCCGCTGGGGATCGGGAGTTTTTAGAAACTTAACTCTAATGGGAATTTTGAAGCTTAACTCTGCTGGGGATATGCATTTTAGGGTTTTAGCTCTGTTGAGGATCTGAATGACATACTATAGGGGATTTCTTCTAGAATAGCCTAAAGACGTTTCCCTATACTTTCGACCTATCAGTAATTATCCTTTCTTATTTTGTTTTATTCGTAAGCAGTGATTATATTCAAATGCATATGCTCATTTAACAAATCATTGGACGTTTTCAAATAAAACATAAGTGTAAAAGGAAAGGAAAGGTAAGCAAATTTATGCACTTTGAAGTATCTTTGTATTAACTTTTATAAGTATCTTTGTACAAAGGAAACAGACATCCTAGTAAGAGAATGTTGTCGAAAAATTGAGAAAAATTTTAGACAAAGAAAGATGGCTATGTGCAACAATTCCATGGGGTTCCTATTCTGCTATAGCCTTCACAACTCTGAGTATCTTATCCATTCGTTGCTTCGTCCGCGGATGAATGGATTGATCAGAAGCTTGGAGTATTGGTCGTAAAGAGATTATCCTTAAAGTGATCCGACGAGGCATGGTCATACGCTTTAATTCCCTAACTTTTTCCTGGACCGCCCTTTCGGATTTTCGATCCACCGGGAAACCCTTTTTTGCCCAAGTCGCCCTTTCGGGTTTTCAACTTTCCGGGTGTACAGATTTTTTATTTATCCCTAATTTTTGCCTGAACCGCCCTTTCGGGTTTTCGATTCACCGGGATGCCCATTTTTGCCCACGCCGCCCTTTCGGGTTTTTAACTTGTTGGGTCGTTTATGCGTAGTATCTTTTGACTATGTCTGCGTTCGCAGGGTGTGGCAGGTCGTCGCCATCCATGGTGGTCAGAATCATTGCCCCACCGGAAAAGATGTTTGAGATCACAAATGGTCCTACATAAGTAAGAGTCCACTTGCCCCTGGGATCACTTTGCGACAAGATGATATGCTTGATTACAAGATCTCCGACTTGATATACCTGACGTCTGACTTTCTTATTGAAAGCCTTGATCATCCGTTTTTGATACGTCTGACCATGACAAACAGCAGTAAGTCGCTTCTCGTCGATCAAATTAAGTTGATCAAGTCGGGTCTGAATCCAATCGTCTTCATTTAAACCAACATCCTTCATAATCCTCAAGGAAGGAATCTGAACTTCCATAGGTAAAACAGCCTCCATGCCATATACCAAAGAAAAGGGGGTTGCCCTAG
The DNA here is from genome assembly GCA_948472305.1 of Vicia faba. Classification (NCBI taxonomy): domain Eukaryota; kingdom Viridiplantae; phylum Streptophyta; class Magnoliopsida; order Fabales; family Fabaceae; genus Vicia; species Vicia faba. The sequence continues at coordinate 1,403,527,957 of OX451738.1, read as the reverse complement.
TTGAAGTACGCGCCGTGGTACGGTATCCGTGCAGAGCAAATGGTAACATCTCATGCCAGTCCTTGTAGGTGACTGTTATCTTTTGAATGATCTTCTTGATATTTTTGTTCGCGCCTTCAACAGCACCGTTCATCTTTGGCCGATAGGCCAATTTCACCTGCACGAGGAAAACCTAAAACGAACCAGAAAAACCTAACAATGGCAAATCTTGATACAATCCATAAAAATGCAATTGAATATTACAGATAGTTTGCAAATGTTCTAAGGATCAATAATCTATGATCGTTTCGCGCTATAAGTAACAGAATGATGCAATTCAATTTCAAAAGTATATCAATATCGTGGATGACTTACAGCGAATTTCAGGGCCTGGAAATGCTTGCTCTTGATTGGTTTTGCTTGCTGGGGATCTCAGGAAGCGATTGGAATGGTTCAAAGTTCCTGAAATTGCCTCTAAATGGGAATTCGTGTTTGCACTTTTTCTTGATTTTTCAAGTTTGTGTTCTCGATGCTGCGCCTCCTTCTAACCCAGTTTTTGGTCTGCCTTCGTTCTATATGTATCAAGGAATGGATTAGGGTTGATAACTGATCTCAATCTTCCTCCATTAATAAATTGGATCTTGATTTGATACACCTTAAAAATCTTTCCAAAAATGGTCTAATTCAATCTTTTTGTACACACCATGCCTTGATACGAATTTGACCTGATGCTAGCTGGACATTAAGACCCGAATCATGTAAAAAATCTTTAGTTTTAAATCAAAAAAAAATCAAAATAAATAATAAAAACGCGATAATGACAAGTGGTAAGGGCTAGAGCTCGTGGACTATGTTGCCAACTCAAAACAAGTGAAAAAGATTGGGCCCATTTGGCAAAAATTGAAGTTTTAGGCATAGTTAACTTTTGGTAATTTTGCAAAAAAGGTCAACTTCACCAATGCATAATTTCCTTAATTTTGACTCTTTGAAGGTGTTCTTGGACTTTTTAGAAAGCTTGAGATGTCCTCTAATCAACCATTTTGGTATCATATCAATTTGATATTCCATGCTCATGTATGAAGCTTTGACAAAAAAGGTGTTTTTGTTGACTTTTCAAAATGACCTATAATGTCCAAATTCATAACTTCTTGTGAGTGCATATTTTGAACTTGGGATATGAATATGGGTTGTAGGGGATTTCATCCTATTCAAAATGAGATTTGTATGGGTCATTTATCATAAAGTATGAGAAAGTTATGCTTGGACAAAGTTGAGTTGACTTTTCCTGCAAAACCCTAATTTAGCAACTTTTAAGTCTTGATGAATTATGAGCAATCCTTGATGAATCATGATCAACCCTTGATAAAATGATGAAATATACTTCAAAATTAGGATGTTGACCAAAAATCTTGAAGTTTGACTGTATGTGGGCCACAGTTGACTTTTGCCCTAGCATAGTCGATTTTTGGGCCTTTGAGCAATTGACTGAGCAAACTTCCTTTGCAAGGCTTGAAACATGATATGGATGATCTTGATAACATATTAAGACATTGGTGAGCATTTGGGATCACTTGGACTCAATTATCTTGATGCACCATGAAACCCTAATTTGAGGTAGACTGCCTTAGGAGAGAGCTTGTCTGGTCAACCCTTGGACTACCTTGAGCAACTTGAGGATCTTTTTTGAAATGTTTTGAGAAATATGGGAGGGCAAATTTTGGGGTACAACAGCTTCCCCTGTTCAATTTTCTTAAACCTGAAGATTTAGATTGGCTTATCTGCCTTTCGTGATCTAAAGGTGGAAGATGATTGAACACTAGAGTGCCCAGAAATTTGCACTCGCATGAAGTGGTAATTTTCTTGTGATGTCGGGAATGGGCTTACATATGCCATTTGGAAATTACTGACGAGGGGATGGGCTTAAAGATGTCATTCGAAGGAGTATCGATCGCATAAGAGATTCCTTAGCGAGAGCTTGTATACCTGTCGTTGAGGAAGATTACGCTGAGGAATGCTGATCCTCGTTGAGAGAAGTAGAATTTTAGGAACTTCGGTCGTCCGTATTCTACTGAGGAACCATCTCTATTGAATTTTAGGAACTTCGGTCGTCTGTATTCTACTGAGGAACCATCTCTGTTGAATTTTAGGAACTTTGGTCGTCCATATTCTATTGAGGAAACATCTCTGTTGAATTTTAGGAACTTCGGTCGTCCGTATTCTAATGAGGAATCATCTTTGTTGAATTTTAGGAACTTCGATCGTCTGTATTCTACTGAGGAAACATCTCTGTTGAATTTTAGGAACTTCGGTCGTCCGTATTCTACTGAGGAATCATCTCTATTGAGTTTTAGGAACTTCGGTTGTCTGTATTCTACTGAGGAATCATATCTGTTGAATTTTAGGACCTTCGGTCGTCCGTATTCTACTGAGGAATCATTTATATTGAAGAGGAAAGTTGAATTTTAGGAGCTTCGGTCGTCCGTTATTCAACTGGGGATTAAACTAATGTTCAGTCGTACCCGGGCTTCACAGCTTGAATTTTGTGAGAATTTGATTGTATCTTTCCTGAAAGGTAAAGGTTAGTTGTATGTAATGCATGATATGTATCAGGCAATGATGTTCTCAAAATAAATGAGACTGTGTTGTATGATGCGTATGTGCACATGCCATGATGTATGGAAATGTGATGTTTTTAACTGGGGAAAATAAATCCCGGATTGCTGCTGGAGAACAGAGTTGAATTCTTCATTTCCACCGGGGATCATGAACGAAGATGATTGTGAGAATAAACCTGCAGGAGAGGATAACTCCGTTGGGGCATAAAATGATGAGGAAATGACTCTGTGGGGAGGACATATTCTGCTAGAGGACCTGTTGATTTGGAGAAATAACCTCGGCTGGGGATGAATCATCATTGTCAGCGATGATAAACTCTGTTGGGGATTGAGTTTCTGTTTGTAAAAGGAATGAACTCCGTTGGGGATGATCTTCTAGTTGCGACTTCATTGGGGATAATCTTTTAGACTCTACTGGGACAGTTTTCCAGACTCTACTGGGGATAATTCTCCAAACTTCTCTGGGGATAATCTTCCAGTGTTGGTGATAGATAAACTTTGCTTGGGGAAAATGTCGCCAACTCATTCGCGGTTGCGAGCCTTAGCCAGGGAGAGTTAACACTACTGTCTTTTTCTTACTCTGCGGGGAGTGAATGTACCTTAGTCATATTCTTCAGCTAAATCTCCCTGTACTTGGTGGACAGAGCAACTGTAAGGTCTGGACAATTCTTATTTTCCCCTGTTCCTGATATTACGAGTAATTGTCTTTTGTTTCGTATGTAAATATTTATGAACAACAATTATTGTCAAATGCATATATCAAAAATGAACATTGGACGTTCTTGCAAAACAAAACAGAAAAAAGAAAAACCATTTGAAATTTATTTGTGAAAATGAATTGTATTGACTTTGAAGTTTGGCCTGTAAATAGGCGTTTTGTACAAGAGGTTGACGTCCTAGTAAGAGAACGCCGCCGAATGATAGAATTTACACAATTTATGAAAAACAAAGAAAAATAGCTATGTGAAAAATCCCACTGGGTTCCAACTCTGCTATTGCCTTTATATCCTCGAGCATCTCATCACTTTGCTACTTGGTTGAGGGTAGATCAGATTGATTAGTGTCGTCCGAGCCTGATAGTTGATACCGAAGTCTGGTCGCAAGGTGATCCAATGAGACATTGTGTTACGCTTTAATCCCTAATTTTTGCCTGGATCGCCCTTTCGGGTTTTCAGTCCACCGGGATACCCTTTTTTGCCCAAGCCGCCTTTTCAGGTTTTCGACTTGCCAGGTGTACAGTTTTTTCATTTTCATCCCTTATTTTTGCCCGAACCCTTTTGGTTCGCCGGGAAGCCCTTATTTTTGCCTAGGCCAGTCGACCTAGCGGGTCTTTGATTATGCATAGTATTTTTTCACTATGTCTGCATTGATGGGGTGAGGAAGGTCGTCACCATCCATGGTGGTTAGAATCATAGCTCCTCCTGAGAAAATGTTCTTAACCATAAATGGCCCTTCGTAAGTAGGGGTCCATTTGCCCCTGGGATCACCTCGTGGCAATATGATGCGCTTGATAACCAGATCCCCGACTTGATACTCTTGTCGTCTGAATTTCTTGTTAAATGCCTTGATCATTCTCTTTTGATACGTCTGACCATGACAAATAGCAGTGAGTCTCTTCTCATCGATTAAGTTCAGTTGATCAAGCCGGGTCTGGATCCAATCATCCTCGTTCAAGCCTGCATCCTTCATAATCCGAAGAGAGGGTATCTGAACTTCAATGGGAAAGACTGCCTCCATACCATATACCAAGGAATAGGTTGTTCCCCTGTTGACGTACGCGTTGAGGTATGGTACCCATGAAGAGCAAATAGTAACATCTCGTGCCAGTCTTTGCATGTCACCGTCATCTTCTGCACAATCTTCTTGATGTTCTTATTAGTCGTTTCAACAACCCCATTCATCTTCGGCCGGTAAGGAGAAGAGTTGTGATGCTGTATCTTGAACTGTTTGCAGAGCTCGGTGATCATCGTATTATTGAGATTTGTACCATTGTTTGTGATGATCCTCTCGGGTACACCATATCGACAGATCAAATTGTGTCGAATAAACTGTGCCACGACGTTCTTGGTCACAGTAGCAAAGGAAGCTGCCTCAACCCACTTTGTAAAGTAATCAATTGCTACCAAGATGAAACGATTCCCGTTGGACGCAGTAGGTCTGATCTCGCCGATCATATCGATGCCCCACATTGCAAAAGGCCAAGAAGATGTCAAGACGTTCAGAGGAACTGGAGGTATGTGCACCTTATCAGCATAGACTTGACACTTATGACAGGTCCGAGAATGCTGATAACAGTCGGCTTCCATGGTAGACCAATAATATCCTGCCCGAAGGATCTTCTTTGCCATGGTATGTCCACTGGAATGAGTCCCGAAAGTACCTTCATGTAACTCTTCCATAATCCTTTCTGCCTCGCTTTTATCCACACATCGCAGTAAGGTTGAATCATGATTACATTTGTAAAGGATACCATTACTGATGAAGAACTTCGCCGCGAACCTCCTCAGAAAATTCTTATCATTAACAGATGCGCCCTCGGGGTACTCTTGAGCCTCAAGATACCTCTTTACCTCGTGAAACCAAGGTTTATATGTTACCTCTTCAGTCTCAATATCATAGCAATGTGCGGGTTCGTCCAACCTTTCAATGGTAATCCGGGGAGCCTCATTGTTCCACCTGACCTTGAACATAGAAGACAACGTAGCTAGCATGTCCGATAACTGAATCTCCTCTCTTGGGAAGTGTTCAAAGGTTATCTCCTCGAAGTGTGGAAGCAACGTCAATACATACTCTTTGTAAGGAATAAGATTTGGGTGCTTCGTATCCCACTCGCCTTTGATATGACTGATCACGAGAGCGGAATCTCCGAACACACTTAAGAACTTATTCCTTAGGTCAATAGCTGCTCGAAGGCCCATGATGCACGCTTCATACTCCACCATGTTGTTGGTGCAGTTGAAACATAGTCGGGCGGTGAATGGAGTATGAGAGCCTTCAGAAGATATGATCATGGCGCCAATGCCATTACCCAAAGCGTTTGAAGCTCCATCAAAGTACATAGACCATCGGGATCCCTCCTCAGGTCCTTCATCCGGTCCAGGTGTTTCACAGTCAGTCACCAACATGGTGTTCTCATCCGAAAACTCGAAATTCATAGACTGGTAACCATCCACTGCCTGATGTGCCAAATGATCTGCCAACACACTTCCCTTTATTGCTTTTGGGGTCGTGTATTAGATGTCATACTCAGTCAAGATCATCTGCCATCTCACTATTCTTCTGGACATGGCAGGCTTTTCGAAGATATACTTGATTAGATCCATCTTCGATATCAATAGAGTGGTGTGAGTCAGCATATACTGTCTCAGCCGGCGAGCAGCCCATGCCAAAGCACAGCAACTTTTCTCAAGCAACGAGTATTGGGTCTCGCAGTCGGTAAACTTTTTTCTAAGGTAGTAAATAGCATGCTCTTTTCGGCCAGACTCGTCATGCTGCCCCATCACACACCCCATCGAATTGTCGAGTACTGTCAAGTATAAGATCAAAGGTCTCCTTTCAATTGGAGGCATCAGAATGGGTGGCTCTTGGAGATATTCTTTGATCCTTTCGAAAGCGGCCTGACATTCGTCGTTCCATCTTACCACTTGATCTTTCTTCAGTAACTTGAAGATTGGCTCGCAAGTAGCAGTCAAATGTGAAATGAACCGGGCAATGTAATTCAAACGTCCCAAAAAGCCTCTGACTTCTTTTTCAGTTCGAGGAGCTAGCATTTCATGTATAGCCTTCACCTTTGCAGGATCCACTTGAATACCTTTATCACTAACGATGAAACCCAGCAGCTTACCAGACCTCACCCCGAAGGTGCACTTATTCGGGTTTAACCTCAGCTTATACAACTTCAACCTGTCGAATAGCTTCTGAAGATGGTCAAGATGTTCTCCTTCAGTTTGAGATCCTGCAATCATGTCGTCAACGTATACTTCAATCTCATGGTGAATCATGTCATGGAACAAAGCGACCATGGCACGCTGATATGTTGCCCCAACATTCTTCAACCCGAAAGGCATGACTTTGTAGCAAAAGGTACCCCACTGTGTGACGAAGGTTGTCTTCTCCATATCCTCGGGAGCCATCTTAATCTGATTGTAACTGGAGAAACCATCCATAAAGGAGAAGACCTTATGTTGTGCGGTGTTGTCAACCAGAACGTCGATATGAGGTAGAGGGAAATCATCCTTGGGGCTTGCCCTGTTCAGATACCTATAGTCAACACACATTCGAACCTTACTGTGATACGGTGGGAAGAACTGACTGTTTTTTGGAATGCTGGTTTGCATTTTGCGTTTGTTTTTGCAAAATGTCGCGGTAAGCAAGAGTCGCCACCGACTTTTATTTTATCCAACAAGGAAAGGAAAAAAGCACAGAAAAAAATCCTTTTTTGAGATTTCTGAGTACGGGGGGTAGATTATAGAAAGGGAAGGTATTAGCACCCTTTCTATCCGTGGTTATCCACGGGCTTTTAGGTACTTGCTCAATTGTTTTCAAAATTGTTTTCTTTGTGCTTATGGGTTTGAAAAAGTTTTTGTTTTGAAAACTTCGATTTAACTCTTGCTTCTGTCCTCAAGAGCGTATGAAGTTGTTGTACCCCAAAATTTTCCCTCTCATTTTATCAACATTTCCCATCACAAGGCTCTTGGGACTCAAGATCAAGCTAGGGTTTGCTCTGCTCAAGACACCTCCTTGCACTGTTGACCTAAATTAGGGTTTGAGTTTGCACAGGTATTTTTGGACCTTCAATGCCCAAATTGACTTTCATACTTCATGTTGGACTCATAAGTTTGTCCATACCAAGTTTCAAGCCTTGAATCAAATTTTTGCCCAGTCAATTGGACAGTTGACCTAGAAATCAGCTAAATTGGGGAAAAAGTCAACTGTGACCAATTTACAGTCAAACCTCATGAATTTTGACCCACATCAACATTATGAACTCATATGAACCATTTGATCAAGTTTGTACCACAAATCCACAAGAAATTTGATCAGATCACCAAAAGGGCAAAATGATCATTTTTAGGGTTTTGACTGTACAAATGCAATTTTTGATTGTTTGACCTAACCAATGGCAAATCAAGTTCAATCATGGACTCAAGGACTCAATGACATTATATTGACCTATTCAACGAGTTCAAAAGATCTCAAATGCATAGGGTTGACAAATGAATTTTTCAGTCAACTGATCAAAATTTGACTGTACACTGAAAAGTCAAACTTTGACTTTTTGGTCAAAATCAAATGCCAAGGGTCATTTTTCATCAAGATATGTCAAATTATGAAACGTTTTCATCAAGAAACCCAAAATTGCAAATTAGGGTTTGAAATTAAAAAAATTTCATAACTTAGAAATTTTCTAAGTTATGAAATTTTCTTAATTTTTCCTAACTTTGCCCCACATTTTCACCATGATGCAAGTGGATTCAAACAAAACTTAAAACATTAAAGTTTTATTCCATCACAAAGTATACAACTTTGATTCATAAAGTTTTCTCAAAAGAAGCTTGGATCTCAAGTTATGATTTTTGGAACAAGGGTCCATAAAACTTTTAACTTAGAGAAATTTTGCCCTAGTTTAGGCAGGATTTTGACCCATCTTCTTGGCCATTTTTCACATAGTTACACTTGTAATCTCAAGTTGAATTTCAAAGATGGATTATATTACATGTTGCAAGCTTTCCAAATTGTCCAAGAACTCCTCAAACACATTTGTGGTTAGGGAGAATCGAATGCTTGAAGTTGGCAAAAACTCACTTTGTAACCATGGCCAATACATGTTCATACAAGTTGCAAAATCTGACCAAACTAGCTTTGTAATTAATTACAGGTCTCTAAACCCTTCAACACTCAAAAATTAAATGCAAACACATTGGTTAGAGGAATTGTTCTGATCAAGGAAGCATTATACAAAGGATTAATCCATTTTTGGCATAAAGGTAGCATTGCCACTTTGATAAAGCATGCTTTCTGTCAAGTTGATTATCTTGAGCCAAGGACCCAATCTTTTGCAGCAAACAAAGTTCACTAATATCAGGCAATTGGTACCAACTCTTAGCAGACCCTAAGCTAGATTGTACAAGCCTTTGCATTGTCAATTCTCACTTTTACTTCAAAAACAAGAAACCTTGCAAAAGGTCAACAACTTACACATCTGATATATTCAACTCTTGCCAACATTTAAAACAAGTTTTGAACATCCCTTGGAGCCATAAACACGATCCATTCATCCCTCAAACACTCTTGAACACCAAAACACCAAAAACTTGCAAAACAGGGCAGTTGCTGCAACTTGAGTGCCATAGCTCATTTTGCTCGTGCATTTTGCTCCTTTCCACTTCAAACACCTTCCATTCAACTCACTCAAGCTATCCCAAACCTCCATTTCCAACGGTAACTCCATTTACAGTGCTCATCATTTCTGTTTTGAAGCTTTGCAGGTTGAGTTCTATAGAGAGATTCAGACCATTTCAAAACAAACTAAGCATTGGGAAAGGACCAGGGAACATCAAGCAAGCTCAAAAGAACCTCAGTCCTCATTGAAAGTTGTTGCATTGCCATATTCGAGCTTGACTGAAACAAGTAAAGTTCAAACTTCTATCTCTCTATTTAGGAAACATTAGGCTTAGGTTTTTGAATAAGAAATGTAGTCTTAATTGCCCTTGAGTTGTACATATGCTTAGAATTCATTTATGTTAACTGAGCTAGGAGTATTTGATAGTTGAACTTTCTGAAAAAACTAGGTCAGAAATTGGGGATGATAAAATTCTCCCTGGTTTCTTAGAGTTAGGTCAAGTGTTTTATATGGTTGAAATCGTTGTTTCAAGCTCTAGAATTTTCATGTTATGAGTTTTTGATTTCAAGCAAAGTACAGAGAGAACAGATTTCAAGGTCAGAAGCGCGCGCGTTTGGTCGTTGGCCAGAGGACAGGGACGAAGGCCATTGGGCTGGGCTTGGCTTGTTGCTACTTTTTGCACCCCTATGCTTGCTTTTCACACCCCCTGGCCCAATTTCTTGTATTTTTATTATTTTTGCATTTTAATTTCATTTCTGACTTTATCATTTTATTTCCAAACATAAAAAATGCTTAAAAAATATTTTCATAATTTTTTACATTTATTTGGTATTTATTTTAATTATTTCTAACATTAAAACATTTTTATATACTTTTATATTATTTGTTTAAATTTAAAAATAATGTAAATAATACTTTTTATTTTTATTTCTTATTTTTATTCACACTGAAAATATTTTCTTGAATATATTTTATTTTTGTAAATATTTTATTTTAGTTTATACATACTTAATATATTTAATATATACATATATACATATATACTTTTATTTTATTAAATAATTAGAACAAAAATATAAAAATATTACCTTTTTATTTTTTTATACTAAAAAATACCTTTCTTCAATATATTTCATTTTTTTACATATTAATATATTTTTGTATATAAATAATATATAATATTATTTTATTAAGGAAAATTAGGGTTTACCCCTTAATTAAATAAAATAAATTTTTTTATTTTAATTCTTTACACATTTTTCACAATAAAAATACTTTACATACATAAATAAATAAAAACTTCTCTTTTGCATAATACATTTCATTTAATATTTATTTATCTTGTTTATTTAGATATTGTACATTTAAATATTGATGTATTTGAGATTCAATTTGGATGTAATAGTAACTAGGGTTTATATTTCTTGTCAAATACCCCATATTCAAAATTGTACCCCCATCCCCATAATCATGTTGTAATAGCTTAGAATTTAAATTCTCGCATTTATACGCTTTCAATTATGCCATGATTAGAGAATTAGGGTTTGTATGCAAAAATCAAAACCAACAAATAGTTTGACCTAATCAAAGACAAAAATGCATGAAAAACAAACATAATGCACACTTGCACCCCTAGGGTTACAATCCACTTGTTTCCTTCAAAAATGGGCCATGGTATGCATGTTAAGTACTTTGGCAAAACAAAAACAAAACAAAGATCATAGTCCCTCGATGATGCTATCTGAGTTTCCTAAACAAAATGATCAAGTCCCTCAAGAAAATTGCTAAAAATACTTAGCATAATTGCTATCATGGTCTATACGATGACCCGCGCCTGTCCCGTTTAACAGCCTAACACAAAGTTGTTCACCAAACGCAATGGTGAAACAGCACTGTTGTGATACGGTGGGAGAACTGACTTGGGATTTTGCGTTTGTATTCGCAAATGTTTCGGTTTAGCAAGAGTCGCCACCGACTTTTTATTTTATCCTAAGGAAAGGTCAAAAAGCACAGGAAAGACCTTTGAGATGTTTTCTTGGGTTTGGGGAGTAGATTATAGAAAGGGAAGGTATTAGCACTCTTTCTATCCATGGTTATCTATGGGCTCTTAGTTACTTGTTTAGATCACTTGCTTTGCTTTTCAATTGTTTGAAATGGTGCTCTTCAATTGTTTGAAATGGTGCTTTGTGTGTGGTTTTGAAGGATGTTTTGAAAAGAGGCCATTGTTGTGGCAACCTTTGTAATGATTCTTGTTTGAATGTATACAAAGGTGTTTTTGTCTTTTGAAAAGTTTTCAATGTTTGAAATTGGGGTTTTGAAATTGTGTTGTGAAGTATGTTTTGAATATAGCATGGATGTTTTGCAAGCTTTTGATCAAGTAACTAAGAGTTGTCTACCTTATTTTACTCAAAGATTTTTCTTATGTTTTTAACCCTTTTAACAGTGTTGTTTCACCATTATATTTGGTGCACAATCTTGTGTTAGGATGTTAAACGGGACAGGTGCGGGTCATCGTATAAACCATGATAGTAATAGTGTCAAGTATTTTTGGCAATTTTCTTGAGGGACTTGATCATTTTGTTTAGGCAGCTCAGATAGCGTCATCGAGGGACTATGATCTTTTGTTTTGTTTTTGTTTTGCCAAAGTACTTGACATGCAACCATGGCCCATTTTTTAAGGCAACAAGTGGATTGAAACCCTAGGGGTGCAAGTGTGCATTGTGTTTATTTTTCATGCATTTTTTGTCTTTGATTAGGTCAAACTATTTGTTGGTTTTGATTTTGCATACAAACTCTAATTCTCTAATCATGGCATAATTGAAAGCTTAAATGTGCGAGAATTTAAATTCTACACTATTACAACATGATATAGGGAGGGGGTACAAATTTGAATAGGGGAGTATTTTGCATGAAATTAAACCCTAAATTATTACAACCAAATTGAATTTGCAAGGCATAATATTTAAATGTACAATATTTAAATAAATACAATAAACAAATATTAGATAAAACGTATTATGCAAAAAAAAAGTTTTTATTTGTTCATGTAAAGTATTTTCAATGGAAAGAAATGTAAAGAAATAAAGAAAAAGTCATTTTAATTATTTTTGTTTTTAGGGCAAAAACCCTAATTTCTTAAGAAAATAAATATAATGTATTTATTTATGTACAAAAATGTATTAACATGTACAAAAATGAAATATATCCAAAAAAGGTATTTTTTAGTATAAATAATAATAATAATTAAATATAATATTTTTGTGTTTTATTTCTAAGTATTTAATAAAATAAAAATAAAATATGTGTATATATATATATATATATATTAAATATATTAAGTGTGTATAAAAATAAAATAAATTATTTACAAAAATGCAATATATTCAACAAAATATTTTTGATGTAAATAAAAAAATAGAAATGAAAATAAGAGTATTTTTTACATTATTTTTAAGTTTAAATAAAATAATATATAAAGTATTTAATCATTTTTATGTTAGAAGTAATTAAAATAAATGCCAAATAAATATAAAAATTTATGAAAATATTTTCTAAGTATTTTTTATGTTTGAAGATAAAATATCAAAGTCAAAAATGAAATAAAAATGCAAAAATAATAAATATACAAGAAATGGGCCAGGGGGGTGTGAAACTGAAAAATGGGGTGTGAAAAGCAGGAAGTAGCCAGGCCCAGCCCAGCTACTTCATCTTCTTCCTCTGTTCAAACAAAATACGTGCCATCTGTGTACAAACTGCCAACTCTTGGAAACGTGATCCTTTGACAAAACTCAAAACATGAAACTCGTAGAGCATCAAACAACGAATCTAACCATATAAAAAACTTAAGCTAACTCTCAAAGACCAGAGAGAATTTCTCTGGTTCTAATTTCTAACCTAGTTTTTTCAGAAAGTTCATGGATGAAATTCTCCTAGCACGATTAATATAAGTGAAAACTAAGCACATGTATGGTTTCAGGGCTATGAATACAACATCTTTTATTCACAAACCTAAGTCTAACTATTCCTAAATAGAGAGATAGAAGTTCATGAAATACCTATTTCAGTTGAGTTCGAGCTGGACAATGCAGCAACTTCCCGTGGTGCTTGAGGTTCTTTTGAGCTTTCCTGATGTCCACTGAACCTTTCCCAATGCTTAGTTTGTTTTGAAGTGGCCTGAATCGCGCTACAGAACTCAACCTGCAAAGCTTCCAAACAAAAATGGCAATGTGTGTTAATGGAGTTACAGCAACTTGTGAATGGTCTGGACAGCTTAGGTATGTTGATTGGAATGTGTTTGAAGTGATTTTGGACAAAACGCACGAGGGAATTTGATGGTGGCTTGTAATTTGCAGAACTGGCCCTGTTTTGAAAGAAAAGTGGGTTTGGAGTATAAGGATGCTTTAGGGGTGAAAGACTCGTGCTTCTGACTTGTGAGGATATGAAAGACTTGTTTGACAACTTTGTTTTAGTTGGTTTTATCAGATATGTGAGATACAAGCTTTTGGCCCTTTGACTTGTTTTGAAAGCAAAGTTGGAAGTGAAGTGAGATAGGCTTGTACAGCCTATCTCCAAGCATGCACCAACTTCTTGTACTATGCTTGAGATTGTGGAGCTTGTTTGCTGCAAAGGAAGAAAGTCCAAGGCTCAAGAAAATGCAATTTGACATAAAGTGCCATTTATGAAAATGGAAGTGTGACCTTTATGCTCAAAATGGCAATGTTCATTGTACAAAGCTCTCTTGATCAGAACAATGCTAATATCCAATGTATTTGCATTCAATTTTGGAGTGTAAATTGGTTTAGAGGCCTGTAATCATGTACTAAGCTAGTTTGGTCAGATTTGCAACTTGGTATGAACATGTATTGGCCATGGTTACAAAGTCAGTTTTTGCCAACTTCAAGCATTCGATTCTCCCTAACCACAAAGGTGTTTGAGGAGTTCTTGGACAATTTGGAAATCTTGCAACATGTACTATAATACATATTTGAAATGCAACTTAAGACTCCAAGTGGAACTATGTTAAAAATGGCCAAGAAGATGGGTCAAAATCCTGCCTAAACTAGGGCAAAATTTCTCTAAGTTAAAAGTTTTAGGTACCCTTGTTCCAAAAATCATAACTTAATATCCAAGCTTCTTTTGACAAAACTTTGTGAATCAAATTTGTATACTTTGTGATGTACTACAACTTTCATGTTTCGAGTTTTGTTTGAATCCATTTGCATCTTGGTGAAAAAATGGGACAAAGTTAGGAAAAAATAAGAAAATTTTATAACTTAGAAAATTTCTGAGTTATGAAATTTTTCCATTTTAAACCCTAATTTGCAATTTTGAATTTCTTGATGAACAAGTTTCATAGTTTGACATGTCTTGATGAAAAATGACCCTTGGCACTTGATTTTGACCAAAAAGTCAAAATTTGACTTTTCAGTGTACAGTCAAATTTTGATCAGTTGACTGAAAAAATTCATCTGTCAATCCTATGCATTTGAGATCTTTTGAACTTTTTGAATGGGTCAAGACAATGTCATTGAGTCCTTGAGTCCATGGTTGAGCTTGATTTGCCATTGGCTAGGTCAAACAGTCAAAAATTGCCTTTGTACAGTCAAAACCCTAAAAATGACCATTTTGCCCTTTTGGTGATCTGATCAAATTTCTTGTGGAATTGTGGTCCAAACTTGATCAAATGATTCATATGAGTTCATAATGTTGATGTGGGTCAAAATTCATGAGGTTTGACTGTCAATTGGCCATAGTTGACTTTTTCCCCAATACAGCTGATTTCTAGGTCAACTGTCCAATTGACTGGGCAAAAATTTGAATCAAGGCTTGAAACTTGGTATGGACAAACTTGTGAGTCTAACATGAAGTATGAAAGTCAATTTGGGCATTGTAGGTCAAAACATCCCTATGCAAACTCAAACCCTAATTTAGGTCAACAGTGCAAGGAGGTGTCTTGAGCAGAGCAAACCCTAGCTTGATCTTGATTTCCAAGAGTCTTGTGATGAGAAATGTTGATAAAATGAGAGGGAAAATTTTGGGGTACAACAGTTGCCCCTGTTCAATCTTCTTGAACCTGAAGAGTTAGATTATCAAGTTTGCCTTTCGTGACTCGAAGGTAAAAGAGGATTGGACACTAGAGTGCCCGTAAATTTGCACTCGTCAAAATACTGTTGAGGGAATGGGCTTAAAGATGCCATTTGGAGATGGTGGAATCTTGCTGGAGATGGGATTAAAGATGTCATCCAAGACTTGTTTGTTGAATTGCAATGTTGTAGGTCAGGAGAATGAGCATCAAAATGGTATCCGTGTCTGGAATGCATTTGAATTGTATCTGGAGACTGGGTCTGTATGAGCAAAAGAATGACGTCCGTGTCTGGAGCGTATCTGAGCTGTAACTGTATTTAATTCTTTGAATGAATATCAGAATGACTGTCGTGTATGGAGTGTATCTGTATTATATCTGAATTCTGAATGGGCGATAGAGAAGCATCTGTGCATGGAACATCTCTGGGCTGAGGATAAGTTCTGAATGAGTGACAGAATGGCAACCGTGTCTGGAGCATATCTGGACTGTATCTGAAGTTGAGATCTGTATGAGTAGCAGAATGACTACCGTGTCTAGAGTGTATCTGAGACTGTAACTGGGATCTGAATAAGTGACAGAATGACCTTTGTGGCAACTGCACTGGGGAGAATCAAACTTCTGGTGTAAGGGCCAGAATGGCATCCGTGTTTGGAGCGTATCTGAACTTGAAGTTGATAGTTGAATCTGAATGAGAGATAGAATGGCCACTGTGTCTGGAGCGTATCTAGTCTGTATCGGATTGCTGAAGTCTGAATGAGTAGTAGAATGACCGCCGTGTCTGGGGTGTATCCATACTGTATCAGAAAAATTGTTAACGATGGCCTTTTAATGTTATCCTGAAAAGGGTAAAATGTTAGCTAAAACACAAAGTTATGTTGCATGATATGTATGATGCAATGAACTGTGTTTCATCAATGTTTATGATATATGAATGTAATGGATGTGCATGTAAGCTGAGTAGCTGTCTTGCTGAGGAAAATAAATCCTTGATAATTGGAGACAATGAAATCCTTGATTGTTGCCGGGGAAAGTAAATCCTTGACCGATGCTGAGGATTCAAAAATCTTTGACTGCTGAAGATGAGAAATCCTTGTTGACTGCTTGGGGATTAAAGATCTTTGATTGTTTTAGAAATGAGAAACCCTGAGACCAATGCTGGGGATTGAAAATACTTGGTGACTTGTGGGGATTTAGAAGGGTTTTGACGACTTCTGCGGGGAATGAGGATCCTTCATGACTTTCCTGGGAAATAGGGAAAACCCTGAAAATCTCTACTGGGGAATTAAAACCTAGGAGGTTTCTACTGGAGAAAAGAGACCGAGAATCTTCGATCTTGCTGGGAGATAACTCTGTGGGGAGAATGCTTACTCGGCCGGTGAAATCAGGAGCTTGGTTTGTACGCCAATCTACTGGGTAAGCATCCTAGTTGGGGATAAGCCAAGAAGTTAACTGTTATCTGCTTGGTTTTAAGATAACCTGCCGGGGAAATTGGGGGAAGTTGAACAGTTGGAAATTTGACTTCGCCGGAGAAGAAGGTTTAGAATATTCTGGCTCCGCTGGGGATAAGTATTTCAGGGTTTTCGGGCTCCACTGGGGATCGGGAGTTTGAACTCTGATGGGAACTTTGAAACTTAACTCAGCTGGGGAATCAAGTTTAGAATGCCCTGGCTCCGCCGGGGATCTTGAAGCTTAAATCCGCTGGGGAATAACACTCCAAATATTTAGCTTTATTGAGGATCTGAATGATGTGTTGTAGGGGATTTCTTCTGGAATAACACAAGGAGATCTTCTTATACCTTCAACCTACAGTAATTATCTTTTCTCAATTTCGTTTTATTTGTAAGCAGTGATTATATTCAAATGCATATGCCTATTTAACAAAACATTGGACATTTTCAAATAAACATAAAAAAGAAAAGAAAGGCCGGCAAATTTCTGCACTTTGAAGTATCTTTGTATTAACTTTTGTAAGTATCTTTGTACAAAGGAGACAGACATCCTAGTAAGAGAATGTTGTCGTAAAAATTGAGAAAAATTTTATACAAAAGAAAGATGGCTATGTGTAATAATTCCATGGGGTTCCCATTTTGCTATAGCCTTCACAACTCTGAATATCTTGTCCATTCGCTGCTTCGCCCGCCGATGACTGGATTGATCAGAAGCTTGGAGCTTGTTGGTGAAGAGATTGTTCTTAAAGTGATCCGACGAGACATAGTCATACGCTTTAATTCCCTAACTTTTGCCTGGACCGCCCTTTCAGGTTTTCAGTCCACCGGGAAACCCTTTTTTGCCCAAGCTGCCCTTTCGGGTTTTCAACTTGCCGGGTGTACAGATTTTTTTGTTTTAATTTTTGCCTGAACCGCCCTTTCGGGTTTTCGATTCATCGGGAAGCCCATTTTTGCCCAAGTCTCCCTTTTGGGTTTTCAACTTGTCGGGTTATTTTATGCGTAGTATCTTTTGACTATGTCTGCGTTCGCAGGGTGCGGCAAATCGTCGTCGTCCATGGTGGTTAGAATCATTGCCCCACCAGAAAATATGCTCCTGATCATAAATGGTCCTTCGTAAGTAGGTGTCCACTTGCCCCTGGGATCACTTTGCGGTAAGATGATCCGCTTGATAACAAGATCTCCGACTTGATATACTTGACGCCTGACTTTCTTATTGAAAGCCTTGATCATCCGTTTTTGATACGTCTGACCATGACAAACAGCAGTAAGTCGCTTCTTGTTGATCAAGTTAAGTTGATCAAGCCGGGTCTGAATCCAATCGTCTTCACTCAAACCGGCATCCTTCATAATCCTCAAGGAAGGAATCTGAACTTCCATAGGCAAAACAGCTTCCATGCCATATACCAGAGAAAAAGGGGTTTCCCCTGTTGAAGTACGCGTCGTGGTACGATATCCATGCAGAGCGAATGGTAACATCTCATGCCAGTCCTTGTAGGTGATTGTCATCTTTTGAATGATCTTCTTGATATTTTTGTTCGCGGCTTCAACAGCACCGTTCATCTTCGACCAATAGGGAGATGAATTATGATGATAAATCTTAAATTGCTCACACATAGCGGTGATCATAGTGTTGTTCAGATTTGTACCGTTGTCCGTGATAATCTTGTCGGGGATACCATATCGGCATATGAGGTTTTGCTTGATGAAGCGGGCATCCACATTCTTTGTAAAAGAGGCATAGGAAGCCGCTTCGACCCACTTGGTGAAATAGTCAATATCCACCAGGATGAAATGATGCCCATTGGATGTCATAGGCTTGATCTCTCCAATCATGTCAATGCCCCACATTGCGAATGGCCAAGGAGATGTCAGAACGTTGAGAGGAACAGGAGGAATATGTACCTTGTCGGCATAGACTTGGCATTTGTGACAAGTACGGGAATGTTGATAACAATCAGCTTCCATGGTAGACCAGTAGTAGCCTGCCCTTAGAATCTTCTTAGCCATTGTATGTCCGCTCAAGTGGGTGCCAAATATGCCACTATGTATTTCGGTCATGATCAACTCTGCTTCAACCTTGTCCACACAACGAAGTAGAACACAATCATGGATGCGCTTATAAAGGATGACATTGCTTAGGAAGAACTTGGCAGCAAATCTCCTTAAGAACTTTTTGTCATTGACGGAAGCTCCTTTGGGATATTCTCGAGTCTGGAGATACCTTTTGATTTCATGAAACCAGGGTTGTTCCACTACTTCTTCGGTGTTAATCTCATGACAGTGTGCAGGTTCGTCCATTCGCTCGATGGTAATTTGGGGAGCCTCGTTATCCCAGTTGAGTTTAAACATGGAAGACATTGTAGCCAGAGCATCGGCTAACTAATTTTCTTCTCGCGGGAAATGCTCGAAGGTAATCAGCTCGAAATGAGGCAACAATGTTAAGACATGTTCTTTGTATTAGATAAGATTAGGATGTTTGGTGTCCCACTCTCCTTTGACTTGACTGATAACCAAAGCCGAGTCCCCAAATACGACCAAAGATTTGATTCCCAAGTCTATTGCAGCCTTGAGACCAAAGATGCAAGCTTCATATTCAGCCATGTTGTTGGTACAGCTGAAGCAAAGTCGGGCAGTGAACGGTGTATGGCAACCTTCCGGAGAAATGAGTACCGCACCGATACCGTTGCCAAGTGCATTTGAAGCACCATCAAAGTACAGGGTCCATCGGGATCCTTGTTCAGGTCCGTCATACGGTCCATTACCTTCAACGTTGTCCAATGTCATGATGTCCTCGTCTGGGAAGTCGAATCTCATAGATTGGTAATCTTCGACGGCTTGATGAGCTAGATGGTCAGCTAGTACACTCCCTTTTATAGATTTTTGGGTATTATATTGGATATCATACTCAGTCAGAATCATCTGCCATCTAGCGATTCTTCTAGATAAAGCAGGCTTCTCGAAGATATACTTGATCGGATCCATTTTGGAAATCAACAAAGTGGTATGAGTCAACATATACTGCCTTAGCCGGCGAGCAGCCCATACCAAATGTTAGAACATAGTTTGATTCTACAACCCTTAATTAGAGTTTTGATGATAACAAAATACAAAGAATAAATAAATTGTAAGATTTATATATAAGACAAATATGCTTCTTAAAATTATGTTTTGTATATACAGAAGATCTGATGGAATCAGCATCAGAAGATCAGTAACATGTGCTACACGCTGAAGCTACCAGATCATACACTGAAGCTTGATAACCAGAATCTGCGCATAAACAAATACACTCTGACTCTGATCAAAGATCTTTTCCAAGTCATCAGCACTCTGAAGCGTTATTAAGTATTCAAGACAGAATTAAATGCTAACGACTATCCTCAGACAAGATCTTCTAAAAAAGGAAAGTGTGTTATTATCATTAAAATGGCTTTATGGACAACGTATCTCTGCCTTGCCTATTTAAACAAGTTTGTGTGAGAAAATACGCACGCATGCACTCATACAATTTGCCAAGCTTTCAAAACCACGCTTATTCAAACGCTTTAGCAAATTCAGTTTATTCCAAGTTTAAATTGTGTAACTATCACAGTTGTGATATATTGTTTTATTAGAAAATGTTAACACATCATTGTTCAAATTATTTGTAAAAGATTTCTTTGAGATAAACCGGTTTGTGGTTATACTCAAGAAGGCTTTAACAGTTGTTAAAGTAGTTGTTGTAATCCTTTGAATATAGTGGATTAAGACCTCGTTGGAGAGAGGCGAAATCACCTTGACGGGTGGACTGGAGTAGTTTGAGATCAAACGAACCAGGATAAAAATACTGTGTTGTCAAAGCATTTATTTTAAGTTTTACAATTCAACCCCCCTTCTTGTGTTTTTCACATCTTTAATTGGCATAAGAGCGCCTGGTTCTGAGCTTATAACACTTAATTGTGTCAGTACAAGATCCAGCGTCAGAAAAACACAATGGCAGGACCAAATCAAAACATCAGCAATGACAACAATGAAGAAAGAGACTGATTCAGTGGCAAACCTCCAATCTTTGATGCAGAGAACTTTGACTACTGGAAAGACAGAATTGAGAGTTTCTTTCTGGCCCATGATGCTGATTTGTGGGACATGGTGACCGATGGATACACGCACCCAGTGGATGGAAGTGGTCAGAAGATTTACAGGAAAACGATGTCTGATCAGCAAAAGCGTGAGTTCAGAAATCATCACAAGGCCAGAACAATTCTTCTCAGCGCCATCTCTTATTCAGAATATGAGAAGATATCAAATAGAGACACTGCAAAGAATATGTTTGACTCTTTGAGAATAACGCATGAAGGCAACATTCAAGTCAAAGAAACCAAAGCCCTTGCACTCATTCAGAAGTATGAGGCATTCAAGATGTAAGAGAGTGAATCAATAGAAACTATGTTTTCAAGATTTCAAATTCTTGTTGCTGGTCTAAAAGTTCTTGACAAAGGGTATTCTACTGCTGATCACGTTAAGAAGATCATCAGAAGCTTGCCAAAATAATGGAGGCCAATGTTCACAGCGCTTAAGCTAGCCAAGGATCTCAACAAAATCTCTCTGGAGGAACTTGTCAGCTCCCTCAGAAGTCACGAGATAGAGCTAGAAGCAGATGAACCTCAAAAGCAAGGTAAGCCATTAGCTTTAAAATCTAACAGAAAATCTGACTCCAGAGTTTTGCAGGCTGTGGAAGAAACCTCTGATGGGTCCTCATCAGAAGAAGATGAACTATCTCTCCTCTCTAGAAGGGTGAACCAATTGTGGAAGCAGAGGCAAAGGAAGTTCAGGAATCCCAGAAGATCAGAAAATCAGAATGAATCTTTCTCCAGATACAGAAGGTCAGAATCCTCCTCTGGACACAGAAGATATGAAGGTTCTTCAGGAAATAGAAATCCAAACAACAAAGACATCATCTTCTATGAATGTAACGAGCAAGGGCACTACAAAAGTGATTACCCAAAGCTTCAGAAGGAAAAGCCCAAAAAGAAGTTTGGCAAGGAAAAGAAGAAAAGTCGCATGGCTACATGGGATGATTCTGACACATCTGAAGTTGACTCAGAATCAGATGATGAAAGAGCAAACATAGCTCTCATGGAAAACATAACCGAAGACAGTGAAGCTTCTGAGTCATAATCTGAATCAGATACAGAAGAGGTATTCCCTGACTTTACTATAAACTTTAATAAAGCTGAACTAGCTGAAAGCCTTAATGAAATTCTGGAAAGATATCAGCAGATCAGAGTCAAATTCAGAAACCTGAAAAGGAATCTTGCCTCTGACTCTGATAAGACTGAGAGTCTCAAATTGGAGAATTCTGAGTTAAAAGATAAAATTTCAAAATTAGAAAACCAATTGCAAAACTCTCAGAAGGAAACAATCCCTGAAACTCCCAGCAATGCTGATGAGATCATCAAGGAGTATGATCACAGCTTTCAGAAGTTTCTAGCTAAAAACATAGACAGAAGCAAAATGGCTTCAATGATCTATGGAGTTAGCAGAAATGGCAGAAAAGGGATAGGATATCAAGGTAAGGTACCTACACCAAAAAATGCCATGGATTTAGTTATAAAACGTTCTCCACTTGATTCGCACTTTATATATGGGCACACATATGACATAAAATATACAAGTAGTAATTACTCTGTCAAACCAAAATTCAACCAGAGTTTTGGTAAAACTAACAAATCAGGACCCAAGAAAATGTGGGTACCTAAGGATAAAATAATACATGTGGCAGATATCTTTAGCAGCAAAGCAAAAACACCAATCATGGTACCTGGACTCTGGCTGCTCACGACACATGACGGGAAGAAGGCATATGTTCCAAAGCCTGGAACTTAAGCCTGGAGGCCACGTAGGTTTTGGAGGCAATCAGAGAGGAAAGATCATTGGCTCTGGAACAGTAGGTAATGGAAATCTTCCCTTTATAAGTAATGTTTTACTAGTTGATGGATTAATGCATAATCTGTTATCCATAAGTCAATTAAGTGATAACGGTTATGATATAATCTTCAATCAAAATTCATGCAAAGTTGTTAGTCAGAAAGATGGGACTATCCTATTTAATGGAAAGAGGAAAAACAACATTTATAAAATAAAACTTTCTGAACTAAAAAGTCAGAATGTAAAATGTCTACTGTCTATTAACAACGAGCAATGGATCTGGCACAGAAGATTGGGACATGTTAGTATGAGAAGAATATCTCAGATTAACAAACTCAATCTGGTCAGAAGACTTCCTAACCTGAAGTTCAATTCAGATGCTCTGTGTGAAGCATGTCAGAAAGGCAAGTTTGCAAAACCAGCTTTCAAATCCAAAAATGTTGTTTCCACCTCCAAGCCATTAGAACTTCTGCACATTGACTTATTTGGACCAGTTAAAACTGCTTCAGTCAGTGGCAAGAAGTATGGGTTAGTAATCGTAGATGACTATAACAGATGGACATGGGTAAAGTTCTTAAGGCACAAGGACGAGTCACACTCTGTGTTTGTTACCTTCTGCAACCAAGTTCAAAATGAAAAGGATCTTAGAATTGTCAAAGTCAGAAGTGATCATGGTGGAGAATTTGAAAACAAAGATTTTGAGTTATTCTTTAATAACAAAGGCATTTTGCATGATTTCTCTTGTCCTAGAACTCCCCAGCAAAATGGAGTTGTAGAACGAAAGAACAGAACATTGCAAGAAATGGCCAGAACCATGATCAACGAGACTAACGTTGCTAAGATCTTCTGGGCAGAGGCAATAAACACAGCATGTTACATTCAGAATAGAATCTCCATAAGACCTATTCTGGAAAAGACTCCATATGAATTGTGGAAGAACAGAAAGCCCAACATTTCCTACTTTCACCCATTTGGATGTGCATGTTTTATTCTAAATACAAAAAATTATTTGAACAAGTTTGACTCTAAAGCACAAAAGTGTATTATGTTAGGATATTCTGAACGCTCAAGAGGGTACAGAGTATATAATACAGAAACACAGATTGTGGAAGAGTCAATCAGTGTTCGTTTTGATGATAAGCTTGACTCTCAAAAGTCAAAGCAGAATGAATTCCTTGCAGGTATGGAAGTTGAACTCACGGGTACTGAAGACAAATCATCAGAAGCTCTCAACAGAGACACTCTCTCAACATCATAAAGAGGCACTGCAAGCAATCCAGCACCTTCTGTTGATCAACTCCAGAAAAGACCATCCAGAAGCAGCATGGATCACCCAGAAGAAACAATCTTAGGAAGAAAGGAAGATCCAATCAGAACAAGATCTAGCTTCAGAAACTCTGAAGAATCCCTCATGGGACTGGTTTCTCTAATTGAACCAATAAAAATCGATGAAGCACTTCTGGACAATGACTGGATTCTAGCAATGCAAGAGGAGCTAAATCAATTTACAAGAAATGACGTATGGGATCTAGTTCCCAAACCAAAAGGATTCAACGTTATTGGTACAAAATGGGTGTTCAGAAACAAACTGAACAAACAAGGTGAAGTCATCAGAAACAAAGCACGACTGGTAGCACAAGGTTATAGTCAGCAAGAGGGAATAGACTATACAGAAACCTTTGCTCCAGTCACCAGGTTAGAATCTATCAGACTCTTAATTTCATTTGTTGTTAATAAAGGCATCACTCTGTATCAGATGGATGTTAAGAGTGCATTCTTAAATGGCTATATAGAAGAAGAGGTATATGTGCACCAACCCCCTGGTTTTGAAAGTTCCAAAAATCCAGAATATGTTTTCAAACTAAATAAGTCACTCTATGGTCTAAAACAAGCTCCCAGAGCTTGGTATGAAAGACTAAGTAACTTCCTGCTAGAAAAGGAATTCACCAGAGGGAAAGTGAACACAACCTTGTTCTGTAAGACAGTTAAGAATGACATTTTAGTATGTCAGATTTATGTTGATGACATCATATTTGGATCCACTAAACCCTCTCTGGGAAGAAAGTTTGCTAAATGTATGCAGGCAGAATTTGAGATGAGCCTAATGGGGGAACTAAAATTCTTTCTGGGCATTCAGATTAATCAAACCCCAGAAGGAACTTACATTCATCAGAGCAAATATGTCAGAGAACTTCTGAAGAAATTTGATCTCTCAGAATGTAAGCCACCAAAGATTCCAATGCATCCCACGTGCATTCTGGAAAGAGAAGAGGTAAGTAAAAAGGTAGAACAGAAGGTCTACAGAGGTATGATTGGTTCTCTTCTCTATCTGACGGCCTCAAGGCCTGACATTCTATTCAGTGTTTGCATTTGTGCTAGATTCCAATCAGATCCTAGAGAATCTCACTTAACAGCAGTTAAGCAAATTTTCAAGTATCTGAAAGGTACTACTAATCTGGGTTTGTTTTATAGAAAATCAAGTGATTAAAGTTTGATAGGATACTGTGATACTGATTTCGCTGGAGACAGAGTAGAACGTAAAAGCACTTCTGGAAGTTTCCAGTTTCTGGGAGAAAATCTGATCTCATGGTCCAGCAAAAGACAGTCCACAATAGCTCTATCAACAGCAGAAGCTGAATACATAGCAGCAGTTGGATGCAGCACACAAATGCTCTGGATGAAAAGTCAACTTGAGGACTTCAAGATATTTGAGAGTAACATCCCTATCCTCTGTGACAATACTTCTGTTATTTGTCTCAGTAAAAATCCTATTTTGCTTTGTAGGGCTAAGCATATAGAAATAAAACATCATTTTATTAGGGACTATATTCAGAAAGGGATTCTAAATTTAAAATTTATTAACACAGACCATCAATGGGCTGATATCTTTACAAAACCTCGTTCTGAAGATAGGTTCAACTTCATTCTGAAACATCTCAGCATGAAGCTCTGCCCAGAATAAAATTGTATTGATTCCATATCTTAACCTTCATAACTTTGTCTACTTTTTCGTGAACTACTGATCAATCTTTCTTCAGATCTTTAGAAGTATAGATTGTAACAGAATCAAGGATAGAAATGTGCAGTTCACTCAATCAAACAAGTGTCATCCAGTCATCAGCTACTTTTTGAGGCTGAACACGCGTTCACGTTTCTGAAAGGTCAAAAGCGCTGATTGGATGCATTGGGACACATGTCATGGGTAACCGTCCCAATATCTTTCTGAATCCCCCAAAATCAGCTATCATTAAATGCTCATAATCATTATATTTAATTTATCTCTCTTGCTGTTTATGTTTTCAAAATTTTTTTAGAAATCTATTTAAACACATTTCTCACCATTTACACTCTTTTACCTTCACTTTCATTTTCTCTACAAACTTATTGTTTTCAGTCTGCATCCTTTCTCAAAACCCTTTCAATTTCTTCACAAAACCTTCAGTGTGAACATGGCTTCCTCCAGCAACCCTACCTCCAGTGCTCAGAAAACAGATTCCTCCGAACAATATGAAGAACCCTACAAAACTCTTCTCACACCTATCAAAAATCTAGAAGTTCTTTCAGAATTGATCGTGGATTTCAACAGTCTTCAAGAGAATGGGTTTAATCTCTCTGAAGAAGTTAAGGCTCAAGGCTGGGACAAATATTTTGAACGACTGGTGGGTCCAACATTCCCAATTCTGGTAAAGGAATTTTGGATTCATGCTTCATCTTCCAACCATCAAGTTACTTCATACATTATGGGGAAGAAGATAGTTATTACTGAGGACCTCATTGCAAGATTAATAGGCTACAATGGTGGTGGTGTACGATGCATTGACATGGCTGAAAGATGCGCTGATGTTGCCTTAATTGCTAGAGAAATCTTCACTTTGGGTCTTCCCTCCAGCAAGATAAGGGATTTAAAAGACCATCACAGAATATGGGCCAAGATTATTCTGGGATGTATAAACCACAGGAAGCCTACCAGCTCTCCTAACTACATCAATATTGATCAGCAATTTCTGATCTACTTCATCTCTCAGAAGATTAAGGTAAATCTGGCTCATCTGCTATTTAACCATCTAAGGACTAGTGTTAAGGAAACCAGAGAAGAGGAGCACACAAAAAGGGACTGGATACCCCTAGGAAGACTTATATCAGATATTCTAATAGAGAATAAGTTGATTGATCATCTAACAGAGGCTCAGGAAATCAGCTCTTTGGAAGCTACTGTTGGCAAACCACTGAATGCAAAGAATCTGAAGAAGATGAAGTTGATTGAGAACATCAAGAAGGAACCCAGTGTCACTTATTTTGCAACAATCTCTGGCAGAAGAGTCCCTCTGGATAACTGTCCTCTGTTCTCAGAGATTGATTCTAAACCTGATATAATAGTCAGATATCTGGATGCATGCAAGGCGGATGGTACAACACCAAATTTGAACATTCAGGATCTGCAACAGAAGGCTCCAAAAGTTGTGCTGAAAAAAACCAAGAAAAGGAAAGCTGTAGCAGAAGGATCATCCCAGCGGACTCCTAAAAAGAGAGGTAATCCTTCTTTTGTAACTGTTTTAAATTCAATTTTTGTATCAACATCTATACCAATTCCCACTCAATCAGAAAACCCCACACCATAAACATTTGATGACTTTGACATTGAATTTGACCCCTCTAAATCCTTAACTCTTAGAAGATCTCGCTCCCAACCTCCAAATTAAAATATTGAAGCAACCCAACAAGAACTTGCAAAAGTTCTATCTGATATAGATACCTTTGACCAACATACTTCTGCTCCCATGCCAGAAAATCCAAACCCTGAAACCACCACAGAAGCACAACCAGAAATTCCCCTCTCACCACAACCAGAAATTCCCCTCTCTCCACAACCAGAAATCCCACTACCTCTATCTCCTCAACCAGAAATTCATCCACCTTCTCCACATCCTGAACTATTTCAACCAGAAGTTCAAACTTCTGAGACTCAACCTTCTGAATCATGTGAACCAGAACCTCATAACGATCAATCAAACCAAACTGTTGATTCTGATACCATTCCCATTCCTAGAATCACAGAACCTTTGGCCATTCGTATGCCCCTAACCATTCTGAATATTCCCCAAATTCCCTCCTCCCTAGAATCAACTCCACCAAACTCCCCAACCAGTCCAATAATAATTCCTGACTCTCCCACTCCCTCACCAAAGAACAATTCAGATGACAACATCAAGACTGTCATTAACTTAACGGTCTTTGAACGTCTTGCTGCCATAACCCACAAAACAGCTATTCCAAAACCAAAACCATCTGAACCCTCTCCAAATGTTGGTACCAGCTTATTGACATTTGAAATAGAAGTATAGAAGTGTATCACTTCTCTGAAGCAAGCTAGTCTTGAGCTGATTGATCCTGCTGTATCAGACTACCTTTGGTCAAAGTTCAGAAGATGGGTATGTTCTGAAACTCATAAGTTGCAAGAACAAAGCTACGGACAAGTTCAACAAAACTTCAGTAATCTACTGAAAGAAATTGAAGATCCGGTTCTAAGCAAGCTGCTTAAGGAAGAAGTTCTCCCTCTGGACATTGCTCCCTGGTCTGAACATCGTCCAGCATCCAAAGTTCAACCAGAGTCAGAAGATCTCAATCTGACTGATACTCCAGAGCAGATGATTCCTGCTGAAGCACTGGGTCAAAAAGAGGATATTGCATAAAGCTCTGAGAAGCATCCTGTTACTGAAGATTCTCAAGCTTCCTCCCTTGATAGGCAGACTCTAGAAGACCTGAAAAGATCTGATATTTTGATGAAGGAAAGAATGGATAAACAGGACGACCAAATTGATGCAATCACGAGCATGTTAACCCAGCAACAGGAAACCAACACCCAGATCAAGAGCATGTTGGAAGCTTTGTTCATACGTCTTCCTCCTCCCTCTTAGAATTTCCTCGTTTTTTATAACATGTTTATCTGTAATATTCTTACATTGTTCTGAACTTATCATTGCTTCTGGTCTCAATATAAACGCATTTTGACTCTGATTATTTGTTCTTTTTGATAACTGACAAAAAGGGGGAGAAAGAATGATATTTTTCAATAACGGATTACTGAGACATAAGTCTCAGACATTCTGATCCATTTGAATTTCTCTCTTCTGAAAAGCTTACAGCTTACAGGTACAAAACTCTGATGAAAGAAACAGTAAAGTTCTGATGCTCAAAGACTCATGGAATTAAAGGGAAGTAATCAACTCAGGGGGAGTTTTCTCTTCTTAATTCTATACTTTTTATTCTTTATTTTTAATTGAAAAATCTGGTTTTTGTCATCATCAAAAAGGGGTAGATTGTTAGAACATAGTTTGATTCTACAACCCTTAATTAGAGTTTTGATGATAACAAAATACAAAGAATGAATAAATTGTAAGATTTATATATAAGACAAATATGCTTCTTAAAATTATGTTTTGTATATACAGAAGATCTGATGGAATCAGCATCAGAAGATCAGTAACATGTGCTACACGCTGAAGCTACCAGATCATACGCTGAAGCTTGATGACCAGAATCTGCGCATAAACAAATACACTCTGACTCTGATCAAAGACCTTTTCCAAGTCATCAGCACTCTGAAGCGTTATTAAGTATTCAAGACAGCATTAAATGCTAACGGCTATCCTCAGACAAGATCTTCTCAAAAAGGAAAGTGTGTTATTATCATTAAAATGGCTTTATGGACAACGTATCTCTGCCTTGCCTATTTAAACAAGTTTGTGTGAGAAAAGACGCACGCATGCACTCACACAATTTGCCAAGCTTTCAAAACCACGCTTATTCAAACGCTTTAGCAAATTCTGTTTATTCCAAGCTTAAATTGTGTAACTATCACAGTTGTGATATATTGTTTTATTAGAAAACGTTAACACATCATTGTTCAAATTATTTGTAAAAGATTTCCTTGAGATAAACCGGTTTGTGGTTATACTCAAGAAGGCTTTAACAGTTGTTAAAGTAGTTGTTGTAATCCTTTGAATATAGTGGATTAAGACCTCGTTGGAGAGAGGCGAAATCACCTTGACGGGTGGACTGGAGTAGTTTGAGATCAAACGAACCAGGATAAAAATACTGTGTTGTCAAAGCATTTATTTTAAGTTTTACAATTCAACCCCCCTTCTTGTGTTTTTCACATCTTCACCAAAGCGCAGCAAGTTTTCTCGAGCAGTGAGTAGCGAGTCTCACAGTCGGTAAACTTTTTGCTAAGGTAATAAATGGCATGCTCTTTTCGGCCAGACTCGTCATGTTGGCCCAGTACGCACCCCATTGAGTTATCCAAAACAGTCAGATACATGATTAACGGCCTTCCTTCGATGGGTGGCATCAAAATAGGAGGTTCCAGCAAATACTCCTTGATCTTATCAAAAGCAACTTGACAATCATTGTTCCATTCAACTACCTGATCTTTCTTCAGCAGCTTGAAGATTGGCTCACAGGTAGATGTCAGGTGAGAGATGAACCTTGCAATATAGTTTAAGCGTCCCAAGAATCCTCTAACCTCCTTTTCAGTGCGGGGGTTGGGCATTTCTTGTATAGCCTTTACTTTAGCTGGATCAACCTCAATGCCTTTGTTGCTGACAATAAATCCCAAAAGTTTACCAGACCTAACTCCAAAGGTGCACTTGCTTGGGTTCAGTCTGAGCTTATATTCCTTCAACCTGGAAAACAGCTTTTGCAAATGATCAAGGTGTTCTTCTTCTGTCTGTGATCGAGCTATCATGTCGTCTACGTAAACTTCGATCTCATGATGTATCATATCATGAAACAACGATACCATGACGCGTTGATAGGTTTCCCCTGCATTCTTCAGTCCGAATGGCATCACTTTGTAGCAGAAGGTACCCCATTACGTGACAAAAGTAGTTTTCTCCATGTCCTCGGGGGCCATTTTGATCTGGTTGTATCCCGAGAATCCATCCATGAAGGAAAAAACCTTGTGTTGAGTTGTGTTGTCAACCAAGATGTCGATGTGCGGCAGTGGAAAATCGTCTTTAGGGCTAGTCCTGTTTAAATCCCGATAGTCCACACACATTCTGACTTTGCTGTCCTTCTTAGGCACGGGCACAATGTTAGTAAACCATTGTGGATAGGAAGTAACAACCAGAAAGCCAGTGTTGAATTGCTTCATTACCTCAGCTTTGATCTTCTCAGACATGTCAGGCCTCATTCGGCAGACCTTTTGCTTGATCGGTGGACAGTCTTCTCTTGTAGGGAGACGATGAACCACGATATCTGTGTCTAATCCTGGCATGTCTTCATAAGACCAGGCAAAGATTTCAACATATTCTTTCAACAACTGCACTAAGCGCTCTTTGATACTTGGTTCCAGGTTGGCACCCACTTTTACCTCTTTTTTGTCTTCCTCTGTTCCCAAGTTGATGGTTTCTAGCAACTCTTCATGAGGAAGAATATCCCTCTCTTCTTGTTGCAAAAGTCTGGCTAACTCTCCTGGCACTTCACAGTCTTCGTCAACTTCGTACTCAGCATGATTGACCAAATCTTCAGAGTTATCGAAGGCTAAAGCAGAATAGTCACCCATGGAATCCGGAGTGGATGGGTACCTGCATTTGTGAGTGTGGGTGCGTGTAAGGGATAGCCATCCTTAAACAAAACAAAATGCAAAAGGAAAGAAAATGAACACAATAGTTTGTAGATGAAAGCGTCCAATGATTCATTAAAACATGGCATATGATAATGAAGAAAATCAAGCCCTTACAAATGGACCTATATGCCCCGGGCAAGGCATAAGGTGAAAATAGTGTACGAATTGTTTAGTTATTACAAGCCAAAATAAGAAATTGTTCAAAGATAAAATTACTGGTTGACGAAGGTGATAGGAATAAAATCCTTTGCTTCCCAGTTGCTTAAACCCCCTTCGACGGTTGGCAAGATCCAATCTTCAAAGTGGCCCTCTTCATCTTCATCTTCTACAGCATTAATTCCGTGGCGGGTGATCTTGACGGGTGGTCCTCCAGCCTTGGAGCGACGCATAACCTTTTGTCCTGCAGTAGTAAACCATAACCCAAACTTGTCCATCTTATGGGGAAAATCAGGCAATTGCCTCCACACTGTTCTCTTTCCTTCTTTAACCATAGCCACCACGTCCTTGAGAGATGCCATCCTAGATACATGCGTGGGAATGATAGGCACCTCAACCATTATCTTCGCAACTGCTACCTCAGGAGAAACTTCCTCAAAATGTTGGAAAGGCGTTTCGATGAACTCGCCATCCAACTCCACATAGAGGAAGGAATTGAGATTACTTATCATGTACTCTTCCTCACCGTGCAGCATTATAATCTTACCCTTAATAGGATATTTCAGCATTTGGTGCAAAGAGGAGGTAACTGCCCCAGCATAATGGATCCATGGTCTTCCCAACAAACACGAGTATGAAGGACGGATGTCCATCACATAAAAGGTGGAGTTGAAAACTTCTGTGCCTACTTTGATGGGAATATCAACCTCTCCGTGAACCATTCTTTTGGACCCATCAAAGGCCCTAACAACGATGTTACTAGGTTTGAGGGTCAATCCTTCGCAGTCCAAACTGTCTAAGGCTTTCTTCGGCAGCACATTCAAGGAAGAACCGGTATCAACTAAGATATGGGCGAGGGTGGTTCCCCTGCATTCAACTGAAACATGTAGCGCGTCATTGTGTTTCCTTCCTTTAGGAGTCAAATCAGCGTCGGAAAAACCAAGCCCATTATCAGTAGTAAGACTGGCCACGCAATCCTGAAACTGGTCAGCCGAAGTTTCTTGGGGCACGTGTTCCGCCTTTAAAAATTTGATTAGGGCCTTAGCATGGGCCTCAGAGCAGAGTAGAAGAGCCAACATTGAAATTTTAGAAGGGGTTTGCCCTAGATGTTCCACGACATCGTAGTCACTCTTTCTGATTATTTTCAAGATTTCATCCATTTCTTTCTGGGTGGTTTCGGGGATAACCACAGCATGAGCCTTCATCCTGACAGGCGCTTCTAGTATCCCCTTACCCTTATCGGTAGTATCAGCAGATGGTCTTACTTCAGGAGTATCCAATTCTTCAATCATCGGGCCTTGCACAGATGGTTTAACAGGTACAGAAGCTTTCGAGGGTCCGAAGACTGCTCGAGGGGGAGCAATCTCTGGAGAAAAAATCCATCTGTTGTGGGTTATCTTGCTTGTTCCCGCGATGTTCCCTATATCAGGGGTCTCCTCTACAGAATTCTCTTGGACTGATTCAATCGGTTTGATGCCATAATAGAAGATTTCTCCTCCGTAGTTCCATGGTACCGTCTTGTCAGATTGATACGGGACAGGCCCCGGCATGGGGATTTTTAATGGTACAAATTCAGGATCAAGTGTAATCTTGACAGGCCTTTTGCAAGCCTTGGGAAGATTGTCGAAGATGGTTATAATTGCAATATCGTTGGTTGAAGTAGCAAAAGTAGCAGGAGTAACAGGAGTGAAGGTATCAATAGGGGTTTTTTGGAAGAGTATCTCTTGGGTATCCATCAGGCGTTGGATGCCTGACTTCAACATTGGGAAATCAGCTCGTATGTTTAAACAAAAGTAACAGTCCTTTCCGCAGCCTGGGAATATCCCGGATCTCATCAAATTCACTTTAATTACTGGTAAGGGAGTTAAAAGGTCAGCAACATCGGTGACATGAAGGTCTTCCATAACGGCATGAACATTATGACCGTGCTTGGGCATCGGAGCAGATATCACATTGGGCTTCTTAGGAGCATCAGATTCTACTTCCTTGGCGTCAATCAAGTCTTGGATTTTGTTCTTAAGCGCCCAAAAATTATTGGTGTCATGCCTAGCACTGTCAGAGTGGTAAGCGCACTTCGCATTGGAGTGGTAGTATGGAGAGGAGGTATTAGGGTTCTTTGGCGCTTCCTTCAAACTGGTCAGATTCAGTTTTAGCAAATGAGGGAGTACTTGAGATGGCGTCATGTTGATTCGGATGAACTGCCATTGTGGCCTTTCTACCCGTTGTTGATTAGGTCTCGACTGATTGCTGCGAGGTTGATCATTTGAAGAGTTTTGAATCATCACATCCCCTACAGTTGGCCGGCGCTTGGTTCTTCCCTGACTTTTCTGAGAATACACAGCAAAGGCTTCCTTCTTAGCTGGGAAGGTTTTCTTAACAGCAGTGGACGCGGAGGTATCTTTCTAAATCTTACCACTTTTAATACCGGCCTCGACCCTTTCGCCGGTCAGAATTAGTTCAGTAAATCCCGCAGAGGAACTCCCAATTAAATGATTGAAGAAAGGGCCAGACAGGGTCCCCAGAAACATGTCAACTAGCTCCCTATCCGATAATGGTGGTTGCACCCTTCCAGCCAGATCACGCCACTTTTGGGCATACTCTTTAAACCCTTCATTAGAAGCCATACCCATACTCTGTAGCTGAGTACGAGTGGGAACCAAATCAGCATTGTATTGGTATTGACGGTAAAAAGCAGCAGCTAATTCTTCCCAATTATGAACCTCTGATCTCTCAAGTTGATAGAACCAGTCCAATTGTGTGCCTGACAAACTGTCTTGAAAAAAGTGTACCCAGAGGTCTTTATCAGATGAGTGGGGTTGGATCTTTCTGACATACGATCTCAGATGCATCTTTGGGCAGGACAGACCGTCATACTTAGAAAATGTTGGTACTTTGAACTTGGGAGGAATGACGATCCCAGCGACCAACCCTAGTTCTTTAAAATCTAAACCAGGTACCCTTTGCAACTCCATGGCTGCCAATCTATCCTCAAGATTTTTATATTTATCATCCACCGGGGGATATTGCTGTTCGGAGTAGTCTTCGTATTCTTCCTCTTCCTCCTCTTCAACTTCAGATTCAGAAGGTCCCGCAGCTCCTTTTCCCTTACCAGCCCCTTCATCATACGTTGAGGGGAACTCGAGAACTTTTCTAGCATTGCTTTCAAACCTTCTTCCCATAGTGGCTACTCCGGGCCTTTTCTTCTTTTTATCTTTCTCCAATAGTGCTTTAAGGTTCTCTTGACCCTTTGTTAAGGTCATGAGGAGTTGCTGGAATTGAGAATTATGTGCTTGCAGATCCTTAACCGTTTGCTCCAAATCCATCTTGCTGAAATAAACAGCAGAAAGATAAGGAAACCTGGTGTGAAGACCTTTTTATGCATATGATGAATGATATGTTATTCATGTAATGCATTCAAGGATTTAGAAAATTCAAATTTGTTGCAAACAAAAAGGAACACACGTCATATTAAGAAGAAATTTGTTAGTACATAAGTGCCCCATGGGCAAAATATTACAAAATTCTTAATGTAAAAAGACATTGCACATCCTCTTTGGTGCGATGTAAGTGTTGAGAGTTTCCTCCTCATGAAGTCGGCGGGTAAGCTCCAAAACCTTCTTCTCACTGGCATAGAAGTTGGCTTCAAAAGTATTCCGTTCTTCTTTGAGTTGGATCCAACTCTTTTGCATTTCTTCCCATGATGTTGGCATGTCGGGATGTAGGAGGGTGTATGGAACCTCTCCTTCCATAAAAGGCTCTTTGATCAAGGGGAGAATGTGAGGGTATGGCATCATAAGATTCTGGGCGCGGGTTCGTACCCACTTGAGATAAGGCTCAAGGGGGATGGAATTCTTGTGCCCTAGTGTCTTACTATCCACCTTGTTGGGCATCCTCCAAGCTCTGATGAACCTTTGTCGAAGTCCTTGCGCATCATTGTCGAAGTCAAAAACTAGGTCAGGAATCAGCATGTCATGAGGGCAATCCCTCCGAGCATATCCAAACTGTCTTAGAGCTAAACAGGGGTTGTAGGTAATGCCTCCCCTAATACCGAGTAGTGGGACATTAGGGAATTCTCCATAACGATCAATGATGATGACATTTTCTCTGGACCGAGAACACCAATGTACATCAGAATGTGTGAGGGTCATCAACCGTTGCGACCACCTTAAACCCTGCTCATTCTTCAAAACTGATTGTGGAAGGTGAGAAATAAACCACCTTGCTATGAGAGGAGTACAACACATGATAACACCTCTTTTCCTCATTGTTCGTGTGTAAAATGAGTGTAGGATGTCCCCAAGCAATGTAGGCACAGGGTTCCGAGATATGAAAATCTTGACAGCATTCACATCTATAAGTTGATCATAGTTTGGGAACAGGACCAACCCATAGATAAGGAGTTCCAATATCTCTTCAAAGGCTTGTAGATCAAGAGAATTCCAGCAGTCTTGTGCCTTCTCAAACAGAAACTTTTCCAAGAAACCCTTGACTCCACTTCTGGTTTCCCAATGTCCTTTAATGTCAGATGGTTGCAAGTGTAATTCTTGAGCAACATCTTCAGGCTTTAGTTCTGTTTCCGTACCGTTTTAGGGTAGTTGATGAAGAATAGGAATTCTCAGGAGTTGAGAAAATTCCTCCAAAGTGGGTACTAGTTGGTAATCAAGGAATGTGAAACAGTGGTGTAGGGGGTCAAAGAACTGGAAGAGAACTTTCACCATGTCTTCTTTAATGTTGGAGTTGACCAAGTTGAGAAGCCTACCATGTCTTTCACTGAAGACAGAATTCCCTGGAATCCTGGAAGTGAGCTCCTTGAGTTGAGGAGGGATTCTCACAAGGTTGACTTGAATTATTTTCCTGCGAAGAGATTCCATGACCTACAAAACAAGAACAAATATGAAGATCCAAACCCTTGAAATGGTTAGTGGATGCATATTGTGATCGGTGGAAATAGAACCGACTGTTTTGAAATGCTGGTTCGCGAAATGTCGCGGTAAGCAAGAGTCACCACCGTCTTTTATTTTCTCCAACAAGGAAAGGACAAAAGCACAGCAAAATTCCTTTTCGAGATGTTTCTCGGTTCGGGAGGTAGATTATAGAAAGGGAAGGTGTTAGCACCCTTTCTATCTGTGGTTATCCACGGGCTCTTAGGTACTTGCTCACTATGTTTTCAAAAATTGTTTTCTTTTCTTGTGTATGTGGGTTTTGAAAAAGTTTCATTTTGAAAACTTCTAGGTAACTCTTGTATCAGTCCTCAAGAGTGTATGAAGTGTTTGTTTGAAAACTTTTTGAAAGTGTGAGTGCGAAAAGTTTGTTTTTTGTTTTAAAAGAGCAAGTACCCAGGAGAAATCTACCTACTCTAAGGAATTAAGCTGTGTAAATGTCCTTTAGACAGTACTATCCCACTATTGAGAAGTAGGTAGCACCGTCGTTGGAGTTATTCGGGTCAATTCGATTATAGGGACATGTGTGGTCACCAAAGCAATAGTAGGACGCCTTAGCGGTAACCCTAATGTCTTAGATCCTTTTTCATCTGAGGCAACCGTTTCGAGGCAACTGGATCTTTAGACAGGAGGGCGACCTCTAAAACACCCTATACTCAATGACCACCTCGAGGCAACCAAGTGAGGCGTACCCTAGGAGTGGCATGTGCACGTGTGTCAGGTTTCATGTTTAAATTATCTTTGCACATGTATTATGGTGAGCTACGAGTTGGTTTTATTTTCATACAAGTCTTGCATGCATAATTAATAGTTAATAATTGTGCGGAAAATAAATTGCGGAAAGATAAATCTACGCTATTACAAGGCGTCGGGTATTTACATCGCCAAAAACATAACCCTTGAAAATAAATTGCAAGAAATAAAAGAAAGCGATAAAAGCCCTAATTATCTATTACATTCTCTGAGCAGTTACATAAATATGATCAAAATAGGAATCAAGAATAAACATGTGCGAGAAAAATTGAATCGGGAAAAGTCTTAGGGTTTTGACCCTTTTTGAGAAAAGAATGGAATTTGGTCCTTTTTGCAATTAATTAATATTAAACCTAATTTACTAATTAATTAAAAGAAAAAGTATTTTTTTAGTTTTTTATGTTTTAATGAAAATAAAATAAAAAGAAATTAAAATTATCAAAACCCTAATTCTAGGCTAATTTTATTTATTGTAAAAAAAGTTAAAATTTAAACCTAATTAAACTAAATTAGTTATATTAGTATTTATTTAGAAAATAATGAATTAAGGTGAAATTAATAATTAATAATAATAATTACATTTTTAGTTTTCTAAATTTTTATTGTGAAAAATTAATTATGTTAATTTTAGTGATAATAATAATAATTAGAAAAATAGTTAAATAAATAAAATAGAAAACATAAAATAAAAAGAAAAAAGGAATGAACCAGGGGGGTTCTGGCCAGGTTAGGAGGTGTTTTCTGGAACTTTGAAGCCCAACTACTCAAGCCTGGTTTGACTTTCTGGCTTCTCCATGGTACGCGTTGACTGGGTGTATGATGGTCATTCACTCTAGGCCATTGGATCTGAGTTTTGAGGCCATTTGGCGCACTAATTTGTGAGGTGTATGATGAGCCCTCTTGTGAGACCTGCACATGATCATATGAAGAAAAATGCAAAAAAATATTTTGGGGGACCTGGGATTCGAACCCAGGTCCCAAAGGTCATATGCACGCGCGCTTTCCACTCAGCCAAGCTATTCCAATTGTTATTACAATAAGCAAATGGTATTATATGAAATAAACAAGCAATATCCTGGAAATCAAAAACGCGCGCGTTTTAGTTTGAACGGGCCAATCAGACGCGAACACGCCTTCATCTTCTCCAATAGACCCTGTATTTTTTCCTGCGGATTCGATTCTGCAGCAAAATCCGTTGCTTTCTCTTATAATGAGTTCTAGGCCACGAAAATGCCAGCCAAAGCCATCATCCTGTTCGTCTCGTTCTCCTAAATCCGTCCATGCCTATGGCTTGTACCAATTATTCCTGTAAAATAAAAACCCAAATTCAAACCTCCAAAACCCTAGGTCCGGGTAGGGAGATCTAGGCTACAAAAATACAATTGAATAATGCAGGATGCCTGGAAATTGAACGGTGAACACAAATATGCCAAGATATTAAAGAAAAGGCGCAAGAATTGGAGGTTGAGATTCCATGTTCAGAGTAAGGTTCGAGATAACTTACAGTGCGTTGTAGGGGGTCTTAGGACGTGATATTGGTCGCGTTAGCTTCAGTGGACAGCAAGGAAGGGAACCACGTTCTTATTTTTGTCTGAAAACGCCTCTTATATTGTTCTTGATCTCCCACTTTTCCAAAAAAAATTCAGTTTTGCCTTGGCCGTTTTAGCAATGCTTAGGTCGTGAATTAGGTTTAGGCTCCTTGTATATGTATAAGGCAATCAGTCTAGGTCAAAATTTGGGCTTGTATCTTTGTGTATTTAAGTTTGGAGATTTGATTGACCACCATTGAAAACCTTTCCAAATTTGAAGCAAATCTAAGATTTTATGCACAAAAAAGCCCTAGCACGAATTGGTTAGTTGGCACATGATATATGAAAGTTGTTCAAATCATAAAGATACTATTCCATTGATTTATAGATTTTATTTGAATTATTATAGATTTAAAATGAATTAAATAAATAAAAATTAAATAAAATAAAAAAATAAATTTTTGATCTTGAAATTATTCATGGGACACGTGTGTGGCATGACAAGGCTGAATCAAGTGGAAGAAAGTGGGCCCTTTTGTCAAAAATTGAAGTTTTAAGGATAGTTGACTTTTGCAATTTCATAAAAATTTCCCAACTTCTCCAATGCACAACTTGCTCAATTTTGATCCTATGACCATGTTTTTGGACATTTTGGAAAGGTCTTGAAGTCCTCTAACCAATGCCTTTGTTCCCATGTCATTTGGATTTACCAATCTCAAGTTGTTGACTTTTGAAATTGACCTATAATGTAGAAATTGATAACTTTTTGTGAGAGAATTTCTTGGACTTGGAATGTGAAGATGAATTGTAGGAAATGTCATCCCCTTCAAAATGAGCACTGGATGGGAGTTTTCTGATGAACCATGAAAAAGTTATGCCTTGGTTAATATACAGTTGACTTTTCTGTTGTCCAAAAATAGCAACTTCTTGCATCTTGATGATTTTTGAGCCATGCTTGTGGAATCATGATCAAGACTTGATAAAATGATGATTGTGACCTCAAAATAAGATGTTGACCAAAAATCTTGACTTTTGACTGCAAAATGACCATTTTACCCCTGCAGTTGACTGTGGATCAAATAGGGCTTTCGATTGTGGAATTTGGCACTGTGAGCCTTGAGACTTGGCATGTAGATGCTTGGGCATGTATAGAGGCCTATGGGACTTGATTGAGCCATTGAAAACCTTAAATTCCTTGCAAGAACCAAAACCTTAATTTTGACTGGCTTATGAGGCATTTGGATTGTGCAATCCTTGAGGAATCTTGAACCATTTGAAGATGATCCTTGACAAGCCTTAAAGAATATGGGAGGGCAAATTTTGGGGTACAACAATTGCCCCTGTTCAATCTTCTTAAACCTGAGGATGTAGATTGGCTTGCGTGCCTTTCGTGATCCGAAGGTGGAAGATGATTGAACACTAGAGTGCCCAGAAATTTGCACTCGCATAGTGTAGTGTCAACAGTGTGATGTCGGGAATGGGCTTACAGATGCCATTTGGAGATATGATGGATAGGAGGATGGGCTTATAGATGCCATCTGGAGATGTGATAGAATCTTGTCGGGGATGGGCTTATAGATGCCACCTGGAGATGTAATGGATAGTTGTGGAGATGGGCTTAAAGATGCCATCCAGAGATGTCGATCGCGTAAGAGATTCCTTAGCGAGAATTTGCATACTTGAGAAAGAAAGATGGTTTCCTGGCTTGCTACAGGTGTTGATCTTCAAACTCTTCATGCAGATACTTTCCTGGCTAGTTACAGGTATAGATCTACAATCAATCGCTCACAGATATGCCCCGGCTAGATACAGGTATCGAATCTGGAACTTCAAAAGGTTGGTCGAGATAGCTTTCCTGGCTGGATACAGGCGTAGACCTCTACTCAGTCGCTCACAGACATGCCCTGGCTAGATACAGGTATCGAATCTGGAACTTTAAAAGGTTGATCGAGATAGCTTTCCTGGGTGGATACAGGCATAGACCTCTAATCAGTCGCTCACAGATATGCCCTGGCTAGATACAGGTATCGAATCTGGAACTTCAAAAGGTTGACGAGATAGCTTTTCTGGCTGGATACAGGCGTAGACCTCTAATCAGTTGCTCACAGATATGCCCTGCCTAGATACAGGTATCGAATCTGGAACTTCAAAAGGTTGATCGAGATAGCTTTCCTGGCTGGATACAGGCGTAGACCTCTAATCAGTCGCTCACAGATATGCCCTGGCTAGATACAGGTATCGAATCTGGAACTTCAAAAGGTTGATCGAGATAGCTTTCCTGGCTAGATACAAGCGTAGACCTCAAATCAGTCGCTCACAGATATGCCCTGGCTAGATACAGGTATCGAATCTGGAACTTCAAAAGGTTGATCGAGATAGCTTTCTTGGCTGGATACAGGCGTAGACCTCTAATCAGTCGCTCACAGATATGCCCTGGCTAGATACAGGTATCGAATCTGGAACTTCAAAAGGTTGATCGAGATAGCTTTCCTGGCTGGATACAAGCGTAGACCTCTAATCAGTCGCTCACAGATATGCCCTGGCTAGATACAGGTATCGAATCTAGAACTTCAACAGGTTGATCGAGATAGCTTTCTTGGCTGGATACAGGCGTAGACCTCTAATCAGTCGCTCACAGATATGCCCTGGCTAGATACAAGTATCGAATCTGGAACTTCAAAAGGTTTATCGAGATAGCTTTCCTGGATGGATACAGGTATAGATCTACAATCAGTCGCTCACAGATATGCCCTGGCTAGATATAGGTATCGAATCTGGAACTTCAACAGGTTGATCGAGATAGATTTCCTGGCTGGATACAGGCGTAGACCTCTAATCAGTCGCTCACAGATATGCCCTGGCTAGATACAGGTATCGAATCTGGAACTTCAAAAGGTTGATCGAGATAGCTTTCCTGGCTGGATACAGGCGTAGACCTCTAATCAGTCGCTCACAGATATGCCCTGGCTAGATATAGGTATCGAATCTGGAACTTCAACAGGTTGATCGAGATAGCTTTCCTGGCTGGATACAGGCGTAGACCTCTAATCAGTCGCTCATAGATATGCCCTGGCTAGATACAGGTATCAAATCTGGAACTTCAACAGTTGATGGTAATATCTTTTGATTGACCTTTTCCTGAAAAGGCAAAACATTAGTTGTATGCAATATCATGATGTATGAAATGAATGATGTCATGATGTTCTCAAAACGAGATCGTGTCGTATGCACTTTATCATGTATGTCCATAGGAGATATGAAATGCGAAATGTTTATGAATGTATTTTCGTCTGGGAAAATAAATCCTTGACAAATGCCGGGAGTTTGTTAAATCCTGGGCTGATGTTGAAGAGTAGAGTTCTTCGTTTCCGCTGGGGATGATTGCAAGAATAACCGGTAGGAGAAGATGACTCCGTTGGGGAATAAACTTGTTGAAGAGATTACTCTGCGGGGAATTACTCTGTGGGGAGAGATGCTTTGCTGAGATTTTAGCGATAACTCCGCTGGGGATACCGTTGATAAGCTTTGTTGAGGGATTTGATGAACTCCACTGGGGGTAGGAAGAACTTCGCTGAGGACGATCTTTCCGTTGTAATTTGCTGAGGATAACCCAGTTAGACTCTGGTGGGGAACAACCTTTGAATATGGTCGGGAGAGATGCGTTTGTACTCTGCGGGAGACAAGCTTCCAGGATCTACTGGGGAGATTGATTCAACTCTCCTGGGGAAACTTTTTGGACTGCACTGGGGAATGGCTCCACTAGGATGTCTGTACTCCGCCGGGGGAAACAATCTTATATTTCTGTCGATGAATATTAAGACTGTCGGAGATGCTTGTTGAGGAATATCTGTATACTCTGCTAGGGAATATTGAGATCTTCTGAGGGTACCCAACTTCTTTAAGGCTGACAGTAGACTAACTCTGCTTGGGGGAGAGTATTGCTGACTTGCTGGAGATACTATGCCTTTTTAGGGCTGATGGAAGACCAACTCTGCTTGGGGAGAGTATTGTTGAATCTTGTCTTACTCTGCGGGGAGTGAAGGTATCCTGGTTAATTCTTCAGTTGAACCTACCTTGGTACCTTGGTGGACAGAGCAACTAGATCACTTAGACAATTCCTTGTTGCCCCTGTTTCTGATGTCACCTGTAATTAGTCCTTTGTTTCGCATGCAAATATTTATGATCAGCAATTAATGTCAAATGCATATATCAAAAATGAACATTGGACGTTCTTTGCAAAACAAAACGGATAAAGAAAAAATCATTGGCAATTTGTCTGAAAAAATGAGCT
This sequence comes from Vicia faba, assembly GCA_948472305.1. Taxonomy (NCBI): domain Eukaryota; kingdom Viridiplantae; phylum Streptophyta; class Magnoliopsida; order Fabales; family Fabaceae; genus Vicia; species Vicia faba. The sequence goes on along the minus strand of OX451738.1, from coordinate 1,403,485,285 downwards.
TGTATTGATTTTTGAATTTGCCTGTAAATAGGCGTTTTATGTACAAGAGGCTGACGTCCTAGTAAGAGAACGCCGCCGAACAACATAGAGTTTATACAATTTTGTGAAAAGGAAACAAAACAGCTATGTGAAAAATCCCACTGGGTTCCAACTCTGTTATCGCCTTTATGTCTTCAAGTGTGTCATCACTTTGCTGCTTAGTTGAAGATGAAGCTGATTGGTTGATGTCGTATTCTGGATGCAAGGTGATCCAATGAGACATAGTATTACGCTTATCCCTAATTTTTGCCTGGACCACCCTTTCGGGTTTTCAGTCCACCGGGATACCCATTTTTGCCCAAGCCGCCTTTTCAGGTTTTCGACTTGTCGGGTGTACAGATTTTTTCATTTCATCCCTTATTTTTGCCCGAACCCTTTTGGTTCGTTGGGAAGCCCTTATTTTTGCCTAGGTGTGTCAACCTAGCGGGTCTTTTATCATGCGTAGTATCTTTTTACTATGTCTGCATTGGCGGGGTGAGGAGGGTCGTCACCATCCATGGTAGTTAGAATCATCGCTCCTCCTGAGAAGATATTCTTAACCACAAATGGCCCTTCGTACGTGGGGGTCCATTTTCCCCTGGGATCACCTTGAGGTAGAATGATGCGTTTGATTACCAGATCCCCAACTTGATACTCTTGTCGTCTGACTTTCTTGTTAAATGCCTTAATCATCCGTTTTTGGTACGTCTGACCATGACAAATAGCAGTAAGTCTCTTTTCGTCAATCAGGTTTAATTGATCAAGTTGGGTCTGGATCCAGTCATCTTCGCTCAAACCTGCATCCTTCATTATCCGGAGAGAGGGTATTTGGACTTCAATAGGCAAGACTGCCTCCATGCCATAGACCAAGGAAAATGGAGTTGCCCCTGTTGACGTTCTTGCTGAGGTACGGTACCCATGAAGAGCAAATGGTAACATTTCGTGCCAATCTTTGTAGGTCACTATCATCTTCTGCACAATCTTCTTGATATTCTTATTCGCCGCTTCTACATCCCCATTCATCTTCGGCCGGTAAGGAGAAGAGTTGTGGTGCTGTATCTTGAATTGCTCGCAGAGCTCAGTGATCATCTTGTTGTTAAGATTGGTACCATTGTCCGTAATGATCCTCTCCGGTACACCGTAGCGACAGATCAGGTTATGCCGAATGAACCGTGCCACAACGTTCTTGGTTATGGTAGCGTAGGAAGCTGCTTCAACCCACTTTGTAAAGTAATCAATCGCCACCAGGATGAAGCGATGCCCGTTGGATGTCGTAGGTCTGATCTCGCCGATCATATCAATGCCCCACATTGCAAAAGGCCAAGGTGTTGTCAAGACGTTCAAAGGAACTGGAGGAATGTGCACCTTATCAGCATAGATCTGGAATTTGTGACACGTCCGAGAATGTTGGTAACAATCAGCTTCCATTGTGGACCAGTAATATCCTGCCCGAAGGATTTTCTTTGCCATGGTATGTCCACTGGAATGCATTCTGAAGGTACCTTCATGCAGCTCTGCCATGATCCTTTCTGCTTTAGTCTTATCCACACAACGCAGTAAGGTTGAATCATGGTTTCGTTTGTACAGAATGTCGTTGCTGAGGAAGAACTTTACCGCGAACCTTCTCAGAAACTTCTTGTCGTTAACAGATGCACCCTCGGGGTATTCTTGAGCTTCAAGGTACCTATTCACTTCGTGATACCAAGGCTTTTCTGTTACTTCTTCAGTCTCAAGATCGCAGCAATGTGCAGGTTCATCCAACTTCCAGATAATGATCCGGGGAGCCTCGTTATCCCATTTGACTTTGAACATAGAAGACATCGTAGCTAACGCGTCCGCCAACTGATTCTCTTCTCTTGGGAAATGTTCAAAAGTTATCTCCCCGAAATGGGGAAGCAACGTCAATACATACTCCTTGTAAGGAATAAGATTTGGGTGTTTCATATCCCACTCACCTTTGATCTGACTGATCACGAGAGCGGAATCTCCGAAGACACTCAGAAACTTGATCCTTAGGTCAATTGCAGCTCGAAGACCCATGATGCATGCTTCATACTCCGCCATGTTCTTGGTGCAGTTGAAACATAGTCGGGCGGCAAGTGGAGTATGAGTACCTTTTGGAGATATGATCACAACGCCAATACTGTTACCCAAAGCGTTTGAGGCTCCATCAAAGTGCATAGACCATCGGGATCCTTCCTCGGGTCCTTCATCCGGTCCAGGTACTTCACAATCAGTTACTACCATGATATTCTCGTCTGGAAATTCAAACTTCATATATTGGTAGTCATCCACTGCCTGGTGTGCCAAGTGGTCTGCCAATACACTTCCCTTGATTGCTTTTTGGGTCGTGTACTGGATGTCATATTCAGTCAAGATCATCTGCCATCTTGCTATTCTTCCGGACAAGGCAGGTTTTTCGAAGATGTACTTGATTGGATCCATTTTTGAAATCAAAAGAGTAGTGTGAGTCAACACATACTGTCTCAGCCGGCGAGTAGCCCATAGCAAAGCGCAGCAAGTTTTCTCGAGCAGTGAGTATCGGGTCTCACAGTCGGTAAACTTTTTGCTAAGGTAATAAATAGCATGCTCTTTTCGGCCAGACTCGTCATGCTGCCCCAGCACACACCCCATTGAGCTGTCAAGTACTGTTAAGTATAGGATTAGAGGTCTCCCTTCAACCGGTGGCATAAGAATGGGTAGCTCTTGGAGATACTCTTTGATTCTTTCGAAAGCGGCCTGACATTCATCGTTCCAACGTACTACTTGATCTTTCTTCAATAGCTTGAAGATTGGTTCACAGGTAGCAGTTAGATGTGAGATGAATCGGGCAATGTAATTCAGCCGTCCTAGAAAGCCTCTGACTTATTTCTCTGTCTTGGGAACTGGCATCTCTTGTATGGCTTTCACTTTGGCAGGGTCTACTTGAATACCTTTGTCGCTCACGATGAAGCCTAGCAGTTTTCCATATCTCACACTGAAGGTGCACTTGTTCGGGTTCAACCTCAGCTTGTACAACTTCAGACGGTCAAATAGCTTCTGTAGATGGTCAAGGTGTTCCTCCTCAGTTTGGGACCTTGCAATCATATCATCGACATATACTTCTATCTCATGATGGATCATGTCATGAAACAAAGCAACCATGGCACGTTGGTAGGTTGCCCCAACATTCTTCAACCCAAAAGGCATGACCTTGTAGCAAAAGGTGCCCCACTGAGTAACAAAAGTGGTCTTCTCCATGTCTTCGGGAGCCATCTTGATTTGATTATATCCGGAGAAACCGTCCATGAAGGAGAATACCTTATGCTGAGCAGTGTTGTCAACCAGGACGTCGATGTGAGGCAGAGGGAAATCATCCTTGGGGCTCACCCTGTTCAAATCCCTGTAATCAACACACATTCGGACCTTACCATCTTTCTTCGGAACTGGAACCATGTTGGCAACCCACTGAGGATAAGAAGTCACTGCTAGAAAACCGGCGTCAAATTGTTTCATAACCTCAGCTTTGATTTTCTCGGACATCTCTGGACGCATATGGCGGACCTTCTGTTTTACCGGAGGGCATTCTTCCTTGGTAGGCAAGTGATGAACCACAATGTCAGTATCCAACCCAGGCATGTCTTCGTAAGACCAGGCAAAGATTTCCATGTAGTCATGCAGCATCTGAATCAGCCGTTGTTTCACACTAGACTCCAGATTGGCACCAATCTTGACTTCCTTTCTTTCTGTCTCAGTACCCAGATTTACCGTTTCCACTGGCTCTTCATGTGGCTGAATGGCCCTCTCTTCCTGGAGTAGCAGTCTTGCAAGCTCACCAGGCACTTCACAATCATCTTCACCTTCGTCTTCGGCTAAGTTGATTGGATTTTCGAAGTCATAACTGGCAGTAGCAGAGTCGTTATCAGTGAGATCCAGAGTGGATTGGAACCTGTATAGGTGAGTGTGTGTAAATATAGTTGTTTTGCAATATATAATAAAGAAAGACAAGGAGCGCAAGATTTGAAATGCAAAAAACGTCCAATGCTTTTATTAATGATATATGAAAATGACACACAAAAGCCCTCACAAATGAAGCCACGGTGCCCCGGGTAAGACACCTGGCCATAAAGTTCCACAAATTATTGTTTGTTACAAATTCAAAACAAAGGAGTTCATTACTGAGTGACAAAAGTAATAGGTGTGAAATCTTTCGCGGTCCAGTTGCTTGGTCCACCATTGGTCGTTGGGTAGATCCAGCTGTTGAATTCAGATTCCTCCACGTCGTCTTCAATAGCATTTACTCCCAGGTTGGTGATGAACACAAGAGGTCTTCCAATCCTTGCCTTACGAACAGCCCTCTGAGCTTCTGCAGTGAAACCCAAACCAAATTTGTCAGTCTTCGGAGTGAAATCAGGAAGTTGGCCCCAGTTTGCACACTCACCCTTCTCAATAACAGCCCGGGCATCCTTTAAGGAAGCCATCTTCAGAGGAGAATCTTCAATCACAGTCTCTGCTGACGCCAGTGTATGAGGAACTTCTTCAAAGTGTTGAAAGGGGGTCTCAATGAATTCCCCATCCATCTCTATATACCGGAACGAGTTGAGGTGGCTGACCATGTATTCTTCCTCCCCCTGCACTGTCACAATCTTCCCTCTGACCGGGTACTTCAGCTTCTGATGTAGAGTTGAGGTCACATCTCCAGCCTTGTGGATCCATGGACGACCCAGCAAACAAGAATAGGATGGTCGGATGTCCATCACATAGAATGTTGAATCAAAGACCTGTGAACCAACCCTGATTGGAATATCAACTTCACCATGTACCATCCTTTTGGACCCGTCAAAGGCCCAGGCAACAATGTTACTTGGCTTGAGCTCTAAACCCTCACAATCCAGCCTGTCTAGAGCTTTCTTGGGCAATACATTCAAAGAGGAACCAGTGTCAACCAGCACATGGGCGAGAGTAGTGCCCCTGCATTCAATGGAGACATGCAGGGCATCGTTATGGTTCTTCCCCTTAGTAGTCAGATCGGCGTCGGAGAAACCCAAACCATTATCAGCAGTTAAGTTGGCCACACAATCGGTAAATTGATCAGCAGATGTCTCCTGTGGCACGTGGGCCGTCTTTAGGAAGGTAATCAGAGCCTTGGCATGGTCCTCTGAACACAACAACATTGATAGCATAGAAATCTTTGATGGGGTGTGCCCCAGTTGCTCAACTACATTGAAATCACTCTTCTTGATAATCTTAAGAATCTCTTCCATCTCCTGCCTGGAAGCTTCAACAGTGGTTGTCTTCGGTGCCTTCGTCTGGGCAGGCATATCTGTAGCAATCCCTTTGCCCAGAGCGTCAGAGGACTCGGCAGCAGGGGTAGAAACAGGAACTTGGTCAGGAAGGGAAGCAGGCACACTTGTAGGTGTGATGACAAGAGGTCTCTAGATAGCTGGTGGTGCAATATCTGGTGAGAACAGTCTACCACTACGAGTGACTTTGGCAGGCCCGGTGATGTTGCTGATGCCGGTACTAGGATCGAACTCTTGTTTGACTCCAAGCACATAAACATCTGCCCCATAGTGCCAAGGGACAACTTTGTCAGATGTATAGGGGAGGGGCCCCGGAACAGTGATGATGATAGGAGCAATCTTCTGAGTAGACATGATTTTGACAGGCTTCTTTGAGGGAGCCTTAGGAGGGTTGTTGAAAATAGTGACAATGGACACTTCTTCAGCAGGGATAGCAGGAACAGCAATCTTCTCGAACAAGATCTCTTTGTTATCCATCAAGTTTTGGACGCCTGACTTCAACAAAGGACAACCAGCAGGTGAAACGGAACACAGATGGCAACCTTTACTACATCCCAGAAATAAACCGGCTAGCAACAGGTTCCTTTTGACAGTCAGCAACGGAGTAACAATATCATCCACGGAGGCTACATACAGGTCTTCTTCCACAGCATTCACTCCATGCTTGGGCATGGGAGCAGTCACAACATTGGGCCTTTCGGGCGCCTCAAACTCTATCTCTTTAGCATCAATAAGGTCCTGAACCTTATTCCTCAGAGCCCAACAATAATCTGTAGTATGCCCCGGGCTGTCAGAGTGATAAGCGCAGCGGGCGTTGGGATTGTACTTTGGAGATGTTGTGTTCACGATCTTCGGAGCTTCTTTGATAGTTACCAGATTGGTTGACAGTAGTTGTGGCAATATCTGAGACAGGGTCATACTGAGCCGAGTGTACTGCCTTTTGGGTCTCTCACCCCTTGGTTGGTTATATTGCTGAGGAGCAGCAGCTGGCTTTGAAATTACCACCGCATTGATAGCTTGGCGGCGTTCTGGTTTATTCTGTCTCCTCGAACCATAAACAGCACTAGATTCCTTCTTGAAGGGCTTCTTTTCAGCGCTCGAGGAGGCACCTTTATGTATCTTCCCAGACTTGATACCAGCTTCTATCCTCTCACCAGTTAAGATCAGATCTGTAAACCCAGCAGAAGAATTCCCAATCAGATGGTTGAAGAAAGGACCAGACAGGGTCCCTAAGAACATATCAACGAGTTCACGGTCAGTCAAAGGTGGTTGTACCCTTCCATCCAGTTCTCTCCACTTTTGCGCATACTCCTTAAATCCTTCACCCGTCCCTAGTGACATACCCTGGAGTTGGGTACGCGTAGGAGCGAGGTCGGAATTATACTGATACTGCTTATAAAACGCAGTAGCCAAGTCCTCCCAGTTACAAATACTGGCTCCATCCAGCTGATAGAACCATTCGAGTTGAGTCTCTGAAAGACTATCCTGGAAGAAATGGATCCACAAATTCTTGTTAGCTGTATACGGTTGGATATTCCTTACATATGATCTGAGATGCAGCTTAGGACAGGAAGCTCCGTCGTACTTTGCAAAAGCGGGTGCCTTGAACTTGTGTGGGATCACCACCCCAGAAGATAAGCCTAGGTCTCCAAAGTTCAACCCGAGCACATGTTGGATCTCCATAGCACTTAGGCGGTCCTCTAGCTGTTTGTACCTGTCCTCAGCAGGAGGGTACTGCTCATCATTGTAATCTGTCTCGTTGTCGGAGACCACGGGACTAGGAACCCTTCTCTCTTGGGGACTGTCCTTCCCTACAGAGGAAGTAGCCAGATCAACCTCATTTTGAAGTCCATTTCCAAACCTTCGTCCAGTGTTGAACAGCACAGTCCTCTTCTTCTTCTTCTTCAAAATCAGAGTCTTTAACTCCTGTTGACCCTGGGCTAGGCTCATGACCAACTCTTGGAACTGGGCATTCTGGGCCTGGAAGGCCTTGATAGCTTGTTCAGTAGTAGGTTTAGAAGTCATGATGATTGCTGAAATAAACAGCGAAGAAGATAAGTGACCTGTAAAAAGGGTACCTGTTATGCATATGATGAATGGAATGCGTATGATTTATGTTTTCAAAGACAATCGGGATTCAACTTTGTAGACCAAAAGGAAACACACTTTATTAGATTCAAACTTTAAATTGTTCAAGAAATTTCCCTTAGGTGTTACAAGAATGAAAAATACTGAAAAGGAAATAAAAGCTGTAAAAGAAACATCCAAGGTTCATCACTGCTCCCATGGCCTTCTCTTCTCAGTACAGATATAGTCATTCAAGATCCGCTCGTTCTCCAATTGCTTGGTCAGCTTCTGGATTTTCTGTTCTTGTTCATTGAACCTTTCCCGATAAGAATCCCGTTCTTCCTGTAGTTGCGCCCAAGACCTCTTTAGTGTGTCAATATTAGTGGGTATCTGAGGATGAAGAACAGTTGGAGGAACCCCGTCTCTATCAGGAAATTCAAGAATAATAGGCCTGACAGCTTCGTATGGCATACCTAACTTCTGAGCACGGATGCGGACCTATTTGTAGTAGGATTCCATTGGTAGAGAAGTCTTCGGTCCCAACTCATGTGGGTCAGCTTTGTGAATTTTGTCCCAAGCCCGGATGAATCTACGACGTAGCTCGTCGCTGTCTACCTGAAACTCAAAACTGATGTGAGGTATCAACATCTCATGAAGCCCTGCTCTTCTGGCTCTTCCAAACTGACGGAGAGCTAAACATGGATTATAAGAGATTCATCCCTGGGTTCCGATCAGTGGAACATTAGGATACTCTCCGCAACAATCAATAACAGCTACTTCATCCAAACCTCTGAGAGTCCAAATGATGTCATTATCAGTGAGAGACATTAACCTATGAGCCCAGCCCCTTCCTTCTTTGTTCTTCAGCACGCACTTAGGGAGGTGCGAAATAAACCACCTCACTAACAAAGGAGCACAACACCACAAAGTTCCCCGTCTTCGGGCAGTACGAGCATAGAGTTGTTGCAGGATATCACCCAAGAGAGTGGGTACAGGATTCTGAGAGATGAAGATCCTTATGGCGTTGACATTAACAAAGGTATCAGGATTTGGAAACAATACCAGACCATAGATTAAGAGAGCCAGAATGTCTTCGTACGCCCTGAAGTCCAAGTCATTCCAGAAACTGTTAGCTTTACCAATCAGAAACTTAGCCAAAAAGCCCTTAACTCCGCTTCTAGTCTCCCAGTTATCCATTACCTCTTTGTTGGTCAAAGGAAGGGCTGCAGCAATCTCCTCAAGCCTAAGAGTCTTTTCCCAACCAGTGAATGGAGTCTGTTCCAAAACAGGGATACCAAGCAAATCAGAGAATTCTTCCAGGGTAGGGACCAGCTGGAAGTCTTGAAAGGTGAAGCAATGGTATAGTGGATCATAAAACTCGGTCAGGACACTCATCAACTGTTGGTCCCACTTTGAAGTGACTAAATCGAGAAGAGAACCATGCCTCTTGATGAAGGAAGTAGTGTTTGGAATCCTATCAACCAATTCTTTAAGCAACTCAGGTGGGTGAACAAAGTTGAGCCGGATAGTATTCATTCGCATAGGCATCATGATGTCCTACAAAACAGAGCAAAGATGAAACCCTCTTGTCTTTGAAATGGGTTAGTCCTTATGCAGGGTGCATGCAATGGTATGATGGTATGATGTTATGATAAAGCACACCACCAGTATTCACAAAGGCAAACATGGTAAGGCACACAAGTCACACAAGACAGCTCTTAGAGTTCAGGCCAGCATGAAGTTTAGGTACTACCCTCTTTCAGTTTCGTTGGTTAAGACCTGTCCTAGAAAATAGTAACCGGGTTCTAGAGGATCTCAATATCACTGACTACCCTCAATCGGTCATAACTCCAGCTTCGCAATCTTTTCTTGCGGCCAGAACCATCGCGAGAGTTTAGCCTTAATGAGTGTAGCATACTGCTACTGTTCTATGGCCAAGTTGGGTCAATTTAGGGTTCTAAGGTCGGTTGGTGCTTAATGACTCCTCAGAAGACCCATATTCTCCTCGTTCCAACACAAGGGATATCGGTACAGACCAAGGTGTCACACCAATGTAGTCACTGCTTCACCCGTGTCGGTCTACGCCGGACAGGTCCCTCACAACTTATGCTACCTAAAGGGTATTCCCCAGATCCGGGTTAGGATCTATGAAACTCCGATGCAAGCCCACAAATATAAAAGCAAACAAGGCATTCAATTGAAAACATAAAATGATCTAATCCTAATGTACACCTCACTTGTTAAGTTTCCCCAGCAGAGTCGCCAGTTCTGTGATCGGTGGAAATAGAACTGACTGTTTTGAAATGCTGGTTCGCGAAATGTCGCGGTAAGCAAGAGTCGCCACCGTCTTTTATTTTCTCCAACAAGGAAAGGACAAAAGCACAGCAAAATTCCTTTTCGAGATGTTTCTCGGTTCGGGAGGTAGATTATAGAAAGGGAAGGTGTTAGCACCCTTTCTATCCGTGGTAATCCATGGGCTCTTAGGTACTTGCTCACTATGTTTTCAAAAATTGTTTTCTTTTCTTGTGTATGTGGGTTTTGAAAAAATTTCGTTTTGAAAACTTCTAGGTAACTCTTGTATCAGTCCTCAAGAGTGTATGAAGTGTTTGTTTGAAAACTTTTTGAAAGTGTGAGTGCGAAAAGTTTGTTTTTTGTTTTGAAAGAGCAAGTACCCAGGAGAAATCTACCTACTCTAAGGAATTAAGCTGTGTAAATGTCCTTTAGACAGTACTATCCCACTATTGAGAAGTAGGTAGCACCGTCGTTGGAGTTATTCGGGTCAATTCGATTATAGGGACATGTGTGGTCACCAAAGCAATAGTAGGATGCCTTAGCGGTAACCCTAATGTCTTAGATCCTTTTTTATCCGAGGCAACCGTTTCGAGGCAACTGGATCTTTAGACAGGAGGGCGACCTCTAAAACACCCTATACTCAATGACCACCTCGAGGCAACCAAGTGAGGCGTACCCTAGGAGTGGCATGTGCACGTGTGTCAGGTTTCATGTTTAAATTATCTTTGCACATGTATTATGGTGAGCTACGAGTTGGTTTTATTTTCATACAAGTCTTGCATGCATAATTAACAGTTAATAATTGTGCGGAAAATAAATTGCGGAAAGATAAATCTACGCTATTACAAGGCGTCGGGTATTTACATCGCCAAAAACATAACCCTTGAAAATAAATTGCAAGAAATAAAAGAAAGCGATAAAAGCCCTAATTATCTTTTACATTCTCTGAGTAGTTACATAAATATGATCAAAATAGGAATCAAGAATAAACATGCGCGAGAAAAATTGAATCGGGAAAAGTCTTAGGGTTTTGACCCTTTTTGAGAAAAGAATGGAATTTGGTCCTTTTTGCAATTAATTAATATTAAACCTAATTTACTAATTAATTAAAAGAAAAAGTATTTTTTTAGTTTTTTATGTTTTAATGAAAATAAAATAAAAAGAAATTAAAATTATCAAAACCCTAATTCTAGGCTAATTTTATTTATTGTAAAAAAAGTTAAAATTTAAACCTAATTAAACCAAATTAGTTATATTAGTATTTATTTACAAAATAATGAATTAAGGTGAAATTAATAATTAATAATAATAATAATTACATTTTTAGTTTTCTGAATTTTTATTGTGAAAAATTAATTATGTTAATTTTAGTGATAATAATAATAATTAGAAAAATAGTTAAATAAATAAAATAGAAAACATAAAATAAAAAGAAAAAAGGAATGAACCAGGGGGGTTCTGGCCAGGTTAGGAGGTGTTTTCTGGAACTTTGAAGCCCAACTACTCAAGCCTGGTTTGACTTTCTGGCTTCTCCATGGTACGCGTTGACTGGGCGTATGATGGTCATTCACTCTAGGCCATTGGATCTGAGTTTTAAGGCCACTTGGCGCACTGATTTGTGAGGTGTATGATGAGCCCTCTTGTGAGACCTGCACATGATCATATGAAGAAAAATGCAAAAAAATATTTTGGGGGACCTGGGATTCGAACCTAGGTCCCAAAGGTCATATGCACGCGCGCTTTCCACTCAGCCAAGCTATTCCAATTGTTATTACAATAAGCAAATGGTATTATATGAAATAAACAAGCAATATCCTGGAAATCAAAAACGCGCGCGTTTTAGTTTGAGCAGGCCAATCAGACGCGAACACGCCTTCATCTTCTCCAATAGACCCTGTATTTTTTCCTGCGGATTCGATTCCACAGCAAAATTCGTTGCTTTCTCTTATAATGAGTTCTAGGCCACGAAAATGCCAGCCAAAGCCATTATCCTGTTTGTCTCGTTCTCCTAAATCCGTCCATGGCTATGGCTTGTACCAATTATTCCTGTAAAATAAAAACCCAAATGCAAACCTCTAAAACCCTAGGTTCGGGTAGGGAGATCTAGGCTACAAAAATACAATTGAATAATGCAGGATGCCTGGAAATTGAACGGTGAACACAAATATGCCAAGATATTAAAGAAAAGGCGCAAGAATTGGAGGTTGAGATTCCATGTTCAGAGTAAGGTTCGAGACAACTTACAGTGCGTTGTAGGGGGTCTTAGGACGTGATATTGGTCGCGTTAGCTTCAGTGGACAGCAAGGAAGGGAACCACGTTCTTATTTTTGTTTGAAAATGCCTCCTATATTGTTCTTGATCTCCCACTTTTCCAACAATTTTTCAGTTTTGCCTTGGCCGTTTTAGCAATGCTTAGGTCGTGAATTAGGTTTAGGCTCCTTGTATATGTATAAGGCAATCAGTCTAGGTCAAAATTTGGGCTCGTATCTTTGTGTATTGAAGTTTGGAGATTTGATTGACCACCATTGAAAACCTTTCCAAATTTGAAGCAAATCTAAGATTTTATGCACAAAAAAGCCCTAGCACGAATTGGTTAGTTGGCACATGATATATGAAAGCTGTTCAAATCATAAAGATACTATTCCATTGATTTTTAGATTTTATTTGAATTATTATAGATTTAAAATGAATTAAATCAATAAAAATTAAATAAAATAAAAAAATAAATGTTTGATCTTGAAATTAATCATGGGACACGTGTGTGGCATGACAAGGCTGAATCAAGTGGAAGAAAGTGGGCCCTTTTGTCAAAAATTGAAGTTTTAAGGATAGTTGACTTTTGCAAATTCATAAAAATTTCCCAACTTCTCCAATGCACAACTTGCTCAATTTTGATCCTATGACCATGTTTTTGGACATTTTGGAAAGGTCTTGAAGTCCTCTAACCAATGCCTTTGGTCCCGTGTCATTTGGATTTACCAATCTCAAGTTATGGTCTTTGACTTAAAGTGCATTTTTGTTGACTTTTGAAATTGACCTATAATGTAGAAATTGATAACTTTTTGTGAGAGCATTTCTTGGACTTGGAATGTGAAGATGAATTGTAGGAAATGTCATCCCCTTAAAAATGAGCATTGGATGGGATTTTTCTGATGAACCATGAATAAGTTATGCCTTGGTCAATATACAGTTGACTTTTCTACTGTCCAAAAATAGCAACTTCTTGCATCTTGATGATTTTTGAGCCATGCTTGTGGAATCATGATCAAGACTTGATCAAATGATGATTGTGACCTCAAAATAAGATGTTGACCAAAAATCTTGACTTTTGACTGCAAAATGACCATTTTACCCCTACAGTTGACTGTGGATCAAATAGGGCTTTTGACTGTGGAATTTGGCACTATGAGCCTTGAGACTTGGCATGTAGATGCTTGGGCATGTATAGAGGCCTATGGGACTTGATTGAGCCATTGAAAACCTCAAATTCCTTGCAAGAACCAAAACCCTAATTTTGACTGGCTTAGGAGGCATTTGGACTGTGCAATCCTTGAGGAATCTTGAACCATTTGAAGATGATCCTTGACAAGCCTTGAAGAATATGGGAGGGCAAATTTTGGGGTACAACAGTTGCCCCTGTTCAATCTTCTTAAACCTGAGGATGTAGATTGGCTTGCGTGCCTTTCGTGATCCAAAGGTGGAAGATGATTGAACACTAGAGTGCCCAGAAATTTGCACTCGCATAGTGTAGTGTAAACAGTGTGATGTCGGGAATGGGCTTACAGATGCCATTTGGAGATATGATGGATAGGAGGATGGGCTTATAGATGCCATCTGGAGATGTGACAGAATCTTGTCGGGGATGGGCTTATAGATGCCACTTGGAGATGTAATGGATAGTTGTGGATATGGGCTTAAAGATGCCATCCAGAGATGTCAATCACGTAAGAGATTCCTTAGCGAGAATTTGCGTACTTGAGAAAGAAAGATGGTTTCCTGGCTTGCTACAGGTGTTGATCTTCAAACTCTTCATGCAGATACTTTCCTGGCTAGTTACAGGTATAGATCTACAATCAATCGCTCATAGATATGCCCCGGCTAGATACAGGTATCGAATCTGGAACTTCAAAAGGTTGGTCGAGATAGCTTTCCTGGCTGGATACAGGCGTAGACCTCTACTCAGTCGCTCACAGACATGCCCTAGCTAGATACAGGTATCGAATCTGGAACTTCAAAAGGTTGATCGAGATAGCTTTCCTGGCTGGATACAGGCGTAGACCTCTAATCAGTCGCTCACAGATATGCCCTGGCTAGATACAGGTATCGAATCTGGAACTTCAAAAGGTTGATCGAGATAGCTTTCCTGGCTGGATACAGGCATAGACCTCTAATCAGTCGCTCGCAGATATGCCCTGGCTAGATACAGGTATGGAATCTGGAACTTCAAAAGGTTGATCGAGATAGCTTTCCTGGCTGGATACAGGCGTAGACCTCTAATCAGTCGCTCACAGATATGCCCTGTCTAGATACAGGTATCGAATCTGGAACTTCAAAAGGTTGATCGAGATAGCTTTCCTGGCTGGATACAGGCGTAGACCTCTAATCAGTCGCTCACAGATATGCCCTGGCTAGATACAGGTATCGAATCTGGAACTTCAAAAGGTTGATCGAGATAGCTTTCCTGGCTGGATACAGGCGTATACCTCTAATCAGTCGCTCACAGATATGCCCTGGCTAGATACAGGTATCGAATCTGGAACTTCAACAGGTTGATCGAGATAGCTTTCCTGGCTGGATACAGGCGTAGACCTCTAATCAGTCGCTCAAAAATATACCCTGGCTAGATACAGGTATCGAATCTAGAACTTCAAAAGGTTTATCGAGATAGATTTCCTGGCTGGATACAAGTATATATCTACAATCAGTCGCTCACAGATATGCCCTGGCTAGATACAGGTATCGAATCTGGAACTTCAACAGGTTGATCGAGATAGCTTTCCTGGCTGGATATAGGCGTAGACCTCTAATCAGTCGCTCACAGATATGCCCTGGCTAGATACAGGTATCGAATCTGGAACTTCAAAAGGTTGATCGAGATAGCTTTCCTGGCTAGATACAAGCGTAGACCTCTAATCAGTCGCTCACAGATATGCCTTGGCTAGATACAGGTATCGAATCTGGAACTTCAACAGGTTGATCGAGATAGCTTTCCTGGCTGGATACAGGCGTAGACCTCTAATCAGTCGCTCACAGATATGCCCTAGATAGATACAGGTATCGAATCTGGAACTTCAACAATTGATGGTAATATCTTTTTATTGACCTTTTCCTGAAAAGGAAAAAAATTAGTTGTATGCAATATCATGATGTATGAAATGCATGATGTCATGATGTTCTCAAAACGAGATCGTGTCGTATGCACTTTATCATGTATGTCAATAGGAGATATGAAATGCGAAATGTTTATGAATGTATTTTCGTCTGGGAAAATAAATCCTTGACAAATGTCGGGAGTTTGTTAAATCCTGGGCTGATGTTGAAGAGTAGAGTTCTTTGTTTCCGCTGGGGATGATTGCAAGAATAACCGGTAGGAGAAGATGACTCCGTTGGGGAATAAACTTATTGAAGAGATTACTCTGCGGGGAATTACTCTTTGGGGAGAGATGCTTCGCTGAGATTTTATAGATAACTCCGCTGGGGATACCGTTGATAAGCTTTGTTGAGGGATTTGATGAACTCCGCTGGGGGTAGGAAGAACTTCGCTGAGGACGATCTTTTCGTTGTAATTTGCTGAGGATAACCCAGTTAGACTCTAGTGGGGAACAACCTTTGAATATGGCCGGGAGAGATGCGTTTGTACTCTGCGGGAGACAAGCTTCCAGGATCTACTGAGGAGATTGATTCAACTCTCCTGGGGAAACTTTTTGGACTGCACTGGGGAATGGCTCCACTGGGATGTTTGTACTCCGCCGGGGGAAACAATCTTATATCTGTATACTCTGCTAGGGAATATTGAGATCTTCTGGGGGTACCCAACTTCTTTAAGGCTGACAGTAGACTAACTTTGCTTGGGGGAGAGTATTGCTGACTTGTTGGAGATACTGTGCCTTTTTAGGGCTGATGGAAGACCAACTCTGCTTGGGGAGAGTATTGTTGAATCTTGTCTTACTCTGCGGGGAGTGAAGGTATCCTGGTTAATTCTTCAGTTGAACCTACCTTGGTACCTTGGTGGACAGAGCAACTAGATCACTTAGACAATTCCTTGTTGCCCCTGTTTCTGATGTCACCTGTAATTAGTCCTTTGTTTCGCATGCAAATATTTATGATCAGCAATTAATGTCAAATGCATATATCAAAAATGAACATTGGACGTTCTTTGCAAAACAAAACGGATAAAGAAAAAACAATTGGCAATTTGTCTGAAAAAATGAGCTTGTATTGATTTTTGAATTTTCCTGTAAATAGGCGTTTTGTGTACAAGAGGTTGACGTCCTAGTAAGAGAACGCCGCCGAACAACATAGAGTTTATACAATTTTGTGAAAAGGAAACAAAACAGATATGTGAAAAATCCCACTGGGTTCCAACTCTGCTATCGCCTTTATGTCTTCAAGCGTCTCATCACTTTGCTGCTTAGTTGAAGATGAAGCTGATTGGTTGATGCCGTATTCTGGATGCAAGGTGATCCAATGAGACATAGTATTACGCTTATCCCTAATTTTTGCCTGGACCGCCCTTTCGGGTTTTCAGTCCACCGGGATACCCATTTTTGCCCAAGCCGCCTTTTCAGGTTTTCGACTTGTCGGGTGTACAGATTTTTTCATTTCATCCCTTATTTTTGCCCGAACCCTTTTGGTTCGCCGGGAAGCCCTTATTTTTGCCTAGGTGTGTCAACCTAGAGGGTCTTTTATCATGCGTAGTATCTTTTTACTATGTCTGCATTGGCGGGGTGAGGAAGGTCGTCACCATCCATGGTAGTTAGAATCATCGCTCCTCCTGAGAAGATATTCTTAACCACAAATGGCCCTTCGTACGTGGGGGTCCATTTGCCCCTGGGATCACCTTGAGGTAGAATGATGCGTTTGATTACCAGATCCCCAACTTGATACTCTTGTCGTCTGACTTTCTTGTTAAATGCCTTGATCATCCGTTTTTGGTACGTCTGACCATGACAAATAGCAGTAAGTCTCTTTTCGTCAATCAGGTTTAATTGATCAAGCCGGGTCTGGATCCAGTCATCTTCGCTCAAACCTGCATCCTTCATTATCCGGAGAGAGGGTATCTGGACTTCAATAGGCAAGACTACCTCCATGCAATAGACCAAGGAAAAGGGAGTTGCCCCTGTTGACGTTCTTGCTGAGGTACGGTACCCATGAAGAGCAAATGGTAACATTTCGTGCCAATCTTTGTAGGTCACTGTCATCTTCTGCACAATCTTCTTGATATTCTTATTCGCCGCTTCTACAGCCCCATTCATCTTCGGTCGGTAAGGAGAAGAGTTGTGGTGCTGTATCTTGAATTGCTCGTAGAGCTCAGTGATCATCTTGTTGTTAAGATTGGTACCATTGTCCGTAATGATCCTCTCCTGTACACCGTAGCGACAGATCAGGTTATGCCGAATGAACCGTGCCACAACGTTCTTGGTTACGGTAGCGTAGGAAGCTGCTTCAACCCACTTTGTAAAGTAATCAATCGCCACCAGGATGAAGCGATGCCCGTTGGATGTCGTAGGTCTGATCTCGCCGATCATATCAATGCCCCACATTGCAAAAGGCCAAGGTGCTTTCAAGATGTTCAAAGGAACTGGAGGAATGTGCACCTTATCAGCATAGATCTGGCATTTGTGACACGTCCAAGAATGTTGGTAACAGTCGGCTTCCATTGTGGACCAGTAATATCCTGCCCGAAGGATTTTCTTTGCCATGGTATGTCCACTGGAATGCGTTCCGAAGGTACCTTCATGCAGCTCTGCCATGATCCTTTCTGCTTCAGTCTTATCCACACAACGCAGTAAGGTTGAATCATGGTTTCGTTTGTACAGAATTCCGTTGCTGAGGAAGAACTTTGCCGCGAACCTTCTCAGAAACTTCTTGTCGTTAACAGATGCACCCTCGGGGTATTCTTGATAACTTTTGAAATTGACCTATAATGTAGAAATTGATAACTTTTTCTGAGAGCATTTCTTTGACTTGGAATGTGAAGATGAATTGTAGGAAATGTCATCCCCTTCAAAATGAGCATTGGATGGGATTTTTCTGATGAACCATGAAAAAGTTATGCCTTGGTCAATATATAGTTGACTTTTCTACTGTCCAAAAATAGCAACTTCTTGCATCTTGATGATTTTTGAGCCATGCTTGTGGAATCATGATCAAGACTTGATCAAATGATGATTGTGACCTCAAAATAAGATGTTGACCAAAAATCTTGACTTTTGACTGCAAAATGACCATTTTACCCCTACAATTGACTGTGGATCAAATAGGGCTTTTGACTGTGGAATTTGGCACTGTGAGCCTTGAGACTTGGCATGTAGATGCTTGGGCATGTATAGAGGCCTATGGTACTTGATTGAGCCATTGAAAACCTCAAATTCCTTGCAAGAACCAAAACCCTAATTTTGACTGGCTTAGGAGGCATTTGGACTGTACAATCCTTGAGGAATCTTGAACCATTTGAAGATGATCCTTGACAAGCCTTGAAGAATATGGGAGGGGCAAATTTTGGGGTACAACACATGTGATACTTTATGATGTTCATGATGTATGCACAAACACATGTACAAGCAAGTCACACAAAACCCTAGTTTCAGGCTTGCATGAGCTTTCATAGGTAAATACCCTCTTGAGTTTAGTTGGCTCAAACCTGTCCTATAAATAGTAACCGGGTTCTAAGGAGCTCAATATCACTGGATTGTTTTCTATGTTTATTGTTTTGGTTTAGCCACTTAACTAGCGACCAAAATATTCCAAGAAAACAACCCTCAATGAGTGTAGTATCGAGTATCTACCAACTTCAGACTGCACCAAAGCCGGTCATGTCACTACCCCTAATAAAAGGCCAAGATGGTAAAGTAAGGTTCTAAGAGTTCATTAGTGCTTTATGACATCACTCAGCGGCCACGTATTCTCTTTGATTGACTCAAAGGCTACCGGTACTCACAAATATGTCGCACTAATATAGTTATTGCTTCAACCATGTTGGTATACCCCGCACAGTTTCCACAATGTATTGTTATTTACCTATGAATGTTTCCCAAATTCGAGTAGAGGATTTCAAGCCCAAACAAGAGAACTAAATGTAAAGCAATCAAAGCAAACAATATAATCATGGAAAGGGTGATCTAAGCCCTAAGGTTACTCCACTTTTAAAGATTCTCCCGAGCAGAGTCGCCAGTTCTGTGATACGGTGGGAGAACTGACTTGGGATTTTGCGTTTGTGTTCGCAAATGTTTCGGTTTAGCAAGAGTCACCGCCGACTTTTTATTTTATCCTAAGGAAAGGTCAAAAAGCACAGGAAAGACCTTTGAGATGTTTTCTTGGGTTCGGGGAGTAGATTATAGAAAGGGAAGGTATTAGCACCCTTTCTATCCATGGTTATCCATGGGCTCTTAGTTACTTGTTTAGATCACTTGCTTTGCTTTTCAATTGTTTGAAATGGTGCTCTTCAATTGTTTGAAATGGTGCTTTGTGTGTGGTTTTGAAGGATGTTTTGAAAAGAGGCCATTGTTGTGGCAACCTTTGTAATGATTCTTGTTTGAATGTATACAAAGGTGTTTTTGTCTTTTGAAAAGTTTTCAATGTTTGAAAGTAGGGTTTTAAAATTGTGTTGTGAAGTATGTTTTGAAGATAGCAAGGATGTTTTGCAAGCTTTTGATCAAGTAACTAAGAGTTGTCTACCCTATTTTACTCAAAGATTATTCTTATGTTTTACACCCCAGACACGGCGGTCATTCTATTACTCATTCAGAATTCCAAGTCAAAATACAGTACTGATACACCCCAGACACGACGATCATTCTACTACTCATTCAGACTTCAGCAATCTGATACAGACTAGATATGCTCTAGACACGGCGGCCATTCTATCCCTCATTTAGATTCAACTATCAACTTCAAATTCAGATACGCTCCAAACACGGATGTCGTTCTGGCCCTTTTACCAGAAGTTTGATTCTCCCCAGTGCAGTCGCCACAGAAGTCGTTCTGTCACTTATTCAGATCCCAGTTACATTACAGATACACTCCAAACACGGAAGTCATTCTGCTATTCATACAGATCCCAACTTCAGATACAGTCCAGATACGCCCCAGACACGGTTGCCATTATGCCACTCATTCAGAACTTATCCCCAGCACCTAGATGCTCCATACACAGATGTTTCTCTGTCCTCCATTCAAATACAGTTACAGCTCGGATATGCTCTAAACACAGACGCCATTCCCTTGCTCATACAAATCCAGTCTCTAGATACAACTCAGATACGTTCCAAATACGGATACCATTCTGATGTTCATTCTACTGATCTTCAACAAACAAATCTTGGATGGCATCTTTAAGCCCATCTCCAGCAATATTCTATCATCTCCAAATGGCATCTTTAAGCCCATTCCCTCAACAACATTTTGACGAGTGCAAATTTACGGGCACTCTAGTGTCCAATCCTCTTTTACCTTCAAGTCACGAAAGGCAAACTTGCCAATCTAACTCTTCAGGTTTAAGAAGATTTAACACGGGCAACTGTTGTACCCCAAAATTTTCCCTCTCATTTTATCAACATTTCCCATCACAAGGCTCTTGGGACTCAAGATCAAGCTAGGGTTTGCTCTGCTCAAGACACATTCTTGCACTGTTGACCTAAATTAGGGTTTGAGTTTGCACAGGGATTTTTGGACCTTCAATGCCCAAATTGACTTTCATACTTCATGTTGGACTCATAAGTTTGTCCATACCAAGTTTCAAGCCTTGAATCAAATTTTTGCCCAGTCAATTGGACAGTTGACTTAGAAATCAGTTGTATTGGGGAAAAAGTCAATTGTGACCAATTTACAGTCAAACCTCATGAATTTTGACCCACATCAACATTATGAACTCATATGAACCATTTGATCAAGTTTGGACCATAAATCCACAAGAAATTTGATCAGATCACCAAAAGGGCAAAATGGTCATTTTTAGGGTTTTATTGTACAAAGGCAATTTTTTACTATTTGACCTAACCAATGGTAAATCAAGTTCAATCATGGACTCAAGGACTCAATGACATTATCTTGACCTATTCAACAAGTTCAAAAGATCTCAAATGCATAGGGTTGACAGATGAATTTTTCAGTCAACTGATCAAAATTTAACTGTACACTGAAAAGTCAAACTTTGACTTTTTGGTCAAAATCAAGTGCCAATGGTCATTTTCCATCAAGATATGTCAAATTATGAAACTTTTTCATCAAGAAACCCAAAATTGCAAATTAGGGTTTGAAATTGAAAAATTTTCATAACTTAGAAATTTTCTAAGTTATGAAATTTTCTTAATTTTTCCTAACTTTGCCCCACATTTTCACCATGATGCAAGTGGATTAAAACAAAACTTACAACATGAAAGTTGTATTCCATCACAAAGTATACAACTTTAATTCACAAAGGTTTCTCAAAAGAAGCTTGGATCTCAAGTTATGATTTTTGGAACAAGGGTCCCTAAAACTTTTAACTTAGAGAAATTTTGCCCTAGTTTAGGCAGGATTTTGACCCATCTTCTTGGCCATTTTTCACATAGTTCCACTTGGAATCTCAAGTTGCATTTCAAAGATGGATTATAGTACATGTTGCAAGCTTTCGAAATTGTCCAAGAACTCCTCAAACACATTTGTGGTTAGGGAGAATCGAATGCTTGAAGTTGGCAAAAACTCACTTTGTAACCATGGCCAATACATGTTCATACAAGTTGCAAAATCTGACCAAACTAGCTTTGTACTTAATTACAGGTCTCTAAACCCTTCAACACTCAAAAATTGAATGCAAACACATTAGTTAGAGGCATTGTTCTGATCAAGGAAGCATTATACAAAGGATTAATCCATTTTTGGCATAAAGGTAGCATTGCCACTTTGATAAAGCATGCTTTATGTCAAGTTGCTTATCTTGAGCCAAGGACCCAATCTTTTACAGCAAACAAAGTTCACTAATATCAGGCAATTGGTACCAACTCTTAGCAGACCCTAAGCTAGATTGTACAAGCCTTTGCATTGTCAATTCTCACTTTTACTTCAAAAACAAGAAACCTTGCAAAAGGTAAACAACTTACACATCTGATATATTCAAATCTTGCCAACATTTAAAACAAGTTTTGCACATCCCTTGGAGCCAGAAACACGAGCCATTCATCCCTCAAACACTCTTGAACACCAAAACACCAAAAACTTACAAAACAGGGCAGTTGCTGCAACTTGAGTGCCATAGCTCATTTTGCTCGTGCATTTTGCTCCTTTCCACTTCAAACACCTTCCATTCAACTCACTCAAGCTATCCTAAACCTCCATTGCCAACAGTAACTCCATTTACAGTGCACACCATTTCTGTTTTGAAGCTTTGCAGGTTGAGTTCTATAGAGAGATTCAGGCCATTTCAAAACAAACTAAGCATTGGGAAAGGACCAGGGAACATCAAGCAAGCTCAAAAGAACCTCAGGCCTCACTGAAAGTTGCTGCATTTCCATACTCGAGCTTGACTGAAACAGGTAAAGTTCAAACTTCTATCTCTCTATTTAGGAAACATTAGGCTTAGGTTTGTGAATAAGAAATGTAGTCCTCATTGCCCTTGAGCTGTACATATGCTTATAATTCATTTATGTTAACTGAGCTAGGAGTATTTGATAGTTGAACTTTCTGGAAAAAACTAGGTCAGAAATTGGGGATGATAAAATTCTCCCTGGTTTCTTAGAGTTAGGTCAAGTGTTTTATATGGTTGAAATCGTTGTTTCAAGCTCTATAATTTTCATGTTATGAGTTTTTGATTTCAAGCAAAGTACAGAGAGAACATGTTTCAAGGTCAGAAGTATGCGCGTTTGGTCGTTGGCCAGAGGACAGGGACGAAGGCCATTGGGCTGGGCTTGGCTTGTTGCTACTTTTTGCACCCATATGCTTGCTTTTCACACCCCTTGGCCCAATTTCTTGTATTTTTATTATTTTTGCATTTTAATTTCATTTTTGACTTTATTATTTTATTTCCAAACATAAAAAATGCTTAAAAAATATTTTCATAATTTTTTACATTTATTTGGTATTTATTTTAATTATTTATAACATTAAAACATTTTTATATACTTTTATATTATTTGTTTAAATTTAAAAATAATGTAAATAATACTTTTTATTTTTATTTCTTATTTTTATTCACACTGAAAATATTTTCTTGAAGATATTTTATTTTTGTAAATATTTTATTTTAGTTTATACATACTTAATATATTTAATATATACATATATACATATATATACTTTTATTTTATTAAATAATTAGAATAAAAAGATAAAAATATTACCTTTTTATTTTTTTATACTAAAAAATACCTTTTCTTCAATATATTTCATTTTTGTACATATTAATATATTTTTGTATATAAATAATATATAATATTATTTTCTTAAGGAAAATTAGGGTTTACCCCTTAATTAAATAAAATCAATTTTTTTATTTTAATTCTTTACACCTTTTTCACAATAAAAATACTTTACATACATAAATAAATAAAAACTTCTTTTTTGCATAATACATTTCATTTAATATTTATTTATCTTGTTTATTTAGATATTGTACATTTAAATATTGATGCATTTGAGATTCAATTTGGATGTAATAGTAACTAGGGTTTATATTTCTTGTCAAATATCCCCTATTCAAAATTGTACCCCCATCCCCATAATCATGTTGTAATAGCTTAGAATTTAAATTCTCGCATTTATACGCTTTCAATTACGCCATGATTAGAGAATTAGGGTTTGTATGCAAAAATCAAAGCCAACAAATAGTTTGACCTAATCAAAGACAAAAATGCATGAAAAACAAACACAATGCACATTTTCACCCCTAGGGTTACAATCCACTTGTTGCCTTTAAAAATGGGCCATGGTATGCATGTTAAGTACTTTGGCAAAACAAAAACAAAACAAAGATCATAGTCCCTCGATGACACTATCTGAGTTGCCTAAACAAAATGATCAAGTCCCTCAAGAAAATTGCCAAAAATACTTAGCACAATTGCTATCATGGTCTATACGATGACCCGCGCCTGTCTCGTTTAACATCCTAACACAAGGTTATTCACCAAATGCAATGGTGAAACAACATTGTTAAAAGGGTTAAAAACATAAGAAAGATATTTGAGTAAAATAGGGTAGATAGCTCTTAGTTACTTGAGCGAAAGCTTGCAAAAACATCCTTGCTAATTTCAAACACACTTCACAACACAATTTCAAAATCCAACTTTCAAACATTGAAAACTTTTCAAAAGACAAAAACACCTTTGTATACGATCAAACAAGAATCATTACAAAGGTTGCCACAACGATGGCCTCTTTTCAAAACATCTTTCAAAACCACACACAAAGCACCATTTCAAACAATTGAAGAGCACCATTTCAAACAATTGAAAATCAAAGCAAGTGATCTAAACAAGTAACTAAGAGCCCATGGATAACCATGGATGAAAAGGGTGCTTGCACCTTCCCTTTTCATAATCTACTCCCTGAACCCGAGAAAACATCTCAAAGGTCTTTCATGTGCTTTTTGACCTTTCCTTAGGATAAAATAAAAGTCGGTGGCGACTCTTGCTAAACCGAAACATTTGCGAACACAAACGCAAAATCCCAAGTCAGTTCTCCCACCGTATCACAGATGTGTTTTTGAAAACATTGTTCGAAAAGTGTAAGTGTGAAAAACATTTTGTTTTTTGAAAGAGCAAGTACCTAAGAACCATCTACCTACTCGAAAAAAGAATCGTTCTATGCTAATTTCCTTTAGACAATGCTATCCCACTATTAATGAGTAGGTAGCACCGTCGTTGGAGTTTAAGGGTCAATTCGAATGAGGGACATACGGTCACTAAAGCAATGTTAGGACGCCTTAGTGGTAACCCTAATGTCTTAGATCATTTGTTTGAGGCAACAATATCCGAGGCAACCATTCTGAGGCGACTATGATCTTTTAGACAAGAGGGCGACCTCTAAAACGGCCTATACTCAATGACCGTGTACAAAGGCAACCAAGTGGGGTGTACCCTAAGAGTGCGCATGTGAGAGTGTTTAGTTTTCAGTTATTTTTATCTTTGTAAGTTTTAAGGGCGATCTAATTTGATTTTAAGATTAACATTCAGTCTTGTCATGCAAACTCTATTATCAAACATCTAACAGTTATAATTTGCGGAATTAAAAGTGCGGAATTTAAATTACAAGGCGTCGGGTATTTACATCGCCAAAGACAAACCCTTTGAAAGATAAAATAAAGCGATAAAAATAATTAAAAGTCCTATTTACTATTACAATCTGGTAGCAGGTACATTATTGGATAAAAAATAAATAACGCACGAGAAATTAGATCGAATGCGAATTTTAGGGTTTTGACCCTTCTGAAGAAAACATATCCTTTTTTGGTTTTTGTTATTTTTAAATTAAGAAAGAAATAAATCCTAAATTAATTACTAAATTAAACTAATAAATTAATTAAATGAAAAATAAATTATTTTTGGGGTTTTTGATTATTCAGGAAAGAAATTATAATAATTAAATTAATGGTTAAAAACTAATTAAGTCTAATTAATTTTAATTATTTTTTCAAAAGGAATTAAAGTTCTCTAATT
Organism: Vicia faba; assembly: GCA_948472305.1. Lineage (NCBI taxonomy): Eukaryota > Viridiplantae > Streptophyta > Magnoliopsida > Fabales > Fabaceae > Vicia > Vicia faba. The sequence continues at coordinate 1,403,459,778 of OX451738.1, read as the reverse complement.
AAAACCTAATTAATTAATAAATTTATTAAGAAAAATAAAATATTAAAATTTGATTTGAAATAAAAAATATTTTTTTGGTGATTTTATTTTATGAAAAAAAGGAATTTTGATTGGTTAGAAAAATTAAATAAAAATAATAAAGCAATTAAATAAACAAACAAAATAAATGAAGAGAGGAGTTTGGGCCTGTTTTTGTGGTGTGAGTAGCAATTTCTTAAGCCCAAAAACGCTGGCCTTTTTGACTTTCAGGGATCCAGTATGCATGCCTTGACTTGGACTATGGTGGACCTCCAATTTTTGACCAACAGATCTGGCCCTTGGACATCTGGCATTTTGATGGGAGAGGGAGCATGGTGTACTGCAAGCCAGTGTATGCACGTGATAGCCTGAAAAGAAATAAGAAAATACAAAGTGTTGGAGGCAGGGATCAAACCCCTGACCTCCAGCCCCTAACGCCTTGGAAGTTGACATGTTAACCACTGGGACACGCTGCTGGATTTGTTATTACAATGCAAATAATGTATATTATATAAAAAAACAAAACTATTGCCAGAAATTTAAAAAAAATGCGTGCTTGGTTTGAATGGCCCAATGATGGGATTCCACACATCATCCCCAACCTCTCGTCCGTTGCTAAAAGTGCAGAGACTTATACCAACGGACAAAGGTCTGTAGCTATAAGCTTGGTTCGTTCCAAAACCTTGCATAGGCCATGAAAATGCATTCTACGAGCATGGTTGAACTCGTTATCTCCTCTTGATTGCAACCATGCCCTTCATGTGGATCAATTGTTCATGAAATAGAAAACCCCAAAAAAGCTCCAAGAACCCTAACTATGGTGATTCTTGTTACAGATCATATAAATGAAATTCACTAATACAAAAAGCTTGCAAATGTTCTTGTGATCACAAATATGCAATTACTTTGTTCAAATGATGCCAGAATAATGATTTACGATTTCAAGAAGGAAGCGGATCCGCGAGGTACTTACAGTGCTTTAGAGTGCTTGAAAACACGTGGTCTGGATTGTAAAGGCTTCTGGAGATGATCAGCAATCGATTGAGACAAGTCCCAAGTCCTGAAAACGCCTCTAGCTTGGACTTTGATCTCTCACTTTTTGTGAATTTTCCAATTCTGGTTTTGCCTCTCTCTGCACTTTCCAACCCTTATTTCATATCCCTTTGCTTTCTTATGTAATGTGCTTTGTATTAGGGTAAGAATCATGGACTGAATCCCTTCATATCAATGCACATGAATGTGATTTGATCTCCATTATTAAACCTTTCCAAATTTGATTCAATTCAATCTTTTTGCACATGATTTGGCTTGATTCGAATTTGATGATGATAATGATTGTAATCAAAGCCTGAAATAGCCAAAAGATCTTGTGTTATCAAAGTGTTGGATTTTATATGATTTTATTTTATTTAAAATGAATAAATTCAATTAAAAATCAAATTAAATAATAAAAATGAAATATGAGCTCATGTCTTAAGCTAGGACACGTGGGCAACTATGCAAGCTCAAATCAAATGGAAAATAATGGGCCCATTTGACAAAATTTGATGTTTTGGGGATAGTTGACTTTTGGCAATTTTGCAAAAAAGTCCAACTTCAACAATGCATAACTTCTTCAATTTTGAACTTTTGGAGGTATTCTTGGACTTTTTAGAAAGATTGAGATGTCCTCTAATTAACCCTTTTGGTATCATCTCCTTTTGATATTCCATGCTCAAGTTATAAGCTTTGTAAAAAAAGGTGTTTTTATTGACTTTCAAAAATGACCTATAATGTCCAAATTCATAACTTCTTGTGAGTGTATTTTTTGATCTTGAGGTATGAATATGGATTGTAGGAGATTGCATCCTATTAAAAATGAGCTTTGTATGGGTCATTTCTCATAAAGTATGAGAAAGTTATGCTTGGTCAAAGTTGAGTTGACTTTTCCTACAAAACCCTAATTTAGCAACTTTTGAGTCTTGATAAATTTTGAGCAATCCTTGACGAATCATGATCAAACCTTGATAAAATGATGAAATATACTTCAAAATGAGAATGTTGACAAAAAATCTTGAAGTTTGACTGTATTTGGGTCACAGTTGACTTTTACCCTAGCACAGTCGATTTTTGGACCTTTGAGCAATTTGACTGAGCAAACTTCCTCTGCAAGGCTTGAAATTTGACATGGATAATATTGAGAATATATTAGGACATTGGTGAGCACTTGGGGTCACTTGGACTCAAGGATCTTGATGCAACACAAAACGCTAATTTGGGGTTGACTGTCTTAGGAGAGAGCTTGTTTGACCAACTCTTGGACTACTTTGAGCAACTTGGAGATTTTTCTTGCAATGTCTTGAGGAACATGAGAGGGAAAATTTTGGGGTACAACATCTGCCCCTGTTAAATCTTCTTAAACCTGAGGATGTAGACTGGCTTTCATTCCTTTAGTGTTCCGAAGGTGGAAGATGATTGAACACTAGAGTGCCCAAAAATTTGCACTCGCATGAAGTGGTATAAGCCTTGTGATGTCGGGAATGGGCTTACAGATGCCATTTGGAGATTGCTGGTGGGAGGATGGGCTTAAAGATTCCATCTGCAGGAGTGTCGATCGCATAATATATTCCTTAGCGAGAACTTGTATACCTGTTGTTGTAGAAGATTCCGCTAGGGGAGCCTAATCTTTGCTGAGATTTAGGGACTTGTCTGTACCTCAACTGAGAGAACATCTCTGCTGAGTTTTAAGAACTTGTTCGTAATTCAACTGGGGGGAAACATATTCATCGATATTTAAGACTTGTCTGTAATTCAACTGAGGATAATTCTATTGATATTTAAGAACTGTCAGTAATTCGACGGAGGAAAATTGTCGAGATTTAGAACCTTATCTGTAATTCAACTGGGGATAATTCGGTTGAGATTTAAGAATCGGTCAGTACTTCGACTGAGGGAAACATCTTCATCGAGATTTAGGACTTATCTGTAATTCAACCAAGGATAATTCTGTTGAGATTTAAGAACTCGTCCATACTTCGACGGAGGAACTTTGCCGAGATTTAGAACCTTATATGTAATTCAACTGAGATAATTTTGTTGAGATTTAAGAACCGGTCAGTACTTCAACTGAGGGAAACATATTCATCGAGATTTAGGACTTGTCTGTAATTCAACCGAGGATGATTCTGTTGAGATTTAAGAACTCGTCCATACTTTGACGGAGGAACTTTGCCGAGATTTAGAACCTTATCTGTAATTCAACTGAGAGTAATTTTGTTGAGATTTAAGAACCGGTCAGTACTTCGACTGAGGGAAACATCTTCATTGAGATTTAGGACTTGTCTGTAATTCAACCGAGGAAACTCTGCTGAGATTTAGGAACTCGTCTGTAATTCGACGGAGGAAAATTGTCGAGATTTAGAACCTTATATGTAATTCAACTGAGGATAATTTGGTTGAGATTTAAGAACCGGTCAGTATTTCGACTGAGGGAAACATCTTCATCGAGATTTAGGACTTGTCTGTAATTCAACGGAGGATAATTCTGTTGAGATTTAAGAACTGTCAGTAATTCGACGGAGGAACTTTGCCGAGATCTAGAACCTTATCTGTAATTCAACCGAGGATAATTCAGTTGAGATTTAAGAATCGGTCGGTACTTCGACTGAGGGAAACATCTTCATCAAGATTTAGGACTTGTCTGTAATTCAACAGAGGATAATTATGTTGAGATTTAAGAACTTTCAATAATTCAACGGAGGTAAAAGCTTCATAGCTTTTGAATCTTATGAGAATTTAACCGCATCCTTCCTGAAAGGTAAAGGTTAGTTGTATGTAATGCATGATATATATCAGGCAATGATGTCCTCAAAATAATGAGATTGTGTTGTATGATGCGTATATGCATGTGTCATGATGTATGGAAATGTAATGCTTTTAGTTGGGGAAAATAAATCCCGGATAGCTGCTGGAGAAAAGAGTTGAATTCTTCGTTTCCGCTGGGGATGGCGAACAAAGATGATAGTGAGAATAAACCTGCAGGAAAGGATAACTCTGTTGGGGAATAAACTGATGAGGAGATTACTCTGTGGGGAAGAGATGCTCTGCTGAAGATTCCACCGATAAATTCTACTGGGGATGAATTACCGCTGCTGGTGATATTGAATCCTGTTGGGGATTGGCTTCTTGTTTGTGAAAGGAAAGAACTCCGCTGGGGTTGATCTTTCAGTTGCGACTTCACTGGGGATAACCTTTTAGACTCTAATGGGGATAATCATTTGAGCTCTACTGCAGAAAATCTTCCAAAGTCTACTGGGGATGATTCTCCGAACTCCACTGGGGAAGCTTTTTCAGACTGCGCTGGGAAAAAATTTGAACTCCACTGGGGATATTTTGTACTCTGTCGGGGAATATTCTTATACTCCGCTGGGGAATATTAAGACTTTTTAGCGCTGATGGTAAATAAACTTCTGCTTGGGGAGAATATTATCGATTCATTTACAGTTGCAAGTCTCAGCTGGGGAGAGTTATCATTATTGTCTCTTCTTACTCTGCGGGGAGTGAATGTTACCTTAGCCATATTCTTCAGCTGAATCTACCTTTGTACCTGGTGGATAGAGAAACTGTAAATCTCGGACAGACTTACTTGCCCCTGTTTCTGATATTACAAGTAATCGTCTTTTGTTTCGCATGTAAATATTTATGAGCAGCAATTAATGTCAAATGCATATATCAAAAATGAACATTGGACATTCTTTGCAAAACAAAACAGAAAAAGGAAAACAGTTCGAATTTTCTCTGAAAATGAATTGTATTGATTTTGAAGTTTGGCCTGTAAATAGGCGTTTTTGTACAAGAGGCTGGCGTCCTAGTGAGAACGCCACCGAACAATAGAATTTACACAATTTGTGAGAAACTAAACAAAACAGCTATGTGAATAATCCCACTGGGTTCCAACTCTGCTATTGCCTTTATGTCCTTGAGCATCTCATCACTTTGCTACTGGTTGAAGGTAGATTAGATTGATTAGTGTCGTCTGAGCTTGATAGTCGATACCGAAGTCTGGTTGCAAGATGATCCAATGAGACATAGTGTTACGCTTTAATCCCTAATTTTTGCCTGGACCGCCCTTTCGGGTTTTCAGTCCACCGGGATACCCTTTTTTGCCCAAGCCGCCTTTTCAGGTTTTCGACTTACCGGGTGTACAGTTTTTTTTCATTTTCATCCCTTATTTTTGCCCGAACCCTTTTGGTTCGCCGGGAAGCCCTTATTTTTGCCTAGGCCAGTCGACCTAGCGGGTCTTTGATTATGCGTAGTATCTTTTCACTATGTCTGCATTAACGGGGTGAGGAAGGTCGTCACCATCCATGGTGGTTAGAATCATGGCTCCTCCTGAGAAAATGTTCTTAACCACAAATGGCCCTTCGTAAGTAGGGGTCCATTTGCCCCTGGGATAACCTTGAGGTAGAATGATGCGCTTGATCACCAGATCCCCAACGTGATACTCTTGTCGTCTAACTTTCTTGTTAAATGCCTTGATCATTCGTTTTTGATATGTCTGACCATGACAAATAGCAGTAAGTCTCTTTTCGTTGATTAAGTTCAGTTGATCAAGCCGGGTCTGAATCCAGTCATCCTCGCTCAAACCTGCGCCCTTCATAATCCGAAGAGAAGGTATCTGAACTTCAATGGGTAATACAGCCTCCATGCCATATACCAAGGAATAGGGTGTTGCCCTTGTTGACGTTCGTGCTGAGGTACGGTACCCATGAAGAGCAATTGGTAATATCTCGTGCCAATCTTTGTATGTCACCGTCATCTTCTGCATAATCTTCTTAATGTTCTTATTAGCCACTTCTACATCCCCATTCATCTTCAGCCGATAGGGACAAGAGTTGTGATGTTGTATCTTGAACTGCTTGCAGAGCTCAGTGATCATCTTATTGTTGAGATTTGTACCATTGTCCGTAATGATCCTCTCTGGTACACCATATCGACAAATCAGATTGTGCCAAATGAACCGTGCCACGACGTTCTTGGTTACAGTAGCAAAGGAAGCTGATTCAACCCACTTCGTAAAGTAATCAATAGCTACCAGGATGAAACGATGCCCGTTGGATGTTGTAGGTCTGATCTCGCCAATCATATCAATGCCCCACATTGCAAAAGGCCATGGAGCCGTCAATATGTTCATAGGTACTGGAGGTATGTGCACCTTATCAGCATAGACTTGGCACTTGTGACAGGTCCGAGAATACTGATAACAGTCCGCTTCCATTATGGACCAAAAATATCCTGCCCAAAGGATTTTCTTTGCCATGGTGTGTCCACTGGAATGAGTTCTGAAAGTACCTTCATGTAACTCTTCCATTGTCCTTTCTGCCTCGTTCTTATCCACACATCGCAATAAGGTTGAATCATGGTTACGCTTGTAAAGGATGCCATTGATGATGAAGAACTTTGCCGCGAACCTCCTCAGAAACTTCTTATCATTAACAGATGCACCCTCGGGGTATTCCTGAGCCTCAAGATACCTCTTCACCTCATGAAACCAGGGCTTTTATGTTACCTCTTCAGTCTCAATGTAACAGCAATGCGCAGGTTTATCCAACCTTTCAATGGTAATCCGGGGAGCTTCGTTGTCCCAATTGACTTTGAACATAGAAGACATCGTAGCCAGTGCGTCCGCCAGCTGATTCTCTCTCTAGGAAAGTGTTTAAAGGTTATCTCCTCGAAGTGCGGAAGTAAAGTTAACACATACTCCTTGTAAGGAATAAGATTAGGGTGTTTCATATCCCACTCGCCTTTGATCTGACTGATCACGAGAGCGGAATCTCCGAAGACACTCAGAAACTTAATCCTTAGGTCAATAGCTGCTCGAAGACCTATAATGCACGCTTCATACTCCACCATGTTGTTGGTGCAGTTGAAACATAGTCGGGCGGTGAACGGAGTATGAGAGACTTTAGGAGATATGATCACGGCGCCAATGCCATTACCCAAAGTGTTTGAAGCTCCATCAAAGTACATAGACCATCGGGATCCTTCCTCAGGTCCTTCATCCGGTCCAGGTGTCTCACAGTCGGTTACTATCATGATATTCTCATCCAGAAATTCAAAGTTCATAGACTGGTAATCATCCACTGCTTGATGTGCCAGATGATCTGCCAACACACTTCCCTTAATTGCCTTCTGGGTCGTGTACTAGATTTCATACTCAGTCAAGATCATCTTCCATCTTGCTATTCTTCTGGACAAAGCAGGCTTCTCGAAGATATACTTGATTGGATCCATCTTTGATATTAACAGAGTAGTGTGAGTCAGCATATACTGTCTCAGCCGGCGAGCAACCCATGCCAAAGCACAGTAAGTTTTCTTGAGCAGTGAGTATCGGGTCTCACAGTCGGTAAACCTTTTGTTAAGGTAATAAATAGCATGCTCTTTTCGGCCAGACTCGTCATGCTGACCCAACACACACCCCATTGAGTTGTCGAGTACTGTCAAGTATAAGATCAAAGGTCTCCATTCAATTGGAGGCATCAGAATAGGTGGCTCTTGGAGATACTCTTTAATCCTTTCGAAAGCGGCCCGACATTCATCGTTCCATCTTACCACTTGATCTTTCTTCAGTAGCTTGAAGATTGGTTCATAAGTAGCAGTCAGGTGCGAGATGAATCGGGCAATATAGTTCAGACGTCCCAGAAAGCCTCTGACTTCTTTTTCTGTTCGGGGAGCTGGCATTTCCTGTATAGCCTTCACCTTTGCAGGATCCACTTGAATACCTTTATCACTTACGACGAAACCCAACAGCTTACCAGATCTCACCCCGAAGGTGCACTTGTTCGGGTTTAACCTCAGTTTATACAACGTCAATCTGTCAAATAGCTTCTGAAGGTAGTCAAGATGTTCTTCCTTAGTCTGAGATCTTGCAATCATATCGTCGACGTATACCTCAATCTCATGATGGATCATATCGTGGAACAAGGCGACCATGGCGCGCTGATACGTTGCCCCAGCATTCTTCAATTCGAAAGGCATGACCTTGTAGCAAAAGGTACCCCATTGAGTAACAAAGGTTGTCTTCTCCATATCTTCGGGAGCCATTTTAATCTGATTATAACCAGAGAAACCATCCATAAAGTAAAAGACCTTATGCTGAGCGGTGTTGTCAACCAGAACATCGATATGAGGCAGAGGGAAATCATCCTTGGGGCTTGCCCTATTCAGATCCCTATAGTCAACACACATTCGAACCTTACCATCCTTCTTCGGCACTGGAACCACATTGGCAACCCATTGTGGGTAAGAAGTAACTGCTAGAAAACCAGCGTCAAACTGCTTCATCACTTCAGCCTTGATTTTCTCAGACATATCCGGGCGCATTCGGCGAACCTTCTGTTTTACTGGAGGGCAGTCTTCCTTGGTAGGCAAGCGGTGAACCACAATATCGGTATCCAACCTAAGCATATCTTCATAAGACCAGGCAAAGATCTCAACATAGTCATGCAGCATCTGAATCAACCGTTGTTTAACACTAAGCTCCATATTTGCGCTGATCTTGACCTCTTTCTTGTCTACCTCTGTACCCAGATTTATTGTTTCTACCGGCTCTTCATGCGGCTGTATGGCCCTCTCTTCCTGAAGTAGCAGTCTAGCAAGTTCACCAGGCACTTCGCAATCATCTTCACCTTCGTCTTCGGCTAAGTTTATCGGACTTTCAAAGTCATAACTGGCAGTAGAAGAGTCATTACCAGTGAAATCCAGAGTGGATGTAGACCTATATATGTGAGTGTGTGTAAAATAGCTGTTTTGCAATATATAATAAAAGAAAAACAAAGAGCGCAAAATTTGAAATGCAAAAAACGTCCAATGCTTTTATTAATGATATATGTAGATGACACACATAAACCCTCACAAACAAAACCACAGTGCCCCGGGTAAGACATCGGGCCGTAAATTTTAAAACTGTCTATTACAAATTCAAGACAAAAAGTCTCATTACTGGGTAATAAAATAAATTGGGACGAAGTCCTTTGCTGTCCAATTGCTTAATCCACCATCGGTAGTAGGGTAGATCCAACTGTCAAACTCAGACTCTTCAACATCGTCTTCAATGGCATTCACTCCTGAATTGCTGATGAACAGGGGAGGTCTTCCGATCCGTGCATTCCAAACATCCCTTTGAGCTTCTGCAGTGAAACCCAAACCAAACTTGTTAGTCTTATGTGCAAAATCAGGGAGTTGGCCCCAATTTGCACACCCACCTTTCTCAACAACATCCCGGGCATCCTTAAAGGAAGCCATCTTCATTGGAGGATCTTCAACAATAGTCTCAGTTGATGCCAGCGTCTGGGGAACCTCTTCAAAATGCTGAAACGGGGTCTCAATGAACTCCCCATCCATCTCTACATATCGGAAAGAGTTGAGGTGGCTCACCATGTACTCCTCTTCTCCTTGTACTGTCACAATTTTCCCTTTCACCGGGTACTTTAGCTTCTGGTGGAGTGTTGAGGTTACTGCCCCAGCTTTGTGGATCCACGGGCGACCCAGCAAACAAGAATAAGATGGCTAAATATCCATCACATAGAATGTAGATGCGAAAACCTGAGAACCAACCTTAATTGGAATATCCACTTCTCCGTGCACCATCCTCTTGGACCCATCAAAGGCCCTGACTACAATGTTGCTTGGTTTCAGCTCCAACCCTTCACAGTCTAACCGGTCCAACGCTTTCTTGGGCAACACATTCAACAAAGACCCAGTATCTACCAATACGTGAGCAAGAGTAGTGCCCCTATATTCAATGGAGACATGCAGGGCGTCATTATGATTCTTCCCCTTAGCAGTCAAGTCGGCGTCAGAGAAACCTAACCCATTATCAGCAGTCAGACTAGCCACGCAATCTTTAAATTGATCAGCTGGTGTTTCTTGTGGTACGTGTGCAGTCATCAGGAAAGCAATCAGAGCCTTGGCGTGGGCTTCTGAGCATAGCAACAGTGACAACATAGAAATTTTGTACGGGGTTTACCCCAGCTGCTCGACTATATTGTAATCGCTCTTTTTGATGATCTTCAAAATTTCCTCCATCTCTTGTCTAGAGGCTTCAATAGTAATCTTCTTTGGTGCCTCCATCTGGGCAGGCTCACCGGTAATCCCTTTGCCCCGAGTGTTAGAAGACTCGGCAACAGGGGTAAGAATCGGAACTTGAACAGGAACAGTAGCAGGTACACCGGCAGGTGTAAAAACAACAGGCTTTGGAACAACTGGTGCAGAGATGTCAGGGGAGAAAAGTCTTCCGCTGCGGGTGACTTTACTATATCCAACAATATTGCTGACGTTAGTATCAACATTCAAATCTTGTTTAACTCCGTGATAATACACGTCAGCTCCGTAGTGCCATGGGACAGCTTTATCGGATGTATAAGGGATAGGCCCAGGAACAGTAATAATCAAGGGAGCGATTCTTGAAACAGATGTAATTCTAACAGGCTTTCTCGAGGAAGCCTTGGAAGAATTGTCGAAAATGGTGATTATAGCAACTTCTTTAGTAGGGACCAAAGGAAAAACAGTCTTCTCAAACAGAATTTCTTTATTATCCATCAGGCGTTGGACACCTGACTTCAAAAGATGGCAACGGGTAGGTAGGACGGAACACATACGGCAAACTTCGTCACAGCCTGGAAATAAACTGGCTAACAAAAGGTTCTTCTTTACAGTCATCAATGGAGTAACAATGTCTTTCACAGAAACCACGAACGAGTCTTCATCTACAGCATTCACCCCATGCTTGGGCATAGGAGCAGTCACAACATTAGGTCTTTCAGGTGCTTCGAACTTAATTTCCTTCGCATCAATCAAGTCCTGTACTTTGTTCTTCAATACCCAGCAGTTATCCGTATCATGCCCCGGGCAATCAGAATGAAAAGCACAGTGGGCATTCGGATCGTACATCGGTGATATTGTATTTGGATTCTTCGGGGCCTCCCTCGGAATCACCAAGTTGGTCTTTAATAACTGCGGCAGAATCTGGGATAAAGCCATGTTGAGCTGAGTGAATTGTCTTCGTGGTCTCTCGGTCCTTGGCTGATTATTGCGCTGAGGAGCAAGAACAGGTCTTGATATAACAACTGCATTAATAGCTTGGCGGCGTTCAGGTTTATTATGGCTTTTTGAACTATAAACAGCACTGGACTCCTTCTTAAAAGGCTTCTTCTCAGTGCCTGATGAAGCACCCTTCTGTATTTTACCGCTCTTGATACCAGCCTTAATTCTTTCCCCAATCATAATCAGCTCTGTAAACCCGGACGAGGAACTTCCAATCAGATGGTTAAAATACGGACCAGACAAGGTCCCCGGAAACATGTCCACTAGCTCCCTATCAGCCAAAGGTGGTTGCACTCTACCAGCAAGGTCCCTCCACTTCTGAGCGTAGTCTTTGAAACCTTCGCCCGCACCCATAGATATAACTTGGAGTTAGGTACGTGTGGGAGCGAGGTCGGAATTGTATTGGTACTGCTTGTAGAAAGCAGCAGCCAAATCCTCCCAATTACGGATATTAGCTCCTTCCAGCTGGTAAAACCATTCAAGCTGAGTCCCTGAAAGATTGTCTTGAAAGAAGTGGATCCAGAGATTCTTGTCAGCGGTGTATGGCTGAATATTTCTAACATACGAACGGAGGTGCAGCTTTGGGCAAGAAACCCCGTCGTATTTAGCAAAGGCTGGTGCTTTAAACTTGTGGGGAATTACCACCCCAGATGACAAACCCAAGTCTCCAAAGTCCAGACCAGGCACTTTCTGAACTTCCATTGCGCTCAACCGGTCTTCCAGTTGCTTATATTTGTCCTCGCCCAGAGGATACTGGTCTTCGTCGAAGTCAGTCTCATTGTCAGAAACCACAGGGCTAGGAGCCCTCCTTTCTTCCTGATTATCTCCCCCTCCAGATGAGTGGGTCAAATCAACCTCTTCTCGCAAATCGTTTCCGAATCTGTGACCCATGTTAAATAGGACCGTCTTCTTCTTCTTCCTCTTCTTCTCTTTCAAGATAAGGGCCTTCAGATCTTGCTGACCCTTAGCCAGGTTCATGAACAACTCCTGGAACTGGGCGTTTTGAGCTTGCAGAGCCTTGATTGCTTGTTCAGTTGATGGTTCAGAAGACATGATACTGAAATAAACAGCAGAGAAGATTAGAAAACCTATAAGGGTACCTGTTATGAGGTGCATGGGAATGAAATGCGTATGATATGATTTCAAAGACGTCGAGAGATTCAAATTCCTAAACCAAAATGAAACACACTTTTATTAGATAAACTTTGAATTCAATTGTTCAACAAATGCCTTTAAGGTGTTACAAGAAAGAAAAACTGAAAAGTAAATCAAAACTAGCAATAATCAAAAGACAATCAGTGCTCCCATGGTCGTTTATTGTCGGTGCGGACATAGTCATTGAGGACCCGCTCGTTCTCCAATTGTCTTGTCAACTTTTGAATCTTCTGCTCTTGCTCGTGATACTTTTCTCTGTAAGTATCCCACTCTTCTCTCAGCTGCATCCAAGATCTCTTTAATTCCCCAATGTCAGTAGGCATGTACGGGTGGAGGATGGTAGGAGGAACCACTTCTTCATCAGCAACCTCAAGAGTTATAGGCAAGACGGCTTCGTACGACATTCCCAGCTTTTGGGCACGGATTCGAACCCATCAGAGATATGGCTCCATCTGAAGAGAAGTCTTCGCACCTAGCTCGTGCGGATCAGGCCTGTGCACTCTATCCCAAGCTCATATAAACATGCGGTGTTGCTCGTCACTATCCCCTTGAAAGTCAAAGACAATGCTTGGCATCAGCAACTCATGAAGTCCTTCCCTTCTAGCTCTCCCAAATTGGCGTAAGGCCAAACAAGGGTTATAGGTGATTCCTCCATTGGTTCCTATCAGTGGAAGATTGGGGTATTCCCCATATCGATCAATAATAGCCACATCTTCCATGCCCTTGATAGTCCAAATGATGTCATTATGAGAGAGAGACATAATCCTATAGGCCCAACCCATGCCTTCCTTGTTCTTCAAAACTGATTTGGGGAGGTGAGAAATAAACCACCTCGCCAGCAATAGCGCACAGCACATAAGGGTTCCCCGTTTTCGAGCAGTACGGGCATAAAGAGAGTGCAAAATGTCACCCAAGAGAGTGGGTACAGGATTACCGGACATGAAAATCTTCACTGCATTCACGTCGACGAAAGCATCTGAGTTTGGAAACAGAACCAGACCATAAATAAGAAGAGCCAAGATATCTTCAAATGCTTGGAAGTCTAGACTGTCCCAGAACTGATTAGCCTTACCAACCAAGAATTTAGTCAAGAAGCCCTTTGTTCCACTACGAGTTCCCACTTAGACATTACCTCAGCCTTTGTCAGATGGAGGGCTGCAGCAATCTCTTCCGGCCTAAGGATTTTCTCCCAACCTGTGAACGGGGTCTGCTCCAGAATAGAGATACCAAGTAGATCAGAGAACTCTTCCAAGGTAGGGACCAACTAGTAGTCCAGAAAAGTAAAGCAGTGGTACAGTGGATCAAAGAACTGGACTAGGACACTCATTATATGTTCGTCCATCTTGGAGGTGACCAAACCAAGGAGGTGCCCATGTCTTCTGATAAAGGAGGAAGTATCTGAAACCTTTGCAACCAATTCCTTAAGCTGAGTGGGAACCTGGACAAAGTTGATTCGAATAGTGTTTCTACGCATGGGTGTCATGACCTATAAAACAGAACAAAGATGAATCCCTCCTGTCTTTGAAATAGGTTAGTCCAATGCAAGATGCATGCAATGTCATGATGCATGATGTCATGATAGAAAACACACCACAAGTATCCACAAATAGCAAACATGGTAAGGGCACACAAGTCACAGAGATAGCCCTTAGATTTTACGCTGGCAAGGAGTCTAGGTACTACCCTCTTTCAGTTTAGTTGGTTCAAACCTGTCCTAGAAATAGTAACCAGGCTCTAGAGGATCTCAATATCACTAACCACCCTCGATCGGTCATAATTCCAGTTTAGCAACCTTTTCTTGCGGCCGGAATCATCGCGAGAGTTTGGTCTCAATGAGTGTAGCATACTACTACTGTTCTATGGCCAAGTTGGTCAATTACAGGTTCTAAGGTCAGTTGGTGCTTAATGACCCCTTAGCAGACCCATATTATCCTCGTTGCGCCACAAGGGATATCGATACATACTAAAGTGCCACACCAACGTAGCTACTGCTTCAACCGTATCGGTCTACGTCGTACAGTTCCCTCACAGTTTATTGCTACTTACCTAAAAGGTATCCCCCAGATCTGAGTTAGGATCTATAGTAACTCTGATTCAAGCCCACAAAGATAAATCATACAAGTCAAGCAATTGAAAACATTATGAACTATTCCTAAGGTACACCCCGCTTATAGATATCCCCAACAGAGTTGCCAGTTCTGTGATACGGTGGGAAGAACTAGCTGTTTTTTGGAATGCTGGTTTATGTTTTGCGTTTGTTTTCGTAAAATGTTGCGGTAAGCAAGAGTCGCCACTGACTTTTATTTTATCCAACAAGGAAAGGAAAAAAGCACAGAAAAATTCCTTTTTTGAGATTTTCTGAGTACGGGGGGTAGATTATAGAAAGGGAAGGTATTAGCACCCTTTCTTTCTGTGGTTATCCACTGGATTTTAGGTACTTGCTCAATTGTTTTCAAAATTTCTTTCTTTGTGCTTGTGGGTTTGAAAAATTTTTTGTTTTGAAAACTTCGATTTAACTCTTGCTTCTGTCCTCAAGAGCGTATGAAGTGTTTTTGAAAACTTTGTTCGAAAAGTGTAAGTGTGAAAAAGATTTTGTTTTTTGAAAGAGAAAGTACCTAAGAACCATCTACCTACTCGAAAAAAGAATAGTTTTGTGCTAATTTCCTTTAGAAAATGTTATCCCACTATTAATGAGTAGGTAGCACCGTCGTTGGAGTTTAAGGGTCAATTCGAATGAGGGACATACGGTCACTAAAGCAATGTTAGGACGCCTTAGCGGTAACCCTAATGTCTTAGATCATTTGTTTGAGGCAACAATATCTGAGGCAACCATTCTGAGGCGACTATTATCTTTTAGACAAGAGGGCGACCTCTAAAATGACCTATACTCAATGACCGTGTACGAAGGCAACCAAGTGGGGTGTACCCTAAGAGTGCGCATGTGCGAGTGTTTAGTTTTTAGTTATTTTTATCTTTGTACATTTTAAGGGTGATCTAATTTGATTTTAAGATTAACATCCAGTATTGTCATGCAAACCCTATTATCAAACATCTAACGGTTATAATTTGCCGAATCAAAAGTGCGGAATTTAAATTACAAGGCGTCGGGTATTTACATCGCCAATGACAAACCCTTTGAAAGATAAAATAAAGCGATAAAAATAATTAAAAGTCCTATTTACTATTACAATTCGGAAGCAGGTACATTATTGGATAAAAAATAAATAACGCGCGAGAAATTAGATCGAATGCGAATTTTAGGGTTTTGACCCTTCTGAAGAAAACATATCCTTTTTTGGTTTTTGTTGTTTTTAAATTAAGAAAGAAATAAATCCTAAATTAATTACTAAATTAAACTAATAAATTAATTAAATGAAAAATAAATTATTTTTGGGGTTTTTGATTATTTAGGAAAGAAATTATAATAATTAAATTAATGGTTAAAAACTAATTAAGTCTAATTAATTTTAATTATTTTTTGAAAGGAATTAAAGTTCTCTAATCAAAACCTAATTAATTAATAAATTTATTAAGAAAAATAAAAGATTAAAATTTGATTTGAAATAAAAAATATTTTTTTGGTGATTTTATTTTATGAAAAAAAGGAATTTTGATTGGTTAGAAAAATTAAATAAAAATAATAAAGCAATTAAATAAACAAACAAAATAAATGAAGAGAGGAGTTTGGGCCTGTTTTTGTGGTGTGAGTAGCAATTTCTTAAGCCCAAAAACGCTGGCCTTTTTGACTTTTAGGGATCCAGTATGCATGCCTTGACTTGGACTATGGTGGACCTCCAATTTTTGACCAACAGATCTGGCCCTTGGCCATCTGGAATTTGGATGGGAGAGGGAGCATGGTGTACTGCAAGCCAGTGTATACACGTGATAGCCTGAAAAGAAATAAGAAAATACAAAGTGCTGGAGGCAGGGATCGAATCCCTGACCTCCAGCCCCTAACGCCTTGGAAGTTGACATGTTGACCACTGGGACATGCTGCTGGATTTGTTATTACAATGCAAATAATGTATATTATATAAAAAACAAAACTATTACCAGAAATTTAAAAAAACGCGCGCTTGGTTTGAATGACCCAATGATGGGATGCCACGCATCATCCCCAACCTCTCGTCTGTGGCTAAAAGTGTAGAGACTTATACCAACGGACAGAGGTCCGTAGCTATAAGCTTGGTCCGTTCCAAAACCTTACATAGTCCATGAAAATGCATTCTACGAGCATGGTTGAACTCGTCATCTCCCAATGATTGCAACCATGCCCTTCACGTGGATCAATTATTCCTGAAATAAAAAACCCCAAAAAAGCTCCAAGAACCCTAACTATGGTGATTCTTGTTACAGATCATATAAATGAAATTCACTAATACAAAAATCTTGCAAATGTTCTTGTAATCACAAATATGCAATTACTTTGTTCAAATGATGCCAGAATAATGATTTACAATTTCAAGAAGGAAGCGGATCCACGAGGTACTTACAGTGCTTTAGAGTGCTTGAAAACGCGTGGTCTGGATTGTAAAAGCTTCTGGAGATGATCAACAATCGATTGAGACAAGTCCCAAATCCTGAAAATGCCTCTAGCTTGGACTTTGATCTCTCACTTTTTTGTGAATTTTCCAATTCTGGTTTTGCCTCTCTCTGCACCTTCCAACCCTTATTTTGTATCCCTTTGCTTGCTTATGTAATGTGCTTTGTATTAGGGTAAGAATCATGGACTGAATCCCTTCATATCAATGCACATGAATGTGATTTGATCTCCATTATTAAACATTTCCAAATTTCATTCAATTCAATCTTTTTGCGCATGATTTGGCTTGATTCGAATTTGATGATGATAATGATTGTAATCAAAGCCTGAAATAGCCAAAAGATCTCGTGTTATCAAAGTGTTGGATTTTATATGATTTTATTTGATTTAAAATGAATAAATTCAATTAAAAATCAAATTAAATAATAAAAATGAAATATGGGCTCATGGCTGAAGCTAGGACACGTGGGCAACTATGCAAGCTCAAATCAAGTGGAAAAGAATGGGCCCATTTGACAAAATTTGATGTTTTGGGGATAGTTGACTTTTGGCAATTTTGCAAAAAAGTCCAACTTAAACAATGCATAACTTCTTCAATTTTGAAATTTTGGAGGTGTTCTTGGACTTTTTAGAAAGCTTGAGATGTCCTCTAATCAACCCTTTTGGTCTCATCTCATTTTGATATTCCATTATCAAGTTATAAGCTTTGGAACAAAAGGTGTTTTTGTTGACTTTCAAAAATGACCTATAATGTCCAAATTCATAACTTCTTGTGAGTGCATTTTATAATCTTGGGGTATGAATATGGATTGTAGTAGATTGCATCCTCTTCAAAATGAGCTTTGGATAGGTCATTTCTCATAAAGTATGAGAATGTTATGCTTGGTCAAAGTTGAGTTGACTTTTCCTACAAAACCCTAATTTAGCAACTTTTGAGTATTGATGAATTTTGAGCAATCCTTGATGAATCATGATCAACCCTTGATAAAATTATGAAATATACTTCAAAATGATAATGTTGACAAAAAATCTTGAAGTTTGACTGTATTTGGGTCACAATTGACTTTTGCCCTAGCACAGTCGATTTTTGGACCTTTGAGCAATTTGACTGAGCAAACTTCCTCTGCAAGGCTTGAAATTTGACATGGATGATATTAAGAATATATTAGGACATTGGTGAGAACTTGGGGTCACTTGGACTCAAGGATCTTGATGCAACACAAAACCCTAATTTGGGGTAGACTGCCTTAGGAGAGAGCTTGTCTGACCAACTCTTGGACTACTTTGAGCAACTTGGAGATTTTTCTTGCAATGTCTTGAGGAATATGAGAGGGAAAATTTTGGGGTACAACACTTACCATATTTCTCCGGCACCGGAACCACGTTGGCAACCCACTGCGGGTAAGAAGTAACCGCTAGAAAATCGGCATCAAACTGTTTCATAACCTCAGCTTTGATTTTCTCAAACATCTCTGGGCGCACTCGGCGAACTTTCTGTTTCACAGGAGGACAGTCTTCTTTGGTCGGCAAGCAGTGAACCACGATATCAGTATCCAACCCAGGCATATCTTTATAAGACCAGGCAAAGATCTCAACATAGTCACGCAGCATCTGTATCAACCGTTGCTTAACACTAGGCTCCATATTTGCGCCGATCTTGAACTCTTTCTTGTCTACCTCTGTACCCAGATTTACTATTTCCACTGGCTCTTCATGCGGTTGTATGGCCCTCTCTTCCTGAAGTAACAGTCTAGCAAGTTCCCTAGGCACCTCACAATCATCCTCACCTTCGTCCTCGGCTTGGTTGATCGGACTTTCGAAGTCATAACTGGCAGTAGCAGAGTCGTTATCAGTGGGATCTAGAGTGGATGTGGACCTGTATATGATATGTGAGTGTGTGTAAGACAAATAGCTGTTTTGATAAAGTGCAAAAATATAAAGGAAAGACAAGGAGAGCAAAATTTGTAATGCAAGAAAACATCCAATGCTTTTATTGATGATATATGGAAATGACACATAATAAGCCCTCAAACAAAACCACAGTGTCTCGGGCAAGGCATCGGGCCGTAAAAGTTTCAAATTGTCTGTTACAAATCCAAAACAAAAGTTTATTACTATGTAATAAAAGAAATGGGCACGAAGTCCTTTGTCTCCCAATTGCTTAATCCGCCGTCAGTAGTCGGGTAAATCCAGTCTTTCAAAATCGGACTCTTCTTCATCATCTCCAATTGCATTGACTCCCGCGTCATGTTTTGGCATAGGAGCCGTTATGACATTAGGTTTTTCCGGCGCTTCAAACTCAATCTCCTTAGCCTCAATCAGATCTTGCACTTTATTCTTCAAAGCCCAGTAGTTGTTTGTATCATGCCCCGGGCTATCAGAGTGATAAGCGCAACGGGCGTTCGGATTATACAGCAGTGATGTAGTACTGGGATTCTTCGGGGCTTCCCTCAGAGTTACCAGGTTGGTTTTCAACAACTGCAACAGAATTTGAAATAAAGTCACACTGAGTCGAGTATACTGTCTTTGCGATCTCTCGACTCTTTGCTGATTGTTGCATTGTAGGGCAACAGTTGGTCTTGATATTACCACCGCATTGACTGCTTGGCGACGCTAAGGTCGGTTTTGGCTCCTCGAGCTGTAAAGTGCACTAGCTTCCTTCTTGAAAGGCTTCTTTTCTGTACTTGACGAAGCACCTTTCTGTATCTTTCCACTTCTAATACCAGCTTCAACTCTCTCACCAGTCATAATCAATTTAGTGAACCCAGACGATGAACTACCGATCAAATGATTGAAGTATGGACCAGACAAAGTCCCAAGAAACATATCCACCAACTCCCTATCAGCCAGAGGGGGTTGTACTCTTCGTTCCAGATCTATCCACTTCTGAGCGTAGTCTTTAAAGCCTTCGCCTGTACCCATAGACATACTTTGAAGTTGAGTACGCGTGGGAGCAAGGTCGGCATTATACTGGTATTGCTTATAAAAAGCAGCAGCAAGGTTCTCCTAGTTACGGACGTTAGCTCCCTCCAGTTGATAGAACCATTCAAGTTGAGTCCCTGACAGACTATCTTGAAAGAAATGAACCAAAAGGTTCCTA
Organism: Vicia faba; assembly: GCA_948472305.1. Taxonomy (NCBI): domain Eukaryota; kingdom Viridiplantae; phylum Streptophyta; class Magnoliopsida; order Fabales; family Fabaceae; genus Vicia; species Vicia faba. The sequence goes on along the minus strand of OX451738.1, from coordinate 1,403,439,880 downwards.
TCAGCAGTATATGGTTGAATCTTTCTAACATACGAGCGGAGGTGTAACTTCGGGCAGAAGACCCCGTCATACTTAGCAAAGACAGGTGCTTTAAACTTGTGCGGGATCACCACCCCAGATGCCAATCCCAGATCTCCGAAGTCCAACTCGGGTATCTTTTGAATCTCCATCGCACTCAATCGGTCTTGAAGTTGCTTATACCTGTCCTCAGCAGGAGGATACTGAACTTCATCAAAGTCAATGTCATTGTCAGAAACTACAGGGCTAGGACCTTTTCTTTCTTCTTGATTCTCTCCCTCTCCAGATGAATGAGACAAATCAGTTTCCTGTCGCAAATTGTTCCCGAATCTGCGACCCATATTCAGGAGGACCACTTTCTTCTTCTTCTTCTTTTTGTCTTTCAAGATGAGAGTCTTCAAATCTTGTTGACTCTTGGCCAAGTTCAGGAACATCTCCTAAAACTGAGCATTCTGAGCTTACAGAGCCTTGATCGCTTGATCAGTAGATGTTTCAGAAGACATGATTACTGAAATAAGTAGTGAAGAAGATAAGAAACCTGTAAGGGTACCTGTAATGAGGTGCATGGGAATGGAATGCGTATGAAATGATTTCAAAGACTTAGGGAGATTCAAATTTGTAAACCAAAATAAAACACACTTTATTAGATTAAAACTTGAAACAATGTTTAACAAATGCCTTTAAGGCATTACAAAAGAAATATTGAAAAGCAAATCTAAACTAGAAACAATAAAAGACATCAGAATTCCCATGGTCGTTTTCCTTTCGTGCTGACATAATCGTTGATTGTCCTCTCATTCTCAAGCTGCCTTGTAAGCTTCAGGATCTTCTGCTCCTGCTCATGATACTTCTCTCTGTAGGTATCCCTTTCTTCCCTTAACTAGATCCAAGATCTCTTCAATGCCCCAATATCAGTAGGCATGTATGGATGGAGGATCGTATAAGGAACACTTTCTTCATCAGTATGCTCCACAATCACCGGCAAAATAGCTTCATATGGCATTCCCAGCTTTTGAGCACGGGCTCAAACCCATTGGAGATAGGGTTGCATCGGGAGAGAAGTCTTCATTCCTAGCTCATGGGGGTCAGACCTGTTCACCCTGTCCCAAGCTCGTATAAACCTGTGGCGATGTCCCTCAACATCCCCCTTGAAGTCAAAGACAATGCCTGTAAGCAGCAACTCATGAGGGTCGTCTCTTCGAGCTCGTCCAAACTGTCGTAAGGCCAAACAAGGATTATAGGTTATCCCTCCTCTAATTCCAAGCAATGGAACATTGGGGTATTCCTCACACCGATCGATGACAGCTATTATTTCCATATCTTTAGTACTCCAAAGGATGTCCGTATGAGCAAGGGACATGATTATGTAAGCCCAACTGTGATACGGTGGGAGAACTGACTTGAGGTTTTGCGTTTTGTGTTCGCAAATGTTTCGGTTTAGCAAGAGTGGCCACTGACTTTTTATTTTATCCTAAGGAATGGTCAAAAAGCACAGGAAAGACCTTTGAGATGTTTTCGTGGGTTCGGGGGGTAGATTATGAAAAGGGAAGGTGCTAGCACCCTTTTCATCCATGGTTTTCCATGGGCTCTTAGTTACTTATTTTAGATCACTTGCCTTTGCTTTTCAATTGTTTGAAATGGTGCTTTGTGTGTGTGGTTTTGAAAATGTTTTGAAAAAGATGCCTTGTCTAGGCAACCTTTGTAATGATTCTTGTTTGAATACATACAAAGGTGTGTGTCTTTTTGAAAAGATATTTCAATGTTTTGAAAGTTATTTTTTGAGGTTAGGTTGTGATGTGTGTTTGAAAAAAGGCAAGGATGTTTTGCAAGATTTTGATCAAGTAACTAAGAGTTGTTTACCCTATTTTACTCAAAGATCTTTCTCATGTTTTTAACCCTTTTAACAGTGTTGTTTCACCATTGTATTTGGTGAACAACCTTGCGTTAGGATGTTAACGGGACAGGCACGGGTCATCGTATACAATCATTGAAGGAAACTTGTGAGACGCTCTAGCAATTTTGTAAGGGACGAGATCGTTTTATCGAAGGCAACATCAAGGGTCATCGAGGGACTACGATCTTTGTTTATCAAAGGGACATTTGCTAGAGTGTCTCATACTCGAGGGACATGATTGCATTTTCTGAGGTAACAAGTGAGATTATCCTAAGGGTGCATGTGTGCAAAGTGTGTTTTATTGCATGTATTTGTCTTTGATTTTTAGGTTGTCTACTTGTTGGTTTTATCTTGCCATACACACCTAGTTACTAGCATTTGTACAAAAGTAACAAAAAGTGCAAAAAATAAATCCTACAATATTATAACCATATTGAAGTGCATAGAAATGTAAAGGTAAAAATAAAATAAAAGCAAGAAAAATGAGGGTCTTTCAATTCAGGCAGAAGAACTCTTCGATTCTGCACTTTTTGGCTCTCTTCGATTTGGCATGAAAAGGGTGAAGGCATGACTTTCGACTGAGGCCTCACGGTCAGCATGTTGCGCCTTTCGATTGGGACCAGCAGGACAGCATGTTGTGCCTTTCGACTGGGTCTGGAACCAGTATAAGATGCAATATGCCTTTCTGCCTCCTTCGATTGGGCCTGGAGAAAGGGGGTAAAAGACAGAAGCTTCGTTTCCTATTTCATGTTTCCTGTTTCTTTCATTTCAAGCATTAAATGGCAACATGGCTTGAGGCTATGCTAGTATTTGTCTTGTAAACAGTTTAATAGTTAAAGCAAGTTCAGGTAAACAGAAAGCAAAACGAAAGGCTTAGTTCTAAAAAATATGTTAAAAAAGGGTGGAAACGAAAGGAACAATGGTATGTACATGTTTCAAACGAAAGGGAAAATTACTATGCCATGAAACGAAAAGTTCAAAGGTAAGAATAACTTACCTTGCTTCAGGCCTTGAATGGAGGTGGGTTTCGAACTTGAACTGCTACCTGGACGTTTCTGGAATTTGAAGAGTAGTCACAGGGGGTTTGCTTTTGGTTCTAAGAGTTGTCACAGAAGGTTCTCTTTGAGTTTAAACAAACTTCTATGTGTGGGGTGTTCTTCAGAATCGAAAGAGGTGAGTGTTTGGGATTCTGGTTTTTTTTTATTTCTCAAGTGTTAATGAACTTAAGAGTTTTGTTGTGTTTGAGAAAATTTGGGGGATTCGTTCCTCTGGTCCAAAGATCCTCCCTTAGCTTTGCAAAAATTCCTCTATTTATAGAGAAAAAGAATGGACATGTTTTCAATAGCCATCCTTGCAAATCAATAAAATAATAGATAACGTGAAAGGTACAAGTGGGGGGTCTGTTGGCAGTTGGGGTGCAGAAGATGTGACTTATGCTTTTTGGCGTTGCTTGGGGAGCGAAAATAATAAAATAAGGCTCAACTTGGAAAGTAAATGTCCACTTGTGCCACAAAAGCAAGATGAATGGTTCAGATGGGTTGCTTCCTTCTGAAGGAAAATAGGCGCAAGGCTCAAGACAAACTTTTCTAAAAGGTAGTACTGTGCTATTAAGTGCAAGTGGTCTTAGACAACAAATGGGTAAAGGCCTAAAAAGGGAAAACACATATCCTAGCCTATGGGTCTAAATGTTCAACTTGATCTTTTGAGTCAAATCCTCCATCTTTCTACACCTTTCGACCATACTAGGACAACACGGCATTCGTTTTCACCAGCTGTGTGTCCTTCGAATGGACTAATTGTATGTTCTTCGAATGGCCCTTTTCAGAAGATTATTAACTTCTGAATCTAAATAAGCTTTTAGAAGATTATTGACTTTTGAATTGAAGAAAACCAAAAGGAAGCCTTTCCCTCAGTCGAAGCTTTTGGTTGAAACAAGCTAATGCCCAGTCGAAGCTTGTATCGAAGAAAACATATTGCCAAATCGAAATTTCATGCTTGAAGGAAGCATATTTCCCAATCGAAGCATGTGGATCGAAACAAACATAAAGGGATTCATTCCCTTGTGTCTTTTTTAGCATGAGGGAAGTTCCTGGCTTCTGAGTTGAAGGGCGCTTTTTCAAGGGAAGCAAGAACTTAGTCAGATCTTGTATGAAGATACTTCTTGGGTCAAACGAAACTTGTATGAAGCAAAGTATGCAAGAGGCCCTTGGTGCAAGTGGATTTGAAGGATGCATAGAGATGGTTACTTTGTCCCATCGAAACTTGTCCAAACGAAGCAAGCATGCTGGTAGTAAACTTGTCCAGTCGAAGCAGGCTTGTAGGCAGTAAACTTGTCCAAATCGAAGTAGGCTTTGCAGGCAGCACGCTTGGTGAATCGAAAAGGTTTCCTTACAGGGGGCATGTGTGGCTAACATGTCATAGCCTTTGATTGCAACCATGTAGGCAGCACACTTGTGCAATCAAAAGGCTGAATTGAAGGAGGTTTCAAATCCAAACGAAGGATGTACCTAAGTTGCATTCGAAGGAGGTTTCAAATCCAAACGAAGGATGTACCTAAACTGGAATTAGAAGGAGGCTTTAAGTTCAAAATGAAGGATGTAATCAAACTTGCATTCGAAGGAGGCTTAGAGTCAGTCGAAGGGTGCTGGATCGAAGGAGACCTATTTTCCTTCAAATTTGTCAAAATGTTATTTTTATCTGTTTCTCCCTTTTTGACAGTTTCCTTTTAATTTTGGTACTGGAAAATTCCAAAGTACTTGTGCAAGCTTGAACCTTGAGAATCCTTGTGAGAAAGGCCTTGATAATTGAGAGGGCAAATTTTGGGGTACAACAGCTGCCCCTGTTCAAACTTCTTACACCTGAAGAGTTAGATTGGTAATTCTACCATTCGTGACTTGAAGGTGGAAGATGATTGAACACTAGAGTGCCCAGAAATTTTCACTCGGTGATGGGATGATAGGAGGAATGGGCTTAAAGATTCCATTTGGAGAGGTGATAGAATCTTGTTGGAGATGGGCTTGTAGACGCCATCCAAGAATGCTTGTTGAATTGTAATTTGTAAGTTGAAAGAATGAGTATCAGAATGGCATCCATGTCTGGAGTGTATCTGAACTGTATTAAAAGGTGGGTTGTTTGGTGATGAGTCCGTGTAAAACTGCATCTGAAATTTCCTGAGAAGGAACCTGTGTAGGGTTACTTCCTGATGAGTCCGTGTAAAACTTCCTCTTTGGAAAGAGAAGGAACCGGTGTAAGGTTTCCTGATGATGAGTTCGTGTAAAAATTCATCCTGTGTAGGGTTTCCTAATGATGAGTTAGTGTGAAACTGCATCTTGGAAGGAAGGAACCTGTGTAGGGTTGCCTGATGATGAGTCCGTGTGAAAATTCATCCTGTGTAGGGTTTCCTGATGATGAGTCAGTGTGAAACTGCATCTTGGAAGGAAAGAACCTGTGTAGGGTTGCCTGATGATGAGTCTGTGTGAAACTGCGTCTAGAAAGGAGGAACTTGTGTAGGGTTGCCTAATAATGAGTCTGTGTAAAACTGCATCTTGGAAGGAAGGAACCTGTGTAGGGTTGCCTGATGATGAGTCCGTGTGAAACTGCATCTTGGAAGGAAGGAACCTGTGTAGGGTTGCCTGATGATGAGTCCATGTGAAACTGCATCTAGAAAGGAGGAACCTGTGTAGGGTTGCCTGATGATGAGTCCGTGTGAAACTGCATCTTGGAAGGAAGGAACTTGTGTAGGGTTGCCTGATGATGAGTCCGTGTAAAACTGCATCTTAGATTGAGAAGGAACCTGTGTAGGGTTGCTTCAATGATGAGTCCGTGTAAAACTTCATCTTGGAAAGAGAGGGAACCGGTGTAGGGTTGCCTGATGATGAGTCCTTGTAAAACTGCATCTGAAATTTCCTGAGAAGGAACCTATGTAGGGTTGCTTCAATGATGAGTCTGTGTAAAACTGCATCTTGAATTGAGGAGGAACCTGTGTAGGGTTGCCTGATGATGAGTCCGTGTAAAACTGCATCTTGGAAAGAGAAGGAACCGGTGTAGGGTTGCTTCATGATGAGTTCGTGTAAAATTGCATCTTGAATTGAGAAGGAACCTGTGTAGGGTTGCCTGATGATGAGTCCGTGTAAAACTGCATCTTGAATTAAGAAGGAACCTGTGTAGGGTTGCCTGATGATGAGTCCGTGTAAAATGGCATCTTGGAAAGAGAAGGAACCGGTGTAGGGTTGCTTCATGATGAGTCTGTGTAAAACTTCATCTTGAATTGAGAAGGAACCTGTGTAGGGTTGCCTGATGATGAGTCCGTGTAAAACTGCATCTTGGAAAGAGAAGGAACCGGTGTAGGGTTGCCTGATGATGAGTCCGTGTAAAACTTCATCTGAAATTTCCTAAGAAGGAACCTGTGTAGGGTTGCTTCATGATGAGTCCGTGTAAAACTTCATCTTGGTAAGAGGTAACCTGTGTAGGGTTCCCTGAGCTGGTTGTCCACAGATAGCTCTCCTGGCTTGTTACGTGTATTAATCTGGAACTTGAAAAGGTTGCTGGTAACCATCTGTTGATTGTCCTTTTCCTGAAAAAGGCAAAACATTAGTTGTATGCAATGTCGTGATGCATGAAATGCATGATGTCATGATGTTCTCAAAATAAATGAGATTGTGTCATATGAACTTATCATGTATGTAAATAGGAGGTATGAAATGTGAAATGTTTATGAATGTATTTTTGTCTGGGAAAATAAATCCTTGACAAACGTCGGGGAGTTTGTTAAATCCTGGGCTGCTGTTGAAGAGTATGTGTGTCTTCAAACTTTGCTTGGAATGTTTTCACCGGGGATTCCTATTTTGTTGTTTGAGGAGAAACTCCGCTGGGGAATATTGAAAACTCTGTGGGGAGAATGTTTATTCCTGCTTGGGAAAAGAGTTCAGGAGTCTCGGTTGTCCGTTGCTCTATTGGGGAGTCGAAGTTGAACTGATATCTGGTCGGGTCCAGGTTTCACAGTAACTTGTTGGGGATTGTAGAGTAGTCTACCGGGGAAGAGGATTTATGGTCCTTTGATTTGTAGTAGTCGGAAAGGCAAACCCAAGCTGGGGAATCTGTAGTTTGTTGGGGAAATAAACCATGTCGTCAGTCCGCTAGAGAGGTGATGAACTCGTTGGGGAAGTCCTCGAGGATTCTTGAAGTTGTCTCAGCTGGGGAAAGGTTTTTAGAGATTAAACTCTGGCTGGGGAATCATCCTATGAGAAGGATTTTAGGGAGATTTGTCAATGCCCCTAGTAGCAAGTGCTTATGGCACTGCCTGGAAATGTTTGACTGTATGTAACCCTTTGTCGGGATTGACGTTCAATGCCCCAAGTGTCGGAGATGGAGACTTGCCCCTTGTTATCCTGCAATTGAGTGATTTCTTGAAATCTTGACTGGATTGCCCCAGGTTTAATGGTCTTTGAAAGGTTTGTTGAAATCTTGATTGGACTGCCCCAGGTTCACTGGAAAATACCATACCAAATCCCCTTTTGTTGATAGGAGATTTTTGTAACGGAAGTGTCATCCCACTTGAAGTGATTTTATTCACCGAGAGAGTTTTCGTTCCTCCGAACATTCACTGTTGTGAATTTCTTTGTTGTCAAACAAATAAACATGTGCAAACAATGATATTCAAATATGGCAAAGTTTATGCTTGTCTCGAAGTTTTGGAAAATGCGTTTTTTAGCAGAAAACTTTTTATAAGACAAATTCAACACAAGATTTAGGGCAAAGCCTTACAGGAGTCAGGATACCTTTTGTAACAGTATGCTTTCGAACTAACCCATGCTTCAATTAGGACTTTCGAAGGGTTGTAATGTGGCTTGGTTCACAGTTTAAGAAACAAAGGATAAAGGCTCAAAGTATATTTGTATCCACCCGCTCTTCGTGATGTCCTTCAGTCCTAAACTCAGTTAATTGTGCATTTGAACTCCAAATGAGTCTGGAACGACGTTTTTGGTGATGGTTCACACAAGTTGAATTTGTTGGAAGGCAGTCATTTTTGCAACATTTTTCATGTTGTTGAGGATTTGTAGCGACCTCGTTCTTTTGATTTGTTATCCCTAACTTTTGCCTGACTGTTCCTGTTTTCGAGATTACAGTCAGCGGGATGCCCCAGCTTTCTTAAGCCTCCTTTATAGGTTTTGGCTCAGTGGGCTTTTCTCTTTTGAGAGATTGACTGCCTATGAGGTAAGGAACCACCACTGTCTTTTGATTCCAGAGGAATTCTTTTGATGTCGTTCGCTGTATTATGAACTGAGAGTTTTGCAACTTCAATGCGCATCTTTTGAATTAACTGAGAGAAAACCCTGCCCCAGGTTTAAATTAAAGGTTTCAATTTGTGTTTAAAACAGAAAACTCCTACTTATTTGGCTCGAAGGGGTTGACTAGGGATTATCTTCCTTATAACTCCAGTGTTTAGGATTTGAAAGAAACGCCTGTACATCGTCAGTAAGGTCTGTCCAAAAGCATACTGTATGAGATTATGGGATTGTTTCGTCATCCTCCCTCTAAAGGCTTATAACTTTTAGCAAGAGTTGAATATCATAAAGACAGTATAAGAATAGTGAAAACGTGTGGATGAATTCAAGACAAACATATGCAATGCATTAATGAAACAAAGTTTGACATTAATAGATAATTGTTTGAATAACAAAAGAGATTACAACTTGAAAATTCAAATGAATAAAAGTTCTTAATGACTTGGCAAAGGAGTAGTGATCACGTTTGGAGTCTCTGGAGGGTCGAACTCGATCTCCTTGGCGTCAATCAAATTCTGAATCTTATACTTCAATGCCCAGCAATCGTTAGTGTCATGCCCGGGACTGTCAGAATGATAAGCGCATGTTGCATTAGGATTGTAGTTGGGAGAAAAAGTTTTGGGGTTTGGATGAGGTCCTATCAATGTAATCAGATTCATCCTCAACAAGTGTTGCAGCGCTTGAGACAGCGGCATGTTGATGTTGGTGAACTGTCTTTTAGGCTCGTTTGGCCTTCGTTAATTTCCCCTTTGCTATTGTCGGTGTGACGCAGAACCAGAGATCAGGACTGCCCCTACGTGTTGGTCACAGCGACTCTTTTGACTGTACACAGCATTGGACTCTTTCTTCCCACTGTAAGGCTTTTTCTGAGCATCAGAAGGTGTAGCTTCTTGAATCTTCCCACTTTTGATGCCAGCTTCGACCCTTTCTCCGGTCAATATTAGCTCGGTGAACCCGGCTGAAGAGCTTCCGATCAAGTGTTTGAAGAAAGGCCCTGTCAAAGTTCCCATGAAGATGTCAATCAACTCTCTGTCAGTTAAAGGAGGTTGTACCCTACCAGCCAGATCTCTCCACTTTTGAGTGTATCCTTTGAAGTTTTCGTTGGAACCCATGGTCATGTTCTGCAATTGCACACGAGTTGGTGCAAGATCAGCGTTGTACTTATACTGTTTGTAAAAAGAAGCAGCTAGATCCTCCCAGGTGTGGATGCGGGAACTCTCCAATTGATAAAACCACTCGAGTTGAGTCCCTACCAGGCTTTCTTAGAAGAAATGGATCCAAAGCTTTGGATCAGTTGTGTATGGTTGAACCTTGCGGACATAAGACTTTAAGTGCATCTTAGGGCAAGAGACTCCATCGTACAGGGCAAAGATAGGGACTTTGAACTTTGGCGAGATGACCAATCCAGAAACTAAACCCATGTCTCCTAAATCCAAGCCAGGTATTTGTTGAATCTCCATAGCACTGAGGCGATCCTCCAACTGTTTATACTTGTCATCAGCGGGAGGATATTGTTCCTCAGAGTGGTCAGCTTCAACATCATCAATCTCCAAATTGTGGTCTTCTTCAAGACTATCCCCTATGTTGGATGGAGTTGAAAGATCTAGGGTTTTAGGTCTTCTTCTCAAGTTCAGGATACCCACTGCCTTCTTGGACTTCTTCTTCTTGTCTTTGAGAAGGAGAGCTTTCAGATCCTCTTGCCCTTTACCCATAGCCAGAAGCATTTGTTGGAATTGAGCGTTTTGAGCTTGGAGATCTTTCACCGTTTGTTCCATCTTACTGAAATAAACAGTAAGAAGATAAAGAGGCTTGTATGGGAGAAACCTGTCATGATATGATGCATGATATGTGGATGCATGTTTTCAAGGATCTCGCGGGGTAAACACAAGAAAATGTTAGAAATTGAACATACTTGATTGGAAAACTTTGTATCGGTGGATGTCTTTCCACGAGAATCAAGCTCACCATGTCAAGTGGGTCATAGCCCCTGATTCAAGTTGTTGCACTTGATCTTTGACAACATTTGTTTAGAGGAAAATGAAACCTCTTACCCTTTGGTAGACGTCTGGTTCAATGTAACCCTGCATCAAAAGACCCTCAAGATCCTTGAAATGGTTATTGAAAATGCTATGGTATGATGTTATGATGTTACGTACATGTATGTAAAAGTAAGCAAGTGTATATACATACAGTCATATTCACACAGAGCAAACAAGTCCTTAGGTTTAGGCTTGCATGGGGTTTGTAGGTAAGTACCCTCTTGAAGTTAGTTGGCTCAACCTGTCCTAAAATAGAAACCGGGTTCTAAGGAGCTCAATATCACTGGATTATTTTCTATGTTCATTGTTTTGGTTTAGCCACTTAACTGGCGACCAAAATATTCCAAGAAAACAATCCTCAATGAGTGTAGTATCGAGTATCTACCAACTTCGGACTGCAACAAAGTCGGTCATCTCACTACCCCTAAAAAAGGCCAAGATGGTCAAGTAAGGTTCTAAGAATTAATTGATGCTTCACGACACCACGCGGCGGCCCCGTACTCTCCTTGATTCAACTCAAGGGTTACTGGTACCAACCAAAGTTCCACATCAACGTAGCTACTGTTTCAACCATGTCGGTATACCCCGCACAGTTCCCTCACAGTTTATTGTTACTTACCTAAAAAGGTGCCCCCAAATCCGGGTGTAGGATTTAAACAAACCCAAACAAGGAACCCAAAAAGTAAAGCAAACAAAGCAATCAAGGTAAGCAAGTAAAGGTGATCTAAAACCCTAAGGTAACCCCACTTTTAGAAATTTCCCCAGCAGAGTCGCCAGTTCTGTGATACGGTGGGAGAACTGACTTGAGGTTTTGCGTTTTGTGTTCGCAAATGTTTCGGTTTAGCAAGAGTCGCCACCGACTTTTTATTTTATCCTAAGGAAAGGTCAAAAATCACAGGAAAGACCTTTGATATGTTTTCGTGGGTTCGGGGGGTAGATTATGAAAAGGGAAGGTGCTAGCACCCTTTTCATCCATGGTTTTCCATGGGCTCTTAGTTACTTGTTTTAGATCACTTGCCTTTGCTTTTCAATTGTTTGAAATGGTGCTTTGTGTGTGTGGTTTTGAAAATGTTTTGAAAAAGATGCCTTGTCTAGGCAACCTTTGTAATGATTCTTGTTTGAATATATACAAAGGTGTGTGTCTTTTTGAAAAGATATTTCAATGTTTTGAAAGTTGTTTTTTGAGGTTGTGTTGTGATGTGTGTTTGAAAAAAGGCAAGGATGTTTTGCAAGATTTTGATCAAGTAACTAAGAGTTGTCTACCCTATTTTACTCAAAGATCTTTCTCATGTTTTTAACCCTTTTAACAGTGTTGTTTCACCATTGTATTTGGTGAACAACCTTGCGTTAGGATGTTAACGGGACAGGCACGGGTCATCATATATAATCATTGAAGGCAACTTGTGAGACGCTCTAGCAATTTTGTAAGGAACGAGATCGTTTTATCGAAGGCAACATCAAGGGTCATCGAGGGACTACGATCTTTGTTTATCGAAGGGACATTTGCTAGAGTGTCTCATACTCGAGGGACATGATTGCATTTTCCGAGGTAACAAGTGAGATTACCCTAAGGGTGCATGTGTGTAAAGTGTGTTTTATTGCATGCATTTGTCTTTGATTTTTAGGTTGTCTACTTGTTGGTTTTATCTTTCCATACACACCTAGTTACTAGCATTTGTACAAAAGTAACAAAAAGTGCAAAAAATAAATCCTACACTATTACAACCATATTGAAGTGCATAGAAATGTAAAGGTAAAAATAAAATAAAAGCAAGAAAAATGAGGGTCTTTCGATTCAGGCAGAAGAACTCTTCGATTCTGCACTTTCTGGCTCTCTTCGATTTAGCCTGAAAAGGGTGAAGGCATGACTTTCGACTGAGGCCTCACGGTCAGCATGTTGTGCCTTTCGATTGGGACCAGCAGGACAGCATGTTGTGCCTTTCGACTGGGCCTGGAACCAGTATAAGATGCAATATGCCTTTCTGCCTCATTCGATTCGGCCTGGAGAAAGGGGGTAGAAGACAGAAGCTTCGTTTCCTATTTCCTGTTTCCTGTTTCTTTCATTTCAAGTATTAAATGGCAACATGGCCTGAGGCCATGCTAGTATTTGTCTTGTAAACAGTTTAATAGTTAAAGCAAGTTCAGGTAAACAGAAAGCAAAACGAAAGGCTTAGTTCTAAAAAATATGTTAAAAAAGGGTGGAAACGAAAGGAACAATGGTATGTACATGTTTCAAATGAAAGGGAAAATTACTATGCCATGAAACAAAAAGTTCAAAGGTAAGAATAACTTACCTTGCTTCAGGCCTTGAATGGAGGTGGGTTTCAAACTTGAACTGCTACCTGGACGTTTCTGGAATTCGAAGAGTAGTCACAGGGGGTTTGCTTTTGGTTCGAAGAGTTGTCACAGAAGGTTCTCTTTGAGTTTGAACAAACTTCTATGTGTGGGGTGTTCTTCAGAATCGAAAGAGGTGAGTGTTAGGGATTCTGTTTTTTTTTTATTTCTCAAGTGTTGATGAACTTGAGAGTATTGTTGTGTTTGAGAAAATTTGGGGGATTCGTTCCTCTGGTCCAAAGATCCTCCCTTAGCTTTGCAAAAATTCCTCTATTTATAGAGAAAAAGAATGGACATGTTTTCAATATCCATCCTTGCAAAATAATAAAATAATAGATAACGTGAAAGGTACAAGTGGAGGGCCTGTTGGCAGTTGGGGTGCAGAAGATGTGACTTATGCTTTTTGGCGTTGCTCGGGGAGCGAAAATAATAAAATAAGGCTCAACTTGGAAAGTAAATGTCCACTTGTGCCACAAAAGCAAGATGAATGGTTCAGATGGGTTGCTTCCTTCTGAAGGAAAATAGGCGCAAGGCTCAAGACAAACTTTTCTAAAAGGTAGTACTGTGCTATTAAGTGCAAGTGGTCTTAGACAACAAATGGGTAAAGGCCTAAAAAGGGAAAACACGTATCCTAGCCTATGGGTCTAAATGTTCAACTTGATCTTTTGAGTCGAATCCTCCATCTTTCTACACCTTTCGACCATACTAGGACAACACGGCATTCGTTTTCACCAGCTGTGTGTCCTTCGAATGGACCAATTGTGTGTTCTTCGAATGGCCCTTTTCATAAGGTTATTAACTTCTGAATCGAAATAAGCTTTTAGAAGATTATTGACTTTTAAATTGAAGAAAACCAAAAGGAAGCCTTTCCCTCAATCGAAGCTTGTGGTTGAAACAAGCTAATGCCCAGTCGAAGCTTGTATCGAAGAAAACATATTGCCAAATTGAAAGTTCATGCTTGAAGGAAGCATATTTCCCAATCAAAGCATGTGGATCGAAACAAACATAAAGGGATTCATTCCCTTGTGTCTTTTTTAGCATGAGGGAAGTTCCTGGCTTCTGAGTTGAAGGGCGCTTTTTCAAGGGAAGCAAGAACTTAGTCACATCTTGTATGAAGATACTTCTTGGATCAAAAGAAACTTGTATGAAGCAAAGTATGCAAGAGGCCCTTGGTGCAAATGGATTTTAAGGATGCATAGAGATGGTTACTTTGTCCCATCGAAACTTGTCCAAACGAAGCAAGTATGCAGGCAGTAAACTTGTCCAGTCGAAGCAGGCTTGTAGGCAGTAAACTTGTCCAAATCGAAGTAGGCTTTGCAGGCAGCACGCTTGGTGAATCGAAAAGGTTTCCTTACAGGGGGCATGTGTGGCCAACATGTCATGGCCTTTGATTGCAACCATGTAGGCAGCACACTTGTCCAATCAAAAGGCTGAATCGAAGGAGGTTTCAAATCCAAACGAAGGATGTACCTAAGTTGCATTCGAAGGAGGTTTCAAATCCAAACGAAGGATGTACCTAAACTGGCATTCGAAGGAGGCTTTAAGTTCAAAATGAAGGATGTAATCAAACTTGCATTCGAAGGAGGCTTAGAGTCAGTCGAAGGGTGTTGGATCGAAGGAGACCTATTTTCCTTCAAATTTGTCAAAGTGTTATTTTTATCTGTTTTCTCCCTTTTTGACAGTTTCCTTTTAATTTTGGTACTGGAAAATTCCAAAGTACTTGTGCAAGCTTGAACCTTGAGAATCCTTGTGAGAAAGGCCTTTATAATTGAGAGAGCAAATTTTGGGGTACAACACCAACCCATACCTTCCTCATTCTTCAATACAGATTTGGGGAGGTGAGAAATAAACCACCTCGCTAGCAGTGGTGTACAACACATGAGAGTTCCCCTTCTTCGAACAGTACGGGTATAAAGAGCATGCAGAATATCACCCAAGAGTGTAGGCACTGGGTTACGGGACATGAAGATCTTGACTGTGTTCACATTGACAAAAGAATCTGGATTTAGGAACAGAACCAAGCCATAGATGAGGAGAGCTAGGATATCTTCAAATGCTTGAAAGTCCAAACTATCCCAGAACTGTTGAGCTTGATCAATCAAGAACTTAGCCAAGAAACCTTTAACCTCACTCTGAATCTCCCAGTTAGATACTACATCAGCCATTTTCAGATGTAGGGTTGAAGCAATATCCTCTGGCCTAGTTGCTATCTCCAAACCTGTAAAGGGTGTCTGCTCTAGAATAGATATGCCAAGTAAATCAGAAAACTCCTCCAAAGTAGGGACTAACTGATAGTCCGGGAAGGTGAAACAGTGATGCAACGGGTCAAAGAACTGGAACAACACGCTCAACATTTGCTCATCCGACTTTGAAGTGACCAGGCTAAGGAGATGACCATGTCTTCTAACAAAGGAAGAAGTATCAGGAACCTTTGAAACCAACTCTCTAAGCTGAGCAGGTATCTGCACGAAGCTGACTCGAATGGTATTTCTGCGCATAGAAGCCATGATCTGCAAAACAGAACAAAGATGAATCCCCTCGGTCTTTGAAATGGTTAGTCTAATGAAATATGCATGCGATGCCATGATGCATGATGTCATGATAGAAACACACCACAGGTATCACAGATAGCAAACATGGTAAGGGCAAACAAGTCACACAATAGCCCTTAAATTTCAGGCTGGCATGGAGTTTAGGTACTACCCTCTTGCAGTTTAGTTGGTTCAACCTGTCCTAGTAATAGTAACCGGGTTCTAGAGGTTTTCAATATCACTGACCATCCTCCATCGATCATAATTCCAGTCACGCAATCTTTTCTTGCAGCCGGAACCATCTCGAGAGGATGGTCTCAATGAGTGTAGCATACTGCTGCTTTCTATGGCCAAGTTGGTCAATTATAGGTTCTAAGGTCAGTTGATGCTTATTGACCCATTAGAAGCCCCATAATCTCCTTGTTCCTCCACAAGGGATATCGGTACCAACTAATGCATCACACTAACATAGCTACTGCTTCAACCGTATCGGTCTACGCCGTACAGTTCCCTCACAGTCTATTGCTACTTACCTAAAAGGTGTCCCCAGATCCAGGTTAGGATCTATAGTAACTCCGATACAAAGCCCACAAAGATAAAGCAAACAAATCAAGTAATTGAAAACAATATGATGAACTATTCCTAAGGTACACCCCACTTATTATTTCCCCAGCAGAGTCGCCAGTTCTGTGATACGGTGGCAGAACTGACTGTTTTTACTGGTTTGCATTTTGCGTTTTTTTATTCGCAAAATTTCGCGGTAAGCAAGAGTCGCCACCGTCTTTTATTTTATCCAACAAGGAAAGGAAAAAAGCACAGAAAAATTCCTTTTTCGAGATATTCTTGAGTACGGAGGGTAGATTATAGAAAGGGAAAGTATTAGCACCCTTTCTATCTGTAGTTATCTACGGACTCTTAGGTACTTGCTCATCATTTTCAAAATTGTTTTCTTTGTGTTTGTGTGCTTTGAAAAGTTTTTGTCTTGACTTCGATTTAACTCTTGCTTCTGTCTTCAAGAGTGTAATGAAGTGTTTCGAAAACTTTGTTTGTAAAGAAGTGTAAGTGTGAAAAAGTTTGTTTTTTGTTTGAGCAAGTACTTAAAAGCTAATCTACCTACTCGAAAAAAAGAATCGTTCTATACTTGTTTCCTTTAGACAGCACTATCCCACTATTAGTGAGTAGGTAGCACCGTCGTTGGAGTTTTGAGGGTCAATTCGAAAGAGACGTACAGATACTAAAGCAATGTTAGGACGTCTTAGTAATAACCCTAATGTCTTAGATCAATTATCCGAGGAAACAATATTCGAGGCAACCTTTCCGAGGCAACTTTGATCTTTGGACAAAAGGACGACCACTAAAGCATCCTATACTCAATGACCGTTTACCGAAGGCAACCAAGTGGGAGTGTATCCTAGGAGTGCGCATGTGCGAGTGATTCAATTTCAGATTATTTATCTTTGCACATGTTTAGGGTTATCTAACTGTTTTAAAGTTTTTCACATACATTCTTGTCATGCATCCTAATATCATACATCTAACAGTTAAATATTTGCGGAATTTAAAGTGCGGAAATTAAACTACGCTATTACAAGGCTTCGGGTATTTACATAGCCAAAAACAAACCCTTTGAAATTAAAGCGATAAATGGAAATAAACGTCCTAATTAAACTATTACAAATTGTAGGCAGTTACATCAATATGATAAATAATAAAAATAAAGCGCGCGAGAAAAATTAAGATCGGGAAGAAATTAGGGTTTTGACCCTTCTATCCTAATGAAAAGAGAAAATGTTTTTGTTGTTTTTAATAAAAGAATTAAGTTTTCTAAATTAAGTATGAAAATTAATTAGTGATTAAATTAATTAATAAAAATAATTACATGGCCTATTTTTTATGTTTTGGTTATTTTTTAAGAAAAAGAAAATATAATTAAATTAGAAATAAAAACCTATTTATTCTAATTAATTTTAATTATGTACAAAAAAGAAATTAAAGTTGTCTAAATTAACAAACCTAATTTAATTAATTATTTTTTTAATAAAAATAAAATCTAGACCTAATTTATGAAAAGTAATATTTTTTGTGATTTTTGATTGGTTAAAAAAAAGAAATTATTTTAGTATTGAAAAAGTATATATAAAAAGAGAAAGTAAAAGAAATAACCCAAGGGCCCACTGCCAGCGGCTCTGATCAGAAGATGATGGTCCAGAGGATGAAGGTCCAGAAGATGACTGTCCAGAGGATGGTGGTCCAGACGATGACTGTCCATAGGATGGTGGTCTAGAAGATGATGGTCCAGAGGATGGTGATACGGAGCCTACTTCTGGCTAGTGGATCCAGCAAATTGTGACCGTCAGAAAATGGTATGTGTTGGATCTGGCTGAGACTGATGGATCCAGAGGATATTCTCCAGCAGATGTAAACGCTGGATCTGGTGAAATCAAAAGGGAAAGGTTCCAGAGGGTCACTATTGTACCACAAAATTTTCCCTCCCATATTTCTCAAAACATTTCAAGAAAGATCCCCAAGTTGCTCAAGGTAGTCCAAGGGTTGGCCAGACAAGCTCTTTCCTAAGGCAGTCTACCTCAAATTATGGTTTCATGTTGCATCAAGGTACTTGAGTCCAAGTGATCCCAAATTCTCACCAATGTCCTAATATGTTCTCAAGATCATCCATGTCAAGTTTCAAGCCTTACAGAGGAAGTTTGCTCAGTCAATTGCTCAAAGGCCTAAAAATCGACTATGCTAGGGCAAAAGTCAATTGTGGCCTACATACAGTCAAACTTCAAGATTTTTGGTCAACATCATCATTTTGAATTATATTTCATCATTTTATCAATAGTTGATCATGATTCATCAAGGATTGCTCAAAATTCATCAAGATTCAAAAGTTGCTAAATTAGGGTTTTGCAGGAAAAGTCAACTCAACTTTGACCAAGCATAACTTTCTCATACTTTATGAGAAATGACCCATCCAAAGCTCATTTTTAAGAGGATTAAATTCCCTACAATACATCTTCATCTCCAAAGTTAAAAATGTTCACTCACAAGAAGTTATGAATTTGGACATTATAGGTCATTTTGAAAAGTCAACAAAAACACCTTTTTTGTCAAAGCTTCATACATGAGCATGGAATATCAAAATGAGATGAGACCAAAAGGGTTGCTTCGAGGACATCTCAAGATTTCTAAAAAGTCCAAGAACACCTTCAAAGAGTCAAAATTGAGGAATTTATGCATTGGTGAAGTTGACCCTTTTTGCAAAATTGCCAAAAGTCAACTATGCCTAAAACTTCAAATTTTGCCAAATGGGTCCAATCTTTTTACTTGTTTTGAGTTGGCAACATAGTCCAAGAGCTCTAGCCTTTGCCACTTGTCCATATCTTATTTTTATAATTTATTTTGATTTTTATTTGAATTAATTCAATCTAAATCAAAACAAATCATATAAAATCCAAAATATTGAAAGAAAGAGATTTTGTGCTTGTTTCAGGTTTCAATTACAACTAGCAAGTATTCAAACTCGTGCAAGGCATTAGAGTGGACAAAAAGATTGAAAAAAGCTATTTTTGGAATGATATTGAAAGTGAATCAAATCAAATCAAAACTCATTGATGGAGGAAGATTGGATGCATTCTTTCAATCCTAATGCATTCCTTGGTACATATAGAAGCAATGCAGATCAAAAGCTAGGTTGGAAGCAGGCGCAAGAGGCAGAACCAAATCTAAAAAAATCAATAAAAAGTGCAAGATCGAATTCCTATTTCCAAGCATCCTCAAGGCCTTCCGGCTATCCCAATCGATTCCTAGGATCCTCAACAAGCTAGAGCAATCCAAAGCAAGCGTTTTCAAGCCTTAAATCGCATTGTAAGTCGCTCACGGCATAGCACATTTCTTGAATTCGAATAGCATGATTTAGGCATTGTTAGGATAAATTAATCACATATTCTTGATCTATGAAACATTTGCAAGCTTCCTGTATTGATTAATTGCATTTATATAGTCTGTATTGGAATTCACCATTGTTAGGGTTTGTAGCTCCGAATTAGGAATTTTGCTTGCAGGTGAAATTAGCCTTGATGAAGGATGCCACCATGTTCAGAAGGATGATACGAATCTAACCATGACCTTGGTGGTCATTTATATCACGTGTATGTGATTTTGAGAATTGGCAGGGCTGTAGCGACGGACGTTGTCCGTAGGTATAGGTTATCAAAACTTTTAGCCACGGAGAGAGGACAGGGATGATGGCGTGGCTCCACCTGATTCGCCCGTTTGAATTTTCACGCAAAATTTCTATTAATTATTTGTTTTCATATATTAGTATTATGTATTGTATGTACAAAAAGGAACAGGTGGTGCAATGGTGAACGTAGCATGGAATTTGCCTTGGGGCCTGGGTTTGAATTCCAGGTCCCCCAACTTCTCCATATTATTTTTCTTTTCAGGATCTCATGCATGTACAAGCCCGGGGTCCACCATACACCCTTCCAATCTAGCCAGCCAAGTGTCAGATGGCCAAACCTGATGGCCATCATCTGAAGGTGCACCAAAGCCAAGTCAAACGCGTATGCACTAGATCTCAGAGGTCAACATGGACCTCACTCAAATGGGACCAGATCTGGCTATTTGCACCCCTCCAAACAATATTCAGGCCCATTCTCTCTTTTCTATTTTCTTTTCTATTTTATTTTATTTCTTTTAATTTGTTTATTTATTTACCAACCAATTAAATTAATTCTTTTTATCAAAAAATTCACAAAAATATTATTTTTCACCAATTAGATTTAGGTATATTTTTTATCAGTAAATTAATTAATTTAATTAGGTTTGATTAATTTAGAAAACTTTAATTATTTTGTAAATAACTTAAAAATAATTAGAATAAATAGGTTTTATTACTAACTTAATTATATTTTATTTTTCCTAAAATAACAACAAAAAAATCAAAAATAGGTCGTGTAATTATTTTTTATTAATCATTAATTAATGTTGTATATTTAATTCTAAAACCTAATCCTTTTCTTTAAAAAATATTAAAAACAACAAAAAAGCATTTTTTTTCCTCTTTTAATTAGGTTAGGAGGGTCAAAACCCTAATTTCTCGTCGATCTAATTTTCATCGCGCGCTTTTATTATTATTTTTATCCATATTGATGTAACTGCTTACAGTTTGTAATAGTTTTAATTAGGACTTTTTATTTCTATTTACCGCTTTATTTTTCAAAGGGTTTGTTTTTGGCTATGTAAATACCCGAAGCCTTGTAATAGCGTAGTTTAATTTCCGCACTTTAAATTCCGCAAATTATTAATTGTTAGATGTTTGATAATAGGATGCATGACAAGAATGTATGACTAATTTTAAAACAAATTAGATAACCTTAAATGTGCAAAGAAATAATCTGAAACTGAATCACTCGCACATACGCACTCCTAGGGTACACTCCCACTTGGTTGCCTTCGGTAAACAGTCATTGAGTATAGGATGCTTTAGTGGTCGTCCTTTTATCCAAAGATCAAAGTTGCCTCAGAAAGGTTGCCTCGGATATTGTTTCCTCGGATAATTGATCTAAGACTTTAGGGTTACTACGAAGACGTCCTAACATTGCTTTAGTGACCGTACGTCCCTTTTCAAATTGACCCTCAAACTCCAACGACGGTGCTACCTACTCACTAATAGTGGGATAGTGTTGTCTAAAGGAAATAAATACAGAACAATTCTTTTTTTGAGTAGGTAGATTAGTTCTTAAGTACTTGCTCAATCCAAACAAATTTTTTCACACTTACACTCCTTCACAAATAAGTTTTCAAAAACACTTCATTACACTCTTGAAGACAGAAGCAAGAGTTAAATCGAAGTTAAAACAAAAACTTTTCAAACCCCACAAACACAAAGAAAACAATTTTGAAAATGATGAGCAAATACCTAAGAGCCCGTAGATAACTACAGATAGAAAGGATGCTAATACATTCCCTTTCTATAATCTACCCCCCATACTCAAAAATATCTCGAAAAAGGAATTTTTCTGTGCTTTTTTCCTTTCCTTGTTGGATAAAATAAAAGTCGGTGGCGACTCTTGCTTACCGCGACATTTTGCAAAAACAAACGCAAAACGCAAACCAGCAAATTCCTTAAAAAATAGGGAAACACGTCTCGATTCTGGCCACCGTATCACAAAACTGGAGACTCTGCTGGGGATATGCATAAGTGGGGTGTACCTTAGGAATAGTTCATTATATTGTTTTCAATTGTTTGATCTGTTTGCTTTATCTTTGTGGGCTTTGTATCAGAGTTACTATAGATCCTAACTCGTATCTGGGGACACCTTTTAGGTAAGTAGCAATAGACTGTGAGGGAACTGTACAGCGTAGACCGATACGGTTGAAGCAGTAGCTACGTTGGTGTGACATATTAGTTGGTACCGATATCCCTTGTGGAGGAACAAGAAGAGTATGGGGCTGCTAATGGGTCATTAAGAATCAACTGACCTTAGAACCTATAATTGACCAACTTGGCCATAGAAAAGTAGCAGTATGCTACACTCATTGAGACCATACTCTCACGATGATTCCGGCTGCAAGAAAAGGTTGCTAAACTAGAATTATGACCGATCGAGGATGGTCAGTGATATTGAGAACCTCTAGAACCCGGTTACTATTACTAGAATAGGTTGAACCAACTAAACTGTAAGAGGGTAGTACCTAAACTCCATGCCAGCCTGAAATTTAAGGGCTATTGTGTGACTTGTGTGATTTCAAATTGAACTACTTGCACATGTTTGTTATCTAACAACATGAGTTCTTTGCAGGTTTTGTTTACAGTCCTTATCCAATAACTTGGATTTCTTGCCGGATTTACTTACTTACATCACCTCGCATTTGCTTAAACGCATAGCATACACATCATAACATCATGCCTTAACATTTCCTTAACCATTTCAAGATCTCAAAGGTTTGTGACGCAGGTTATGGTAAATCAAACATATAGCAAGGGGCAAAGGGGATTTATTTTCCTCTAGCCAATGTCATCTAGAGATCAAAACACGATAATTTGAGTCGGTGGCTATGACCCACTCGATATGGTGAGGTTGACTCTTGAAGAAGGACTCTTGATGACACGAAGTTTCTTCAATCAAAGCTGCAAAATTCAAATTCTAACAGTTTCTTGTTTACCCCGTGAGATCCTTGAAAACATTGCATACATATATCATACATATCATTGCATAACAGGTCTACCAGTACAAGTCTCTCATGTTCTCGCTGTTTATTTCAGCAATGGCTCTCCAACAAGACAACCAAGATCTTCAAACTCAAGAAGCTCAGTTCAAGGACGTATTCCTAAACCTATCCAAGGGGCAGGAAGAGTTGAAAACACTCCTCGTCGGGAACTTGGTCAAGAAAAGTCTTGAAAACAATAAGGACGAGCGGCTGAAACATCTGCAAGCTGAGGTAGATGCAATGAGAACCCAGATGATGGGGCAGATGCCTCTTATCCAAAGCTTAGCCCGGGAACAAGAATAACTGAGAACCATTATCAACCAGCTTCATCAAGACAGATACAAAAGTATGAAGCAAATAGTCAAGGCCGGGGACCAAGTCATTAATCAGCCTCCAAGAAGACAAGGTTTGGATTGGTAAATAATGGACCTCTTCAAGTTGCTACCATCTCACAAGTCCAACAACAACCTCTCCAAAAGCAACGGGTTAATCAGAGTAAGCCAGATACGCCTAAAAGGCAGTTCGCCGAGCTCAACATGCCGTTATCTCAAGATTTACAACACCTGTTGAGATTGAATCTGGTGATGTTAAGGGATCCTCCTCAAAATCCCCACATAGCCTCCCCAAGGTACAATCCTGATGCTAGGTGTGCATGCCACTCCAACAGTCTGGGGCATGATACTGACGGCTGTTGGAAGTTGAAATACAAAATTCAAGACCTGATTGATGAAGGAGCTTTGGAATTCACACAAGATGGTCAACTGGAATGTTTCTGCCAATCCTCCAAGGCTCACCATTTGAAGTGACAAGTTCTGACAAGAAAGGCTTTTGTTCTTTAGAATTTTCAATTTTGTAATTTTCTTTTTATTGTTCGAATATTTATTCATGTCAAACTTTGTTACTTTATCAATGCATTGCATATGTCTGTTTTAAATCAATCCATTCGTATTCACTATATTTAAATTGATTTCCTTTTTTTGATGTTCAACTCTCGATTTAAAAACTCTAAGCCTTTAGAGGGAGGATGACGAAAATGATATCAAAATCTCTACAATATACTTTTGAAAAGACCCCGCTGACGAGGTACAGGCGTTTGTTTCAAATTCTAAACAGTGGAGTTATAAGGAAGATAATCCCTAGTCAACCCCTTTGAGCTAAAGAAGTTGGAGTTTTTCTTTTCACAAATTAAAACCCTTAATTATAACCTTGGGCATGGTAGTTTTCTCAGTTAATCCAGGTGCACAAGGAATGGCATCAAAGAAGTCCTCCCGAAACAAAAGACGGTGATGGTTCCGTATAATCGTAAGGGCAGGCAGTCATTATCTCTCAAAAATAAAAACCCATTAAGTCAAAACCTGTGAAGGAGACTTAAGAAAAAACTGGGGCATCCCGCTGACTGTAATCATAAAAAGAAACAGTTCAGGCAAAAGACAGGGATAATAAAATCAAAAAGAAAGAGGTCCTACAAACTCTCAACAAAAATGACTGCTTGTTCAAAATAAATTGTCAGTATCCAAACCATCACTGGAATATCAGAGCAAAGACTCAAACGGGATCTAATGTACGATTAGCTGAGTTTAGGATCGAAGAACATCACGAAGAGCGGGTGGGTACAAATAAAATTTGAGCCTTTATCCTTTGTTTATTGAACCGTGAAAGGCCACGTTATAACCCTTAAAAGTCCTAGCTGAAGCATGGGTTAGTTCGAAAGCATATTGTTACAAAAGGTATCCTGACTCCTGTAGGACTTGCTATAAATCCTGAGTTGACATCACGTTTTACAAAAATTGCCTGTTTTACTGAAAAATGTATTTTCAAAAAAAAAAATTCAAGACAGACATAAGCTTTGCATTCTTAAAATAACATTGTTTGCATATGACTATTTGTTCAACAGCAGAGAAATTCGCACGACGAATATATAGTGAACAAAAAACCTTCTCAATAAAAAGGATCACCTCAAATGGAAAAACACTTCCAACCAAGGGGAACGGCGTGATCATTGTCCATCATCTGGGGCAGTCAAGTCAAGATTCAAGGAATCTCTCAAAGATGCTAAATAGCCAGGGGCAGATCTCCATCTGAATCACTTGGGGCATTGGACATGAATTCCAGCAACGAATCTTGTATGATCAAACGAACATCTTCTGGTAGTGTGGCAACACAGCACTACCAACAGTGACAACTCCCTACACCCTGAGAGCGTGGACATAGTCAAAAAATACTGCGCATGAACAAAAACCCGCTAGGTTGACACACCTAGGCAAAACAAGGGCGTCCCAGCGAACCAAAAGGTTCGGGCAAAAATTAGGGATAAAAACAAAAAAGATTTGTACACCCAGCAAGTCGAAAACCTGAGAAGGCGGCTTGGGCAAAAAAGGGTATCCCGGTGGACTGAAAATCTGAAAAGACAGTCCAGGCAAAAGTTAGGGATTAAAGCGTACGACTATGTCTCATTATCTTGTCACTTTCCTATCAGTAGAAGACTTATCATTTCGATCGGCAGTTACCAAGCACCTCATAAGTTGGGATAACACTCAATCCACGAGGCCTCTGCAGGCTCTTTCCCCAGCAGGTACAGGGGCAGAAAAGTCTTGATGCGAAGTCATTGTCATATCCTCAGCACGCGTCCCAGTAACATCTACACTCCCCGCAGAGTAAGAAATACCCAAAAAGCAGTGGTGTTAATTCTCCCCGAGCAGAGTTCATCTTTCACTAACAATGGAAGACCATCCCCAGTGGAGTTTATTTCTTCCACAGACAGAAATTTTATCCCCGACAGAGTTCATCATCACCAGCAACGGTAATTCATCCCCAAACAAGGTTATTGCTCCAAATCAGCAGATCCTCTAGCAGAGTATGTCCTTCCCACAGTCATTTCCTCATCAGTTTATTCCTCAGCGGAGTTATCCTCTCCTATAGGTTTATTCTCACAATCATCTTCATTCACTATCCCCAGCGGAAACGAAGAATTCAACTCTTTTATCCAACAGCAATCCGGGATTTATTTTCCCCAGCTAAAAACATCGCACATTCATACATCATGACATGCATACGCATCATACAACACAGTCTCATTTATTTTGAGAACATCATTGCCTGGTGCATATCATGCATTACATACAGCTAACCTTTACCTTTCAGGAAAGATACAATCAAATTCTCACAAAATTCAAGCTATGAAGTCTTTACCTCAGTTGAATAACGGATAACTGGAGTTCCTAAATGTCAGCAGAGATGATTCCTCAGTTGAATAACGGATGACTGAAGTTCCTAAATGTCAGCAGAGATGATTCCTCAGTTGAATAACAGATGACTGAAGTTCCTAAATGTCAGCAGAGATGATTCCTCAGTTGAATAGCGGATGACTGAAGTTCCTAAATGTCAGCAGAGATGATTCCTCAGTTGAATAACGGATGACTGAAGTTCCTAAATGTTAGCAGAGATGATTCCTCAGTTCAATAACGGATGACTGAAGTTCCTAAATGTCAACAGAGATGATTCCTCAGTTGAATAACGGATGACTGAAGTTCCTAAATGTCAACAGAGATGATTCCTCGGTTGAATAACGGATGACTGAAGTTCCTAAATGTCAGCAGAGATGATTCCTCAGTTGAATAACGGATGACTGAAGTTCCTAAATGTCAGCAGAGATGATTCCTCAGTTGAATAACGGATGACTGAAGTTCCTAAATATCAGCAGAGATGATTCCTCAGTTGAATAACGGATGACTGAAGTTCCTAAATGTCAGTAGAGATGATTCCTCAGTTGAATAACGGATGACTGAAGTTCCTAAATGTCAGCAGAGATGATTCCTCAGTTGAATAACGGATGACTGAAGTTCCTAAATGTCAGCAGAGATGATTCCTCAGTTGAATAACGGATGACTGAAGTTCCTAAATGTCAGCAGAGATGATTCCTCAGTAGAATACGGACGACCGGAGTTCCTAAAATTCAAGCAGAGACGACTCATAAGCAGAATAACGGACGACCGAAGCTCCTAAAATTCTACTTCCCTCAACAAAGATCAGCTTTCCCCAACGGAGTCTTCCTCAACGACAGGTACACAAGCTCGCGCTAAGGAATCTCGTATGCGATCGACACTCCTTCGGATGGCATCTTTAAGCCCATCCCCTCGTCAGCAATTTCCAAATGGCATCTGTAAGCCTATTCCCGACATCGCAAGATGGATACCACATCATGTGAGTGCAAATTTTTGGGCACTCTAGTGTTCAATCATCTTCCACCTTCAGATCATGAAAGGCAGACAAGCCAATCTAAATCTTCAGGTTTAAGAAAATTGAACAGGGGCAGCTATTGTACCCTAAAATTTTCCCTCCCATATTTCTCAAAACATTTCAAGAAAGATCCCCAAGTTGCTCAAGGTAGTCCAAGGGTTGGCCAGACAAGCTCTCTCCTAAGGCAGTCTACCTTAAATTAGGGTTTCATGTTGCATCAAGGTACTTGAGTCCAAGTGATCCCAAATTCTCACCAATGTCCTAATATGTTCTCAAGATCATCCATGTCAAGTTTCAAGCCTTGCAGAGGAAGTTTGCTCAGTCAATTACTCAAAGGCCTGAAAATCGATTATGTTAGGGCAAAAGTCAATTGTGGCCTACATATAGTCAAACTTCAGGATTTTTGGTCAACGTCCTCATTTTGAAGTATATTTCATCATTTGATCAAGATTTGATCATGATTCATCAAGGATTGCTCATAATTCATCAAGATTCAAAAGTTGCTAAATTAGGGTTTTGCAGGAAAAGTCAACTCAACTTTGACCAAGCATAACTTTCTCATACTTTATGAGAAATGACCCATCCAAAGCTCATTTTGAATAGTATGCAATTCCCTACAATCCATCTTCATCTCCCAAGTTCAAAATATGCACTCACAAGAAGTGATGAATTTGGACATTATAGGTCATTTTGAAAAGTCAACAAAAACACCTTTTTTGTTAAAGATTCATACATGAGCATGGAATATCAAAATTAGATGAGACCAAAAGGGTTGCTTAGAGGACATCTCAAGATTTCTAAAAAGTCCAAGAACACCTTCAAAGAGTCAAAATTGAGGAAGTTATGCATTGGTGAAGTTGACCCTTTTTGCAAAATTGCCAAAAGTCAACTATGCCTAAAACTTCAAATTTTGCCAAATGGGCCCAATCTTTTTCACTTGTTTTGAGTTGGCAACTTAGTCCACGAGCTCTATCCTTTTCCACTTTTCCATATCTTATTTTTATAATTTATTTTTATTTTTATTTGAATTAATTCAATTTAAATCAAAACAAATCATATAAAATCCAAAATATTGAAAGAAAGAGATTTTGTGCTTGTTTCAGGTTTCAATTACAGCTAGCAAGTATTCAAACTCGTGCAAGGCATTAGAGTGGACAAAAAGATTGAAAAAGGCTATTTTTGGAATGATATTGAAAGTGAATCAAATCAAATCAAAACTCATTGATGGAGGAAGATTGGATGCATTCTTTCAACCCTAATGCATTTCTTGGTACATATAGAAGCAATGTAGATCAAAAGCTAGGTTGGAAGCAGGCGCAAGAGGCAGAACAAAATCTGAAAAAATCAAGAAAAAGTGCAAGATCGAATTCCTATTTCCAGGCATCCTCAAGGCCTTCCAGCTATCCCAATCGATTCCTGGGATCCTCAGCAAGCTAGAGCAATCCAAAGCAAATGTTTTCAAGGCTTAAAACGCACTGTAAGTCGCTCACGGCATAGCACATTTCTTGAATTCGAATAGCATGATTTAGGCATTGTTAGGATGAATTAATCACATATTTTTTATCTATGAAACATTTACAAGCTTCTTGTATTGATTAATTGCATTTATATAGCCTGTTTTGGAATTCACCATTGTTAGGGTTTGTAGCTTCGAATTAGGGATTTTGCTTGTAGGTGAAATTAGCCTTGATAAAGGATGCCACCATGTTCAGAAGGATGAGACGAATCTAACCATGGTCTTGGTGGTCATTTATATCACGTGTATGTGATTTTGAGAATTGGCAGGGCTGTAGCGACGGACGTTGTCCGTAGGTATAGGTTATCAAAACTTTTAGCCACGGAGAGAGGACAGGGATGATGGCGTGGCTCCACCTGATTCACCCGTTTGAATTTTCGCGCAAAATTTCTATTAATTCTTTGTTTTCATATATTATTATTATTATTATTATGTATTGTATGTACAAACAAGAATAGGTGGTGCAGTGGTGAACGTAGCGTGGAATTTGCCTTGGGGTCTGGGTTCGAATCCCAGGTCCCCCAACTTCTCCATATTATTTTTCTTTTCAGGATCTCATGCATGTACAAGCCCAGGGTCCACCATACACCCTTCCAATCTAGCCAGCCAAGTGTCAGATGGCCAAACCTGGTGGCCATCATCTGAAGGTGCACCAAAGCCAAGTCAAACGCGTATGCTCTAGATCTCAGAGGTCAACGTGGACCTCACTCAAATGGGCCCAGATCTGGCTATTTGCACCCCCTCCAAACAATATTCAGGCCCATTCTCTCCTTTCTATTTTCTTTTCTATTTTATTTTATTTCTTTTAATTTGTTTATTTATTTACCAACCAATTAAATTAATTTTCTTTTTATCAAAAAAATCACAAAAATATTATTTTTCACCAATTAGATTTAGGTATATTTTTTATCAATAAATTAATTAATTTAATTAGGTTTGATTAATTTAGAAAACTTTAATTATTTTGTAAATAACTTAAAAATAATTAGAATAAATAGGTTTTATTACTAACTTAATTTATATTTTATTTTTCCTAAAATAACAAAAAACAAATAGGTCATGTAATTATTTTTTATTAATCACTAATTAATTTTGTATATTTAATTCTAAAACCTAATCCTTTTCTTTAAAAAATATTAAAAACAACAAAAAAGCATTTTTTTTTTCTTTTAATTAGGTTAGGAGGGTCAAAACCCTAATTTCTCGTCGATCTAATTTTCATCGCGCGCTTTATTATTATTTTTATCCATATTGATGTAACTGCTTACAGTTTGTAATAGTTTTAATTAGGACTTTTTATTTCTATTTACCGCTTTATTTTTCAAAGGGTTTGTTTTTGGATATGTAAATACCCTAAGTCTTGTAATAGTGTAGTTTAATTTTCGCACTTTAAATTCCGCAAATTATTAATTGTTAGATGTTTGATAATAGGATGCATGACAAGAATGTATGACTAATTTTAAAACAAATTAGATAACCTTGAATGTGCAAAGATAAATAATCTGAAACTGAATCACTCGCACATGCACACTCCTAGGGTACACTCCCACTTGGTTGCCTTCGGTAAACGGTCATTGAGTATAGGATGCTTTAATGGTCGTCCTTTTGTCCAAAGATCAAAGTTGCCTCATAAAGGTTGCCTCAGATATTGTTGCCTCGGATGATTGATCTAAGACTTTAGGGTTACTACTAAGACGTCCTAATATTGCTTTAGTGACCGTACGTCCCTTTTCGAATTTACCCTCAAACTCCAACGACGGTGCTACCTACTCACTAATAGTGGGATAGCGTTGTCTAAAGGAAACAAGCATAGAACAATTCTTTTTTCGAGTAGGTAGATTAGTTCTTAATTACTTGTCAACCTAGCGGGTCTTTGAGCAAGTACTCAAAAGCTAATCTACCTACTCGAAAAAAAAGAATCGTTCTATGCTTGTTTCCTTTAGTCAGCGCTATCCCACTATTAGTGAGTAGGTAGCACCGTCGTTGGAGTTTTGAGGGTCAATTCAAACGAGACGTACGGTCACTAAAGCAATGTTAGGACGTCTTAGTAATAACCCTAATGTCTTAGATCAATTATCCGAGGCAAACTTTCCGAGGAGTTGTACCCCAAAATTTTCCCTATCATTTCATCAACATTTTTCATCACAAGACTCTTGGAACTCAAGATCAAGCTAGGGTTTGATCTGCTCAAGACACCTCCTTGCACTGTTGACCTAAATTAGGGTTTGAGTTTGCACAGTGATGTTTTGACCTACAATGCCCAAATTGACTTTCATACTTCATGTTGGACTCATAAGTTTGTCCACACCAAGTTTCAAGCCTTGATCCAAATTTTGGCCCAGTCAATTGGACAGTTGACCTAGAAATTAGTTGTATTGGGGAAAAAGTCAATTGTGGCCCATTGACAGTCAAACCTCATGAAATTTTACCCACATCAACATTATGAACTCATATGAACCATTTGATCAAGTTTGGATCACAATTCCACAAGAAATTTGATCAGATCATCAAAAGGGCAAAATGGTCATTTTTAGGGTTTTTGACTGTACAAAGGCAATTTTTAGTTGTTTGACCTAGCCAATGGCAAATCAAGCTCAACCATGGACTCAAGGACTCAATGAAATTATCTTGATCCATTCAACAAGTTCAAAAGATCTCAAATGCATAGGATTGACAAATGAATTTTTCAGTAAACTGATCAAAATTTGACTGTATACTGAAAAGTCAAACTTTGACTTTTTGGTCAAAATCAAGTGCCAAGAGTCATTTTTCATCAAGACATGTCAAATTATGAAACTTGTTCATCAAGAAACCCAAAAATGCAAACTAGGGTTTAAAATGGAAAATTTTCATAACTTAGAAATTTTCTAAGTTATAAAATTTTCTTATTTTTTCCTAACTTTGTCCCATTTTTTCACCAAGATGAAAATGGATTCAAACAAAACTTGCAACATGAAAGTTGTATTCCATCAAAAAGTCTATAACTTTGATTCAAAAAGTTTTCTCAAAAGAAGCTTGTATCTCAAGTTATGATTTTTGGAACAAGGGTACCTAAAACTTTTAACTTAGAAAAATTTTGCCCTAGTTTAGGCAGGATTTTGACCCATCTTCTTGGCCATTTTTCACATAGTTCCACTTGGAGTTTCAAGTTTAATTTCAAAGATGGATTATAGTACATGTTGCAAGCTTTCCAAATTGTCCAAGAACTCCTCAAACACCTTTGTGGTTATGGAGAATCGAATGCTTGAAGTTGGCAAAAACTCACTTTGATCCATGGCCAATGCATGTTCATACCACTTGCCAAATCTGATCTAGATAGCTTGGTTCACAATTACAGGCCTCTAAACCAGTTTTTACTCCATAATTTAATGCATATCCTTTTATCCAAGGCATTGTCTTGATCATTAGGGTATTGTACACTAGATTAAGCCTTAAATGGAAAAAGTAACAATGCCATTTTTGCTTGAACTTTGCTTTATGTCAAAACAACATCCTAGAGCATTGAACCAGATCTCATGCTGCAAACAAAATCCACTAATTATAGGGGCCAAGAGGGTTGTGTGCAGGGTGATAGGATGGCTTGTACAAGTCTATAACCTCACTTCCACCCTTTTGCTTGAAGGAGAAGAAAACTTGCAAAACACAAGGCATCTCTCACATCTGATAAAACCAACCAAGACAAAGTTTTCAAACAAGTTCCATACACCCTAACAAGCCAGAAACACGAGTCCTGAACATCTCAAAACCCCTTGTGCACAAATTCCCCTTTTTCTTGCAAAACAGGGTCAGTTCTGCATTTTACAAGCCATCATCCAATTCCATCGTGCGTTTTGCCCAGAGATACTTCAAACACCTTCCAACCAACATACCTGAACTATTCCAGACCTCCATTGCTAGCTGTAACACCATTAACACACATTTCCATTTTTGTTTCAAAGCTTTGCAGGTTGAGTTTTGTAGCATGATTCAAGCTGTTTCAAAACAAACTAAGCATTGGGAAAGCTTCATTGGACATCAGGCAAGCTCAAAAGAACCTCAAGCACCCTTGGAAGCTGCTACATTGTCCAGCTCAAAGTCAACTGAAACAAGTATTTCATGAACTTCTATCTCTCTATTTAGGAATAGTTAGACTTAGGTTTGTGAATGAAAGATGTTGTACTCATAGCCCTGAAACCATACATATGCTTAGTTTTCATTTATATTAATCGTGCTAGGAGAATTTTGTTCATGAACTTTCTGAAAAAACTAGGTTAAGAATTAGGGCCAGAGAAATTCTCTCTGGTCTTTGAGAGTTAACTTAAGTTTTTTATATGGTTGGATTCGTTGTTTGATGCTCTACAAGTTTCATGTTATGAGTTTTGTCAAAAAAAGCAAGGAATCAGGAGATAGCATTTGATGTACAGAACACGCGTTTTTGTTTGAACTGAGGAAGAAGATGAAGTTTCTTGGGTTGGGCCTGTTTGCTTTTGCTTCTCACACATACATTTTCAGTTCACACCCCCTTGGCCCATTGCTTTGTATTTTCATTATATTTGCATTTTTATTTTTTCTCTGACTTTAATATTTTATTTGCAAACATAAAGAATATCCCAAAAATATTTTCATTTTTTTTTCATTTATTAGGTATTTTTATTCTAATTTTTCCTAATGTAAACATGTTAAATATCTTATTTTCTTTTGTTAAAACTTAAAAATAATACAAATAATACTTAAATAATTTATTTTATTTTTATACATATTTGAAAATATTTTCTTGAAATATATACCTTTTTGTAAATAATTAATTTTATTTTTATACATTTAATATATTTAATATATATATATACTTATATACTCTATTTTATTAAATACTTAGAATAAAAAAATACAAAAAATAATACATTTTTATTTTTATTAATATTTTATACCAAAAATACTTTTTTTTAATATACTTATATTTTTGTAAAAATTAATACATTATTGTATATAAATAATAAATAATACCATTTATTTAAGAAATTAGGGTTTTTGCCCTAAAGAACAAAATAATTAAAATTGACTCTTTTATTATTATTTACACTTCATATTCAAAAATACTTTTTACATACATAAAAATACTTTTTTGCATAACACATTTTATTTAACATTTATTTATTGTATTTTATTTATTTATTGTACATTTAAATATTGTATCTTGTACATTCAATTTGGTTGTAATAATTTAGGATTTAATTTCTTGCAAAATAATCCCCAATTCAAATTTGTACCCCCCTCCCTATATTATGTTGTAATAGTGTAGAATTTAAATTCTCGCACCTTTAAGCTTTCAAATATGCCATGATTAGACCTAGGGTTTGTGTGCAAAATAAAATCAACAACTAGTTTGACCTAATCCAAGATTACAATGCATGGAAAACAAACACAAATGCACACTTGCACCCCTAGGGTTTCAATCCACTTGTTGCTTTCAAAAATGGGCCATGGTATGCATGTCAAGTACTTTGGCAAAACAAAACAAAAGATCATAGTCCATCGATGACACTATCTAAGTTGCCTAAACAAAATGATCAAGTCCCTTAAGAAAATTGCCAAAAATACTTGACATTATTGCTATCATGGTCTATACGATGACCCGCGCCTGTCTCGTTTAACATCCTAACACAAGGTTGTTCACCAAATATAATGGTGAAACAACACTGTTAAAAGGGTTAAAAACATAGGAAAGATCTTTGAGTAAAATAGGGTAGACAACTCTTAGTTACTTGATCAAAGCTTGTAAAAACATCCTTGCTATCTTCAAAACACACTTCACAACACTATTTCAAAACCCTACTTTCAAACATTGAAAAACTTTTCAAAAGACAAAAACACCTTTGTATACATTCAAACAAGAATCATTACAAAGGTTGCCACAACGATGGCCTCTTTTCAAAACATCTTTCAAAATCACACGCAAAGCACCATTTCAAACAATTGAAAAGAAAAGCAAGTGATCTAAGCAAGTAACTAAGAGCCCATGGATAACCATGGATAGAAAGGGTGCTAATATCTTCCCTTTCTATAATCTACTCCCCGAACTCAAGAAAACATCTCAAAAGGTCTTTCCTGTGCTTTTTGACCTTTCCTTAGGATAAAATAAAAAGTCGATGGCGACTCTTGCTAAATCGAAACATTTGCGAACACAAACGCAAAATCTCAAGTCAGTTTTCCCACCGTATCACTGAACTGGCGACTCTGTTGGGGACTTCTTTAAAAGTGGAGTAACCTTAGGGCCTAGATCACCCTTTGCATGATTATATTGTTTGCTTTGATTTCTTTACATTTGGTTCTCTTGTTTGGGCTTGAAATCCTCCACCAGAATTTGGGAAACATTCATATGTAAATAGCAATACATTGTGGAAACTGTGCAGGGTATACCGACATGGTTGAAGTAATAGCTATATTAGTGCGACATATTTGTGAGTACCGGTAGCCTTTGAGTCAATCAAAGAGAATACTGGGCCACTGAGTGATGTCATGAAGCACTAATGAACTCTTAGAACCTTACTTGACCATCTTAGCCTTTTATTAGGGGTAGTGAGATGACCGGCTTTGGTGTTGTTCGAAGTTGGTAGATACTCGATACTACACTCATTGAGGGTTGTTTTCTTGGAATATTTTGGTCGCTAGTTAAGTGGCTAAACCAAAACAATGAACATAGAAAATAATTCAGTGATATTGAGCTCCTTAGAACCCGGTTACTATTTATAGGACAGGTTTGAGCCAACTAAACTCAAGAGGGTACTTACCTATGAAACCTCATGCAAGCCTGAAACTAGGGTGACTTGCTTGTACATGTGTTTGTGCATCCATCATGAACATCATAAAGCATCATATGCATCCACTAACCATTTCAAGGGTTTGGATCTTCATCTTTGTTCTTGTTTTGTAGGTAATGGAATCTCTTCGCAGGAAAACAATTCAAGTCAACCTTGTGAGAATCCCTCCTCAACTCAAAGAGCTTACTTCCAGAATTCCAGAGATTTCTCTCTTCAGTGAAAGACATGGTAGACTCCTCAACTTGGTCAACACCAACATTGAAGAAGACATGGTGAAAGTTCTCTTCCAGTTCTTTGACCCCCTACACCATTGTTTCACATTTCCTGATTACCAATTGGTACCTACTTTAGAGGAATTTTCTCAACTCTTGAGAATTCCTATTCTTAGTCAACTACCCTACAACGGTACGGAAAAAGAACCAAAGCCTAAAGATGTTGCTCAAGCATTACATTTGCAGCCATCTGACATCAAGGGACATTGGGAAACCAGAAGTGGTGTCAAGGGTTTCTTGGAAAAGTTTCTGTTTGAGAAGGCACAAGACTGCCTGGAATTATCTTGATTTACAAGCCTTTGAAGAGATTGTGGCACTCCTCATCTATGGGTTGGTCTTGTTCCCAAACCCTGATCAGCTTATAGATATGAATGCTGTCAAGATTTTCATATCCAAGAATCCTATACCCACATTGCTTGGGGACATCCTACACTCATTTTACACACGAACAATGAGGAAGAGAGGTGTTCTCATGTGTTGTACTCCTCTCCTAGCAAGGTGGTTTATTTGTCACCTTCCATAATCAGTTTTGAAGAATGAGCAGGGTTTAAGGTGGTCACAATGATTGATGACCCTCACACATTCTGATGTATATTGGTGTTCTCGGTCCAGAGAAAATGTCATCATCATTGATCATTGTGGGGAATTCCCTAATGTCCCACTACTTGGCATTAGGGGAGGTATTACCTACAACCCCTGTTTAGCTCTAAGACAGTTTGGGTATGCTCGAAGGGATGACCCTCATGACATGCTGATTCCTGACCTAGTTTTTGACTTCGACAACGATGCGCAAGGACTTCGACAAAGGTTCATCAGAGCTTGGAGGATGCCCAACAAGGTGGATAGTAAGACACTGGGGCACAAGAATTCCATCCCCCTTGAGCCTTATCTCAAGTGGGTACGAACCCGCGCCTAGAATCTTATGATGTTATATCCTCACATTCTCCCCGTGATCAGAGAGCCTGTTATGGAAGGAGAGGTTCCATACACCATCCTACATCCTGACATGCCAACATCATGGGAAGAAATGCAAAAGAGTTGGATCCAACTCAAGGAAGAATGAAATACTTTTGAAGCCAACTTTTATGCCAGTGAGAAGAAGGTTTTGGAGCTTACCCGCCGACTTCATGAGGAGGAAACTCTCAACACTTACATCGCACCAAAGAGGATGCGCAATGTCTTTTTACATTAAGAATTTTGTAATTTTTTTCCCATGGGGCACTTATGTACTAACAATTTCTTCTTAATATGACGTGCGTTCTTTTTGTTTGCAACAAATTTGAATTTCTGAATCCTTGAATGCATTACATGAATAACATACCATTCATCATATGCATAAACAAGTCTTCACACCAGGTTTCCTTATCTTTCTGTTTTTTATTTCAGCAAGATGGATTTGGAGCAAACGGTAAAGGATCTGCAGGCACAAAATTCACAATTCCAGCAACTCCTCATGACCTTGGCAAAGGGTCAAGAGGACCTCAAAGCTCTGTTGGAAAAGAATAAAGAGAAAAAGAAAAAGAGACCTGGAGTGGCAACTTTTGGAAGAAGGTTCGAGAGCAATGCTAGGAAGGTTCTTGAGTTCCCCTCAACGTCTGACGAAGGGGCCGGTAAAGGGACAGGGACTACTGTACCTTCTGAATCTGAGGTTGAAGAGGAGGAAGAGGAAGAAGACGAAGACTACTCCGAACAACAGTATCCACCAGGGGATGATAAATATAAGAATCTCGAGGATAGACTGGCAGTCATGGAGTTGCAGAGGGTGCCCGATTTGGATTTTGAAGAACTAGGGCTGGTAGCTGGGATTGTTATCCCTCCCAAGTTCAAGGTGCCAACGTTTGCCAAGTATGATGATATGTCGTGCCCAAAGATGCACCTGAGATCGTATGTCAGAAAAATCCAACCCCACTCATCTGATAAAGACCTTTGGGTACACTTTTTCCAAGATAGTTTGTCTGGCACGCAGTTGGACTGGTTTTATCAGCTCGAGAGATCAGAGGTTCACAATTGGGAAGACTTAGCAGCTGCTTTTTACCTTCAGTATCAATACAATGTTGATTTGGCGCCCACTCGTACTCAGTTACAAAGTATGGGGATGGATTCCAATGAAGGGTTTAAAGAGTACGCCCAGAAGTGGCGTGATCTGGATGGAAGGGTGCAGCCACCGTTGTCAGATAGGGAGTTAGTTGACATGTTTCTGGGGACCCTGTCTGGCCCCTTCTTCAATCATCTAATCGGGAGTTCTTCTGCGGGATTTACTGAGCTAATTTTGACTGGCGAAAGGGTCGAGGCCGGTATTAAAAGTGGAAATATTCAAAAGGATGCTTCCGCATCCACAGCTGTTAAGAAACCCTTCCCGGCCAAGAAGGAAGCCTCTGCTGTGTATTCTCAGAAGGGTCAGGGAAGAACCGAGCGTCGGCCGACGGTAGGGGCTGTAATGATTCAAAATTCTTCAAATGATCAACCTCGCGGCAATCAATCAAGACCAAATCAACAACGGGTAGAAAGGCCACAACGGCAGTTCACCCGCATCAACATGACGCCCTATCAAGTACTCCCCATTTGTTGAAGTTGGATCTTACCAGTTTGAAGGAAGCGCCAAAGAACCCCAACACCTCCTCTCCATACTACCATTCCAATTCCAAATGTGCTTACCATTCCGACAGTGTTAGGCACGATACCAATAATTGTTGGGCGCTTAAGAACAAAATCCAGGACTTGATTGATGCCAAAGAAGTAGAATTCGATGCGCCTGAGAAGCCCAATGTGATTTTTGCTCTGATGCCCAAGCACGGTAATAATGTTCATGATGTTATGGAGGACCTTCATGTTACTGATGTAGTTGACCTGTTGACGCCGTTACTTGTGATTAAAGAAAATTTGATGAGAGCCGGGATCTTTCCTGGTTGTGGTAAAGACTGCTATTTTTGTTTGAACATACGAGGTGATTGCCCAATGTTGAAGTCAGGTGTCCAATGCCTGATGGATACCTAAGAGATACTTTTCCAGAAAACCCATGTTGATACCTTCAATCCTGTTACTCCTGATACTTTTGCTACTTCAACCAACGATATCGCAATCATAACCATTTCTGACAATCCTCCCAAGGCTTGCAAAAGGCCTGTCAGGATTACACCCAACTCTGAATGTGTACCTTTAAAGATCACCATGCCGGGACCTGTCCCGTACCAATCAAGCAAAACAATACCATGGAACTATGGAGGAGAAATCTTCTATCATGGTATCAAACAAATTGAGGCAGTCCAAGAAAATTCTGAAGAAGAAAACCCTGATATAGGGAACATTGCGAGTACAAGCAAGATAACCCGCAGCGGTCGGATCTTTTCTCCAGAGATTTCTCCCCCTCGAGCAGTTTTCGGACCCTTGAAAGCTTCTGTACCTGTTGGACCATCTGTGCAAGGCCCAATGATTGAAGAATTGGATACTCCTGAAGTAAGACCATCTGCTGATACTACCGACAAGGGTAAGGGGATACTAGAAGGGCATGTCATGACGAAGGCTCATACTGTGGTTATCCCCGAAACCACTCAGAAAGAAATGGATGAAATCTTGAAAATAATCAGAAAAAGTGACTACGACGTTGCGGAACAGTTAGGGCAGACCCCTTCTAAAATTTCAATGTTGGATCTTCTGCTCTGTTCTGAGGCCCATGCTAAGGCCCTAATCAAGTTCTTGAAGGCGGCACATGTACCCCAAGAGACTTCGGCTGACCAGTTTCAGGAGTGTGTGGCCAGTCTTACTGCTGATAATGGCCTGGGCTTTTCTGATGTTGACTTAACCCCTAAAGGAAGGAAACACAACGACGTGTTACATGTCTCAGTTGAATGCAGGGGAACCACCCTCGCCCATGTCTTAGTTGATACTGGTTCTTCCTTGAATGTGCTGCCGAAGAAAGCCTTAGACCGTTTGGACTGCGAAGGACTGACCCTCAAACCTAGTAACATCGTTGTTAGGGCCTTTGATGGGTCCAAAAGAATGGTTCATGGAGAGGTTGATATTCCTATCAAAGTAGGCACAAAGGTTTTCAACTCCACCTTTTATGTGATGGACATTCGTCCGTCATATTCTTGTTTGTTAGGAAGACCGTGGATCCATTATGCCAGGGCAGTTACCTCCTCTTTGCACCAAATGCTGAAATATCCTGTTAAGGGTAAGATTATAACAGTGCACGACGAGGAAGAGTACATGATAAGTCATCTCAATTCCTTCCGCTATGTGGAGTTGGATGGCGAGTTCATCGAAACGCCTTTCCAACATTTTGAGGAAGTACCTTCTGAGGTAGCAGTTGTGAAGACAATGGTTGAGGTGCCTATCGTTCCCAAGCATGTATCTAGGATGGCATCTCTCAAGGACGTAGAGGCTGTGGTTAAAGAAGGGAAGAGCACAGTATGGGGGCAATTGCCTGACTTTCCCCATAAGACTGACAAGTTTGGGTTAGGGTTTACTGCTGCAGGACAAAAGGCTATGCGTCGCTCCAAGGTTGGAAGACCACCCGTCAAGATCTCACACCATGGAATCAATGTTGTAGAAGATGAAGATGAAGAGAGCCACTTTGAAGATTGGATCTTTCCGACCGTCGAAGGGGGTTTGAGCAACTGAGAAGCAAAGGATTTTGTTCCCATCACCTTTATCAACCAGTAATTTTATCTTTGAACAATTTCCCATTTATGGTCTGTAATAATTAAAACAATTCGCACACTATTTTCACCTCATGCCTTGCCCGGGGCATGTAGGTCCATTTGTAAGGGCTTGATCTTCTTCATTATCATATGCCATGTTTTATTGAATCATTGAACGTTTTTCATCTATAAACTGTTGTGTTCATTTTATTTCCTTTTGCATTTTGTTTGCTTAAAGGATGGCTATCCCTTACACACACCCACACTCACAAATGCAGGTACCCATCCACTCCGGATTCCATGGGTGACTATTCTGCTTTAGCCTTCGATAACTCTGAGGATTTGGTCAATCATGCTGAGTACGAAGTTGACGAAGATTGTGAAGTGCCGGGAGAGTTAGCCAGACTTCTACAACAAGAAGAAAGGTCTATTCTGCCTCATGAAGAGTTGCTAGAAACCATCAACTTGGGGACAGAGGAAGACATGAAAGAAGTAAAAGTGGGTGCCAACCTGGAACCAAATGTCAAAGAGCGCTTAGTGCAGTTGTTGAACAAATATGTTGAAATCTTCGCCTAGTCTTATGAAGATATGCCAAGGTTAGACACAGATATTGTGGTTCACCGTCTCCCTACAAGAGAAGACTGTCCACCGGTCAAGCAAAAGGTCCGCCGAATGAGGCCTGACATGTCTGAGAAGATTAAAGCTGAAATGATGAAGCAATTCAACGCTGGCTTTCTGGCCGTTACTTCCTATCCACAATGGGTTGCTAACATTGTGCCCGTGCCTAAGAAGGACGGCAAAGTCAGAATGTGTGTGGACTATCGGGATTTAAATAGGGCTAGCCCCAAAGATGATTTTCCACTGCCGCATATCGACATCTTGGTTGACAACACAGCTCAGCACAAGTTATTTTCCTTCATGGATGGATTCTCGGGATACAACCAGATCAAAATGGCCCCCGAGGACATGGAGAAAACAACCTTTGTTACGCAATGGGGTACCTTCTGCTACAAAGTGATGCCATCCGGATTGAAGAATGCAGGGGCAACTTATCAACGCACCATGGTAGCTTTGTTTCATGATGTGATACATCATGAGATCGAAGTTTACGTAGACGACATGATAGCTCGATCACAAACAGAAGAAGAACACCTTGACCATTTGCAAAAGTTGTTTGCCAGGTTGAAGGAGTATAAGCTCAGACTGAATCCAAGCAAGTGCACTTTTGGGGTTAGGTCTGGTAAACTTTTGGGATTTATTGTCAGCAACAACGGCATTGAGGTTGATCCAGCTAAAGTAAAGTCTATACAAGAAATGCCTGCCCCCCGTACTGAAAAGGAGGTTAGAGGATTCTTGGGACGCTTAAACTATATTGCGAGGTTCATCTCTCACCTAACATCCACCTGTGAGCCAATCTTCAAGCTGTTGAAGAAAGATCAGGTGGTTGAATGGAACAATGATTGTCAAGTTGCTTTTGATAAGATCAAGGAGTATTTACTAGAACCTCCTATTCTGATGCCACCCGTCGAAGGAAGGCCGTTAATCATGTATCTGACTGTTTTGGATAACTCAATGGGGTGCATGCTAGGCCAACATGACGAGTCTGGCCGAAAAGAGCATGCCATTTATTACCTTAGCAAAAAGTTTACCGACTGTGAGACTCGCTACTCACTGCTCGAGAAAACTTGCTGCGCTTTGGTATGGGCTGCTCGCCAACTAAGGCAGTATATGTTGACTCACACCACTTTGCTGATTTCCAAAATGGATTTGATCAAGTATATCTTCGAGAAGCCTGCTTTATCTGGAAGAATCTCTAGATGGCAAATGATCCTGACTGAGTATGATATCCAGTATACTACCCAAAAAGCTATAAAAGGGAGTGTACTAGCTGACCATCTAGCTCATCAAGCCGTCGAAGATTACCAATCTATGAGATTCGACTTCCCTGACGAGGACATCATGACATTGGACAACATTGAAGGTAACGGATCGTATGACGGACCTGAACAAGGATCTTGATGGACCCTGTACTTTGATGGTTCTTCGAATGCACTTGGCAACAGTATCAACGCAGTACTCATCTCTCCGGAAGGTTGCCATACACCCTTCACTGCCCGACTTTGCTTCAGCTGTACCAACAACATGGCTGAATATGAAGCTTGCATCTTTGGTCTCAAGGCTGCTATAGACTTGGGAATCAAATCTTTGGTTGTATTTGGGGACTCGGCTTTGGTTATTAGTCAAGTCAAAGGAGAGTGGGACACCAAACATCCTAATCTTATCCCATACAAAGAACATGTCTTAACATTGTTGCCTCATTTCGAGCAGATTACCTTCGAGCATTTCCCGCGAGAAGAAAATCAGCTAGCAGATGCTCTGGCTACAATGTCTTCCATGTTTAAACTCAACTAGGATAACGAGGCTCCCCAAATTACCATCGAGCGAATGGACGAACCTGCGCACTGTCATGAGA
Organism: Vicia faba; assembly: GCA_948472305.1. Lineage (NCBI taxonomy): Eukaryota > Viridiplantae > Streptophyta > Magnoliopsida > Fabales > Fabaceae > Vicia > Vicia faba. Next base: position 1,403,397,628 of record OX451738.1, on the reverse strand, counting down.
TTAATACCGAAGAAGTAGTGGAACAACCCTGCTTTCATGAAATCAAAAGGTATCTCCAGACTAGAGAATATCCTGAAGGAGCTTCCGTCAATGACAAAAAGTTCTTAAGGAGATTTGCTGCCAAGTTCTTCCTAAGCAATGGCATCCTTTATAAGCGCAGCCATGATTGTGTTCTACTTCGTTGTGTGGACAAAGCTGAAGCAAAGTTGATCATGACTGAGATACACAGTGGCACATTTGGTACCCATTTGAGCGGACATACGATGGCTAAGAAGATTCTAAGGGCAGGCTACTACTGGTCTACCATGGAAGCTGATTGTCATCAACATTCCCGCACCTTCCACAAATGCCAAGTCTATACCGACAAGGTACATATTCCTCCTGTTCCTCTCAATGTCCTAACAGCTCCTTGGCCATTCGCAATGTGGGGCATTGACATGATGGGAGAGATCAAGCCTACGGCATCCAATGGACATCGCTTCATCTTGGTGGATATTGACTATTTTACCAAGTGGGTCGAAGCAACTTCCTTTGCCTCAGTTACAAAGAATGTGGTTGCCCGCTTCATCAAGCAGAACCTCATATGCCGGTATGGTGTCCCCGACAGGATCATCACAAACAACGGTACGAATTTGAACAACACCATGATCACCGCTCTATGTGAACAGTTTAAGATTTATCATCACAATTCATCTCCCTATCGGCCGAAGATGAATGGTGTTGTTGAAGCCGCGAACAAAAATATCAAGAAGATCATTCAAAAGATGACAGTCACCTATAAGGACTGGCATGAGATGTTACCGTTTGCTCTGCATGGATATCGTACCACGGCACGTACTTCAATAGGGGCAACCCCATTTTCTTTGGTGTATGGCATGTGTGATCGGTGGATCTGGAACTGACTGTTTACGCTGGTTCGCGAAATGTCGCGGAAGCAAGAGTCACCACCGTCTTTTATTTTCTCCAAATGGAAAGGACAAAAGCACAGAAAAATTCCTTATAGAGATTGCTCTCGGTTCGGGAGGTAGGTTATAGAAAGGGAAGGTGTTATCACCCTTTCTATCCATGGTTATCCATGGGCTCTTAGATACTTGCTCACTTGTGTTTTCAAAAATGGTTTGTTTGCTTTTCAACTGTGGGTTTTAAAAAGTTTCTTTGAAAATTTCAGTTCGACTCTTGTATCGGTCCTTAAGAGTGTTTGAAAAAATTGCTTTCGAAAGCTTTTTGAAAAGGTGTCGGTGTGAAAAGTATTTTTGATTTATTTTGAAATTAGAGCAAGTATCCAGAGTCGTCTACCTACCCTAAGGAATTCGTCTGTGTAAATGTCCTTAAAGTAGTGCCATCCCACCATTGAGAGGTAGGTAGCACCACCGTTGGAGGTGTTCGGGTCAATTCGAAGGTTCGGGACATGGTGATCACCGGAGCAATAGGAAGACACCTTAGAAGCTACCCTCATGTCAGGTTCCCGGATCATGAGGACTTACTAAAACATCTTCTACTCGACGATCACCTTTCGAGGGGCAAGGCAACAGTGAGGCGTACCCTAGGAGTGGTGTGTGATTTGTGTGTCATGTTCATTTGCATTTATCTTGTTCATGTCGTGGGTGATCTACGCGTTGCTTTTATTTTGACATTCATTCTTTCATGCAATAGTTAACAGTTTAAAAGATGCGAGAATTAAAATTCCTACGCTATTACAAAGGCGCGGGTCCACATCGCCAAATTTAATCCAGGACCCGATTTGAAAATAAAATAAAGTGCGAGAAATATAAATGTCTAATTTACATGGCTTTGGGAGAATTACATGAATATTATAAGAAAGGAAATAAATGCGCGAAACGAACTGATAATCGAAAGCGAGGGCGTTGGACCCTTTTTAATGAAATTAAATTACGATTAACAAATTAATTAAATTAAAATAAAAGAGATTTTTTTGGAGTTTTTTTGTATTTAAAGATTTTAATGAGAGAATTAAATGAAATTAAAAAAGTTAATTAACCCTAATTCTAACTATTTTTATTTATTAAGAAATATGTTAAAGTTGAATCTAAAATTAACCTAATTAATTAATACAATTTTATTTACAAAAATATATAATTAATTATTAATAATGATAAAAGAAAAGGAGAAAAAGATAAAAGTAATTAAAACCCTAATTCTACAATTTTTAAGTTTATTAAAAAAACATTAAGATTTAAACCTAAAATTAAGACTAAATTAATTAATAAGATTTATTTACAAAAAATATTAAATCAAATATATTTTATTTTTTGTCTTTTCTGATTTTTATTATTTTTATATTAAAAGAAAAATATTGATGGAATTAAATAAAATAGAGAAAAGAATTAAAATAACTAAAAAAATATAAAAGAAATAGAGAGAAGAAGGCAAACATGGGGGGTTTGTAGGCCCATTTGGAGGTATCATCCAGCATTTTTGGCCCAATGTTTAAGGCCTTCAGTTGACTTTCCTGGAAACATGCGTATGCGTTGACTGGTGCCCATGGTGTCTCTCAAATCATGACTTTTGGATTAAGATTATTTAACGCGTGGCAAGCGTGGATATGGAGTGTACGTTGAACTCTTAGGCTTGAAACTGCATGAGATTATGCTGAAACAAAATATATGAAGAAAGTAAGGGGACCTGGGAATCGAACACAGGTCCCAGAGCTTACCAAATGCCTTGTCCACCAACGGAGCTGTTAACGTGCGTTGTATATAGAATAACAAATAAGTAATATAAGAGAAAATTGGTTAGTGACATAGAAACAAAAAAATGTGCGCTAATTTTGAACTGCCCAATCACCGTCTTCCATGCATCGTCTTCTTCATTGTTCTGAAACAAAAAAACATTTAAATAACAGGGGTTTTAAACCCCCACAAACTTAAAACATGAAAATAGCGAATAGGATTTGGCGCATGATAAATTGGGCGCGACTAGTGCATTGGATTCGTATGAAGCTTCTGGTTCGAACGGTACAAGTCTAGTTGCCTGATTTTTCTTTAAACGTAAAGCCCCAATTTTGCAGTTTTGAAACCCTAGCGAGCTTCAATGGTGATTTCGTGTATAGGCAAGAAAAACTCAATTAAACAGTATGGTTAGCTTCAGAATGATAAGACTAGTACAAAACAAGCATTAGAACTCAAAATTATGGCATGAATGATGAAATACGATTATGCAAAAAAGATGAAACAGTTTGATTGCTATGTACCAATTCTGGGTGCGTGAGGATTGAAAAAGAACGCAGTTATGTTCAGTGAAGCCTTGGCAAGCTATTGCAATTGGTATTTTGCCTTGAAACCAACTCTAAAGCAGTTTTCAGTTTTTGAAATTTTGGACAAAAATACAAACTTTGTTCTTGATGTGAGGCGCAGCATTCAGGTCTTTAGGCATTAGGTTTTGATCAGTATAAGTATGGGATGGATTAGGGTTGAGATTTGAGTCAAGAGATTAATGGAATCATGAATTAAATATTGTATTTTAAATGATATATTTTTTCAATCTTTTCATGTGTTTTTGGTGCCAATCATGATCAAATCACCTTGATTCTTTCCATATTAGATAGGGCACGAAATCTTGAAGGCATTCCATGCACAAAAAGATTTAAAAAACATGGATGAGTATTTTTCCCATATTTTATTTTATTAAATGAATTAATAGTAATTAAAAAATTCAAATAAATAAATAAAAATGATGAATAAATCCCCTTTGGGCCAAATGGTCGTGCATATGCTTTGGATGATGAATCTTGGAAGAAAATGTGGCCCATTAGCAAATTTGAGGCATTTGAAGCAAAGTTGACTTTTCAAAATTCCCAAAAAATTCCCAACTTCCACAAGGCATATCTTGCTCAATTTTTAAGCTTTGATCACGTTCTTGGACATTTTGGAAAGGTCTGGAAGTCCTCTAACCAATGCCTTTGGTCCCATGTCATTTTGATTTACCAATATCAAGTTATGGCCTTTGACTTAAAGTCCCTTTTTGTTGACTTTTGAAAATGACCTATAATGTTGAAATTGATAACTTTTTGTGAGAGCATTTCTTGGACTTGAAGTGTGAAAAGGAGTTGTAGGAAATGTCTTTCTCTTCAAAATGAGCTTTGGATGGAATTTTTATGATGAACCATGTGGAAGTTATGCCTTGGTCAAGTTACAGTTGACTTTTTCAACTATCCAAATATGGAAACTTTTGCATCTTGAGACTTTTTGAGCCATGCCTTGAAAATCATGATCAAGAATTGATAAAATGATTTTTATGGCTTCAAAATGAGATGTTGACCAAAAATTTGAACTTTTGACTGTTAAATGACCATTTTGCCCCTGCAGTTGACTGTAGGGCAATTAGGGTTTTTGACTGTGCAATTTTGTGCTGTAAGTCTTGAAACTTGGTATGAGGATGCTTGACCATGTTTGTAGGCATGTGGGACTTGATTGGACCCTTGAAAACTTCAATTTCTTTGTCAGAACCAAAACCCTAATTTTTTACTGTTAGGAGGCCCTTGAACTGTGCAACCCTTGGGGAGATTTTGAAGCATGCTCTTTGCAATTCTGAAGAATATGGGAGGGCAAATTTTGGGGTACAAAAGTTGCCCCTGTTCAATCTTCTTAGACCTGAGGATGCAGATTGGCTGACGTGCCTTTCGTAATCCGAAGGTGGAAGATGATTGAACACTAGAGTGCCCAGAAATTTGCGCTCACATAGTAGCAGTGTGATGGTGGAATGGGCTTATAGATGCCATCTGGGTGTCGAGCGCGTAAGAGATTCCTTAGCGAGAACTTGCGTACCTGCAAAAGAAAATGATTACCTGACCTGTTACAGGAGCTGGTCTTCAAATTCTTTGTGTAGATGTGTCCTGTCTGGTTACAGGAGCTAGATCTGGAGCTTCAAAAGGTGATGAATGAACCAGGGATGGTTACTACCTCAACGGGATGGTGAGAGAACCTTGAACGATTACTACCTCAACAGGAACGCTGAGAGAATCTTGGGCGATTACTACCTCAACAGGAACGCTGAGAGAACCTTGGACGATTACTACCTCAACAGGAACGCTGAGAGAATCTGGGGACTTCAACCTCAATAGTAACGCTGAGAGAATCTTGGGCGACTTCAACCTTAACAGTAACGCTGAGAGAATCTTGGATGTCTTCTACCGAGTCTTCATCAGGAAAATCTTAGGGTCGATTTAACTTGACTAGAGAAGGCCTTTGACTGGATAAGAAACAGGAAAATCTTAGGGTCGATTTAACTGAACCGGTCTAGGTCTTGAAATCTTCAACTGGATAAGAAACAGGGAGATCTTAGGGTCGATCTGACTGAACCATAGAAGGCCTTTGACAGGATAAGCATCAGGAAAATCTTAGGGTCGATTTAACTGAACCGGTCTAGGTCTTGAAATCTTCAACTGGATAAGAAACAGGGAGATCTTAGGGTCGATCTGACTGAACCAAAGAAGGCCTTTGACAGGATAAGCATCAGGAAAATCTTAGGGTCGATTTAACTGAACCGGTCTAGGTCTTGAAATCTTCAACTGGATAAGAAACAGGGAGATCTTAGGGTCGATCTGACTGAACCAGAGAAGGCCTTGAAGTAGCTGAGAACTTAACTGGATCTTTCCTGAAAGGTAAAGGTCAGTCATATGCAATGCATGATATGGATCAAGCAATGATGTTCTCAACATAAATGAGATTTGTAAGATATGATGTGTATATGCATGCTATAATGTATGGGAGTGCGATGTTTATGAATGTATGCTTGTCGTCTAGGAAAATAAATCCTTGACGGGTGCCGGGAAGTCACATCCTGGGCTGATGTTGAAGAATAGATCTTAGCTTCCACTGGGGATGATAGTTGCAAGAATACCGGTAGGAGAAGATGACTCCGTTGGGGAATGAACTTGGCAAATGGATTACCCTGCGGGGAGAAAAGTACTCTAACGATCTTGCTGGGGAGCAATACTCTGTGGGGAAAGAGGTACCTTGCTGAAATGTGGATGGTAACTTCGCTGGGGATAAGAAGACTTCGCCGAGGACGATCTTTCCGTGGCTTTTGGCTGAGGATAACCCAGTTATATCCTGGTAGGGAAATAACTCTTTGAATAAAGCCGGGAGAGGCGTTCGTGCTCTGCGGGGGTAAGCTTCCAGAATCTACTGGGGATAAGCTTTCTGCTTGGGGAGATGGATTCTAACTTTTCCTGGGGAAACCTTGATTGGACTCTCCTGGGGGAAATTTTGAGATGTATCGGGGAAGTGACTCCATTGAATGTTTGGTATACCGCCGGGGAACAATCTTAGATCAAGACTGCCGGGGATGCTTGTTAGGAATGTTCGTATATTGTTGGGGAATGTTAAGACCTGCCGGAGGATACCCAATTTTCCTTAAGGCTGACTGTATAACTTTGCTTGGGGAGAGTGTATTGACTTGTTGGCTCACTCTCTAGGGGATTAAGATATCTGGTTATGTTCTTTAGCTGAACCTACCTTGGTACCTTGGAGGACAGAACAATTAGATTGCTTAGACAACTCTTTATTGCCCCTGCTTCTAATGTTACCTGTAATTAATCCTTTGTTTCGTATGCAAATATTCATGAGTTAGCAAATTATTGTCAATGCATATATCACAAATTGAACCTTGGACGTTCTTCGCAAAACCAAACAGAAAAGGAAAAACAATTGGCAATTTTAACTGAAAAGTATATTTGTATTGATTTTTTGAATTTGCCTGTAAAATAGGCGTTTATGTACAAGAGGCTGACGTCCTAGTAAGAGAACGCCGCCGAACAAAAGAGTTTATACAAATTTGTACAAGATAAAATAAAACAGCTGTGTAAAATGAATGATCCCACTGGGTTTCAACTCTGCTATTGCCTTTATATCTCCGAGCGTCTCATCACTTGATGACCTTAGTTGAAGATGAAGCTGACTGATCGATGCCGTCTGAACTTGATGTAGATACCGGATTCTGGATGCAAAGTGATCCAACGAGACATAGTATTACGCTTTATCCCTAACTTTTGCCTGGACCTCCCTTTCGGGTTTTCAGTCCACCGGGATACCCATTTTTGCCCAAGCCGCCTTTCCAGGTTTTCGACTTACCGGGTGTACAGGTTTTTTCATTTCATCCCTTCATTTTGCCCGAACCCTTTTGGTTCGCCGGGAAGCCCTAATTTTTGCCTAGGTATGTCAACCTAGCGGGTCTTTTTCATGCGTAGTATCTTTTTACTATGTCTGCATTAGCGGGGTGAGGAAGGTCGTCACCGTCCATGGTGGTTAGAATCATGGCTCCTCCTGAAACACATGTTTAACCACAAATGGCCCTTCGTACGTAGGGTCCATTTGCCCCTTGGATCACTCTGAGGAAGGATGATTCGCTTGATTACCAGATCCCCAACTTGATATTCTTGTGGTCTGACCTTTTTGTTAAATGTCCTGATCATCCGTTTTTGGTACGTCTGACCATGACAGATAGCAGCGAGTCTCTTTTCATCAATAAGATTTAGCTGATCAAGTCGCGTCTGGATCCAATCATCTTCGTTCAGATTTGCATCCTTCATTATCCGGAGAGAGGGTATTTGCACTTCGATCGGTAAGACTGCCTCCATACCGTAGACCAAGGAGAAAGGAGTTGCCCCGGTTGACGTCCTGGCTGAGGTACGGTACCCATGTAGAGCGAACGGTAACATCTCGTGCCAATATTTATAAGTCACTGTCATCTTCTGCACGATTTTCTTAATGTTCTTATTCGCTGCTTCTACAGCCCCGTTTATCTTCGGCCTGTAAGGAGAAGAGTTGTGGTGCTGTATCTTAAACTGCTCGTAGAGCTCAGTGATCATCTTGTTATTAAGATTGGTACAGTTGTCTGTAATAATTCTTTCAGGGACACCGTATCGAAAAATCAGATTATGCCGGATGAACCGTGCCACAACAGTCTTGGTTACCGTAGCGTAGGAAGCTGCTTCAACCCACTTCGTGAAATAATCAATCGCTACCAGGATGAAGCGATGCCCATTGGATGCCGTAGGTTTAATCTCACCGATCATATTTATGCCCCACATTGCAAAAGGCCAAGGTGCAGTCAGGACATTCAGAGGAACTGGAGGAACATGCACCTTGTCTGCGTATATCTGGCATTTGTGGCATGTCCGGGAATGTTGGTAGCAGTCAGCTTCCATTGTGGACCAGAAATACCCTGCCCGAAGGATTTTCTTTGTCATAGTGTGTCCACTGGAATGTGTTCCGAAGGTCCCTTCATGTAACTCTTCCATAATCCTTTCTGCTTCTGTCTTGTCCACACAACGCAGTAAGGTCGAATCATGGTTTCGCTTATACAGGATGTCGTTGCTAAGGAAGAACTTCGCTGCGAACCTTCTCAGAAACTTCTTATCGTTGACAGATGAACCTTCAGGGTATTCCTGAGCTTCCAAATATCTCTTCACCTCATGGTACCAAGGCTTCTCAGTCACCAATTCAGTCTCGAGATCACAACAGTATGCTGGTTCGTCCAGTTTCCAGATGATGATCCGGGGAGCCTCATTGTCCCATTTGACCTTGAACATAGTAGACATCGTAGCTAACGCGTCCGCCAGCTGATTCTCCTCTCTTGGAAAGTGTTCAAAGGTTATCTCTGTGAAGTGGGGGATCAAGGTCAACACACATTCCCTGTAAGGAATAAGATTCGGATGTTTCGTATCCCACTCTCCTTTGATCTGATTGATCACGAGAGCGGAATCTCCGAAGACACTCAGAAACTTGATCCTTAAGTCAATCGCAGCTTGGAGACCCATGATGCATGCCTCATACTCCACCATGTTGTTGGTACAGTTGAAACATAGTCGGGCAGTGAGTGGAGTATGAGTGCCTTGAGGGGATATTATCACAGCGCCGATACCGTTACCCAAAGCATTGGAGGCTCCGTCAAAGTGCATAGACCAGCGGGATCCTTCCTCAGGTCCTTCATCCGGTCCAGGTACTTCACAATCAGTCACTATCATGATGCTCTCGTTTGGAAACTCGAAGTTCATTGACTGATAGTCGTCTACTGCCTGATGTGCCAAGTGGTCTGCCAATACACTTCCCTTGATGGCTTTCTGGGTTGTATACTGGATGTCGTATTCCGTCAAGATCATTTGCCATCTCGCTATTCTCCCGGACAGAGCAGGCTTTTCAAATATGTACTTTATAGGATCCATCTTTGAGATCAACAAGGTAGTGTGAGTCAGCATATACTGTCTCAACCGGCGAGCAGCCCATACCAAAGCGCAGCAAGTTTTCTCAAGCAGTGAGTATCGGGTCTCACAGTCGGTAAACTTTTTGCTAAGGTAATAAATGGCATGCTCTTTTCGGCCAGACTCGTCATGCTGCCCCAGCACACACCCCATTGAGTTGTCAAGTACTGTCAGGTATAGTATTAGAGGTCTCCCTTCAACCGGTGGCATAAGGATGGGTGGTTCTTGGAGATACTCTTTGATTCTGTCAAAAACGGCATGGCATTCATCGTTCCAACGTACTACCTGATCTTTCTTCAGCAGCTTGAAGATTGGTTCACAGGTGGCAGTCAGGTGCGAGATGAATCGAGCAATGTAATTCAGGCGTCCTAGAAAGCCTCTGACCTCTTTCTCTGTCTTAGGAACTGGCATCTCTTGAATAGCTTTAACCTTGGCAGGGTCCACTTGAATACCCTTATCACTTACAACGAAGCCTAGCAACCTTCCCGATCTTACCCCGAAGGTGCACTTGTTCGGGTTCAACCTTAGCTTGTACAACTTCAGTCGGTCAAACAATTTCTGCAGGTGATCTAGGTGCTCTTCCTCAGTTTGGGACCTTGCGATCATGTCGTCAACATACACTTCTATCTCATGATGGATCATGTCATGAAATAAAGCAACCATGGCACGTTGGTAGGTTGCCCCAGCATTTTTTAGTCCAAAAGGCATGACCTTATAGCAGAAGGTGCCCCACTGAGTAACAAAGGTAGTTTTTTCCATGTCTTCAGGAGCCATCTTGATCTGATTGTAACCTGAAAAACCATCCATGAAAGAGAACACCTTATGCTGAGCAGTATTGTCAACAAGGACATCAATGTGAGGTAGGGGGAAGTCATCCTTGGGACTGGCCCTGTTCAGGTCCCTGTAATCGACACACATTCTGACCTTTCCATCTTTCTTTGGTACCGGCACCACATTAGCAACCCACTGAGGGTAAGAAGTCACTGCAAGAAAACTGGCATCAAATTGTTTCATAACCTCGGCTTTGATCTTCTCAGACATCTCTAGACGCATACGGCGGACCTTTTGCTTAACCGGAGGGCAGTCTTCCTTGGTAGGCAAATGACGTACCACAATGTCGGTATCCAGCCCGGGCATGTCTTCGCAGGACTAGGAAAAGATCTCCATATAATCATGTAACATTTGAGTCAACCGTTGCTTCACGCTGAGCTCTAGGTTGGCACCAATCTTTACCTCCTTCCTGTCTGCCTCAGTACCCAGATTTATTGTTTCCACTGGCTCTTCGTGTGGTTGAATTTCCCTCTCTTCCTGGAGTAACAGTCTTGCAAGCTCTCCAGGCACTTCGCAATCATCTTCACCTTCGTCTTCAGCTAAGTTGATCGGATTTTCGAAGTCATAACTAGCAGTAGCAGAGTCGTTACCAGTGAGATCCAGAGTGGATTGAAACCTGTATGAGTGAGTGTGTGTAAATACAGCTGTTTTGTAATATATAAAGAAAGGAAAGAAAGAAAAGGAGCATAAGATTTGAAATGCGAGAAAACATCCAAGATTTTTATTCATGATATATGAAATGACAATTTATATGCCCTCACAAATGAAGCCAACGGTGCCTCGGGTAAGACACCGAGCCATAGAGTTTTAATTGTTTATTACAAATGACAAAAACATAGGAATTCATTACTCAGTAACAAGAGAAACAGGTAGATTGTCCTTTGCACTCCAATTTCTAGGTCCACTGTCGGTTGCCGGGTAAATCCAGCTATCAAACTCAGCTTCATCCACCTCATCTTCGTCCCCAATAGCATTCACTCCATGAGTAGGCAGGGGAGCTGTCACTACATTAGGCTTCTCAGATGCCTCAAATTGTACCTCCTTCGTATCAATAAGGTCCTGCAGCTTATTCCTTAGGGCCCAACAGTCATCAGTGGAATGCCCCGGGCTATCGGAGTGATAAGCACAGCGGGCATTTGGATTGTATTTCGGAGAGGCAGTATTCACAACTTTCGGGGCCTCTCTAACAGTCACTAGGTTGGTGGACAGCAACTGCGGCAAGATTTGCGACAAAGTCATACTCAAACGGGTAAACTCTCTCCTGGGTCTTTCAGCCCGTTGAGGATTGGTTTGCCGAGAAGCGGCAGCAGGTTTAGCAATCATCACTATGTTGACAGATTGGCGGCGCTCGGGTTTCTCTTGTCTTCTAGACCCATATACAGCATTGGCCTCCTTCTTAAAGGGCTTCTTCTCAGAACTTGCAGATGCACCCTTCTGAATTTTACCAGACTTCATCCCAGCCTCTATTCTCTCTCTAGTCAGAATAAGATCAGTAAACCCTGCAGATGAGTTACCGATAAGATGATCGAAAAATGGCCCAGATAGGGTCCCCAAGAACATGTCTACCAACTCCCGGTCAGTTAACGGAGGCTGCACCCTGCCAGCCAGATCCCTCCACTTATGTGCATACTCTTTAAAACCTTCGCTTGAACCTAGCGACATACCCTGGAATTGGGTACGTGTAGGGGCAAGGTCAGCATTATATTGATACTGCTTATAAAAATCAGTAGCCAACTCCTCCCAGTTACGAACTTTGGTCTTATCCAGCTGATAGAACCATTCGAGATGAGTCCCTGAAAGACTCTCCTGGAATAAGTGGATCCACAAATTCTTGTCCACTGAGTACGGCTGGACCTTCCGCACATAAGACCTGAGGTGTAGCTTGGGACAAGACGCCCCGTCATACTTGGTAAAGGATGGTGCCTTAAACTTATGAGGAATGATCACACCAGTGGACAAACCCAAGTCTTCGAAATCCAGCCCAGGCACTTGTTGGATCTCCATAGCATTCAGTCTGTCCTCCAACTGCTTATATCGGTCTTCAGCCGGAGGATACTGTTCCTCATCAAAATCAGTCTCGTTGTCAAAGACTACCGGACTAGGACCTTTTCCCCCTTGGGGACTACTCTTGCCTATAGAAGAACCAGCCTCTTCATTCTGCAGAGTGTTGCCAAACCTTCGGCCCGAGTTGAAAAGAACAGTTCTCTTCTTCTTCTTCTTCTCCTTCTTCAGGAGCAAAGCCTTCAGCTCTTCTTGGCCTTGAGCCAAACCCATGATTAGTTCCTGAAATTGCGCGTTCTGCGCCTGAAGAGCCTTGATGGACATCTCGGTTGATGATGAGTCAGGATTCATGATGCTGAAATAAACAGCGAAGAACAGTAAGCAACCTGAAAAGAAGAAAAACCTGCTATGCACATGATGAATGATATGTGTTTATGCAATACATTCAAGGGTTCGAAAGTTCAAATTTGTTGTAGACAAAAAGGAACACACGTTATCATTAAGGAAACAATTGTTCAGTACATCGAGGCCTCATGGGCACAAATTATAAAGCAAATCAATCCCAAAAGACACTACGCATCCTCTTTGGAGCTATGTAGGTGTTGAGATTCCTCTCCTCATGCAATAGGCGGGTGAGCTCCAAGACCTTCTTTTCACTAGCATGTAGACTGGTCTCAAGGGAATTCCGTTCTTCCTTAAGCTGGATCCAGCTCTTCTGCATCTCTTCCCAGGACGTGGGCATGTCAGGATGTTGAATTGTGTAGGACACTTCTCCTTCCAAGACTGGCTCTTTGATCACAGGGAGCATATGAGGATAAGGCATTACTAACTTCTGGGAGCGGGCGCGTACCCACTTGAGATAAGGTTCCAACGGGATGGAGTTCCTGTGCCTCAGTGTCTTACTGTCTATCCTACTTGGCATCCTCCAAGCTCTGATAAATCTCTGGCGAAGTCCTTGCGCATCGTTGTCGAAGTCAAAAACTATGTCAGGAATTAACATGTCATGAGGACCATCCCTCCGAGCATAACCAAACTGTCTCCAAGCCAGGCATGGGTTATAAGTAATACCTCCTCTGATTCCAAGTAAAGGAACATTAGGGTACTCCCCACAACGATCAATGATAGTGACATCCTCTCTGGACCGAGGGCACCAATGTATGTCTGCATGTGTAAGAGTCATCAACCGTTGTGACCATCTCAAACCCCGCTCGTTCTTCAAAACTGATTGTGGAAGGTGCGAAATAAACCACCTTCCCAGGAGAGGAGTGCAGCACATAAGGACACCTCTTTTTCTCATGGTTCGAGTGCAACATGAGTGAAGGATGTCCCCCAGCAACGTAGGTATAGGATTCCTGGACATGAAGATCTGGACAGCACTGATATCTATAAGCTGATCTGGGTTAGGGAACAACACCAAACCATAGACAAGGAGGGCCACAACTTCTTCAAAAGCTTGTAAGTCAAGGGAGTTCCAACATTCATGGGCCTTTTCAAACAGAAACCTGGCTAAGAACCCTTTGATACCACTTCTAACTTCCCAATGTCCCTTGAGGTCAGATGATTGTAGGTGTAAGGCTTTAGCAATCTCTTCCAGCTTGGGTTCCTTTTCCGTACCGTTGTAGGGTAGTTGATCAAGGATAGGAATCTTCAGAAGCCGGGAGAACTCCTCTAATGTAGGTACCAGCTGCTAATCCAAGAAGGTGAAACAGTGATGCAGAGGGTCAAAGAACTGGAACAGGACCTTTATCATATCTTCCTCAATGTTGGTATTGACCAAGCTGATGAGTCTTCCATGTCTTTCACTGAATGAAGAGCTCTCGGGAATCCTGGATATAAGCTCCTTAAGCTGAGGAGGGATCTTTACAAGGCTGATTTGAATTGTCTTTCTGCGAACAGTTTCCATGTCCTACAAAACAAGAACAAAGATGAAGATTCGAACCCCTGAAATGGTTAGTCAATGCATATGATGCTGGATGATGTCATGATGCTATGATTAAACACACCACAGATATTTACAAAGGCAAACATGTAAAGCACACAAGTCACACAAGACAAGCCCTTAGAGTTTAAGGCCAGCATGGGGTCTGGGTATTACCCTCTTGATGTTGGTGGGCTCAACCTGTCCTATTAGAAGTAACCGGGTTCTAAGGGTCCCAACATCACTGGATTGCTTTCATTGTTCATCGTTTCGATTTAGCCACTGAACTGGCGACCGAAATATTCCAGGAAAGCAACCCTCAATTGAGTGTAGTATCGAGTATCAACCAACCTCGGACTGCACCAAAGTCAGTTATCTCACTACCCTAAAGAGGCCAAGATAGTTCAATTAAGGTTCCTAAGGTCAGTTGATGCTTCATGACACCACACGGAGGCCCCATACTCTCCTTGACTGAACTCAAGGGTTACCGGTACACACCAAAGTGCCACATCAACATAGCAGACTATTTCAACCATGTCGGTATACCCCGCACAGTTCCCTCACAGCCTTGTTGCTACTTTCTAAGAAGGTATCCCCAGATTCGGGTTAGGATCTATAGAACTCCCAAGACAGTCCCATAATAATAGCAAGTCAATACAATTGAAAACACAGTTATGAACTATCCTAAGGTACACCTCACTTTAAGTTTAAGTCCCCAGCAGAGTCGCCAGTTCTGTGATCGGTGGATCTAGAACTGACTGTTTAACGCTGGTTCGCGAAATGTCGCGGAAGCAAGAGTCGCCACCATCTTTTATTTTCTCCAAATGGAAAGGACAAAAGCACAGAAAAATTCCTTATAGAGATTGCTCTCGGTTCGGGAGGTAGGTTATAGAAAGGGAAGGTGTTAGCACCCTTTCTATCCATGGTTATCCATGGGCTCTTAGATACTTGCTCACTTGTGTTTTCAAAAATGGTTTGTTTGCTTTTCAACTGTGGGTTTTAAAAAGTTTCTTTGAAAATTTCAGTTCGACTCTTGTATCGGTCCTCAAGAGTGTTTGAAAAAATTGCTTTCGAAAGCTTTTTGAAAAGGTGTCGGTGTGAAAAGTATTTTTGATTTGTTTTGAAATTAGAGCAAGTATCCAGAGTCGTCTACCTACCCTAAGGAAATCGTCTGTGTAAATGTCCTTAAAGTAGTGCCATCCCACCATTGAGAGGTAGGTAGCACCACCGTTGGAGGTGTTCGGGTCAATTCGAAGGTTCGGGACATGGTGATCACCGGAGCAATAGGAAGACACCTTAGAAGCTACCCTCATGCCAGGTTCCCGGATCATGAGGACTTACTAAAACATCTTCTACTCGACGATCACCTTTCGAGGGGCAAGGCAACAGTGAGGCGTACCCTAGGGGTGGTGTGTGATTTGTGTGTCATGTTCATTTGCATTTATCTTGTTCATGTCGTGGGTGATCTACGCGTTGCTTTTATTTTGACATTCATTCTTTCATGCAATAGTTAACAGTTTAAAAGATGCGAGAATTAAAATTCCTACGCTATTACAAAGGCGCGGGTCCACATCGCCAAATTTAATCCAGGACCCGATTTGAAAATAAAATAAAGTGCGAGAAATATAAATGTCTAATTTACATGGCTTTAGGAGAATTACATGAATATTATAAGAAAGGAAATAAATGCGTGAAACGAACTGATAATCGAAAGCGAGGGCGTTGGACCCTTTTTAATGAAATTAAATTACGATTAACAAATTAATTAAATTAAAATAAAAGAGATTTTTTTGGAGTTTTTTTTGTATTTAAAGATTTTAATGAGAGAATTAAATGAAATTAAAAAAGTTAATTAACCCTAATTCTAACTATTTTTATTTATTAAGAAATATGTTAAAGTTGAATCTAAAATTAACCTAATTAATTAATACAATTTTATTTACAAAAATATATAATTAATTATTAATAATGATAAAAGAAAAGGAGAAAAAGATAAAAGTAATTAAAACCCTAATTCTACAATTTTTAAGTTTATTAAAAAAACATTAAGATTTAAACCTAAAATTAAGACTAAATTAATTAATAAGATTTATTTACAAAAAATATTAAATCAAATATATTTTATTTTTTGTCTTTTCTGATTTTTATTATTTTTATATTAAAAGAAAAATATTGATGGAATTAAATAAAATAGAGAAAAGAATTAAAATAACTAAAAAAATATAAAAGAAATAGAGAGAAGAAGGCAAACATGGGGGGTTTGTAGGCCCATTTGGAGGTATCATCCAGCATTTTTGGCCCAATGTTTAAGGCCTTCAGTTGACTTTCCTGGGAACATGCGTATGCGTTGACTGGTGCCCATGGTGTCTCTCAAATCATGACTTTTGGATTAAGATTATTGAACGCGTGGCAAGCATGGATATGGAGTGTACGTTGAACTCTTAGGCTTGAAACTGCATGAGATTATGCTGAAACAAAATATATGAAGAAAGTAAGGGGACCTGGGAATCGAACCCAGGTCCCAGAGCTTACCAAATGCCTTGTCCACCAACGGAGCTGTTAACGCGCGTTGTATATAGAATAACAAATAAGTAATATAAGAGAAAATTGGTTAGTGACATAGAGAAAAAAATGCGCGCTAATTTTGAACTGCCCAATCATCGTCTTCCATGCATCGTCTTCTTCATTGTTCTGAAACAAAAAAACATTTAAATAACGGGGGTTTTAAACCCCCACAAACTTAAAACATGAAAATAGCGAATAGAATTTGGCGCATGATAAATTGGGCGCGACTAGTGCATTGGATTCGTATGAAGCTTCTGGTTCGAACGGTACAAGTCTAGTTGCCTGATTTTTCTTTAAACGTAAAGCCCCAATTTTGCTGTTTGGAAACCCTAGCGAGCTTCAATGGTGATTTCGCGTATAGGCAAGAAAAACTCAATTAAACAGTATGGTTAGCTTCAGAATGATAAGAGTAGTACAAAACAAGCATTAGAACTCAAAATTATGGCATGAATGATGAAATACGATTATGCAAAAAAGATGAAACAGTTTGACTGCTATGTACCAATTCTGGGTGCGTGAGGATTGAAAAAGAACGCAGTTAGGTTCAGTGAAGCCTTGGCAAGCTATTGCAATTGGTATTTTGCCTTGAAACCAACTCTAAAGCAGTTTTCAGTTTTTGAAATTTTGGACAAAAATACAAACTTTGTTCTTGATGTGAGGCGCAGCATTCAGGTCTTTAGGCATTAGGTTTTGATCAGTATAAGTATGGGATGGATTAGGGTTGAGATTTGAGTCAAGAGATCAATGCAATCATGAATCAAATATTGGATTTTAAATGATATATTTTTTCAATCTTTTCATGTGTTTTTGGTGCCAATCATGATCAAATCACCTTGATTCTTTCCATATTAGATAGGGCACGAAATCTTGAAGGCATTCCATGCACAAAAAGATTTAAAAAACATGGATGAGTATTTTTCCCATATTTTATTTTATTAAATGAATTAATAGTAATTAAAAAATTCAAATAAATAAATAAAAATGATGAATAAATCCCCTTTGGGCCAAATGGTCGTGCATATGCTTTGGATGATGAATCTTGGAAGAAAATGTGGCCCATTAGCAAATTTGAGGCATTTGAAGCAAAGTTGACTTTTCAAAATTCCCAAAACTTTCCCAACTTCCACAAGGCATATCTTGCTCAATTTTTAAGCTTTGATCATGTTCTTGGACATTTTGGAAAGGTCTTGAAGTACTCTAACCAATGCCTTTGGTCCCATGTCATTTTGATTTACCAATCTCAAGTTATGGCCTTTGACTTAAAGTCCCTTTTTGTTGACTTTTGAAAATGACCTATAATGTTGAAATTGATAACTTCTTGTGAGAGCATTTCTTGGACTTGAAGTGTGAAGAGGAGTTGTAGGAAATGTCTTTCTCTTCAAAATGAGCTTTGGATGGAATTTTTCTGATGAACCATGTGGAAGTTATGCCTTGGTCAAGTTACAATTGACTTTTTCAACTGTCCAAATATGGAAACTTTTGCATCTTGAGACTTTTTGAGCCATGCCTTGAAAATCATGATCAAGAATTGATCAAATGATGTTTATGGCTTCAAAATGAGATGTTGACCAAAAATTTGAACTTTTGACTGTCAAATGACCATTTTGCCTCTGCAGTTGACTGTAGGGCAATTAGGGTTTTTTACTGTGCAATTTTGTGCTGTAAGTCTTGAAACTTGGTATGAGGATGCTTGACCATGTTTGTAGGCATGTGGGACTTGATTGGACCCTTGAAAACTTCAATTTCTTTGTCAGAACCAAAACCCTAATTTTTGACTGTTAGGAGGCCCTTGAACTGTGCAACCCTTGGGGAGATTTTGAAGCATGCTCTTTGCAATTCTGAAGAATATGGGAGGGCAAATTTTGGGGTACAACAGTTGCCCCTGTTCAATCTTCTTAGACCTGAGGATGCAGATTGGCTGACGTGCCTTTCGTAATCCGAAGGTGGAAGATGATTGAACACTAGAGTGCCCAGAAATTTGCGCTCACATAGTAGCAGTGTGATGGTGGAATGGGCTTATAGATGCCATCTGGGTGTCGAGCGCGTAAGAGATTCCTTAGCGAGAACTTGCGTACCTGCAAAAGAAAATGATTACCTGACCTGTTACAGGAGGTGGTCTTCAAATTCTTTGTGTAGATGTGTCCTGTCTGGTTACAGGAGCTAGATCTGGAGCTTCAAAAGGTGATGAATGAACCAGGGATGGTTACTACCTCAACGGGATGGTGAGAGAACCTTGAACGATTACTACCTCAACAGGAACGCTGAGAGAATCTTGGGCGATTACTACCTCAACAGGAACGCTGAGAGAACCTTGGACGATTACTACCTCAACAGGAACGCTGAGAGAATCTGGGGACTTCAACCTCAACAGTAACGCTGAGAGAATGTTGGGCGACTTCAACCTCAACAGTAACGCTGAGAGAATCTTGGATGTCTTCTACCGAGTCTTCATCAGGAAAATCTTAGGGTCGATTTAACTTGACTAGAGAAGGCCTTTGACTGGATAAGAAACAGGAAAATCTTAAGGTCGATTTAACTGAACCGGTCTAGGTCTTGAAATCTTCAACTGGATAAGAAACATGGAGATCTTAGGGTTGATCTGACTGAACCATAGAAGGCCTTTGACAGGATAAGAATCAGGAAAATCTTAGGGTCGATTTAACTGAACCGGTCTAGGTCTTGAAATCTTCAACTGGATAAGAAACAGGGAGATCTTAGGGTCGATCTGACTGAACCAGAGAAGGCCTTTGACAGGATAAGCATCAGGAAAATCTTAGGGTCGATTTAACTGAACCGGTCTAGGTCTTGAAATCTTCAACTGGATAAGAAACAGGGAGATCTTAGGGTCGATCTGACTGAACCAGAGAAGGCCTTGAAGTAGCTGAGAACTTAACTGGATCTTTCCTGAAAGGTAAAGGCCAGTCATATGCAATAATGATATGGATCAAGCAATGATGTTCTCAACATAAATGAGATTTGTAAGATATGATGCGTATATGCATGCTATAATGTATGGGAGTGCGATGTTTATGAATGTATGCTTGTCGTCTAGGAAAATAAATCCTTGACGGGTGCCGGGAAGTCACATCCTGGGCTGATGTTGAAGAATAGATCTTAGCTTCCGCTGGGGATGATAGTTGCAAGAATACCGGTAGGAGAAGATGACTCCATTGGGGAATGAACTTGGCGAATGGATTACCCTGCGGGGAGAAAAGTACTCTAACGATCTTGCTGAGGAGCAATACTCTGTGGGGAAAGTGGTACCTTGCTGAAATGTGGATGGTAACTTCGCTGGGGATAAGAAGACTTCGCCGAGGACGATCTTTCCGTGGCTTTTGGCTGAGGATAACACAGTTATATCCTGGTAGGGAAATAACTCTTTGAATAAAGTCGGGAGAGGCGTTCGTGCTCTGCGGGGGTAAGCTTCCAGAATCTACTGGGGATAAGCTTTCTGCTTGGGGAGATGGATTCCAACTTTTCCTGGGGAAACCTTGATTGGACTCTCCTGGGGGAAATTTTGAGATGTATCGGGGAAGTGACTCCATTGAATGTTTGGTATACCGCCGGAGAACAATCTTAGATCAAGACTGCCGGGGATGCTTGTTAGGAATGTTCGTATATTGTTGGGGAATGTTAAGACCTGCCGGAGGATACCCAATTTTCCTTAAGGCTGACTGTATAACTTTGCTTGGGGAGAGTGTATTGACTTGTTGGCTTACTCTCTGGGGGATTAAGATATCTGGTTATGTTCTTTAGCTGAACCTACCTTGGTACCTTGGAGGACAGAACAATTAGATTGCTTAGACAACTCTTTATTGCCCCTGCTTCTAATGTTACCTGTAATTAATCCTTTGTTTCGTATGCAAATATTCATGAGTTAGCAAATTATTGTCAATGCATATATCACAAATTGAACCTTGGACGTTCTTCGCAAAACCAAACAGAAAAGGAAAAACAATTGGCAATTTTAACTGAAAAGTATATTTGTATTGATTTTTTGAATTTGCCTGTAAAATAGGCGTTTATGTACAAGAGGCTGACGTCCTAGTAAGAGAACGCCGCCGAACAAAAGAGTTTATACAAATTTGTACAAGAGCAAATAAAACAGCTGTGTAAAATGAATGATCCCACTGGGTTTCAACTCTGCTATTGCCTTTATATCTCCGAGCGTCTCATCACTTGATGACCTTAGTTGAAGATGAAGCTGACTGATCGATGCCGTCTGATCTTGATGTAGATACCGGATTCTGGATGCAAAGTGATCCAACGAGACATAGTATTACGCTTTATCCCTAACTTTTGCCTGGACCGCCCTTTATCCCTCACAAAAGTTAATACAAAGATACGTCAAAGTGCAGAAATTTGTTTGCCTTTCTTTTCTTTTTACACTTATGTTTTATTTGAAAACGTCCAATGTTTTATTAAATGGGCATATGCATTTGAATATAATCACTGCTTACAAATAAAACGAAATTGAAAAAGGATAATTACTGATAGGTTGAAGGTGTAGGAAGATGTCTTTGTGACATTTCAGAAGAAATCCCCTACGATACATCATTCAGATCCTCAACAAAGCTAAAGTTTGGAGTATATTTCCCCATTGGAGTTAAGCTTCAAGATCCTCAGCTGAGCCAGTGCATTCTAAACTTGATTCCCCAACTGAGTTAAGTTTCAAAATTCCCATCAGAGTTAAACTTCAGGATCCTCAGTGGAACCCGAAAACCCTGAAAATCCTATCCCCAGCGGAGCCAGAATAGTGAACATTTCCCCCACAGAGTTATCTCCCAGCAGGATCGAAGATTCTCGGTCTCATTTTTCCAAGCAGAAGCTTCCTAGGTTTTAACTCCCCCAGTAGAGATTTTTCAGAGTTTCCCCTATATCCCAGGAAAGTCGTGAAAGATTCTCATTCCCTGCAGAGGTCGTCAGAGACCTTGTTAATCCCTGCAAATCGCCGAGGATTTTCAATCTCCAATAATGGCCCCAGGATTTCTCATTCTCAACAATCAGAGATCTTTAATCCCCAAGCAATCAGCAAGGATTTCTCATCTTCGGTATTCAAAGATTTTCTGGAATCCCCAGCATTGGTCAAGGATTTACTTTCCCCGGCAACAATCAAAGATTTCATTATCTCCAATTATGAAGGATTTATTTTCCTCAGCAAGACAGCTACTCAGCTTACATGCACATCCATTACATTCATATATCATAAACATTGATGAAACGCAATTCATTGCATCATACATATCATGCAACATAACTTTGTGTTTTAGCTAACATTTCCCCCTTTTTCAGGATAAGATTAAAAGGTTGTTAATAACAATTATTCAGATACAGTATGGATACACCCCAGACATTGCGGTCATTCTATTACTCATTCACAATTTCAAAGTCAAAATACAGTACAGATACACCCCAGACACGGTGGTCATTCTACTACTCATTCAGACTTCAGCAATCCAATACAAACTAGATACGCTTCAGACACGGCGGCCATTCTATCTCTCATTCAGATTCAACTATCAACCACAAGTCCAGATACGCTCCAGACACGGATGCCATTCTGGACCTTACACCAGCTGTTTGATTCTCCCCAGTGCAATCGCCACGAAAGTCATTCCATCATTTATTCAGATCTCAGTTACAGTCTCAGATACACTCCAGACACGGAAGTCATTCTGCTACTCATACAGATCTCAACTTCAGATACAGTCCAGATACGCTCCAGACACGGTTTCCATTATGTCACTCATTCGGAATTTATCCCCAGCCCAGAGATGCTCCATATGCAAATGTTTCTCTGTCGCCCATTCAGAATTCAGATACATTACAGATACACTCCAGACACGGCAGTCATTCTGATATTCATTCAAAGTTCAAATACAGTTACAGCTCGGATATGCCCCAGACACGGACGCCATTCCTTTGCTCATACAGACTCAGTCTCCAGATACAGTTAAAATGCATTCCAGACACAGATACCATCTTGATGCTCATTCTTCCGACCTACAACATTACAGTTCAACATACATTCCTAGATGGCATCTTTAAGCCCATCTCTAGCCAAATTCTACCATCTCCAAATGGCATCTTTAATCCCATTTCCTCAGTTATATTCTGATGAGTGCAAATTTACGGGCACTCTAGTGTCCAATCCTCTTTTACCTTCGAGTCGCGAAAGGCAAACTTGCCAATCTAACTCTTCAGGTTCAAGAAGATTGAACAGGGGCAACTGTTGTACCCCAAAATTTTCCCTCTCATTTCATCAACATTTTTCATCACAAGACTCTTGGAACTCAAGATCAAGCTAGGGTTTGCTCTGCTCAAGACACCTCCTTGCATTGTTGACCTAAATTAGGGTTTGAGTTTGCACAGTGATGTTTTGACCTACAATGCCCAAATTGACTTTCATACTTCATGTCGGACTCATAAGTTTGTCCACACCAAGTTTCAAGCCTTGATCCAAATTTTGGCCCAGTCAATTGGACAGTTGACCTAGAAATTAGCTGTATTGGGGAAAAAGTCAATTGTGGCCCATTGACAGTCAAACCTCATGAAATTTGACCCACATAAACATTATGAACTCATATGAACCATTTGATCAAGTTTGGATCACAATTCCACAAGAAATTTGATCAGATCATCAAAAGGACAAAATGGTCATTTTTAGGGTTTTTGACTGTACAAAGGCAATTTTTGGTTGTTTGACCTAGACAATGGCAAATAAAGCTCAACCATGGACTCAAGGACTTAATTACATTATCTTGATCCATTCAACAAGTTCAAAAGATCTCAAATGCATAGGATTGACAGATGAATTTTTCAATAAACTGATCAAAATTTGACTGTATACTGAAAAGTCAAACTTTGACTTTTTGGTCAAAATCAAGTGCCAAGAGTCATTTTTCATCAAGACATGTCAAATTATGAAACTTGTTCATCAAGAAACCCAAAAATGCAAACTAGGGTTTAAAATGGAAAAATTTCATAACTTAGAAATTTTCTAAGTTATAAAATTTTCTTATTTTTTCCTAACTTTGTCCCATTTTTTCACCAAGATGCAAATGGATTCAAACAAAACTTGTAACATGAAAGTTGTATTACGTCACAAAGTCTACAAATTTGATTCACAAAGTTTTCTCAAAAGAATCTTGTATCTCAAGTTATGATTTTTGGAACAAGGGTACCTAAAACTTTTAACTTAGAAAAATTTTGCCCTAGTTTAGGCAGGATTTTGACCCATCTTCTTGGCCATTTTTCACATAGTTCCACTTGGAGTTTCAAGTTGCATTTCAAAGATGGATTATATTACATGTTGCAAGATTTCCAAATTATCCAATAACTCCTCAAACACCTTTGTGGTTATGGAGAATCGAATGCTTGAAGTTGGCAAAAACTCACTTTGATCCATGGCCAATGCATGTTCATACCACTTGCCAAATCTGATCTAGATAGCTTGGTTCATAATTAAAGGCCTCTAAACCAGTTTGTAATCCATAATTTAATGCATATCCATTGAGCCAAGGCATTGTCTTGATCATTAGGGTATTGTACACTAGATTAAGCCTTAAATGGAAAAAGTAACAATGCCATTTTTGCTTGAACTTTGCTTTATGTCAAAACAACATCCTAGAGCATTGAACCAGATCTCATGCTGCAAACAAAATCCACTAATTAGAGGGGACAAGAGGGTTGTGTGCAGGGTGATAGGATGGCCTGTACAAGTCTATAACCTCACTTCCACCCTTTTGCTTGAAGGAGAAGAAAACTTGCAAAACACAAGGCATCTCTCACATCTGATAAAACCAACCAAGACAATGTTTTCAAACAAGTTCCATACACCCTAACAATCCAGAAACACGAGTCCTGAACCTCTCAAAACCCCTTGTGCACAAATTCCCCTTTTTCTTGCAAAACAGGGCCAGTTCTGCATTTTACAAGCCATCATCCAATTCCATCGTGCGTTTTGCCCAAAGATACTTCAAACACCTTCCAACCAACATACCTGAACTATTCCAGACCTCCATTGCTAGCTGTAATACCATTAACACACATTGCCATTTTTGTTTCAAAGCTTTGCAGGTTGAGTTCTGTAGCACAATTCAAGCTGTTTCAAAACAAACTAAGCATTGGGAAAGCTTCATTGGACATCAGGCAATCTCAAAAGAACCTCAAGCACCCTTGGAAGCTGCTACATTGTCCAGCTCGAAGTCAACTAAAACAGGTATTTCATGAACTTCTATCTCTCTATTTAGGAATAGTTAGACTTAGGTTTATGAATGAAAGATGTTGTACTCATAGCCCTGAAACCATACATATGCTTAGTTTTCATTTATATTAATCGTGCTAGGAGAATTTTGTTCATGAACTTTCTGAAAAAACTAGGTTAAGAATTAGGGCTAGAGAAATTCTCTCTGGTCTTTGAGAGTTAGCTTAAGTTTTTTATATGGTTGGATTCATTGTTTGATGCTCTACAAGTTTCATGTTATGAGTTTTGTCAAAAAAGCAAGGAATCAGGAGATAGCATTTGATGTACAGAACACGCGTTTTTGTTTGAACTGAGGAAGAAGATGAAGTTTCTTAGGCTGGGCCTATTTGCTTTTGCTTCTCACACATACATTTTCAGTTCACACCCCATTGGCCCATTGCTTTGTATTTTCATTATTTTTGCATTTTTATTTTTTCTCTGACTTTAATATTTTATTTGCAAACATAAAAAATATCCCAAAAATATTTTTCATTTTTTTTCATTTATTAGGTATTTGTATTCTAATTTTTCCTAATGTAAACATGTTAAATATCTTATTTTCTTTTGTTAAAACTTAAAAATAATACAAATAATACTTAAATAATTTATTTTATTTTTATACATATTTGAAAATATTTTCTTGAAATATATACCTTTTTGTAAATAATTAATTTTATTTTTATACATTTAATATATTTAATATATATATACTTATATACTTTATTTTATTAAATACTTAGAATAAAAAATACAAAAAATAATACATTTTTATTTTTATTAATATTTTATACCAAAAATACTTTTTTTAATATACTTATATTTTTGTACAAATTAATACATTATTGTATATAAATAATAAATAATACCATTTATTTAAGAAATTAGGGTTTTTGCCCTAAAGAACAAAATAATTAAAATTGACTCTTTTATTATTATTTACACTTCATATTCAAAAATACTTTTTACATACATAAAAATCCTTTTTTGCATAACACATTTTATTTAACATTTATTTATTGTATTTTATTTATTTATTGTACATTTAAATATTGTATCTTGTACATTCAATTTGGTTGTAATAATTTAGGATTTAATTTCTTGCAAAATAATCCACAATTCAAATTTGTACCCCCCTCCCTATATTATGTTTTAATAGTGTAGAATTTAAATTCTCGCACCTTTAAGCTTTCAAATATGTCATGATTAGATCTAGGGTTTGTATGCAAAATAAAATCAACAACTAGTTTGACCTAATCCAAGATAACAATGCATGAAAAACAAACACAAACGCACACTTGCACCCCTAGGGTTTCAATCCACTTGTTGCCTTCAAAAATGGGCCATGGTATGCATGTCAAGTACTTTGGCAAAACAAAAACAAAACAAAAGATCATAGTCCCTCGATGACGCTATCTGAGATGCCTAAACAAAATGATCAAGTCCCTTAAGAAAATTGCCAAAAATACTTGACACTATTGCTATCATGGTCTATACGATGACCCGCGCCTGTCCCGTTTAACATCCTAACACAAGGTTGTTCACCAAATACAATGGTGAAACAACACTGTTAAAAGGGTTAAAAACATAGGAAAGATCTTTGAGTAAAATAGGGTAGACAACTCTTAGTTACTTGATCAAAGCTTGCAAAAACATCCTTGCTATCTTCAAAACACACTTCACAACACTACTTCAAAACCCTACTTTCAAACATTGAAAAACTTTTCAAAAGACAAAAACACCTTTGTATACATTCAAACAAGAATCATTACAAAGGTTGCCACAACGATGGCCTCTTTTCAAAACATCTTTCAAAATCACACGCAAAGCACCATTTCAAACAATTGAAAAGCAAAGCAAGTGATCTAAGCAAGTAACTAAGAGCCCATGGATAACCATGAATAGAAAGGGTGCTAATACCTTCCCTTTCTATAATCTACTCCCCAAACTCAAGAAAACATCTCAAAAGGTCTTTCCTATGCTTTTTGACCTTTCCTTAGGATAAAATAAAAAGTTGGTGGCGACTCTTGCTAAACCGAAACATTTGCGAACACAAACGCAAAATCTCAAGTCAGTTCTCCCACCGTATCACACGAGGCAACTTTGATCTTTGGACAAAAGGACGATCATTAAAGCATCCTATACTCAATGACCGTTTACCGAAGGCAACCAAGTGGGAGTGTATCCTAGGAGTGCGCATGTGCGAGTGATTCAATTTCAGATTATTTATCTTTGCACATGTTTAGGATTATCTAACTGTTTTAAAGTTTTTCACATACATTCTTGTCATGCATCCTAATATCATACATCTGACAGTTAAATATTTGCGGAATTTAAAGTGCGGAAATTAAACTACGCTATTACAAGGCTTCAGGTATTTACATAGCAAAAAACAAACCCTTTGAAATTAAAGCGATAAATGGAAATAAACGTCCTAATTAAACTATTACAAACCGTAGGCAGTTACATCAATATGATAAATAATACAAATAAAGCGCGCGAGAAAAATTAAGATCGGGAAGAAATTAGGGTTTTGACCCTTCTATCCTAATGAAAAGAGAAAATGTTTTTGTTGTTTTTAATAAAAGAATTGTTTTCTAAATTAAGTATGAAAATTAATTAGTGATTAAATTAATTAATAAAAATAATTACATGGCCTATTTTTTATGTTTTGGTTATTTTTTAAGAAAAAGAAAATATAATTAAATGAGAAATAAAAACCTATTTGTTCTAATTAATTTTAATTATGTACAAAAAAGAAATTAAAGTTGTCTAAATTAACAAACCTAATTAAATTAATTAATTTTTTAATAAAAATAAAATATAGACCTAATTTATGAAAAGTAATATTTTTTGTGATTTTTGATTGGTTAAAAAAAAGAAATTATTTTAGTATTGAAAAAGTATATAAAAAAAGAGAAAGTAAAAGAAATAACCCAAGGGCCCACTGCCAGCAGCTCTGATCAGAAGATGACGGTCCAGAGGATGAAGGTCTAAAAGATGACTGTCCAGAGGATGGTGGTCCAGAAGATGACTGTCCAGAGGATGGTGGTCCAAAAGATGATGGTCCAGATGATGGAGATATTGGGCCTACTTCTGGCCAGTGGATCCAGCAAATTGTGACCGTTAGAAGATGGTATGCACTAGATCTGGCTGAGACTGATGGATCCAGAGGATAATCTCCAGCAGATGTAAACGCTGGATCTGGTGAAATCAAAAGGGAAAGGTGCAAGAGGGTCACGCCTGGGATCAAACCCAGGGTCAGGAATTTCTGACCCCTCCTTCTGAATTGCTGCATTGGGTGTTAGTTTAACAATACAGCAGAATAAACAATCATATCAGAACTATGGGTTTCTTGCCAGAACAAACGCGCCAGAATTTGAACCGGCCAGTAAAGTGGTGACACGCTATCGTCTTCTTCATTGTCCATCGTTTAAAACTCATGACTTTTACCTACGGGCATAGCGCTGTAGATGTAACCCTATACATCTCAGAAATCACATACAAGCCACGTAAATAAAATTCAAGACCATGGACCAGCTGGGTTTGATCTGCTGATCTCAATGGCCTCTTCTATTTAGGCCAATTTCACCTGCACGAGGAAAACCTAAAACGAACCAGAAAAACCTAACAATAGCAAATCTTGATACAATCCATAAAAATGCAATTGAATATTACAGATAGTTTGCAAATGTTCTAAGGATCAATAATCTATGATCGTTTCGCGCTATAAGTACTAGAATGATGCAATTCGATTTCAAAAGTATATCAATATCGTGGATGACTTACAGCGAGTTTCAGGGCCTGGAAATGCTTGCTCTTGATTGGTTTTGCTTGCTGGGGATCTCAGGAAGCGATTAGAATGGTTCAAAGGTCTTGAAATTTCCTCTAAATGGGAATTCATGTTTGCACTTTTTCTTGATTTTTCAAGTTTGTGTTCTTGATGCTGCGCCTCCTTGTAACCTAGTTTTTGGTCTGCCTTCGTTCTATATGTATCAAGGAATGGATTAGGGTTGATAACTGATCTCAATCTTCCTCCATCAATGAATTGGATCTTGATATGATACACCTTAAAAATCTTTCCAAAAATGGTCTAATTCAATCTTTTTTGTACACACCATGCCTTGATACGAATTTGACCCGATGCTAGCTGGACATTAAGACCTGAATCATGTAAAAAATCTTTAGTTTTCAATACTTTGGATTTTATATGATTTATTTTGATTAAAATTGATTTAAATCAAATAAAAATCAAAATAAATAATAAAAACATGATAATGACAAGTGGCAAGGGATAGAGCTCGTGGACTATGTTGCCAACTCAAAACAAGTGAAAAAGATTGGGCCCATTTGGCAAAAATTGAAGTTTTAGGCATAGTTGACTTTTGGTAATTTTGCAAAAAAGGTCAACTTCACCAATGCATAATTCCTAAATTTTGACTCTTTGAAGGTGTTATTGGACTTTTTAGAAAGCTTGAGATGTCCTATAATCAACCCTTTTGGTCTCATATCAATTTGATATTCCATGCTCATGTATGAAGCTTGGACAAAAAAAGGTGTTTTTGTTGACTTTTCAAAATGACTTATAATGTCCAAATTCATAACTTCTTGTGAGTGCATATTTTGAACTTGGGAGATGAAGATGGATTGTATGGAATTTCATCCTATTAAAAATGAGATTTGGATGGGTCATTTCTCATAAATTATGAGAAAGTTATGCTTGGTCAAAGTTGAGTTGACTTTTCCTACAAAACCCTAATTTAGCAACTTTTGAGTCTTGATGAATTATGAGCAATCCTTGATGAATCATGATCAACCCTTGATAAAACGATGAAATATACTTCAAAATGAGGATGTTGACCAAAAATATTGAAGTTTGACTGTATGTGGGCCACAGTTGACTTTTGCCCTAGCACAGTCGATTTTTGGGCCTTTGAGCAATTGACTGAGCAAACTTCCTCTGCAAGGCTTAAAACTTGACATGGATGATCTTGATAACATATTAAGACATTGGTGAGCATTTGGGATCACTTGGACTCAAGTATCTTAATGCACCATGAAACCCTAATTTGAGGTAGACTGCCTTAGGAGAGAGCTTGTCTGGTCAACCTTTGGACTACCTTGAGCAACTTGAGGATCTTTTTTGAAATGTTTTGAGAAATATGGGAGGGCAAATTTTGGGGTACAACAGCGGTCCAGGCAAAAATCAAGGATTGAAAGCGTATGACTTTGTCCCATGGAATCACCACTGTCAACTTTATCACCGAGGTCCGAGTTCAAATGATCTAAGATCAATCCAATCAACTTCTGTCAATGGGAAGGGGAATTCGAAGACATTGGGGAAATAGTAGAGTTGGAAGGCGATGAGATCATGTCATATGGCTATTTGTTTTCAACTTTGTTTTCCTTTCGATGATTTCCTCTTACTAGGATCTTTGTCTCTTTGTACAAAAACGCCTATTCATGGGGAAAATATCAATACAAATATACTTTGAAGTGCAAACTTTATGTATTTGTTTTGAATGAAAATTTGTCTAATGACTAAAATTGAACGAACATATGCATATGAACATAATTAAAACTGTTTGGCACATATGACATAAGCAGTAACGAGCATCTCTTTAATGCATATGGAATATCCCCATAAAGTTATTTCATTAACATTATCTCCACAAGACAATTACAATAAACCAATCCTCAACAAAGTTATTCACAAAGTCTCTTTGCATAGGATAATCTCCAACCAGAGTCTCAATCTCTTGGCAGCTCTCTCCCCCAACCAAGTACAAAATTTCCCAGCTTAGTCTATATCCCCCAGCTGAGCCTGTTATTCTCAACTAAGTGTGTCCTCCCCAAGTTGAGTTTGTCCTCCCCGACTGAGTCTACTTTCCCCAGCTTAAGTTTGCCTTTCATACTATTGAAAATCTTAGGGCCACAAACCCTAATCCATAGTAAAGTCAACAAAACCTTTACTATCTCTAAAAGATACTATGAAGCCTGGACCCGACCAGATATTAGTATAACTTTAAGATACTATGAAGCCTGGACCCGACTAGATAATAGCATACTTTTAAAAACTATGAAACTTGGACCCGACCAGACAATAGTTTAACTCTCCAAAGATATAGAAGAACCTGGACTCAACCAGGCCAAGTGTTGTATCCCAAAATTGGTTTCTAACCAATTTGTCTTTTTCAATCTTAAATTCACTTAACCACAAAACTTTTTTCACAAACCTTTTTTTACAAAAAAACCTAATTTAATTTTTAGGTTAATTAATTTTATATTTTTTAACTTTTTTCAAAATTAACCTTTTTTTTAATTAAAACTAATTAGGATTTAGATATTTTAATTAACTTTTTCAAAATTAACATTTTTTTTATTAATTAAAATTAATTAGGTTTTTTTAGGTTTATTTAATTAATTATCATAAATTAGTTTTTTCATAAAAAATCACCAAAACATTTTCTTTGCTATTTTCATCTTATTTTTATTTTCCTAGATAAAGTGTATAGGGCGTGCATTCAATTGTAATAACGTAGCTTTATTTTTCCCGCTTTTTTTATTTATCATTATCATGTAATTGCTTCCGGGATGTAATAGTTTTAGGATTCCTTTTCCGCTCTCTTCACTATTATGTAACTGCCCCAAAACTCTATAATAGCTTAGGTTTACATTTCCGCCTTTATCTCCTGCTACTATATTTTATGCAATGCTTAGATTAATATAATTGTATGGAAAGATAAAAATGAACGATAGAAAACCCTATTTGTAAGATAAATATAACTGAAAAAACACACAGTTGCACACTTGCACCCCTAGGGTACTCCCCACTTGGTTGCCTCGGAAAACAATGGTCATGTCCCTCGAACGTAGGGATATCTTAGCAAAAGACCCTCAATCTAAAAATCATCATAAAGATCATAGTTCCTTAATGTCCCTCGAGTTTCCTGTGAGAAATGATCTTATCCCTCGATGTTGCCTACGAATATATGATGACAGTCCCTTCGAACTACTAAGGTATCCCTACATGTTGCCTTCAATGACCATAAACGTCCCTTTCGATAGTCCCTCAAACATCCAACGAATAGGGTTACCTACTCACTAATAGTAGGATAACACGGTCTAAAGGATAGGAGGAAAATAACACCGTTTTTCGAGTAGGTAGATAATTGTTAAGTACTTGCTCAAACAAACAAACTTTTTCACACCAACACTTTTCAAACAAAGTTTTCAAAAACAACTTCGTAACACTCTTGAGGACAGAAATAAGGGTTAAAACGAAGTAAAACAAAACTTTTCAAAACAAAGATCACACAAGTAATTTAAAAATGAGCAAGTACCTAAGAGCCCGTAGAAAAATATGGATAGAAAGGGTGCTAACACCTTCCCTTTCTATAATCTACCCCCGTACTCAAACATCTCGAAAAAGGTTTTTTTTGTTCTTTTTCTTTTTCCTGATTGGATAAAATAAAAGTCGGTGACGACTCTTGCTTACCGCGACATTTTGTGAACAAAAAACGCAAACCAGTATTAACAGTCGGTTTTGCCACCGTATCACTGAACTGGCGACTCTACTGAGAATATGACTCTTTAAAGTGGGGTATACCTTAGTATCTAGGTCATTTTAAATCACTTTTTTGTTTGTTTTTCCTGCTTTATCTTTAAGGGTTTTTGCTTGGGTATTGTTGAAGATCCTACACCCGGATCTGGGGACACTTTCTAGGTAAACAACAATAGATCGTGGAGACTGTACAGCGTATACCGATATGGTTTAAGCGATGGTTGTGTTGGTGTGACACTTTGGTTGGTACCGGTATCCTTCGTGTTGAAACGAGGAGAATACGGGTCCTCCGTGTAGTGTCGTGAAGCACTAATGGACCTTAGAACCTTAGTTGAACAAACTTGGCCATTAGAAAGTAGTGAGATAGACGGCCTCGGTATAAAGCTGAGGATTGATTGATACTCTATGCTACACTCATTGAGATCATACTTTCGGGATATTTTGGCTGCAAGAAAATATTGCCTGAGCTAAAACAATGCCCGATAAAGGATGATCTGTGATATTGAGAATCCTTAGAACCCGATTACTTTTCTAAGACAAGTTTAAAACCAACTAAACTTCAAGAGGGTACTTACCTATGGAATCCATGCAAGCCTAAACCTAAGGCTACTTGTGTGACTTGTTTGCTTTCTTTTCCTAACAATTTGAACTCATTGCAGGGCTTTGTTTGTATTCCTTGCAGGACCTTGTTTGTATAAATCAAATAAATTGGTTTCCCCCTGCATTTTTGCTTGATGCATAGCATACATATCATAGCATCATAACATGACATATCATACTAACCATTTCAACGATCTCGAGGGCCTGTGATGTAGGTTATGATGAACCAGACGTCTAGCAAGGGGCAAGGGAATTTATTTTCCTCTAGCCAATGTCATCAAAAGACCAAAACACGATAACTTGAGTCAGGGGCTATGACCCACTTGATATAGTGAGCTTGACTCTTGTAGAAGGACCTTCAATGATACGAAGTGCTTCAATCAAAGTTGTAAAGTTCAACGCCTAACATTTTTTTTATTTACCCCGCGAGATCCTTGAAAACTGTTGCATATCATACATGTCATTGCATAACAGGCAATCTCCAGTACAGGTTTCTCATCTTCTTCGCTGTTTATTTCAGCAATGACTCTCAAACAAGACAACAGAGATCTCCAAACTCAAGAAGCTCAGTTCATGGAAACGTTCCTAAACCTATCCAAGGGGCAGGAAGAGTTTAAAGCAATGAAAAGTCCTAAACATGGCCATGAAAAATCCTGAAGACAATAAGGACAAATGATGGGAACAACTGCAGGCTGAAGTTGAAACAATGAGAACCCAGATGCTGGGGAAGAGGGTTCTTATCCAAGGCCTAGCCCGGGGACAAGAAGAGCTGAGAGCCATTATCAAGAAACTTCATCAAGACAGTTGCAGCCGTATGAAGCAAACAGTCGAGGTTAGGGACCAAGTCATTGATCAACTTCCAAGAAGACAAGAGGCTGGTTTGGTGAAGAGTGGACTTTTCCAAATTGCTACCACATCACGGGTCCAACAACAACTTTGCCAAAAACAACGGGTTAATCAGAGTAAGCCGGATATACCCAAAAGGTAGTTTACCAAACTCAACATGTCGTTGTCTCAAGCTTTGCAACACCTGTTGAGGATGAATCTGATTACGTTGATAGGACCTCATCTTAATCCCAAGACTTCGTCCCCTAACTACAATCTTAATGCAAGGTGTGCATACCACTCTAACAGCCCAGGGCATGATACTGACGATTGTTGGAGGTTAAAATATAAAGTTTAAAACTTGATTGATGAAGGGGTGCTTGAGTTTACACAAGATGGTCAGGCTGCATTCTTCTGCCATCCCTCAAAGACACGCCGTCTGAAGTAACAAGTTCAGGAAAAGAGGCTTTTGTTCATTAGAATTTTCAATTTGTAATTTTCTTTTGATTGTTCGAACGTCTATTCATGTCAAACTCTGTTAATTTATCAATGCATTGCATATGTCTGCTTTGAATCAATTCATTATTCACTATATTTAAACTGCTTCCCTCTTTGTGATGTTCAACTCTCGATCAAAAGCTTTAAGCCTTTAGAGGGAGGATGACGAAAATGATACCACAATCTCCACAATATGCTTTTGAACATACCTCAGTGACGATGTACAAGCGTTGTTTCAAATCCTAAACAGTGGAGTTATAAGGAAGATAATCCCTAGTCAACCCCTTCGAGCCAAAGAAGTAGGAGTTTTTCTTTTCACACAAATTAAAACCCTTATTCATAACCTGGGGCAGGGTAGTTTTCTCAATTAATTCAGAGGCGCATTCAGTCGCAATCTTCCGCTTCGCACAAAATGAATGGCCTCGAAGACGTCCTTCCAAATCAGAAGATGGTGATGGTTCCGCATAATCATTAAAGCAGGTAGTCATTATCTCTCAAAATAAAAGCCCATTAAGTCAAAACCTATGAAGGAGACTTAAGAAAAAACTGGGGCATCCCGCTGACTGTAATCACAAAAGAAACAGTTCAGGAAAAAGAAGGGATAATGAAAACCAAAAAAAGAGGTTACTACAAATCCACAAAAAAATATTACAAAAATGACTGCCTCTTCCAAATAAATTTTCAGTATTCGAACCATCACTGGAACATTAAGGACAAGATGCCAGACTCAACTGGGATTCTAAATGCACAATTAACTGAGCATAGGACTGAATGACATCACGAAGAACGGGTGGGTACAAATAAAATTTGAGCTTTTATTCTTTTGTTTCTTGAACCGTGAACCAGGCCACGTTATAACCCTTAAAATTCCTAGCTGAAGCATGGGTTAGTTCGAAAGCATACTGTTCAAAAGGTATCCTGACTCCTGTAAGGTTTGCTATAAATTCTGAGTTGACATCACACTCTTACAAAATTTGTTTGTTTTACTAAAAAATGATTTTTCAAACTTCAAGACAGACATAAGCTTTGCATTCTTAAAATACCATTGTTTGCATATGACTATTTGTTCAACAACAGAGAAATTCACACGACGGATATTCGATGAACAAAAATCTTCTCAGTGGACAGAATCACCTCAGATGGAAATACATTCTAGTGATAGGCCATTCATAACCAAGGGGCATGGCAGGATCATTGTCCATCATCTGGGGTAGTCAAGTCAAGATTCAAGGAATCTCTCAAAAATGCCAAATAGCCAGGGGCAGATCTCCATCTGAGTCACTTGAGGCATTGGACATGAATTCCAGCAATGAATCTTGTACAATTAAACGAACATCTTCTGGCAGTGTGGCAACACTTACTATTATGGACAATGACAATTCTCTGTACCTGGTAAACATGGACATAGTCAGAAAATACTACGCATGAACAAAGACCCGCTAGGTTAACTAGCCTAGGCAAAAATAAGGGCATTCCAGCGAACCAAAAGGGTTCGGGCAAAAATTTGGGATAAAAAAAATCTGTACACCCGGCAATTCGAAAACCTGAAAAGGAGGCTTGAGCAAAAAAGGGTATCCCGGTGGACTGAAACCCGAAAGGGCGGTCCAGGAAAAAGTTAGGGATTTGAAGCGTACAACTATATCTCGTCATCTTGTCATTTGTTTATCAGTAGAAGACTTATCATTCTAATCAGCATCCACCAAGCCTCCGCAGGTACTTTCTCCAACAGGTACAGGGGCAGAAACGTCTTGATGCGAAGTCACCGCTACGTCCTCAGCATACATCCCAGTGACGTTTATGTCCCCCATAGAGTAGAGGCAACCAAAGTTTTGATCTCTGCTTCCCCAAACAGGAGTTACTTTCCCCAACAAAGTCCCTTCAAAGAGCTGATATCTATATTCCCCGACCGAATTTTATAATCACAAGCGATTCATAAAGTTGTCTCCCAAGAAGAGTCTATTTCTCTGAATACATAAGCTCAATCCCCAACAGAGTTTATTCCTCCAGCTACGAAAGTTCATCCCCCAGCGGAGTTTATTTCTCTGAATCGACAAAATCTTCCAACAAAGCATCTCCTCTCTCAAACAGAGTTATTCCCCCGCAGAGTTATTCTCAAGTAAAGTCTCTCCCTGGTAGAATATTCACAAACAGAAAGGAGTAAATCCACGACATAGTCATCTCCGTTCACCATCCCCAGCGGAGGTAGAAGAACCATTTTTTCTACAACAGTCAGGAACTCAATTTCCAGTACTCTCCAACAGCAATCAAGGATTTATTTTCCCAGACTTGGATATGTCACAATAGCATTTCATGTTCATACATCATGACGTGCGCATACCTATTGCATACAACATAATCTCATTTATTTTGAGAACATTATCACATAATGCATTTCAAGCATTGCATATAATTAATCCTGTACCTTTTCAGGAAAGATGGTTATCATTAAAAATTCCAACAGTTCAAGATTAAATCCATGAAGCTATACATGTCATATCTGCAGACAACTAATGGAAAATCAGTTCTCGAAACCAAACGGGTCAACTAATCTACGTGATTAAATAAGATAGCCCTACTACCCAGGTTCCTTCTCATAGCCATACTACCCATGCTTTATTTTGAAGTAACCCTACTACCCAGGTTCCTTCTCATAGCCCTACTACCCATGCTTTTATTCCGAAGTAACCCTACTACCCAGGTTCCTTTTCATAGCCCTACTATCCAGACTTTCATTTCGAAGTAACCCTACTATCCAGGTTCCTTCTCATAGCCCTACTATCCAGGCTTTATTTCGATGTAACCCTACTACTCAGGTTCCTTCTCATAGCCCTACTATCCAGGCTTTCATTTCTAAGTAATCCTACTATCCAAGTTCCTTCTCATAGCCCTACTATCCAGGATTTCATTTCGAAGTAACCCTACTATCCAGGTTCCTTCTCATAGCCCTACTATCCAGAATTTCATTTCGAAGTAACCCTATTATCCAGGTTCCTTCTTATAGCCCTATTATCCAGGATTTCATTTCGAAGTAACCCTACTATCCAGGTTCCTTCTCATAGCCCTACTATCCAGGCTTTCATTTCAAAGTAACCCTACTACCCAGGTTCCTTCTCATAGCCATACTATCCAGGCTTTCATTTCGAAGTAACCCTACTATCCAGGTTCCTTCTCACAGCCCTACTATCCAGGCTTTCATTTCGAAGTAACCCTACTATCCAGGTTCCTTCTCATAGCCTTACTATCCAGGCTTTCACTTCGAAGTAACCCTACTATCCAGGTTCCTTCTCGTAACTCTATTATCCAGGTTTCTTCTCATAGCCCTACTATCCAGACTTTCATTTCAAAGTAACCCTACTATCTAGGTTCCTTCTTATAGCCCTACTATCCAGGATGTCATTTCGAAGTAACCCTACTATCCAGGTTCCTTCTCATAGCCCTACTATCTAGGCTCCTTCCCTTTTATCTCCGGACAACAGTTTACAACACTGTAAAACCTGGACCCGACCAGATACTGTCGATTTCATATTCCCCAGTAATTCGCTGTGAAGCCTGGAGCTCGACCAGATAACATTTAGCCTTATTGTCCTCAGCAAGCCACTGTAAAGCCTGGATCCCGACCAAATAGTAGTTCACTTCCATCTCTTCAATCAAGAGATGACTCCGCAGTAGAGTAATGAACAACTAAAGCTCCTAAATTCTATTTCCCGAACAAAGACCAACATTCCTCAACGGAGTCCTCCCCAACAATAGGCGTAGGAATTCGCAGCGAAGGAATATCTCATGAAATCAACATGGTTCTAAATGGCATCTTTAAGCCCATCTCCGATGACTCTCCGACGACTCTCCAGATGACATCTTTAATCCCATCTTCGACGAACTTCTGTCATCTTTTCCAAATAGCATCTATAGGCCCATTCCTGATATTATCTACACAGTCAAATATCACTTCATGGGAGTGCAAATTTCTGGACACTCTAGTGTTCAATCATCTTCCACCTTCAGATCACGAAAGGTAGACAAGCCAATTTACATCCTCAGGTTTAAGAAGATTGAACAGGGGCAGTTGTTGTATCCCAAAATTCACCCTCTTTATTTTCATACACGTATATCATTGTTTTTATGGTTATGGAATAAAGGTATATTTAGCAAACTTCGTCAGGTTACAAGTGACGTTTATTTCGCTAATGGATGTTCTCAGAGTATTTTCCGTGCTGAAGATCGGTTCACCATTTTGCAACGATTCAGGGTTCAAAGATTCACAAGTTCAACCCGGCGGGTCATATTCAGGTGTTCTTTCTCCAAGATATCTCTGATAACATATTCTCAAATTCAGGTTCGGCTCGAGAGATAATTCTTTAAAT
Source organism: Vicia faba (assembly GCA_948472305.1). Classification (NCBI taxonomy): domain Eukaryota; kingdom Viridiplantae; phylum Streptophyta; class Magnoliopsida; order Fabales; family Fabaceae; genus Vicia; species Vicia faba. The sequence goes on along the minus strand of OX451738.1, from coordinate 1,403,359,003 downwards.
AAGGTCTCTGAATGTGTGAGTTTTCTCGAAGAAATATGGTGAAAAAGTGTGCTGAAAGTGTAGTTTTTATGCACTAAAAAATTCATAATTTGAAGATCGTGGCTCGTTTTGAACCCGTTCCAGTGGCCAAAATTCCGCCTCGACATCATCTACGTTTTCATCTCTCACGGCTGGAAGCCAATTTCAATTAGAAGGTCTTCAAAAATGCGGATTTATCAAGTGTTTTCGTACAGAAAATTTGTGACAGAAGTTTATTTGCGTTATGTTCAGAAAATCATAACTTGGTCGATTTTTATTGTAATGAGCTGATTCTGGCGCCAAAAATTCACAAATTGAGTTGAATACATTTTCACAAGAGGTATCGAGTTCGAACGGTATCCAAAAGGCCTTCGTTTTGTGCTCGGAGTGCGCGTGATGCACCAAAAATCTTGAATGCTGAATATTATTTTATCTGGGTCAAAACTTCGAAAATTCATAACTCGATCAATTTTTATCAGATCGTGCCCGTCTTTTTACACAAGGTTACTGACTCAGAGATCTATAACTTTTCTTCCAAAGTCGAGACTGGGTTCTGCTCCGATCAATACCAGTTTTTTATTGAAGAACGTGTCAGAGTTGACACTGGAGCCCAAAATAAGTTTGCTTGAAGTGAAACTTCAAAAATTCATAACTAATTCACCGTTTATCCGATTGAGCTTATTTTCGGACAGGAGTTAGTTATCAATGTTGGCTACATTTTTTTCTTCACATTTCAACTTCAAAAACTGCACTTAAGTCCCTTCGATTTAGCCTAAAACGTGACAGACTCAAGTGAATAAAAATTTGCACTATTGCTTGTGGTTATTGGAGGCCCAATTGCACATTCAAAGCCCATATCTTTGTTCTAATTTCCATTATATAATCTCATTCTTTTCACACGATAAAATGGAAAAAAATATTTACCACAACCCTGTCAAAATATCAAATTCTTTCAAGAACCCTAAAAACCTTGAAATCCTTATTACAAACCTCCATCTCACTACAAACAAGCCATCCTTGTTACAAACCCACATCTCACTAATTTTCCAGTAAGGGTAAGACTGGTTTGATCTCCATTATCAAAAGGGTATAGAAGCATTCGTACATGCTATATCGGTTTTAATATTGCAAAATTTCATATATTTTCTTTATTTGTATTTCATGATATAGTAATTTATTTAATGTGTTCATGAGATTCAATAATGCAGATTTAGACAGGATCTCGTGCAGGGTTATTACAAAACACTGGGGTCAAAATAGAACAACCACCAATGCATGATGAGGCAGACATCCTGAAAAGGTTAAGGGCGTGGGTTCAACACCCACCCCTATTGGTTTTGGTTTTCTTTCATTCATTTTATCTATTTTACCTATTTTCCTTCTTTCTGTTTAAAACTTTTTTCATAAAATTTAATATTTTTCACAAACCTTTGATTTTTCCTCTTAAACTCGAATAATTAATTTTAGTTTTTTTAAATTTAATTTTAGGTTTTTTTTTAATTTAATTTTAGGTTTTAATTTTATTTTATGTTTTAATATAATTTTAGATTTTTAATTTCATTGTTTGTTTTTGGTTTCTAACCAATTTGTCTTTTTCAATCTTAAACTCACTTAACCACAAAACTTTTTTCACAAACCTTTTTTTACAAAAAAACCTAATTTAATTTTTAGGTTAATTAATTTTATATTTTTTAACTTTTTTCAAAATTAACCTTTTTTAAAATTAAAACTAATTAGGATTTAGATATTTTAATTAACTTTTTTCAAAATTAACATTTTTTTATTAATTAAAATTAATTAGGTTTTTTTAGGTTTATTTAATTAATTATCATAAATCATTTTTTTCATAAAAAATCACCAAAACATTTTCTTTGCTATTTTCATCTTATTTTTATTTTCCTAGATAAAGTGTATAGGGCGCGCGTTCAATTGTAATAGCGTAGCTTTATTTTTCCCACTTTTTTTATTTATCAATATCATGTAATTGCTTCCGGGATGTAATGGTTTTATGATTTCTTTTCCGTCCTCTTCACTATTATGTAACTGCCCCAAAGCTCTGTAATAGCTTAGATTTACATTTCCGCCTTTATCTCCTGCTACTATATTTTATGCAATGCTTAGATTAATAGGATTGTATGGAAAGATAAAAATGAACGATAGAAAACCCTAATTGCAAGATAAATATAACTGAAAAAACACACTGTTGCACACTTGCACTCCTAGGGTACTCCCCACTTGGTTGCCTCAGAAAACAATGGTCATGTCCCTCGAACATAGGAATATCTTAGCAAAAGATCCTCAATCTAAAAATTATCATAAAGATCATAGTCCCTTAATCTCCCTCGAGTTGCCTACGAGAAATGATCTTGTCCCTCGATGCTGCCTACGAATATATGATGACAGTCCCTTCGAACTGCTAAGGTATCCCGACATGTTGCCTTCAATGACCATAAACGTCCCTTTCGATAGTCCCTCAGACATCCAGCGACTAGGGTTAACTACTCACTAATAGTAGGATAACACGGTCTAAAGGATAGGAGGAAAAAAACGTCTTTTTTCGAGTAGGTAGATAACTGTTAAGTACTTGCTCAAACAAACAAACTTTTTCACACCAACACTTTTCAAACAAAGTTTTCAAAAACAACTTCGTAACACTCTTGAGGACAGAAACAAGGGTTAAAATGAAGTAAAACAAAACTTTTCAAAACAAAGCACATACAAGCAATTTAAAAATGAGTAAGTACCTAAGAGCCCATAGAAAACTACGGATAGAAAGGGTGCTAACACCTTCCCTTTCTATAATCTACCCCCCGTACTCATAAACATCTCGAAAAAGGTTTTTTCTATTCTTTTTTCTTTTCCTGATTGGATAAAATAAAAGTCGGTGGCGACTCTTGCTTATTGCGACATTTTGAAAACAAAAAACGCAAACCAGTATTAAAAGTCGGTTTTGTCACTGTATCACACCAAGGTTTAATTTCTTTTCCCAGTAGAGTTTGCCTCTACCCCCAACAAGTTATTGTGAAGCCTGGATACGACCAGATAGCAATTCCATTCAGAAATTCATTGTGAAACCTGGAATCCGACCAGATAACAACTAAATCCCCAAGCAGTTTATTGTGAAGCCTGAACCCGACTAGATAACAATTAACCTCATCCACCTCAGAAATCTGCAAAGCCTAGAATCTGACCAGATAGCATTCTAATGTCATTAAGTTACTGTGAAACCTGGATCCGACCAGATATCAGTTCTCAATTTCATCTTTTCAAGTAAGTCATTGTGAATCCTGGATCCGACCAGACAACAATTCCCCTCAAAAGTTTGTTGTGAAACCTGGAATCCGACCAACTAATAATCAAATCCCCAAGAAAGTTATTATAAAGCCTGGACCCGACCAGATATCAATTCAACTCTATCTCTTTAGACAAGTTTATTGTGAAACCTGGACCCGACCAGATAGAAATTAATTTCATCCACACCAAAACATGTGAAGCATGGATCCGACCAGATATCAGTTCAAATTCGTCTATTCAAGCAAGAAATTATGAAGCCTGGAACCTGACTAGATAATAAATAGTCGTAATACCAGCAAGACACTATGAAGCCTGGACCCGACTAGATATTAGCATAACTTTTCAAAGAATATGAAACTTGGACCCGAGCAAGATGATAGTTACCACTTCAAGTCACTATGAAGCCTGGACAGACCAGATATCAGTTTAACTTCATCCTTCCTAACAAGTTACTCTAAAGCCTAGAATCCGACCAGATAACAGTTGACTTCTTTATCCCCAGCAAGTTATTGTGAAGCCTGGATCCGTTCAGATAACAATTTCATTTCAAGAAATTTTCCGCAAAGCCTGGAATCCGACCAGATAACATATGATTTATTCTTCCCCAGTAAGTTACCGTGAAGCCTGGAACCCAACCAGATAGCAGTTTACTTCCTCATCCTTAGACAATTATGAAGTCTGGATCTAACCAGATAACAACTGACATTCAAAAGACAATCCCCAATGGAGGCATTCTTTTAACAAATTTGAAGATGTGCATATTCATAATCCCCAACAGTGATCCGGAATTCAGAATTCCTCAACAGCAGTCAGGGATTTATTTTCCCGGACAAAAATATGCATCTCACATTCATACATCATAACACATACATACAAAATGCATTTAGCCTGATCTCATTCATCTTATGAATATCATACATCTGCATTTTATTAACCCTTTTTCCCACAAGTGAAACATCAAGTTTTAGTATAAATCGACCAAAGATTTATGCTGATATTTCTTCTAGCATTTACCACCATTCCTCCAAATGGAATCTATAAGCCTATTCCCAATCCACCTTTGAGTGCAAATTTCTGGGCACTCTAGTGTTCAATCATCTTCCACCTTCAGAGTCTCGAATGGCGGATCCGCCAATCTAACTCTTCAGGTTTAAGAAGATTGAACAGGGGGCAGCTGTTGTACCCTAAAATTTGCCCTCTCATTTATCAAAAGAATCATCCTGGACCATCAGGCTTGCTTCTGTCAAGTTTCAAGTCTTGGATCACATTTTTTCAAGAAAGTCGTTCACAAAGGCGAAACGGTCAATTGCACATTGAAAAGTAAAACTTTGATTTTTAGATCAAAAATCAAGTTTCAAGAAGTCATGTTAAAGTATGAAGTTTGTTTCATCAAGAAAATCAAAAGTCACGAGTATGGTGAAAAAGTCAAAATTCTAAATACTTAGAAATTTTTCTAAGTGTTTAAGAAATATGATAAATTCAGAACTTCTGGCCAGATTTTCACCATGATGCAAGTTGATTTTGGAAGAACTTCTAACACAATAGTTGTAGACCTCAATGAGATCTAAAACATTACAGAACAAAACTTCTTCTAGAAATGCTGAGATTTTAAGTTATATAGCTTCAAAGGCACGTCATTAAAATTGAAATATTCAGTAAATTCTGGACCTTTCCAAAACAGGACTTGGCCAGAACTTCTGGATCAATTTTCATGAAGGTTCAGTTAGAATTTACAAGAGCAATTCAAAGAGGGTTTACAAAGCGTGTTATAAACTTTCTGGAAAGTATGAGAACTCACTCATAACATGCTGGAGCAAAGCGATTCAAAGATCAGAAGTTGGATGTTTGTTGCGCTGATGTTGAACTTCTGACCCAAAATTAAGCTATGATGCATAATCTCATATTGCAGGATTTCTGGTTTGATAAATCTCATCATCATTTAATGCTCACAACTACTTTTGAGTTTGTATCCAAAGGATTTCACCACGTGTGGTATAAAAGTACATTATTGTCCTTGAAAAAGCAAACCTTTGTACAAGAGTATGCTGGGCCCATGCTTTGCTTTTGTCTCTGAGGGTAATTTTCGTTAATTCATGCTTACAAATCCAGCTTAGACACGACTAAAAGCTGTTAACCATCATATTTGTTTAACTTGCTTCAAGAACAAGTCAGCGCCCTAGCATGATGGTTGTACTTTTGACTTTTCCAAGCTACAAATTTCTTGCCTATAAATTGAACTTCATTTGAAACTGTGAAGGGGTCGAAAAATTGAAGAAAAAAGCTTTAAAAACCTTGCTAAAAAGTCCAGGAATCCGAAACTGCAAACACAAATATAAAATCTGCCAGTTTTTTATTCTTACATTCAAACTCCAATTTCCCTCAAGTGTCTTGACTAAATCATCCATATAGCTTCTGATATACATTTAGAAGTTGTCTTAACTTCTATTTTCAGACTGTAACACGTCCTCCATCACTCTCCACCTCAAAAAGTCAGAACTTTGCTTCTTGGCTGTCCAGAATTTTCCAGCCATTCATAACTCAAATTAAAGATTGTTTCAGCTTGTTGTGCGCGTGAGGAAGCTGGTCAACACCACAACAATCAGAATCAAGCTCTAGCTCACAGGACATTTTCAAGCTGCAAGGTGAGTTTCTGCTGACTCTTATCATATCACTTAGGCATTGTTAACTTTGCACGACCAAAATACAATGTAGACATCCTGATTCTGACGATGTACATATTCTGAAGTTTCATGCTTTTTTTGCCTAAGAAGGGAGAATATCAGTTCAGAACTTCTTAAGGAAATTAGGATTATCAAATACATGTTTGTTTCTGATTTACATTCTTAATATTTTTTATGTTTCTGAAACCATGTTAGAAACCTGCCATAATTGTTGTGTTTGGGTTCTCTATTCTGTTGAGAAATGGCTAAGTTGTAGATGTTCTGATTAGCATGAAAAAAGAGATGAAGCTCATCATCAGAATTTTCTTTATGTTATATGTTTATGCTTTTGCTTCTAATACCGGTTGTACAGTCACCCTAGTGGTAGAAAGCGTACACATAAAACATTAGTGCTAAGGGTCTTGAGTTCTATTCCCAGAAGCATATTGTTTAGGTTCATTTATTGATGTTTTTACCCATCTATCTGTCAAACAATGTTCCTAAATCAAAACTTCTAGATAGTCTCACCCAACAACATCATCACCTTGCTCTCTCAAAGGACCAGAACTTATGATTTACCAATAGTAATAGAACTTCCATATTCCCAGCAACCTCAGAACTTTGGTGTATCCAGACCCAGAACTTCTGACCTTCTATTTTCCTACTAACATTTTCTTTCTTGCAAGCGCATAATAGCCATATCTTATGTTCCCTCTCATTTCAGCCACGCGCTGATTCTGACTCCTTTTCCCCTTATTTTTTATTTTATCTTTAATGGTCAAAATACCAAAAATATTTTTATAATCACATACTTTGTTTTATCTCTTTTAAAACCAAAATATCAAAAATATTTTCTTAAGCAAACTTACTTCTTGTCTTAACAAAAACAAAACAAGTCTATTTTACATTTCTTGTATATCACTTCAATATGGTTGTAATAGATAATTAGGACTTTAATTTCTTGCAATCCCATTTGTAAATTTGTATACCCCCTCCCCTAAGGATGTAATAGCTTAGTATTTTTACTTTCCGCAATTTATCGCTTTATATAAATGCTAGTAAAATAGGGTTTGTATGGAAAGACTAAAATCAACAAGTTAGCAAACCCTAATTCAAGATAAACATGCATGTAAACCAAATACACTTGCACACTTACACCCTTAGGGTAATTCCACTTTGTTGCCTTACCAAAATGGCCATGTTATGCATGTAGGATATCTTAGCAAAAATTAATAAAAAATACAAGATCATAGTCTCTCGATGACACTATCAATGTTGTCTTTCAAAATGATCTTAGTCCCTCAAAGAGAATTGCTAAGATATCTCACAACATTACTATCATGGCTATACGATAACCCACGCCCGTCCCTTTACATCTAAAGATATGGATTCTTACCAATCAATGGTAAGATAACAATATCAAAGGAAAGGAAGAAATGAACAAATACTTTTGAGTAGGTAGATTGTTCCTAGTTGCTTGCTCATTTTCAAATCAAACATCCTTGCTAATTTTCCAAACAAACACCAACACTTTCAAAAACACTTTCAAAACATTTTCCAAACTTGAAACATTTTCAAAATCTCAACACTTTGTATACGTTCTTACGAACAAGAACTATTACAAAGTTTGCCTAAACAAATGCGTCTTTTCAAAATACTTTCAAAAACCACACAAAGCACATTTTCAAACAAAAGCGAGTGATCTAGTAAGCAACTAAGAGCCCATAGATAACTATGGATGAAAATGGTGTTAACACCTTCCCTTTTCATAATCTACCCCCCGAACTCAAGAAATAATCTCAAAGGTCTTTCCTGTTCTTTTCAGCCTTTCCTTTTGGATAAAAGAAAAGTCAGTGGCGACTCTTGCTAACCGCAACATTTGCGATAAAATGTAAAACACCCAAGTCATTTCTCCTACCGTATCACAAGCATCTTGACTAGTCAACCCTTGAGTGTCTTGAGTGTCTGAGAAGCCTTGGAAGAATACCTTGAAGAAAAATGTGAGAGCAAATTTTAGGGTACAACAACCTCTTTTGCCTTAGGTGAAAATATGTCTGAAGAAAAGCATGTAAGAAAAATGCTTAGATAATTGCTAAGAGGTTTGATATAAAAGTGACTGATATTGAAGAAGCTCAGAACTTGAGCAACATTAAGGTTGATGAACTCATTGATTCCTTACGAACCTTTGAGAAACCTATTAATGAAAGGAATGAGAAGAAGAACAAAGGTGTAACCTTTGTTTCCAGCACTGAGAAAGAAGAAAGTCAGGGTGATAAATAAGAGAGTTTGTAAAAGGATATAGCTTTTCTTGGGGGGAAAATTCAACAATTCCTTGAAGAATCTGGGTAAAAAATGGAGGACAAATGTCTAGATCAAGAGGTCTGACATCAGTCCACATAATGAAAACAAAATGTTCCACTTTTCTTAAGAGATAAAAATGGGATTATCCATCATTTGGCCTAAATCTGATGATGGAAGTAGATAGAACGAGCTAGTAATGTGATGACTTTTACTAGTAAATATGACTCTTGTTGTATGTTAAATGAAGAAGGTAAGACAACTGAAGAACTTGTTAAAACTTATAGAGAGTTGCTTACTGAATGGAATGTTTTATATCAGTGGTCTATCACCGTATTATGAAGATGGTGATATGAGGCATAAAGGCAAGACTCTTTGAGGAAGACAATCCACAATTGAGCTTTGTAGAAGACATGATTGACGAGACATAAACTACCTTATAATATGGGGGGAGAAGTCAGGGGTTAGATAGCCCTAGTAGTAGTTAATGTTGGTTGTATTTTTTTGTTTTGTTTTTTTATAATAAGTTATCAATTTTTTGCACATTATGATTTTACTTTAATTTATATGTGACTCTTTTGATGCATCTTTGAATCAATTATTGTATCTTTTTTTAATTTATGGTCTAAAATCACTTAAAATATGAGTTGGTATAAAAAAATTCAATATTAGGACAATGTTGTTGTCTTAAAAGCATCATCGACCTTTAATTGACTTCAAAAATATTTCGAACATGCATTTCTGATATACTCAAACAATATATGAAGATGCACTTACAAATTATATTTTGTTCAAAATAAAGTGAATACCAGAAGATACATTTGAAAATAAGTCTTGGAACACATAAATGACTTTTTCGATAAATTATAAATGTATGGGGTCACCTTAGCATATTGTGATGCGGTGGGAGAACTGACTTGAGGTTTTGCGTTTTGTTGCAAATGTTGCGATTAGCAAGAGTCGCCACTGAATTTTCTTTTATCCAAAAGGAAAGGTGAAAAAGCATAAGAAAGACCTTTGAGATGTTTTCTTGAGTTCGGGGGGTAGATTGTGAAAAGGGAAGGTGCTAGCACCCTTTTCATCCATGGTTTTCCATGGGCTCTTAGTTACTTGCTTAGATCACTTGCTTTGGTTTATTCGAAATGGTGTTTGGTGTGGTTTTGAATGTATTTTGTAAAAGAGGCCATTTGTTTAGGCAATCTTTGTAATGATTCTCGTTCGTAAGAATGTATACAAAGATGTTTGTCTTTTGAAAATGTTTTCAATGTTTGTAAGATGTTTTTGAAATATGTGTGTGTTTGTTTTTGAAAATAGCAAGGATTTTGTTTGAAATGGAGCAAGTAACTTAGAAGTTATCTACTTACTCAAATGTATTTTCTATTCCTTTGATATTGTTGACTTACCATTGATTTGGTAAATAACCCTATCTTTGGATGTAAACGGGACGGGCGTGGGTCATCATATAACCATGATAGCAATGTTGCCAAGTATCTTAGCATTTTTGAGGGACCAAGATCATTTTGTAAGGCAACTTTTGAATAGCGTCATCGAGGGGCTGTGATCTTAAATTTGTTTTGTTTTGCCAAGATACTTCGCATGCGTAACATGGCCATTTTATTTTAGGCAACCAAGTGGGAGAAACCCTAAGGGTGCTTGTGTGCAAAGTATATCATTTTCATGCTTTTTATCTTGCATTTAGGGTTTTCTATTTATTTTGTTTCGTTCTTGTCATACAAACCCTAATTATTAATCATGGCATATGAAAGCAATAAATTGCGTAATGTAAATATACTAAGCTATTCCAACAATTTTATGGGAGGGGGTGTGATACGGTGGGAGAACTGACTGGAGGTTTTGCGTTTCGTTGCAATGTCGCGGTTTAGCAAGAGTCGCCACCGACTTTTATTTTATCCAAAAGGAAAGGTAAAAAAGCACAGGAAAGACCTTTGAGATGTTTTCTTGAGTTCGGGGGGTAGATTATGAAAAGGGAAGGTGCTAGCACCCTTTTCATCCATGGTTTTCCATGGGCTCTTAGTTACTTGCTTAGATCACTTGCTTTGCTTTTGAAATTGTTTTAAATGGTGCTTTGTGTTTGGTGTGGTTTTGAAAGTATTTTGAAAAGAGGCCATTCGTTTAGGCAATCTTTGTAATGATTCTCGTTCGTGAGAATGTATACAAAGATGTTTGTCTTTTGAAAAATGTTTCAATGTTTTGAAAGTTGTTTGAAAATATTTTTTGAAATGTGTGTGTGTTTGTTTTTGAAAATAGCAAGGATTGTTTTGAAATGGAGCAAGTAACTTAGAAGTTATCTACCTACTCAAATGTCTTTCCTATGCATTTTTATTCCTTTGACATTGTTGATTTACCATTGATTTGGTAATCAACCCTATCTTTGGATGTTAAACGGGACGGGCGTGGGTCATCGTATAACCATGATAGCAATGTTGCCAAGTATCTTAGCATGTTTGGAGGGACCAAGATCATTTTGTTTAGGCAACCTTTTGATAGCGTCATTGAGGGACTATGATCTTATTTTTGTTTTGTTTTGCCAAGATACTTCGTATGCGTAACATGGCCATTTTAAATTAGGCAACCAAGTGGGTGAAACCCTAAGGGTGCTTGTGTGCAATGTGTGTCATTTTCATGCATTTTGTTTTGTCTTGTATTAGGTCATTTCTATTTGTTTTGTTTTTGGTCTTATCATGCAAAACCCTAATTTACTACACAAGTATATAAAGCGATAAATTGCGTAAATGTAAACTAAACTATTACAAAAATTATTATGGGAGGGGGGATACAAGTTTTTGAATAGGGATATTGCACAAAATAAACCTAAATATATTTATTACAACCCAATTGAATATGGTGCGAATTAAATATACAAATATTTAAATATGCAATGCAATGTATTTATGGAAAAAATGTTTTGTATTTGATTTTTTTGTATGAGAAAAATGATTTATTTAAGCCCTAAAAATAAGAGAAAAATAATAGTATTATTTTTGGAGGGATGAAACCCTAGTTTTTGATTAAAAGAAATATATGTTTCCTATTATTTATTTTGTCCATTTTTGTACAAGAAAATAATAAATAATGTTATATGTCAATATTAAAAATTAAATATGTATGTAAAATAATATTTTATGTATATAAATGATAAAATAAAAATATAGTATTTTTAAATATATTTACAAATTATTTAAGAAAATAAATCTATTTACCCTAATAAACTTTGTTTTTAATGCAAATAATAATAATAATAATAATAATAATAATAATAATAATAATAATAATAATAATAAAATAAAATTGCAAAAATAAAGAAAATATTTGTGGGTTTTTTAATATTCAGAAAAAATAATCAAAAGTAATAAAATATAAAAATGTGAAGAAAATATGAAAAATATACAAAATAAAGCCAAGGGGTGCAAATAGTGGATCAGGAGGTGTGAAAATCAAAAACAACAAGCCCAAGGCGTCAAGGCCCAGAACTTCATCCCTGTCCTCCAACTTCTTCTCCTTGCGCGCGTTTTTTTTCTTCAAATCTGTAACTTCCTATTGCTTGCATAAAAACAAAAACTTATAACACAAAACATGTAGCATTTTATCTCACGATTCCAATGATATAAAATTTGTAACCTAACTCTCAAAGATCAGGGAGAATTTTGTCAGCCCTAATTCGTGACCTAATTATTTCATGAACTTCAAGCTTCAAATTCTCTTAGCTCAGTTAATATAAATGACAAGTATGCATATGTACAGCTTTACCATGTTAAGGACTACATTTTTGCTTCACAAATAGTGGCTTGAGGATGTCTAAATAGAGAGATAGAGTTTTGAAAAATACCTCCTTCAGCTGGATTTGGATATGGCAATGTGGGGACTTTGAGTGAGGCCTGAGGATCGTGTGAGCTTCCTTGAAGTTCCTTCAACATATTCCAATGCCTAGCTTGCTTTGTGGATGGCCAGAAGTCTCTGCACAAGTCAAGTTGCAAACTCCAATTTTGAAAATGGAAATGGTTGAAACAGAGCTCATAGAACCAGGACAAGGGCTTGGATAGCTTTGGTAGGATATATGGAAGGTGTTTGAAGTGTTGAAACAAAAAACGCACGAGCCAAAAATGAAATGGCTAGAGTTTTGCAGCAACTGGATGTTTTTGGCAGAAAAAATGAAGTTTCTGAGTTTTAGGGTGTTTTTGATGCTATCAATTCGTGTTTTGCATTGTAATGACTTGGTATATTTGTATATAATGGATACAAAGTCCACTCTCACTAACTGTACAAGTTCTAGCACTTTTGGCCAACTTTCTTGCATTTTAAGAAAAGTGAGATGACTTGTGCAACAAGACTGTCCTTGCTTGCTTGTGAGCTGCAGAGGGCTTGTACAAGTTGTCTCAGATCTGTGGAAATTGCCTGCACCAAAGGGACAGCTCCAAGGCTCAAGAATGATAAATTTGCAAAAGCTTGCCTTTACGAAAATAGCAATGTGCCCTTTATGCCATTAATGGAATTATCTCTTGTACAATGTTACAAAAGCCAAAATAAAGCCTTTATCTTCTGAGTTAGCATTTAATTATGGAGTGCAGAATGAGTTTACGACCTGTAAAGCAATGTACAAACAGCATGGAATGGATTTGCAACTTGATGCCTTGTAAAAATGGCTTGATCAAAAGTGATAAAATGCCAATTTCTCTTCTTCGATTCTCCCTAACCACAAATGATCTTGGAAAGTTCTTAGACATTTTGTAAAGCTTGCAACATGCTCTACAATACATCTTTGAAATGCATTTTGAGATACCTATTGTAACTAGGTGAAAAATGTCCATGAAGTTGGGTCAAAAACCTGCCTAAATTAGGGCAAATTTTCACTAAGTTATTTAGTTCATGGACCCCTATTCACAAATTCATAACTTGAGATCCAAGAATATTTTGGGAAAAGTTTGTGAAGAAAAGTTGTATATTTCATGGAGGACTACAACTTTCATGTTGGAAGTTTTCTTTTAATCAAATTGCATCATGGTGAAAAAGTGGTGAAAAGTTGGGAAAAAATAAGAAAATTTCCATACTTAGAAAAATTCTAAGTTATGAAATTTTTCAAATTCAAAACCCTAATTTTCAAAATTGGTTTTCTTGGTCAACAAGTTTCATATTTTGACATATCTTGATGAATTATGACCCTTGGCACTTGGTTTTGACCAAAAAGTCAAAGTTTGACTTTTTAGTGTACAGTTGACTTTTGATCAGTTGACTGGAAAATTCATCTGTCAATCCAATGAACTTGAGGTCTTTTGAACCATGTAATTAGGTCAAGATGATGCCATTGAATCCTTGAAATCATGTTTGAACCCAATTGGTCATTGGCTAGGTTAAAAATCAGAAATTGCCCTTTCTCAGTCAAAACCCTAATTTTGACCATTTTGCCCTTTTGATGATTTGATCAAATTTCTTAAGGAGTTGTGATCCAAACTTGATCAAATGATACATATGAGTTTAAAATGTTGACGTGGATCAAAAATTATGAAGTTTGACTGTAAATTGGCCATGGTTGACTTTTTCCTCAATATATTTGATTTTTAGGTCAACTGTCCAATTGACTGAGCAAAAATGTGATTCAAGGCTTGAAACTTAACATGAGCAATCTTAGGGGTCCAAGATGGTGTATGAAAGTCACATGAAGCATTGGTGATCCAAAAATCCTTGTGCAAAATCAAACCCTAATTTCAGGTTATCAGTGCAAGATGAGGTGTCTTGAGCTGACCAAACCCTAATCTCGTCTTGAGTCCAAGAAGTCTTGTGAGAAATATCTTGATAAATGAGAGGGAAAATTTTGGGGTACAACAAGGGGAATACAAGTTTGAATGGGGATTTGCACAAATATAAAACTAAATACATTATTACAACCAAATCGAATTTGCGCGAATTAAAATAAATATAATACAATATTTAAAATGTAATGCAATATGTATGTAAAGAAAAGATGTTTTATGTCTTGCTTTTGTATAAAATAATATTGAATTTAAACCTAAAAAATATAAGGAAAAATATTTAATTCTTTTGAAAGGGATTAAACCCTAATTTTCATTTAAAAGAAAATAATGTTTCTATATTATTATTTTGTGCATTTTTTTGTATAAAAATAATAAATGATATTGTATATACATATTAAAAAAATAAATATATGAAAAAAATAGGTATTTGTAAGTATGAAATGTAAAATAAAAAATATTAAGTATATTTAATTATATTTATGAGTTTATTAAGAAAATAAATTATATTCTATCAAAATAAATAAAAAATTTATGTGAGAAATAATAAAAAAAATAAAATAAAGGTGTAAAAATAATTAAATCATTTTTAGGATTTTTTATCATTAAAGAAAATAAATAAAAGTATTAAATATAAGAAATGAAGAAAAAAATATAAAAATATGAAAGAGTTAGCAAGGGGGGGTGAAAAAGCAAAACAGTGGTGATGATGCTAGCAAAAACGAGCCCATGAAGCCAAAAAAGCCCAAGACAGCTTCATCCCTGTCCTTCCTTCTCCTTCCTCATGCCATGGCCGGTCAACCTGTAACTTCCTCATGCTTGCATAAAAATGAAAACTTATAACATGAAAAATGTAGCATTTGAACTCATGATTCCAACCATATAAATTATGTAATCTAACTATCAAAGATCAAAGAGAATTTTGAAATCCCTAAATCGTGACCTAAATTTTTTAGAGATTTAAAACTCCAAATTCTCTTAGCACAAGTAATATAAATGCAAGATAATGATATGTACAGCTTCGTTATGATGAGAACTACATTTTTCATTCACAGTTCGTAGCCTGAGGTTGCCTGTACAAAGAGATAGAGTTTGAAAAATTACCTCCTTCAGCTGGAATCGTGTATGGAAATGCAGGGGATTTAATGGAGGCCTGATGATTGCTTGAGCTTCCTTGAGATTCCTTGAATCTATTCCAACTCTTACCTTGCTCTGAAAGTGGCTAGAACTCCCTGACCAAGTCCAACTGCAAGCTTCAAAGTTAACAATGGCAGATGGTGAAACAGAGGTTACAGAACAGGGATGATGGCTTGGATGAGTTTGATATCAAGTATGTAATGTGTTTGAATGCTCTAAACACAAAACGCACGAGCCAAATGAGAGTTAGATGTGTTTGTGCAGAAACTGTATGTTTATGCATTTTTTTGGTGTTTTTTCAGTTTGAGAGAGTTTCAGGTCCTTGCCAAGCGTCTTATGTGTTGTACATTGTTTGCATATTAGTATAGAAATAATCTAAAGTCAGCTCTCTATCAGCTGTATAAGCCCTAGCCTTTTTGCAACTTTTCTTGTACTTGAAGTAAAGTGACAAGACAAAACTCTCATGCTTGTACCAGCTTGCTTTAGGGTTGGTATGAGTTTGTACAAGTTGCTTGATACTTGTGTGGTTTATATGCATCAAGGGGACAGGTTCAAAGCTCCAAGTTGACAAGTTTGCAAAAGTGCTTCTTTATGAAAATGGCAATGGAGCCTTTTTGCCCAAAATGGAATTACAAGTTGTGTAAAAGTTCAAAAGCATGGATAGAGGATTTGTCAACTGCGTAAGCATTTAATTAAGGAGTGTGTAGCAAGTTTAGGACATGTAAAGCATGAAATAGCCAGCATAGGTTTGGTTTGCAACTTGGTTCTTCATGAAAATGGCTTGAACAAAAAGTGAGAAAATGCCAACTTCCTCTCTTCGATTCTCCCTACTCAAAAATGATCTTGAAGAGTTCTTGGATATTTTGTAAAGCTTGCAATGTGCTCTATAATCCATATTTTAAATTAATTTTGAGATAACTCTTGGAACTAGGTGAAACATTTCCATGAAGTTGGGTCCAAAACCTGCCTAAATTAGGGCAAAATTTCACTAAGTTAAGAAGTTCATGACCATGTATTCACAAATTCATATCTTGAGATCCAAGCATCTTTAGGGAAAAGTTTGTGAAGAAAAGTTATATATTTCATGGAGATATACAACTTTCATGTTGGGAACTTTCCTTGAATCAAAATGCATCATGGTGTAAAAGTGGTGAAAAGTTGAGAAAAAATAAGAAAATTTTATACTTAGAAAATTTCTAAGTTATGAAAATTTTCAAATTCAAACCCTAATTTTCAAATTTGGTTTTCTTGATGAAAAAGTTTCACATTTTGACATATCTTGATGAATTATGACTCTTGGTACTTGATTTTGACCAAAAAGTCAAAGTTCGACTTTTCAGTATACAGTTGACTTTTGATCAGTTGACTGCAAATTTCATCTGTCAATCCAATGAACTTGAGATCTTTTGAACCATGTAATTAAGTCAAGATGATGCCATCGAATCCTTGAAATCATGCTTGAACTCAATTGCTCGTTTTCTAGGTTAAAAATCAGAAATTGCCCTTCCTCAGTCAAAAACCCTAATTTTGACCATTTTGCCCTTTTTATGATTTGATCAAATTTCTTGGGGAGTTGTAATCCAAACTTGATCAAATGGTACATATGAGTCTAAAATGTTTATATGGATAAAAAATTATGAAGTTTGACTGTAAATTGGCCATAATTAACTTTTTCCCTAATACATCTGACTTTTAGGTCAATTGTCCAATTGACTAATCAAAAATGTGGTTCAAGGCTTAAAACTTAACATGAGCAATATTAGGGGTCCAAAATGGTATATGAAAGTCACATGAAGCATTGGTGGTCCAAAAATCCTTGTGCAAACGCAAACCCTAATTTTGGGTTATCAGTGCAAGATGAGATGTCTTGAGTTGACCAAACCCTAATCTTGTCTTGAGTTAAAGAAGTCTTGTGAGAAAAGTCTTGATAAATGAGAGGGAAAATTTTGGGGTACAACAGCTGACCCTGTTCAATCTTCTTGAACCTGAAGATTTAGATTGGCAAGCTTTGTCGTTCGTGACTCGAAGGTAAAAGATGATTGGACACTAGAGTGCCCGTAAATTTGCACTCGACAAAGTGAAATTGAGGGAATGGGCTTAAAGATGCCATTTGGAGAAGTGATAGAATCTTGTTGGAGATGGGCTTGTAGATGCCATCCAAGAATGTTTGTTGAATTGTAAGTTGTAAGTCATAAGAATAAGTATCAGAATGGTGTCCGCGTCTGGAACGTATCTGAGTTGTATCTGAACTTGAAATCTGAATAAGTATCAAAAGGTCATCCGTATCTGGAGCGTATCTGAACTGTATCTGAATTTGAAAACTGAATGAGTATCAGAATGTCATCTGTATCTGGAGCGTATCTGAACTGTATCAAAAGGTTGAATTTGAATGAGTAACAGAATGGCTTCCGTGTCTGGAGCGTATCTGAACTGTATCTGAATTTGAAAACTGAATGAGTATCAGAAGGTCATCTGTATCTAGAGCGTATCTGAACTGTATCAAAAGGTTGAATCTGAATGAGTAACAGAATGGCTTTCGTATCTGAAGCGTATCTGAATTGTATCTGATAGTTGAACTTTGAATGAGTAACAGAATGGCAACCGCGTCTGAAGCGTATCTGTATTGTATCATGATTGCACATTGTTTGACGGTAGCTGTTAATCTTATCCTGAAAAGGGTAAAATGTTAGCTGGAACATAGAATTATGTTGCATGAAATGTATGATGCAATATATGTGTTTTATAAATGTTTATGATATGTGGATGTAATGTATGCGCATGTAAGCTGATTCGTTGTATTGCTGACGAAAATAAATCCTTGACTGCTGCTGAGGATATGTGGATTCTTCATGTCTTGAAGTTGGAGTAATTGACAAAAATTCTGTTGTGAGCAATGCCACATACTGCTTGAGTAATTTGCTTGGGGAATCCAGAGAATTTTGATGGCTTCTACTGGGGATTTAACAATGGGAATCTTCGTTCTGTTGGGGAACAATGAAAACTTTGTGGGGAAAAAGCTTATTCCTGTTTGGGAAAAAGTTCAGGAGTTTCGGTCGTCTATCACTCTACCGGGGAGTTATCCTAGGTTAGGGAGAAACAAAAGTTAACTGTTGTCCGGTTGACTTTCAAGCTTCAAGATAACTTGCTGGGGAAATTGGACAAACTGGATGTTTTCTGCTGGAGATTAATAGTTTGAAGTTCCATCTCTGCTGGGGATCTTAATGACGTACTGTAGGGATTGCTCATGGAATAGCTTAAAGACGTTTTTCCTATTCTTTCAACCTGGCAGTAATTGTTCTTTTCCATTTTGTTTATTTGTAAACAATAATTATGTTCAAATGCATATGTTCATTAATGAATCATTGGACGTTTTCGCAAATAAAACACAAGTGTAAAAGAAAAGGACAAATAGTTTTCTGTACTTTAAAGAGATATCTTTGTATTCACTTTGAATCAGTATTTTGTACAAAGGAGACAGACATCCTAGTCAAAGGAATGGTGTCATAAAATAAGGAAAATTTATACAAAGAAAGATAGTTATGTGTGATAATCCAATGGGGTTCCCATTCTGCTATAGCCTCCGTATCTCCGAATATCTTATCTATTTGTTGCTTCGTCCGAAGATGATTGAATTGGTCAGAAGTTCAGAGTTTGTCTGTGAAGAGATTGTCCTCAAAGTGATCCGACGAGACATAGTCATACGCTTTAATTCCCTTACTTTTGCCTGGACCGCCCTTTCAGGTTTTCAGTCCACCGGGAAACCCTTTTTTGCCCAAGTCGCCCTTTCGGGTTTTCAACTTGCCGGGTGTACATATTTTTTTATTTTATCCCTAATTTTTGCCTGAACCTTTTGGTTCGCCGGGATGCCCTTGTTTTGCTTAGGTGTGTCAACCTAGCGGGTCTCTTATACGTAGTATCTTTTGACTATGTCTGCATTCGCAGGGTGTGGTAGGTCGTCACCGTCCATGGTGGTTAAGATCATTGCCCCACCAGAAAATATGTTCTTGATTACAAATGGTCCCTCATAGGTAAGAGTCCATTTGCCCATGGGATCACTTTGTGGCAAGATAATGCGCTTGATCACTAGATCTCCAACTTGATATACTTGGCGTCGGACTTTCTTGTTGAAAGCCTTAATCATCCGTTTTTGATACATCTGACCATAGCAAACAGTAGTAAGTCTATTTTCATCAATTAAGTTTAGTTGATCAAGTCGAGTCTGGATCTAATCGTCCACACTTAAACCTGCATCCTTCATAATTCTCAAAGAGGGGATCTGAACCTCAATAGGCAAGACAACCTCCATGCCATAAACCAAAGAATAGGGTGTTGCCCCAATCGATGTGCGAGCCGTGGTACGGTACCCGTGGAGAGCAAATGGTAGCATTTTATGCCAGTCCTTGTAGGTGACTATCATTTTCTGTATGATCTTTTTAATGTTTTTATTAGCAGCTTCGACTGCACCATTCATCTTTGGCCGATAGGGGGATGAATTATGATGTTGAGTCTTGAACTGCTCGCACAAGGCGGTGATCATAGTATTATTAAGGTTCGTACCATTATCAGTGGTGATCCTTTTTGGGATACCGTACCGGCAAATAAGATTCTGCTTGATGAAGCGGGTAACAACATTCTTAGTAACAGATGCGAAGGAAGTTTCTTCGACCCACTCTGTGAAATAGTCAATGGCCACTAGAATGAAGCGGTGTCCATTGGAGGCTGTAGGCTTGATCTCCCCAATCATATCGATTCCCCACATAGCGAAGGGCCAATGAGCTGTTAAGACATTTAGAGGAACCGAAGGTACGTGCACCTTGTCTGCATAGATTTGACACTTATGACAGGTCCAGGAGTGTTGATAGCAGTCTGCTTCCATGGTAGACCAATAATAGTCAGCCCGAAGGATTTTCTTCGCCATCGTATGCCCACTAGAGTGAGTGCCAAAGGTACCTTCATGTAATTCAGCCATAAATCTTTTTAGCTTCAATCTTATCCATACAACGGAGCAGAATAGAATCATGATTACGTTTGTACAGGATGCCATTACTTAGGAAGAACTTAGCGGAGAATCTCCTTAGGAACTTTTTATCATTGACTGAAGCTCCTTCTGGATATTCTTGGGCCTCGAGATACCTTTTGACTTCATGAAACCAAGGTTGGTCCACTACTTCTTCAGTATTAATCTTGTGACAGTGTGTTGGTTCGTCCATTCGTTCAATAGTGATCTGGGGAGCCTCGTTATCCCAATTAAGTTTAAACATAGATGACATTGTGGCTAGAGCATCTGCTAGCTGATTTTCTTCTCGCGGGAAATGCTCGAAGGTAATCTGCTCGAAATGTGGTAACAATGTCAAAACATGTTCTTTTTAAGGGATAAGGTTTGGATGCTTAGTGTCCCATTCTCCTTTGATCTGACTGATGACCAAAGCTGAGTCTCCAAATACAACTAAAGATTTGATTCCCAAGTCTATGGCAGCCTTGAGACCAAAGATACATGCTTCGTACTCCACCATGTTGTTCGTACAGTTGAAGCAAAGTCTGGCATTAAAAGGAGTATGGCACCCTTCTGGAGATATGAGTATAGCGCTGATACCATTACCAAGTGCATTGGATGCCCCATCAAAGAACAGGGTCCATCGGGATCCTTGTCCAGGTCCGTCATGTGGTCTGATTTCTTCACAATTGTCTAATGTCATGATGTCTTCGTCCGGGAATTCAAACTTCATGGACTGATAATCTTCTACAGCTTGATGAGTAAGATGATCAGCTAGCACGTTGCCCTTTATAGCTTTTTGGGTAGTGTACTGTATATCATATTCTGTTAGGATCATCTGCCATCTAGCTATCCTCCCCGACATAGCAGGCTTCTCAAAGATGTACTTTATCGGATCCATCTTAGATATCAGCAAAGTGGTGTGAGTCAATATATACTGTCTTAGCCGGCGAGCAGCCCATACCAGAGCGTAGCAAGTTTTCTCGAGCAGTGAATATCTGGTTTCACAATCGGTAAACTTTTTGATCAGGTAATAAATATCATGCTCTTTTCGGCCAGACTCGTCATGTTGTCCCAATACACACCCCATTGAGTTCTCTAAAACGGTCAGATACATGATTAGTGGTCTTCCCTCGACTGACGGCATCAGGACAGGAGGTTCTTGTAAATACTCTTTGATTTTGTCAAAAGCAGTCTGACACCCATCATTCCATCTGACTACTTGATCTTTCTTCAATAGTTTGAAGATTGGTTCACAAGTAGATGTTAGGTGAGAAATGAATCTGGCAATGTAGTTCAGGCGTCCCAAGAATCCTCTGACTTCCTTCTCAGTACGAGGAGTAGGCATCTCTTGTATTGCTTTGACTTTGGTAGGATCAACCTCGATGCCTTTGTTGCTGACAATGAAACCTAAGAGTTTACCGGACCGAACTCCGAATGTGCACTTGTTTGGATTCAACCTTAGTTTGTACTCCTTCAATCTCACAAACAGATTTTGCAAGTGATCAAGGTGCTCTTCTTCAGTTTGTGATTGGGCTATCATGTCATCTACGTAGACCTCTATCTCATGATGTATCATATCATGAAACAAAGCTACCATGGCGCGTTGATAGGTTGCCCCGACATTCTTCAGTCCGAATGGCATCACTTTGTAGCAGAATGTTCCCCACTGTATGACAAATGTAGTTTTCTCCATGTCCTCAGGTGCCATTTTGATCTGGTTATATCCTGAGAATCCGTCCATGAAAGAAAATACTTTGTGTTGGGCCGTATTATCAACCAGGATGTCGATGTGTGGAAGTGGAAAATCATCTTTAGGGCTGGCCCTATTTAAATCTCTATAATCCATGCACATCCGTACTTTACCATCCTTTTTAGGCACGGGAACAATGTTGGCAACCCATTGAGGATAGGAAGTAACAGCCAAAAATCCAGCATTGAACTGTTTCATGACTTCTGCTCTGATCTTCTCTGACATGTCAGGTCTCATGCGGCGGACTTTTTGTTTCACTGGTGGACAATCTTCTCTTGTGGGTAGACGATGTACCACGATATCTGTATCAAGTCCCGGCATGTCTTCGTATGACCAGGCAAAGATCTCAACATAATCATGCAATAGCTGAATTAGACGTTCCTTGACACTCGGGTCTAGGTTGGCACCCACTTTGATTTCCTTTTTATCTTCCTCAGTACCCAAGTTGATCGTATCCAACGGCTCCTCATGAGGCTGAATATCTCTTTCCTCTTGTTGTAGTAGTCTGGCCAATTCCCCTGGCACCTCACAATCTTCCTCACCTTCGTATTCGGCTTGGTAGATCAGATCTTTAGAGTCACTGAAGGCTATAGCAGTATCGTTACCCATGGGATCCGGAATGGAGGGGTACCTGCATTTGTGAGTGTGGGTGTGTGTAAGGGTATATCCATCTTTAAACAATAAAATGTAAAAAGAAAGACAATGAGCACAAAAGATTTGTATGTGAAAAAGCGTCCATGATTCATTGAATGTCATATGAAGATGAAATAAAAACCCTTACAAATGGACCATTGTGCCTCGGATAAGACACAAGGTTTTTAAAGTGTGAATTGTTCGTGAATATTACAAGTCCAACAGAAATGTAAAAGATAAATTACTGAGAGATGAAAGTTATTGGGACAAAGTCTCTGGCTTCCCAGTTGCGAAGTCCTCCGTTGACAGTAGGAAATATCCAATCTTCCAAGCTGCCATCTTCTTCATTGTCCTCTACTGCATTGACCCCTTGGTTGCTGCTACTTCTTGAGAGACCTCCTCGAAATGTTAGAAAGGGGTTTCAATAAACTCGCCATCCAACTCCACATATCGGAAAGAATTTAGATGACTAATCATGTAGTCCTCCTCCCCATGGACAGTTATGATCTTTCCTTGGACCTGGTATTTCAGCATCTGATGCAATATGGAGGTGACAGCACCAGCATTGTGGATCCAGGGCCGTCCTAACAGACAAGAGTAAGAGGGACGGATGTCCATCACATAGAAGGTTGAATTGAAAGTTTGAGTTCCCACCTTTATCGGGATGTCCACCTCCCAATGGACCATCCTCTTTGAGCCATCAAATGCTCTCACAATTATGTTACTGGGTTTCAACGTCAGCCCTTCATAATCCAATCTGTCAAGAGCTTTCTTTGGTAAGACGTTCAAAGATGAACCAGTGTCTACCAAGACATGGGCTAGGGTTGTTCCTCTACACTCTACAGAGACATGCAATGCCTCATTGTGTTTTCTCCCTTTGGGTGTCAAATCAGCATCAGAGAAACCCAGGTCGTTATCAGCTGTCAAATTGGCCACACATTCTTGGAATTGGTCAGCAGACGTCTCTTACCGCACATGAGTTGTCTTCAGAAATTTTACCAGAGCTTTCGCATGTGCCTCAGAGCACAACAACAATGCTAGCATGGAGATCTTGGAAGGGGTTTGCCCCAACTGTTCAACCACATCATAATCACTCTTCTTTATTATCCTCAGGATTTCTTCCATTTCCTTCTTGGATGTTTCGGGGATAGCTAGTGATTGAGCCTTCGTCCGAACAGGCTCTTCTTGAATTCTTTTTCCTTTATTCTCAGCAGTGGAAGTATTGGTAGGGATAGGGATTATGTTGTCTTTGTCGGTAAGTACGCTTGCAGGTATAATCACTGGTGCAGAGGTAATCTTCGGAATGGCCACGGGTCCAAAAACTGCCTTTGGAGGGGCAATCTCTGGAGAAAAGATTTTACCACTACGGGTAATCTTGCTAGTTCCGGCAATGTTGCCAACATCGGAGTTTTCTTCTTCGGAGCTCTCTTCTTCGGTAGTCAGTTCATCTTGTTTGATACCATGGTAGTAGATTTCTCCACCATAATTCCATGGTACTGTTTTATCTGACTCATACGGGACCGGCCCCGGGCATTGTGATCTTAAGTGGAGTAGTTTTTGGAGTAGGTGTAATCCTAACGGGTCTTTTAGGGGCCCTGGAAGGATTGGTGGAGATGGTTATGCTTTAAACTTCTTTAACAGGAATAGGTAACACGGGAGCATTCTTAAACAGAATTTCTTGGTTATCAATCAGGCGTTGGATACCTGTCTTTAACAGAGGGCAATCGGCAGGTGAGGATAAGCAACAATGGCGGTCTTCCTTACATCCTGGGAATACACCAACTTTTAACAAATTCATCTTAATGATTGGGAGCGGAGTCAAAAGTTCATCCATTGTGGCAACAAATAAATCTTCCTTGACAGCATTGGCATTGTGACCATGCCTAGGAATCGGAGCGGAAATAACATTAGGTTTCTCAGGCGCATCAAACTCAACTTCCTTTGCATCAATAAGGTCTTGAATTTTGTTCTTCAGATCCCAATAGTTGTTAGTGTCGTGCCCTGGACTTTCAGAATGGTATGCGCATCTGGCATTTGGATGATAATGAGGGGATGCAGTATTGGGATTCTTTGGGGCCTCTTTTAAAGTTTCCAGATTCAATTTCAGAAGATGTGGTAGAACCTGGGCTAGAGTCATGTTAATCCTGGTAAATTGCCGAACTAGCCTTTCCACCCTTGGCTGGTTATTTCTCGGTTGATCAGATGCAGGTTTTGGGATCATAACGGCCCCCACCGCTGGTCGGCGTTCAGTTCTTCCTTGATTCCTTTGTGAATAAACAGCAGATACTTCCTTCTTCCCGGTGAAGGGTTTTTTCACAGATGTAGATGAAGATGTGAAAAACACCAGAAGGGGGGGTTGAATTGAAAAACTTGGATCTAAGATAGCTTAATGACACAGTATTTTTATCCTGGTTCGTTTGATCTCAAACTACTCCAGTCCACCCGTCAAGGTGATTTCGCCTCTCTCCAACGAGGTCTTAATCCACTAATCTCAAAAGATTACAACATCTAATTTAACAACTGTTAAAGTCTTCTTGAGTACAACCACAATCCGGTTAATCTCAAGGAACTTCTTTTACAATATAATTGAACAAAATGTGTTGTTGTTTTCTAACAAAACAGTTTATCACAACTATGATAAATTACACAGATTAAGCTTAGAATAAGGATTGAATTTGCTTGAACTTGAATATGCGTGGTTTGGAATTTTTAGCAAATTGTTGTGTGCGTACGTACCTGCTTCTTTTTGCAAGCAGACTTGTTTATATAGGCAAGGCAAAGACGTTGTCCATAAAGCAAGTTTAATGTTAATAACACACTTTCCTTTTGGAGAAGATCTTGTCTGAAGAAAGCCGTTGGCATTAATTCTGTCTTGAATGTTCAGTAATGCTTCCGAGTCTTCTTTCCTTAACTTCTGATGATGCTTCAGAATATTGATGACTTGGTTGATATGTTCTTGTTCAGAGTCAGAGCTTACTTGATTAAGCATAAATTCTGGTCATCAATCTTTAGCGTACAATCTGATTGCTTCAGCGTATGTTCTGATTGCTTCAGCGTGTAGCACTTATGGCTGATCTTCTGATGCTGATTTTGATCAGAACTTCTGCATATATAAAACATATTTTTAAGGTGCATATTTGTTCTTTGTATATATATTCTTTGTATTTATTTATTCTTTGTATTTGTTATCATCAAAACTCTAACCAAGGGTTGTGGAATCAAACTATGTTCTAATAATCTCCCCCTTTTTGATGATGACAAAAAACAGATTTTACAATTAAAAATAAAGAATAAAAAGTATAGAATTAAGAAGAAAAACTCCCCCTGAGTTGATTACTTCCCTTAAATTCTTTGAGTCTTTGAGCATCAGAGTTTAACTGCGTCTTTCATCAGAGTTTTGTACCTGTTCAAGCTTTTCAGAAGAAAGAAGTTAAGTAGTTCAGAATGTTTGAGACTTCTGTCTTAGTAATCCGTTATTGAAAATATCTTATTCTTTCTCCCCCTTTTTGTCAATTATCAAAAAGGCTATATAATCAGAGCTAAAAAGTTGATTTATATTAAAAATAAGAAGCAATGATAAGAAGTTCATAACATAAGCAATGTAAAACAAAATGTTACAGATAAATAGATTTTAAAACAAAAGAGAATCTAAGAGGGAGGAGGAAGGCGTGTGAACAAAGCTTCCAGCAAGCCCTTGATTTGGGTGTTGGTTTCCTCTTGTTTGCTCAAAATGATCTTGATTTCTTTGTTTGTGTTATCCTGTTTATCCAACCTTTTCTGGATAATAACATTTGCTCTCTTAAATTCTTCCAGAGTTTGCCTTTCATAGGAAGGAGCTGGAGAATCTTCAGTTTCTGGATGCTTCTCAGAGCATTCTGCAACTTGATCATTTTGAACCAATTCCTCTGCTGAGATCATCTCATCTGGAGCAACATTCAGAGTGATACCTTCTGATTCTGGTTGAACTTTGTCTAATGGACGATGTTCTGACCAGGGAGCATTATCTAGAGGGAGAATCTCTTCCTTGAGCAGTTGACTCAGAACTTGGTCTTCAAAAACCTGTTCCATCCTTGAGCAGTGACCTCTTCAGAGAGATTGAATCCATTTTCTTGAAGACTTTCGAAATCCACAATCAGTTCTGAAAGAACTTCCAGGTTGTCAATGGGCATGAGAAGAGTTCTAAACGGTTCTTCATAATGTTCCATAGATTCAGTTCTCTGAGTACTGGTGTTTGGGACGCTTGAAGAATCCATGTTCACACAAGAAATTTTGAGGAAAATGAAATGGTTTTGAAAGTACGAACAGAAAACAATTAGAATGTATTGAGAGAGTAAAAGTGAAAGAGTGTAAAGAGTGAAACTTATGTTTAAATAGATTTTTGAAAACATAAACTGTAAGAGAGAGAAATAATTAGTAATGATTATAAGCATTAATGACAGCTGATTTTAGGGGATTCAGAAAGATATTGGAACGGTTGCCCATGACATGTGTCTCAATGCACCCAATCAGCTCTTTTGACCTTTCAGAAAAGTGAACACGTGTTCAGCCTCAGAAGGTAGCTGATGAATGGATGACAATTGTTTGCTTACGTGAACATCACACTTCTATCCTTGAAATGAAATGCTCAGATCTTCATGGATAGATTCTGATACAATCTGTACTTCTAAAATTCTGAAGGCAGGTTGATCAGCAGTTCACAGAAAATAACCAAAATTCGGAAGGTTAAGATATGTAAATAAAACAGTTTATTCTGGGCAAAGCTTCATGCTGAGATGTTTCAGAATGAAGTAAACCTATCTTCAGAAAGAGTTTTTGTAAAGACATCAGCCCATTGATGGTCTGTGTCAATGAATTTTAAATTAAGAATCCCTTTCTGAATATAGTCCCTAATAAAATGATGTTTTATTTCTATATGCTTAGCCCTAGAATGCAAAATATGATATTTACTGAGACAAATAGCAGAAGTATTGTCACAAAGGATATGGATGTTACTCTCAAATATATTGAAGTCCTCAAGTTGACTTTTCATCCAGAGAATTTGCGTACTACATCCAGCTGCTGCTATGTATTCAGCTTCTGTTGTTGATATAGCTATTATGGATTGTCTTTTTCTGGACCATGAGATCAGATTTTCTCCCAAAAACTGGCAGCTTCCAGAAGTGCTTTTACGTTCTACTCTGTCTCCAGCAAAGTCAGCATCCCAGTATCCTACTAAGCTGTAATCACTTGATTTTCTATAAAACAAACCCGGATTAGCAGTACCTTTCAGATACTTGAAAATTCGCTTAACTGCTGTTAAGTGAGATTCTCTAGGATCTGATTGGAATCTAGCACAAATGCAAACACTGAATAGAATGTCAGGCCTTGAAGCCGTCAGATAGAGAAGAGAACCAATCATACCTTTGTAGACCTTTTGTTCTACCTTTTTACTTACCTCTTCTTTTTCAAGAATGCACGTGGGATACATTGGAATCCTTGAGGGCTTACATTCTGAGAGATCAAATTTCTTCAGAAGTTCTCTGACATATTTGCTCTGATGAATGTAAGTTCCTTCTTGAGTTTGATTTATTTGAATGCCCAAAAAGAATTTTAGTTCCCTCATTAGGCTCATCTCAAACTCTGCCTGCATACATTTAGCAAACTCTCTTCCCAGAGAGGGTTTAGTGGATCCAAATATGATGTTATCAACATAAATTTGACACACTAATATGTCATTCTTAACTGTCTTACAGAACAAGGTTGTGTCCACTTTCCCTCTGGCGAATTCCTTTTCTAACAGGAAGTTACTTAGTCTTTCATACCAAGCTCTGGGAGCTTGTTTTAGACCATAGAGTGACTTATTTAGTTTGAAAACATATTCTGGATTTTTGGAACTTTCAAAACCAGGGGGTTGGTGCACATATACCTCTTCTTCTATATAGCCATTTAAGAATGCACTTTTGACATCCATCTGATACAGGGTGATGCCTTTATTAACAGCAAATGATATTAAAAGTCTGATAGATTCTAACCTGGCGACTGGAGCAAAGGTTTTTGTATAGTCTATCCCCTCTTACTGACTATAACCTTGTGCTACCACTCGTGCTTTGTTTCTGATGATTTCACCTTTCTCGTTCAGTTTGTTTCTGAACACCCATTTTGTACCAATGACGTTGAATCCTTTTGGTTTGGGAACCAGATCCCATACGTCATTTCTGGTGAATTGATTTAGCTCCTCTTGCATTGCCAAAATCCAGTCATTGTCCAGAAGTGCTTCATCAATTGTTGTTGGTTTAATCAGAGAAACTAATCCCATGAGAGATTCTTCAGAGTTTCTGAAGGCTGATCTTGTTCTGATTGGATCATCGTTTTTTCCCAATATTGTATCTTCTGGGTGATCAATGCTGCTTCTGGATGGTCTTTTCTGGAGTTGATCAACAGAAGGTGTTGGATTGCTTGTAGTGACTCTTTCTGATGTTGAGGGAGTGTCTCTATTGGGAGCTTCTTATGAGTTATCTTCAGTACTTGTGAGTTTAACTTCCATACCTGCAAGGAATTTATTCTGCTTTGACTTTTGAGAGTCAAGCTTATCATCAAACCTAACACTGATTGACTCTTCAACAATCTGTGTTTCTATATTGTATACTTTGTACCCTCTTGAGCGTTCAGAGTATCCTAACATAATACACTTTTATGCTTTAGAGTCAAACTTGTTCAAATAATTTTTTGTATTCAAAATAAAACATGTACATCCAAATGGATGAAAATAAGAAATGTTGGGCTTTCTGTTCTTCCACAATTCATATGGAGTCTTTTCCAGAATAGGTCTTATGGAGATTCTATTCTGAATATAATATGCTGTGTTTATTGCCTCTGCCCAGAAGATCTTAACAACGTTAGTCTCGTTGATCATGGTTCTGGCCATTTCTTGCAATGTTCTGTTCTTTCATTCTACAACTCCATTTTGCTGGGGAGTTCTAGGACAAGAGAAATCATGCAGAATGCCTTTTTCATTAAAGAATAATTCAAAATCTTTATTTTTAAATTCTCCACCATGATCACTTTTGACTTTGACGATTCTAAGATCCTTTTCATTTTGAACTTGGTTGCAAAAGGTAACAAACACATAGTGTAACTCGTCCTTGTGTCTTAAGAACTTTACCCATGTCCATTTGCTATAGTCATCTACGATTACTAACCCATACTTCTTGCCACTGACTGAAGCAGTTTTTACTAGTCCAAATAAGTCAATGTGCAGAAGTTCTAATGGCTTAGAGGTGGAAACAACATTTTTGGATTTGAAAGCAGGTTTTGCAAACTTGCCTTTCTGACATGCTTCACACAGAGCATCTGAATTGAACTTCAAGTTAGGAAGTCCTCTGACCAGATTGAGTTTGTTAATCTGAGATATTCTTCTCATACTAACATGTCCCAATCTTTTGTGCCAGATCCATTGCTCGTTGTTAACAAACAGTAGACATTTTACATTTTGACTTTTTAGTTCAGAAAGTTTGATTTTATAAATGTTATTTTTGCTCTTTCCATTAAATAGGATAATCCCATCTTTCTGACTAACAGCTTTGCATGAATTTTGATTGAAGATTATATCATAATCGTTATCACTTAATTGACTTATGGATAACAGGTTATGCATTAATCCATGAACTAATAAAACATTACTTATAGAGGGAAGATTTCCATTACCTACTGTTCCAGAGCCAATGATCTTTCCTCTCTGATTGCCTCCAAAGCCCACGTGGCCTCCAGGCTTAAGTTCCAGGCTTTGGAACATATGCCTTCTTCCTGTCATGTGTCGTGAGCAGCCAGAGTTCAGGTACCATGATTGGTGTCTTTGCTTTGCTGCTAAATATATCTGCCACATGTATGATTTTATCCTTAGGTACCCACATTTTCTTGGGTCCTGATTTGTTAGTTTTACCAAAATTCTGATTGAATTTTGGTTTGACAAAATAATCACTACTCCTGTATTTTATGTCATGTGTGTGCCCATATATAAAGTGTGAATCAAGTGGAGTGCGTTTTATAACTAAGTCCATGGCATTTTTTGGTGTAGGTACCTGTGATACGGTGGGAGAACTGACTAGTGTTTTGCGTTCGTATTCGCACTTGTGCGGTTAGCAAGAGTCGCCACCGACTTTTTATTTTATCCTAAAGGAAAGGTTAAAAAGCACAGCAAAAACCTTTTGAGATATTTCGTGGGTTCGGGGGGTAGATTATGAAAAGGGAAGGTATTAGCACCCTTTTCATCCATGGTTATCCATGGGCTCTTAGTTACTTGGTTTTTTAGATCACTTGCCTTGTTTTTCGATTGCTTTGAAAATGGTGTGTGTGTGGGTGCTTTTTGAAAATGTTTTAGAAAAAGATGCCTTGTTTTAGGCAACTAATGTATTTGACTCGTGTTTGAGTGTTTTACAAAAGTGTGAATCTTTTCGAAAAGAGGTTTTCAAATGTTTTTGAGAGTTTGTTTGAAAGTGTTGTGGATTGTGGTTTTTGAAAAGAAGGCAAGTGTTTTTTGCAAGTTTGATCTCAAGTAACTAAGAGTTATGTCTACCCTATTGTACTCAAAGGTTTTTTGTCATGTTTTAACCCCTTTTAACAATTTTGTTCCACCATTGAAATTGATGGGCAATCTTGCGTTTAGGAAGTTTATTCGGGACGGGCACGGGTCATCGCATAGACCATGAATGCAATGATGCCAAGTGTCTTTGGCAATTTGTTTTGAAGGGACTATGATCATTCCGTTTAGGCAACTTTCGAAAGCGTCATCGAGGGACTTATGATCATTTGATTTTGTTTTGCCAAAGACATTCGACATGCAAGCATGGCCCATTTTGGAAGGCAACATGTGGGATTACCCTAGGGGGTGCAAGTGTGATTGTGTATTGATTACAGGTATTTGTCTTGTATTAGGTTATCTAGCGTTGGATTTTATGTACATACAAACCCTAGGTCTAACCATGGCATAATTGAAAACTGTAAATTGCGGAATATAAAATCTACGCTATTACAAAATAGTGTCCGGGAGTGGGGGTATAAATGTACAAGGGGATGAGACTTATAGTACCCAATATTTTACAACCAAATCGAATGTCACAATCAAAATATAAAGGTCGAATGTACAAATATAAGATAAAATGTGTGTAGAGCAATATATTGTGTAAGTGCAAATGCATATGTATTGTGTAAGTGTAAATATGTACAAGTGCGAAATGTGAAGTTGAGTCGTATTAGGGTTTGACCTAGAGAAATGTTTTAATCTGTATTTTGATTTATATGTTGAATTAAATACAAAAGAAAAATGAAGGTGTTTTGACTAAATGTTAAGTTTTAATTATAAAAAAATATTTTAGTTAAAATGTTTATAAATTTCAATATTAGAAAAATGTATTGAATTATTATGTATATTAACTAAAGAATTTCAATTTTAATTATGTATATATATATATATAAAAGGAAAAGATAATATATACAAATATGTATTAAGAATGTTTTTAATTTTAATTTGTGTATAAAAAGTATTTAGATATTTAGGTTAGTATTTTTAATTAAATAAGTATATATAAAATGCTTTAGTTAAATTGTAAATAAAAAGAAAGTATTAAAATGATTTTTTTTGTAAAGCAAATGAAGTATTTTTTATAAAAAATATTAAAGAGTTAGTATTAATATATAAAAGAAGAATAGATTAAATAAATATTGCTGATAAAAATGGAAAGAGGTTAATGTTGGGCTTTGGGGGTAATCAGGAAACGGGTCAGGCCCTTTGATCCAAAGGCAAAAAATTAGGGTTGACGCGTTGTTTGTTCAATTGAGATAAAGGGCTCTAGGGTTAACAGCGGCGCCGCGCGTTGAGTTCATCTTCTCCGATTAGCCATTCCCTGAGCGTTCGATTCCGGCCACCAACATCATCCTCACACTCTCTTCCCTTCTAGGCAGGAAATCCGCATCCTTTGAAACGAGGTTAGTCCTAAGATGTTATGTCTTTATCTTTCTTTTCTGGATTCGCGTGGTTCGGACTTGTTTTAAACTGAGTTTTATATTTTCGTTTTATGAGGTGAAAGGGAAGAAGATTGCTACCTGATTTTGGGAGACGGAGGAGAGGCAAAGGGGTGATGCTTCAGGAGGCCGGAACGGCGGTGATGGAGCTTGCTTTTGATGCTTTCTGGTACTTTCGTTCTTTTATCTTTTGCTCAGGTTTTTTGATGATGATTATTAACTGAAAAAACAAACCTTGAAATGATTCACTTCTTCATCTTCCTCTTTCCTACTGTGATGCCTTTGCTTCTGTTTGTGGAATATTTTGGAACAATCGTTGCCCTGAGTCTTGTTGCCTGAGTATGATATGTCTGAGTATTTGCTTGTGTGCTTGCCTATGTGTGCTTGCCTATGATGAAGCTTGCTTCTGAGGCTCTTTGAACTGCCTTTTGAGATTGCTACTGAGTTCACTTTGAATTGCTTCTTTCTTCTTCTTCTTGAGAGGCTATGTGCTTGTTTGTGAGCTTGATGCTATGTGACTTGAGATGTTCAGCTTCACAGGGTTGTAGGCTTGGGTTGGTTTTGGTTATGGTTATCACTGATGCTTAAGCTTGAAGTTGTTCAGGTTATGGTATTGGTTTGAGACTTTAGCTTGTATGTGCTTGGTTCAGTATGTTATGGTGAGGCAAGTTTGGACATGAGGTTTGTATGTTTAGCATGAAGGTTGAGGCTTGAAATGTGTTATCAGGTTCGTGGGTTTAGCATGAAGGTTGAGGCTTGAAATGTGTTAGGTTCAGATGATGGTTATGGTTCTCTTTTCTTTGATAAGCTCAGTATGTTTATGCTATGGGTTTTGGGATATGAGAGGATGTTGGTTTGAGACAACTCAGTTTTGCAAGTTTTTTATGTTTTTGTGTGTTTTTGCTTCAGCTTGTATATATCTCTTTTATCCTCTGAACTGCTATATTGGCTAATGTGTATTGTGGTGAGGCAGAGTTAAGTGCTTGATGCAGCTACCTAGCTGTGTTTGCCTTGACAGTTTTTTATACTTCTCTCCTCTCTCACCTTACTTCTGTCTATTCTGAGTTGCCTAAACTGTGTTAGCTATTTTCTTTTCTATATTCACTCTTCTACTGTCTGCTGTGCACTGCCTTGTATTTTGCTGAGTTGGCTTTTGACTTTGTATATCTCTCTTTGAATTGCCTGCTGAACTGTCTTGTATATTTCCTTTTCTATCTTAAACCTTCTTATTGTCTATTGGCTTGTGTATGTCCTGTGCTGAGGCAGAGTTGGTATTTTGTATACATTCTTCTTTCTTCCTTTTGCCTGCTGTGCTGTGAACTGCTATTGGACTGTCTTGGCTTTTCTATTATGCAGAGTTGATGAAATTTGTACACATTCCTCTCTCTCCCTTTTGCCTGCTGTGCTGATGTCCATGCCTAACCTGAACTGAGTTTGCTTTATCTCTCTTTACTCTCTCTTAAAGTACAGTTTAAGATTTTTATATGATTTTTGTTTGTACTTTTCTGAAGGGGCCCTGGATGGGAAGTGATGATTCTAGATTGCTTGCATTTTACATTTTACATCTTCATCTCTTTTGACAGTTTATGTGTGCTGACTTCCTTTTCCTTGATATCTTGGCTAAATCTTTTCATGACAGCTTGGGTACTTGTGACTTTCTTTGAGTGGACTTTGGGCATTTTGACAGTAGCCTTGGCTTTTGGATAGAAATTTTGGATTTGAACTTTTTCAGTTTGGATTGGATTTTGAATCTTGAATTTCTATGCAGCTTGAATTTGTAACTTATGCATTTTTTGACATTTGCATTTCATGAAGTAAAAATAATCTTCCCTCTCTGTGAACCGGGAGAAATCCCGTGATTTGCAGAGAGGGCAACTGATCCCAGTCAATGGCCCCTAATGATGAGCAATTTTACTGTCTTTGAATTAACTACTTTCTGACTTTTCTCGTTCTTTTTGCAGATGAAAAATGGAATACCGGAGCGGAATGAAGAACGAAGAGTACTTAGAAAATAGGATAGTTTTTCATTCTATTGTAATATTTAAATTAAATGTAAATTATTGTTTGTAACAACAATTTGTAAATAATTTAAATATCAATAAAAATTCAAATTATCCAATTAATTCTAATTTCCTTATTATCTGTTTATTTATTTAACATTCTTAGAATTAAAACAATTGAAAAATAAATTCAATCATTTTAGTTTCAGAATAATAAATAACTAAAATAAAACAACATTGGTCCAATAAACCTGTCTTATCCCACATCCAAAGCAAAGCAGCAATTAACTTAAATGGACTGATCAAATGCAAAAGTACTGTGAATCCAACACTGCATATATCTTTGGACTGGTGAATCCAAACCAATTGCTTCCTCTTACTGATTTGTCATAAACACTGATTCTTTGCAAGTACGGTAAATCCAACTGCAACCCTTCTTTGACTGGCCCAAACAAAATGAATTTATGCCACTGTCTCTTTTGCTGATTAAACCAAGATAACGCGAATTTTAACTCGACTCTTGAAATAAACCGCAAAGTGCTATAGAATTTAAATTCTTCTGAGAATATGCCCATAAAACCTTAATTCCGGATTAAATGCCAAATCACGCTCGCTTGATCAAAATTGAACCAAAAATTAACCAAACCCTAAGCCCACTGTATGAAACAATTCAGAGCTCTGAAAATCAGTAAAAACCCTAGTTTTGCTTGATTGTCAAGAAAGGTCCGTTTGTCCGATTCTTGAGTCAGTTTGAGAAGTCAGGAAATGTTTGAAGCTGAGATTTCTTGTGGAAAAGCGCGAGGGCAAATTTTGGGGTACAACAGTACCTTACCTTGATATCCTATCCCTTTTCTGCCATTTCTGCTAACTCCATAGATCATTGAAGCCATTTTGCTTCTGTCTATGTTTTTAGCTAGAAACTTCTGAAAGCTGTGATCATACTCTTTGATGATCTCATCAGCATTGCTGGGAGTTTCAGGGATTGTTTCCTTCTGAGAGTTTTGCAACTGGTTTTCTAATTTTGAAAAAAAAATTTTAACTCAGAATTCTCCAATCTGAAAACTCTCAGTCTTATCAGAGTCAGAAGCAAGATTCCTTTTCAGGTTTCTGAATTTGACTCTGATCTGCTGATATCTTTCCAGAATTTCATTAAGGCTTTCAACAAGTTCAACCTTAGTAAAGTTTATAGTAAAGTCAGGGAATACCTCTTCAGTGTCTGATTTTGAGTCTGAACCAGAAGCTTCACTGTCTTATGATACGTTTGCCATGAGAGCTATGTTTGCTCTTTCATCATTTGATTCTGAGTCAACTTCAGATGTGTCAGAATCATCCCATGTAGCCATGAGGCTTTTCTTCTTTTCCTTGATAAGCTTCTTTTGGGGCTTCTCCTTTTGAAGCTTTGGGCCGTCACTTTTGTAGTGCCCTTGCTTATTACATTCATAGCAGATGATGTCTTTGTTGTTTGGCTTTCTGTATCCTGAAGAACCTTTAGATCTTATGT
This sequence comes from Vicia faba, assembly GCA_948472305.1. Taxonomy (NCBI): domain Eukaryota; kingdom Viridiplantae; phylum Streptophyta; class Magnoliopsida; order Fabales; family Fabaceae; genus Vicia; species Vicia faba. Next base: position 1,403,322,955 of record OX451738.1, on the reverse strand, counting down.
GTCCAAAGGAGGATTCTGACCTTCTGTATCTGGAGGAAGATTCATTCTGATTTTCTGATCTTCTAGGATTCCTGAACTTTCTTTGCCTCTGCTTCCACAGTTGGTTTACCCTTCTGGAGAGGAGAGAAAGTTTATCTTCCTCTAATGAGGATCCATCAGAGGTTTCTTCCACAGCCTGCAAAACTTTGGAGTCAGATTTTCTGTTAGATTTTAAAGCTAATGGCTTACCTTGCTTTTGAGGTTCATCTTCTTCTAGCTCTATCTCGTGACTTCTGAGGGAGCTAACAAGTTCCTCCAGAGAGATTTTGTTGAGATCTTTGGCTAGCTTAAGCGCTGTGACCATTGGCCTCCACTGTTTTGGCAAGCTTCTGATGATCTTCTTAACGTGATCAGCAATAGAATACCCTCTGTCAAGAACTTTCAGACCAACAACAAGAATTTGAAATCTTGAAAACATGGTTTCTATTGATTCACTATCTTCCATATTGAATGCCTCATACTTCTGAATGAGCGCAAGGGCTTTGGTTTCTTTGACTTGAATGTTGCCTTCATGCGTCATTCTCAGAGAATCAAACATGTTCTTGGCAGTTTCTCTGTTTGATATTTTCTCATATTCTGAATATGAGATGGCGCTGAGGAGAATTATTCTGGCCTTGTGGTGGTTTCTGAATTCACGCTTTTGTTGATCAGACCTCATTTTCCCGTCTATCTTCTGACCACGTCCATCCACTGGATGCGTGTATCCATCAATCACCATGTCCCACAGATCAGCATCATAGGCCAGAAAGAAACTCTCAATTTTGTCTTTCCAGTAGTCAAAGTTCTCTCCATCAAAGACTGTAGGTTTGCCACTGAATCTGTCCTTGTCTTCATTGTTGTCATTGCTGATGTTCTGGCTTAGTCCCGCCATAGTGTTTTTCTGACACTGGATCTTGTACTGACACAGTTAAGTGTTTAAGCTCAGAACCAGGCGCTCTGATGCCAATTGAAGATGTGAAAAACACAAGAAGGGGGGTTGAATTGAAAAACTTGGATCTAAAACAGCTTAATGACACAATATTTTTATCCTGGTTTGTTTGATCTCAAACTACTCCAGTCCACCCGTCAAGGTGATTTCGCCTCTCTCCAACGAGGTCTTAATCCACTAATCTCAAAATATTACAACAGCTACTTTAACAACTGTTAAAGTCTTCTTGAGTACAACTACAATCTGATTAATCTCAAGGAACTTCTTTTATAATATAATTGAACAAAATGTGTTGTTGTTTTCTAACAAAACAGTTTATCACAACTGTGATAAATTACACAGATTAAACTTAGAATAAGGATTGAATTTGCTTGAGCATGAATATGCATGGTTTGGAATTCTTAGCAAATTGTGTGCGTACGTACCTGCTTGTTTTTGCAAGAAAACTTGTTTATATATGCAAGGCAAAGACGTTGTCCATAAAGCAAGTTTAATGTTAATATTACACTTTCCTTTTGGAGAAGATCTTGTCTGAAGAAAGCCGTTGGCATTAATTCTGTCTTGAATGTTCAGTAACGCTTCAGAGTCTTCTTTCCTTAACTTCTGATGACGCTTCAAAATATTGATGACTTGGTTGATATGTTCTTGTTCAGAGTCAGAGCTTACTTAATTAAGCGCAAATTCTGGTCATCAATCTTTAGCGTACAATCTAATTGCTTCAGCGTATGTTCTGATTGCTTCAGCGTGTAGCACTTATGGCTGATCTTCTGATGCTGATTTTAATCAGAACTTCTGCATACATAAAACATATTTTTAAGGTGCATATTTGTTCTTTGTATATATATTCTTTGTATTTATTTATTCTTTGTATTTGTTATCATCAAAAATCTAACCAAGGGTTGTAGAATCAAACTATGTTCAAACAGTAGAGGCAGACGAATCTTTCTGAATCTTCCCACTTCTTATACCATCTTCCACCCTCTCGTCGGTTAAAATCAATTCAGTAAACCCTGCAGAGGAACTCCCAATCAGATGATTGAAGAAAGGGCCCGATAGAGTTCCCAAGAACATGTCCACCAACTCCCTTTCAGACAGAGGGGGTTGCACTCTTCCGGCTAGATCTCTCCACTTTTGCGCGTAATCTTTGAAGCCCTCATTGGAAGCCATAGCCATACTCTAAAGTTGAGTACGGGTAGGTGCCAAATCGACATTGTACAAGTATTGTTTATAGAAAGTTGCGGCCAGGTCTTCCCAATTATGGACGTCAACCCTTTCTAATTGGTAAAACCAATCAAGTTGCGTTCCTGATAAACTGTCTTGGAAAAAGTGGACCCACAAGTCTTTGTCAGCAGAGTGTGGCTGAATCTTCCTGACATATGATCGAAGGTGCATTTTAGGACACGGCACTCCATCATATTTTGCAAATAGGGGCACTTTAAACTTTGGAGGGATTACAATTCCTGACACCAGCCCCAACTCTTCAAAATCTAGACCTGGTACTCTCTGGATTTCCATAGAGCTTAAACGCTCTTCAAGGTGTTTGTACTTATCATCAGCCGGAGGGTATTGCTCTTCAGAATAGTCCTCCTTTTCCTCCTCTTCTTCAGAGTCTGACGAAACTGCCGTTTCTTTTCCTTTTCTTTCCCCTTCATCATATGTTGTTGGAAATTCTAAGGTCCTTCTGGCTTGTCCCTGAAACCTTCTGCCATGATTACCACACCAGCTGTCTTCTTCTCTTTCTTCTTTTTCTCTTTCTCTTTTTCCAGCAGAGTCTTCAGCTCCTCTTGCCCTTTGGCTAAGGTCATGAGTAAATGTTGAAACTGTATGTTTTGAGCTTGGAGATCTTTGATCGTCTGTTCAAGATCCATCTTACTGAAATAAACAGTAGAGAGATGAGGAAACTTGTTGCAAAGACCTGTTTATGTTTATGATGAATGATATGTATTCATGCAATGTTTTCAAGGATTTAAAAATTCAAATTTGTTTTAAACAAAAAGAAACACACGTTATATTAATAAGATAGAATTTGAGTACATCAATGCCCCCTGGGCAAAATAATACAAAATTCTAAGATAAAAAGACATTGCGCATCCTCTTTGGTGCAATGTAGGTATTTAGAGTCTGCTCCTAATGAAGTAGCCTAGTGAGTTCCAAATCCTTCTTCTCGCTTGCGTAGAATTGGGCTTCGAAAGTATCACGCTCTCCTTTGAGCTGTATCAAATCCCTTTGTAGGTCTTCGAGTGATGTAGGCATGTCAGGATGTAGGATAGTGTATGGAACTTCTCCCTCCTTAACAGGCTCAAAAATCATTGGGAGAATGGAAGGATAAGGCATCATAAGACTTTGAGCGCAGGTTCGTACCCACTTGAGGTAAGGCTCAAGAGGGATGAAATTCTTGTGTCCCAAAGTCTTGCTATCTACCTTGTTTAGCATCCTCTAAGCTCATATGAATCTCTGGCGAAGTCCTTGATCGTCGTTGTCGTAGTCGAAAACCAAACCTTGAATCAGCATATCATGTGGGCCATCTCTTCGGGCATAACCAAACTGTCTTAGAGCTAAACACGGGTTGTAGGTGATACCTCTCCTAATTCCAAGTAGAGGGACATTATGGAATTCCCCACAACGGTCAACAATGATAACATTCTCTTTGGATCGAGAGCACCAATGGATATCTGAATGTTTGAGCGTCATTAACCTTTGTGACCACCTCAAACCTTGCTCGTTCTTTAAGACTGATTGGGGAAGATGAGAAATAAACCATCTTGACAAGAGAGTAGTGCAACATATAAGAACACCTCTTTTCCTCATTGTACGAGTGTGAAAAGAGTGTAAGATATCCCCAAGCAATGTAGGCACCGAATTGCGTGACATGAAGATTTTGACAGCGCTCACATCTATGAGTTGGTCAGGATTGGGGAACAAGACCATCCCATAAATAAAAAGAGCCACAATCTCCTCAAATGCTTGCAAGTCTAGGGAATTCCAACAACTTTGAGCTTTCTCAAACAGAAACTTTGCCAAGAAGCATTTGACACCACTTCTAGTTTCCCAATGAGTTGTGACATCAGATGAGTGCAAGTGCAGGGCTTGAGCAATCTCTTCTGGCTTTGGATCTCTTTTCGTACCGTTGAAAGTTAGTTGATTGAGAATAAGAATCCTCAAGAGTTGAGAAAATTCTTCCAAAGTAGGCACAAGCTGATAGTCAGGAAATGTGAAGCAATGATGCAAAGGGTCAAAGAACTGGAAGAGAACTTTCATCATATCCTCCTCTGTGCTGGAGGTGACCAAGTTGAGTAGACGACCATGTCTCTCGGTGAATGGAGAATTCTCAGGGATCCTTGAAGCTAGCTCCTTGAGTTGTAGAGGAATTCTGACAAGGTTGATTTGGATAGTTTTCCTGCAAAGTGAATCCATATCCTACAAAACAAGAACAAAGATGAATCTCCAAAATCCTTGAAATGGTTAGTGAATGCATATGATGTTCATGATGTCCATGATGTTATGAAAAAGCATGTATATACAAGCAAAACAAACAAGTTCTTAGTTTAGGCTTGCATGGGGTTTTATAGGTAAGTATCCTCTTGAATTTAGTTGGCTCAACCTGTCCTAACAATAGTAATCGGGTTCTAAGAAGCTCAATATCACTGGATTGTTTCCTTGGTCATTGTTTCAGCTTAAGCCTCTTTAATGGCGACCGAAATATCCCAAGAAACCAACCCTCAATGAGTGTAGTATCGAGTATCTACCAACTTCGGACTGCACCAAATCCGGTCATCTCACTACATCCTAAAGGCCAAGTTGGTCAAGTAAAGGGTTCTAGAAGTTCATTAGTGCTTCATGACATCACTCAGCGGCCCCGTATTCTCTTTGATTAACTCAAAGGCTACCGGTACCCACAAATATATCACACTAACATAGCTATTGCTTAGACCATGTCGGTATACCCCGCACAGTTTCCACGACGTATTGCTATTTACCTATAATGTTTCCCAAATCCGGGTGGAGGATTCAAACCCAAATAAAGAACCAAAATGTAAAGCAAACAAGTTAAACAATGTAAGAAAATAAATGTGATCTAAACCCTAAGGTAACCCCACTTTTATAATAATCCCCAGCAGAGCCGCCAGTTCTGTGATGCGGTGGGAGAACTGACTTGAGGTTTTGCGTTTTGTTGTAAATATTGCGGTTAGCAAGAGTCGCCACCGACTTTTCTTTTATCCAAAAGGAAAGGTGAAAAAGCACAGGAAAGACCTTTGAGATGTTTTCTTGAGTTCGAGGGGTAGATTATGAAAAGGGAAGGTGCTAGCACCCTTTTCATCCATGGTTTTCCATGACCTCTTAGTTACTTTCTTAGATCACTTACATTGGTTTGTTTGAAATGGTGTTTGGTGTAGTTTTGAAAGTATTTTGTACAAGAGGCCATTCGTTTAGGCCATCTTTGTAATGATTCTCGTTCGTAAGAATGTATACAAAGATGTTTGTCTTTTGAAAATGTTTTCAATGTTTGTAAGATGTTTTTGAAATGTGTGTGTGTTTGTTTTTGAAAATAGCAAGGATTTTGTTTGAAATGGAGCAAGTAACTTAGAATCTATCTACCTACTACTCAAATATTTTTCCTATGTATTTTCTATTCCTTTGACATTGTTGACTTACCATTGATTTGATAAACAACCCTATCTTTGGATGTAAATGGGATGGGCGTGGGTCATCGTATAACCATGATAGCAATGTTGGCAAGTATCTTAGCATTTTTGAGGGACCAAGATCATTTTGTAAGGCAACTTTTGAATAGCGTCATCGAGGGGCTATGATCTTAAATTTGTTTTGTTTTGCCAAGATACTTTGCATGCGTAACATGGCCATTTTATTTTAGGCAACCAAGTGGGAGAAACCCTAAGGGTGCTTGTGTGCAAAGTATATCATTTTCATACTTTTGATCTTGCATTTAGGGTTTTCTATTTGTTTTGTTTCGTTCTTGTCATACAAACCCTAATTATTAATCATGACATATGAAAGCAATAAATTGCGTAATGTAAATATACTAAGTTATTACAACAATTTTATGGGAGGGGGGAATACAAGTTTGAATGGGGATTTGCACAAATATAAAACTAAATACATTATTACAACCAAATTGAATTTGCGCGAATTAAAATAAATATAATACAATATTTAAATGTAATGCAATATGTATGTAAAGAAAAGATGTTTTATGTCTTGCTTTTGTATAAAAGAATATTGAATTTAAACCTAAAAAATATAAGGAAAAATATTTAATTCTTTTGAAAGGGATTAAACCCTAATTTTCATTTAAAAGAAAATAATGTTTCTATATTATTATTTTGTGCATTTTTTTGTATAAAAATAATAAATGATATTGTATATACATATTAAAAAAATAAATATATGCAAAAAATAGGTATTTGTCAGTATGAAATGTAAAATAAAAAATATTAAGTATATTTAATTATATTTATGAGTTTATTAAGAAAATAAATTATATTCTATCAAAATAAATTAATTTTTTATGTGAGAAATAATAAAAAAATAAAATAAAGGTGTAAAAATAATTAAATCATTTTTAGGATTTTTTATCATTAAAGAAAATAAATAAAAGTATTAAATATAAAAAATGAAAAAAAAATATAAAAATATGAAAGAGTTAGCAAGGGGGGTGAAAAAACAAAACAGTGGTGATGATGCTAGCAAAAACGAGCCCAGGAAGCCAAAAAAGCCCAAGACAACTTCATCCCTGTCCTGCCTTCTCCTTCCTCACGTCATGGCCGGTCAACCTGTAACTTCCTCATGCTTGCATAAAAATGAAAACTTATAACATGAAAAATGTAGCATTTGAACTCACGATTCCAACCATATAAATTATGTAATCTAACTATCAAAGATCAAAGAGAATTTTGAAATCCCTAAATCGTGACCTAAAATTTTCAGAGATTTCAAACTCCAAATTCTCTTAGCACAAGTAATATAAATGCAAGATAATGATATGTACAACTTCGTTATGATGAGAACTACATTTTTCATTCATAGATCGTGGCCTGAGGTTGCCTGTACAAAGAGATAGAGTTTGAAAAATTACCTCCTTCAGCTGGAATCGTGTATGGAAATGCAGGGACTTTAATGGAGGCCTGATGATTGCTTGAGCTTCCTTGAGCTTCCCTGAATCTATTCCAACTCTTACCTTGCTCTGAAAGTGGCTAGAACTCCCTGACCAAGTCCAACTACAAGCTTCAAAGTTAACAATGGCAGATGGTGAAACAGAGGTTACAAAACAGGGATGATGGCTTGGATGAGTTTGATATCAAGTATGTAATGTGTTTGAATGCTCTAAACACAAAACGCACGAGCCAAATGAGAGTTAGATGTGTTTGTGCAGAAACTGTATGTTTGGGCAATTTTTTGGTGTTTTTTCAGTTTGAGAGGGTTTCATGTCCTTGCCAAGCGTCTTATGTGTTGTACATTGTTTGCATATTAGTATAGAAATAATCTAAAGTCAGCTCTCTATCAGCTGTATAAGCCCTAGCCCTTTTGCAACTTTTCTTGTACTTGAAGTAAAGTGACAAGACAAAATTCTCATGCTTGTACCAGCTTGCTTTAGGGTTGATATGAGTTTGTACAAGTTGCTTGAGACCTGTGTGGTTTGTATGCATCAAGGGGACAGGTTCAAAGCTCCAAGTTGACAAGTTTGCAAAAGTGTTTCTTTATGAAAATGGCAATGGAGCCTTTTTGCCCAAAATGGAATTACAAGTTGTGTAAAAGTTCAAAAGCATGGATAAAGGCTTTGTCAACTCTGTAAGAATTTAATTAAGGAGTGTGTAGCAAGTTTAGGACCTGTAAAGCATGAAATAGCCAGCATAGGTTTGGTTTGCAACTTGGTTCTTCATGAAAATGGCTTGAACAAAAGTGAGAAAATGCCAACTTCCTCTCTTCGATTCTCCCTACTCAAAAATGATCTTGGAGAGTTCTTGGACATTTTGGAAATCTTGAAATGTGCTCTATAATCCATCTTTGAAATGAATTTTTAGATACCTCTTGGAACTAGGTGAAAAATTTCCATGAAGTTGGGTCCAAAACCTGCCTAAATTAGGGCAAAATTTCACTAAGTTAAGAAGTTCATGACCATGTATTCACAAATTTATATCTTGAGATCCAAGCATCTTTAGGGAAAAGTTTGTGAAGTAAAGTTGTAGATTTCATGGAGATCTACAACTTTCATGTTGGGAACTTTCCTTGAATCAAAATTCATCATGGTGTAAAAGTGGTGAAAAGTTGAGAAAAAATAAGAAAATTTTATACTTAGAAAATTTCTAAGTTATGAAAATTTTCAAATTCAAACCCTAATTTTCAAATTTAGTTTTCTTGATGAACAAGTTTCACATTTTGATATATCTTGATGAATTTTGACTCTTGGTACTTGATTTTGACCAAAAAGTCAAAGTTTGACTTTTCAGTATACAATTGACTTTTGATCGGTTGACTGCAAATTTCATCTGTCAATCCAATGAACTTGAGATCTTTTGAACCATATAATTAAGTCAAGATGATTCTATTGAATCCTTGAAATCATGATTGAACTCAATTGGTCATTTGCTAGGTTAAAAATCAAAAATTGCCCTTCGTCAGTCAAAAACCTTAATTTTGACCATTTTGCCCTTTTGATGATTTGATCAAATTTCTTGAGGAGTTGTAATCCAAACTTGATAAAATGGTACATATGAGTCTAAAATATTGATATGGATAAAAATTATGAAGTTTGACTGTAAATTGGCCATGGTTGACTTTTTTCCCAATACAGTTGACTTTTAGGTCAACTGTCCAATTGATTGATCAAAAATGTGGTTCAAGGCTTGAAACTTAACATGAGCAATATTAGGGGTCAAAAATGGTGTATGAAAGTCACATGAAGCATTGGTGGTCCAAAAATCCTTGTGCAAACTCAAACCCTAATTTTGGGTTATCAATGCAAGATGAGATGTCTTGAGCTGACTAAACCCTAATCTTGTCTTGAGTTAAAGAAGTCTTGTGAGAAAAGTCTTGATAAACGAGATGACAAATTTTGGGGTACAACACATATGTATAATGATTTCATTATTCAACACTTTCCTTTTCATTTTTTATACTTCACACCATTTTCTCTCTCTTCCACCTAATAATTCAACACTCATTCAACTTTTAATCACTACAATGATTTTGTTTAATAAAATTCAACACCATATTCTATTACTTTTATTTCATATTTTTATTTTCTTTTATATTTTTGTTTTTATGATTATATATTAATATTAAATTAAAATAATTAAGAGTTAAATAATTTATTTTAACTTTTTTCTAATTTAATAATTTATTTGATTTTTTTTTCTAATTTTATATTCACTAAAAAATGTTTAGAGCTATAAATAAGAGTTTATTGGAAGTTAAATAAAAAAATTAAAGAGAAAAAATAGATTTTTTTTCTATGTCCAAATCAAATGAACCAAGTATCTATTTATAGATAAAAAAATAATAAATTTTGGTTAAAATAAAAATAAATAAAAAATTAATTTATTATCAAATAATTGACTCTAAATAATTAGGATGAAATATAAAATTTAAATATTTAGGACAATCATTAAGAATTTGCCAAGTATTTGAAGTAGTCCCACTCTTTCCTTATTCAATATGTTCAATGTTTTCAACACCAATTAATCCGTCTCACTTACAACACTCCATTTAACATCCCGTTGTAAGTAGGGGTGCTCAAATCCAAACCAATCCAAATGAAAAATCGAAAATCGATCCAATAAACCGAAAATTGCAAAAAACTGAAATTTATTAGACGTGTTGAATGTCATTTTGTGAAAATCGATCGATTCGAATCGGATTTCGAATCAATTTTTCAAAACCGATCCAAATCAAATCAAATCGCATACATATATTTTTATATTTATTTACTTTTTATTAGTATGATACGTTACGTGAATTTATTATTAGATGATAATAATTTTTTTAATAATAGTTATTAGTTTGATATAATTTATTTATTTTTATTATTTCAATCATAACCAACCACTCTCATTTTGTAATATTAACTTTTAATATACTATATGTTATATATTATATCAAATCTATGATTTATTAGTAGTTTTATAATATTAATACAAATATAATGTGTAATTTGGATATCCAAAAATCGATTCAAATTAAATCGCATAAAATTAGATTAGATCAGATTGAATTTTTTTAAAATATCATCTAAAATCGAATCGAATCATAAATAAATTTATCTTTAAATCAAATAATTTTTTATCTTAAAACATATTCAGACCAAACCGCAAACACCCATAATTATAAGAATTAAACTATTAAAAAAAAATTCTCCGTTATACATAACCTTAGGTGTAAAGAGGCATTTAAAAAAAAAAAACATTTTTATTTTAACGATTTTTATAAATAAATAAAACCCTAAACCAACACAAAACTCAGCACTTTCGCCTCTTCCGTTTTCAACAGTGACGCCGCATAAACTCAGCAGCTCCATCAAGTCGCTGAACTCGACGGAAAACAAAAGCTAGCCGGAGTTTTTGACCGGCCTCATAATCAGTGAGCTTTTACGATTAATTGGTGTTTCATATTGTTCATATTGTTCAGTGTTTCATAGCTGCTTTAGCACCTCTTTTTTCTGTTTTTACTTTGTTTGTTTGAAATCGAAATCGCATTGGTCTTTCTGCTGCTATTGATTTTGATTGTATATTTTGTAAAGATGTTATGTTTTATGGGATTCCTCTTTTGTGGCAGATTTGTAGCCAAAAACTATGGGGAAGAAGAGAAAGCGCAGCGAGAAGGCTGGAGCTGCGGCGGTTCCCAAAAAGGATGATGTTGCTCCAGAGAGACCAGTTAGGACTCTTTTGGGATGGAAGAATAAGAATGAGGATGAAAATGACAAAGAAGTTGAGGTCAAGGATAATGGTTCTTCACCTATATTTAGGAACAAAGAGAAAGTTTTGGTCACTTGCTCTAGGCGTATTGTTTTCAGGTATAAACTTCAAAGCACAATTACTATATGTTTTTGTATTGAATGATTTTGTGCTTGTTTTGAGTTTGGATTCGTTTATAAGACTATAAGTATCAAATTGTTTCAATTTTATCGAAAAAAGACGCTTTTTACAACCCTAAATCACTCCAATGAAAACTCTGCTGCACATTTCATTAGATTGATGCATACTTTCTAACTATTAGCCGCCATCTCTTTATTATGTTCATTCTTATTATGTTCATATGTTCATATACTTCAATGATAGAACATTATGGCGACAGTTGATCCATGTAGCCGACCCCACCTAGTGGGATAAAGCTTAGTTGTTGTTGTTGTTTTTGGTCATCTATAAAAGCAGATTGGCTTCTCTGTGCCATGTTTGTGTCGGAAGATGACTAAATCATTTTACTTCATCTAAATGTTATTAATACTCATGAAATCCTTTTGTATTCATGAGATTACATTAAGGGTTACATTTTCTATTTCAAATATTTCAATTGTACTTTATCATATAGTTTGGTCATCTACTAAGCAAATTGGATCTCATGTTCCAAGTTTGTGTCGGAATTTGACTAAATCAATTTATTTCCTCCATTTCTTCATAACTCATGGATTTTTATTCTATTCATTATGACGACAGTTGATCCATGTAGCCGACCCCACCTAGTGGGATAAGGCTTAGTTGTTGTTGTTGTTTTTGGTCATCTATAAAGCAGATCGGCTTCTCTGTGCCATTTTTGTGTCGGAAGATGACTAAATCATTTTACTTCATCTAAATGTTATTAATACTCATGAAGTCCTTTTGTATTCATGAGATTACATTAAGGGTTACATTTTCTATTTCAAATATTTCAGTTGTACTTTATCATATAGTTTGGTCATCTACAAAGCAAATTGGATCTCATGTTCCAAGTTTGTGTCGGAATTTGACTAAATCAATTTATTTCCTCCATTTCTTCATAACTCATGGATTTTTATTCTATTCATTATGGCGACAAATGATCCATGTAGCCGACCCCACCTAGTGGGATAAGGCTTAGTTGTTTTTGTTGTTTTTGGTCATCTATAAAGCAGATCGGCTTCTCTGTGCCATGTTTGTGTCGGAAGATGACTAAATCATTTTACTTCATCTAAATGTTATTAATACTCATGAAGTCCTTTTGTATTCATGAGATTACATTAAGGGTTACATTTTCTATTTCAAATATTTCAATTGTACTTTATCATATAGTTTGGTCATCTACAAAGCAAATTGGATCTCATGTTCCAAGTTTATGTCGGAATTTGACTAAATCAATTTATTTCCTCCATTTCTTCATAACTCATGGATTTTTATTCTATTCATTCATGGGGGTAATGTTGAGGGATAATACTTGTTTATCGCTATTTTCTAATTGTTTCGCATTCTATCTTGAATTCTTATCTTATCAGTTGTTTTTTCAATATGTTGTCCTATCTTTTTGGTTCCTTACAAATTAATTTCATTCTTTTTGATGATAATTCCTTTAAGATTCTTTCTTACATTTGTTTGATCCTTCGAGTGTTAGTAATATCTTTGTTATAGTTCTGTTTAATTTTGCGAATTAGATTTAAATTAACCTCAAAATTTAAAGGTGTCACGGGAGAGTTGTTTACTACTTTGCATTAGTTTATATGATTTTCATTGATTTTTAATTGCCGTTCATATTTCTCTGGGCTGTAGTAATGTTTCTTGGGACATTTGATTAAACTGCGAGTTTTTGCGATTTCTAGTTGACAACACTAGGAATTAAGCATAATGAACATTTTGTCTTTATTGTGGGTTAGATCTTGATTATGGTTTATTGATGAGGTGGAGTGTTTTTCATTAACTTATTATAGGTACCGACATTTAATGTTGAACATTGTATCACTTCTGCCTCATTGCAAGAAGGATAACAAGGTTGAATCAAAAGAAACTAAAGGCGCCACATTGAACGAGCTTGTTGAACTCAAAAACTGTTCGTCTTGTTTATTTTTCGAGGTATTCTTTTTGATTTTTTTAGGCTATTGGGTTTTTTAATGCTGACTGTGGATTGTGTTATGAGCTATGCTGCTGCTGTTGAGTTAGAAAACTCACTGCATATGTGTGGTGTAAGGAAATAAGTTATTTTAGTTGTAAATGTTGTTATTTAGATAGATGCAATGCATTGTTGATGGGTAGTTTCAAACACACAGCATCTCTTTTCTGTTTGAGATTAGTTGTACATTTGATTCTTTTATATTTTATGGATTTTGGTTTAACCATATTAACTTTTAATGTATAGCATACCTGCTCTCCTTCAATTTCTTTCTCAAATTGCCTTTTATTCTGTATTTAAGCAGTTTGTTCAATTTGAAATCGGATTGTTGGAGCACCATTTTCTACTTAATCTTTGAGTTTGAGATCCAGTTCTTAATATCGGCCAAGTCTAATCAACTAGTGTGATTCGGATAACTGTCTTACTTTCCCATTCTGTATATATGAATTTCAGTGCAGGAAGGCAAAAGATCTTTATCTCTGGATGTCAAAATGCCCGAATGGCCCATCTGTTAAATTTTTAGTTAGTGCTGGTAATATTCTCATCTGACTGTTAACTTCAGGTTACTATAGAAGCCAATTTTGCTGATATGATTATATAGTATTAGTATCAGTATTTAGTTTTTCATTCTTCCTTTTGAATTAGGATTAATTCTTTTCTAAGGCCATTTTACTAGTTTTTCTTTTACCATCACTATTTTCCAGTGCACACAATGGAGGAATTGAAGCTGACTGGGAATCACCTAAAAGGTTCCCGCCCTCTTTTGACATTTTCATCAAATTTTGAAAAAGATGCACACTGGAAACTGCTGAAGGAGATGTTGTTACAGGTATTCAGTTCATCACTCTTCTATGTACTGTTTTGGATTAAAAAACTACAGTTATTTCAATTATATAATCTTAGTTTGGTGCTTTGTGCTGTATGAAATGAATTGCTGGTGTGGTTCAAACTAGTTTAATTGCGCTTTTCTGATGTTTATGTGATCTTTCAGAGCAGCTGTTATGTTATATATCTTATGAGTTTCCTAAGCTCTAAACTTTTTACCTGATAAACTATATTATTATTAAGTTTGGCTCTAGTCACAGTTCAAATAGTGTAGAATGTGGACAAATCAAATGCTTCTGTACACAATTTTCTCTTATTTTGGTTCTTGTACTTGAGATATGTATGAGTAGGGGTCAGTGATTACTTGGTTATTAGAATAATAGAAGTATACTCAATTTTGAATATTGCTGACACAATCTTTCTTTGCTTCATTCAGATATTTGAAACACCAAAGGACCATAGAAAGGCTAAGCCTTTCCACGACCATGTTTTTGTTTTCTCAATAGTTGACGACCACATTTGGTTCCGAAATTATCAGGTTTGTGCTTCCATTTGTACAAGATATAAATAATTAGCATACTGTTTAGAGGCTTCTTGATAAATTAAACAGGATAGTAATATCATTTTCTGCTACTATACTTGCATTTTTACGAACATGGCTTTGCAATGCCTGTCTCATTTTGCTTCATGATGTTTTGTTGAGCAATTTTAAATAATTAACCACATCTTTATTCCCATGCAGATCTCTGTTCCTCATAATGAGTCTGACAAATTACCTCGAGGAGGCCTTGATAAAATGACATTAATTGAGGTCTGCAAACTTGCTTATCGATTTACATTTTGATTTGTCAATTCCTAAAATTTCCCTTAACCTATTTGTGTAAATATTTGCTTAGGTTGGTCCACGGTTCTGCTTGAACCCAATTAAAATATTTGGTGGCAGTTTTGGAGGTCCGACTCTATATGAGAATCCATTCTATGTGTCGCCAAACCAAGTACAAACCAACATGCTCTCAATTTACACTCTTAGTATCTCTAGTTTTGTACTGAAAATAACTACCAACTTTTATGTCGGTTGGTGTAGATTCGAGCTTTGCAGAAGAAGAAAAAGGCTGGAACGTTTGCAAAGAAGGTGAAAGCAAAGACAAGGAGGAAAAGGCATGAGATGGCGAATCCTCTGGAGCCTGATGAGTTCGCAGATATGTGGAAAGATTAAACTTAAATTCACCTGCTTCTTTTCACCAAACATGTAAGAATGGGCTATTCACCTTAGAGTGGTTTTGTTTGGCAGCGCATTCTTTATAGTGGTTTTGATGTTGAGAATTGCTTTATGTGTTCATTTGGAGATTTAGGATGTACTTCTATGTTACCATCAAATTATGATATGTATCATAAAAGGTAGAACACCGTGAGTCTGTAATGTTTTCTTTTAATTCATGTGGTGACTATTTCAGGATTTGCTCTACCCTTCCTTATGCTATAACTATATTTTTATAATAATGCTTGGATGTTAGTATAAATTAACAATTGACCTTTTTTTAAGTTAGAGGTAGCTTGTTTAACAAAATGTGAAGAGATTGAGTCTGTTGCGGCAAACCATTTGGTTTACGGCTGTGTCATATCACTTAAGAAAGTTGGTAGAGGAAAATATTTATCTCTTTTAGTGCGAAAGACACTTGCGGCTCCACAAATTAATCTTTATTTGAGTTCTGATAAACTTGAAAATTGATTTTTTCTTCTAAAGATCATAAAAGGTTACCCCAACTATTATGGTTTCGCAAATTGGTGCAATAGATTTATGGTTTTTGCAAATTGATAACCTGGCTTGAAGCTTTGTCATACATAGCAGGGATGTTTAGTCCTTCATGTAACGTACTAACTCAATAGCTGCCATATATAACGCATCTCCTAAAGGTGTGTTTGGGAGTTATGTTTTTCATATTCAAATTTACAGGGAAATCACTTCTAACCACAAACAACTTGCACTAGAAATTTCCAAATCACACACGTCGCCGAAATATAAAAAAATGGATCGCACCAGACACCATGACACTTATCAACCTGCATATAGAATTTAACATCCTTAAAAGAACACAAATGCCAGCATTGTATACATTGAACACAAATGCCAGCATTGTATACATTGAGGATACAATCATGAGAGCTAAGATTCTTTTGAAAAAGTTCAATGAAGTAATCACTTTCATCAACGTTTATTTAAGGAAGGGTAATGGTTAGGGGGTGTTCAAAAATTGAACTGCAAAACCACTAACGCTAATCGGAATACAAACAGAGAAATGCATTATAGATCGATAAGAGACAAGAGAGAAGAGAGAGAGAGTTTGTTATGAATATGAGTGGTAAAATGGTTCTGACCTGTCAAATATGTTTGTTTTTTCTGCATTTTTGTGTGTGCAGAATATACCAATATTTTATGTTTGCATCTTCTAATATGTCTGCTCAATATTTTTACGGGCGTAAACATTAACATAAAATTTTATAATTTTTAAATTTAAAAGATACAATATTCACATATTCACCCCATTTCACACACATTTTTTAAGTGTTGGATAAGGTTTTAGACATTTACTCTCAAAAAAAAAGTCTGCTCCAATTTATATAGATATATAAATAAATGTATACCTGTACAGTTATCTGTTTTAAAACTCCTAAAATAACTATGTATTTCAACTCATGTTTAAAACTCCTAAAATAACTATGTATTTCAACTCATGTTTAAAATTCCTAAAATAACTATGTATTTCAACTCAATGTTTTTTAGACTAGTTGTTTCAATTCAATATTAAATATTACAATTAGATACATTTCCAACTTTAAAAATGAATAATTTAATTCACAAGTTACACCAAATCAAAACTATCATAATTTACATATTTAATATTTTTTTATATTATAAAAATACAAATAAAAACTATTGAAAATATCCCATAAGACAATATACAGAACTTCTTTAAAGAATTAGACTCAAGCTTAAAATAACTTAAATATTAGTAGACATATACCTTATTATATGACATATATTTAATTAAAGACTAATAAGTTATTTGTCTCGATAAATATTTTAAATTTTAATTTTTATTCTTATTCAAATATTTTTGATAGATTGATTTTTCTTTGATTTTTCATTAGCATTTTTAATCCATATGAACAGTGTTGTATGTTTTTATTTTTATTTTTATTTAAGAGGGTCTAAGTCGAAAGATAAATCAGAGGAAGTCCTTAAAAAAGAAAACTACAATCCAATACTTTTTTTTAGAGGAAGTCCTTAAAAAAGAGGATTTCTCTTTATACTTAGTAGTGGTGAAAATTATTTTTGAAAAATCGAAAATACTCTTCGGAGATACACATCCGAACGCACCTATCAGCATAATTTCGGATGTGCATCTTCGAAGACACCCTTTTTCCATGTTTTATAACAACGTTGGATTTAAAATTTTTGAGGTAGTTTCGGATATGCACATGCGAAACATGCTAATAGGTGATTTTAGATGTGCATCTCTGAAACTATCTTTCCATATTAGAATGCTGCATGGTCACCTATTTTAACTATTTTATTCATTTTCTATTCTTCCATAAATAAAACCCTCGTAAACCTTCAATCATTTTCAATGGATTTTTTTCTCCAAATCAAGTTTCAAGTGTTTGAGTATAGCAAAGAGAGTATAGAAAGTTGTAATTTGAAGTAAACTTCTCTTATTTTATTACATATTTCCTGCATTGAAGCTGATTTGTAGAAGAAGAAAACAACGTCGCTTCAGATATGCACTTCCGAGTTCAACTTACCATAATTCGGATGTGCATATTCGAAAAAATGTTTGTTTCCCAACCAAAATTCATGTTTTTTAACATGTTAGGTATGGTGCACCCTGATAATATTGTCAAAGCTCTCGTAAAGGTTTCGGACAAGGTCAATGAAGATGATAAGCCAATTGAGGTGAAGGACGTTGATAAAATGAAGGATGTTGTAATGAATTATGCACAACAATTTCAAAATGATAAAAGTTCCACTTCTAGTCAACATATGATTGAATGAGTTCGAATGGAAGCTAGCAAACTTGAATTCTATGAAATTGCACATCAAAGAACTTTTGAGGAAAATCGCGTTTCCGGAAACCACCAATTTGAAACCTCCATCGCAACCGGTAAAAACAAAAGGTGCGCCTAAAAAAGCGAAAAGTTCTCAGGGTGACGGTTCAACAAAGCAGACTCCTTCTTACCATGAAGTTGTTGATTCAATATTCCCAGATTCTCCAACCCCAAAATCCAAAACAAGTGTTACCAAGGGAGCTCGCATTTCCAAACCACCTCGTACAACGCCTATTATAAAATAACTACAAGCACCAATGATTATCTACATTGATGAGATGCCTCTTTTTATGCACAAACACGTTGAATGAATCATGAATATGGAGAGTGATGGTAATTGCGGGTATTGGGTCGTGTCCGAGTTACTTGGTAAAGGAGAGGATAATCACACTCTTGTGTGCAAAACACTTATTTCAGAGTTGACAATGCATAGTGAAACTCTATACTCGCCTATATGTGACTACGAAGAAACTTAATAAAGTTCACCATGCTCTTGCTCCAAGTATTACTGTTCATGCACCAGTTGCTAAGTGGATGAGCTTCCTTGAAATGAGTCATCTTATAGCAAGTGCATATGACAAGGTGTGTATCGACTTGACGAGGTATGGGTTTTCGGAAACATTTTTTCCTCTTCGGAATCCCCCCCCCCCCCCCGAAGATCCATTTGACCGCATCATGTATATTGGGTACCTTAGATAACACCATTTTATTCGAGTTTATTTGAAACAGGGTTATTTTATACCGACTACATCCGTGAAATGGACGACACATCATAAAAAAGAGGCAAAAGTTTGGTCGAATCACTTTTTGGAAAGGATGGTAGAGTTTACCAATTTGATTGAGCTTGAGAGAGAATCAAATAAGGAGAAGTCGAAGAAAGAACCGGTTTTAGGTTTAAGCAGTGAAAATTCGTTCGGTGCATTTTAGAATGTAATCAAACTATTTTTTGAATGTTTAATCAAACCATTTTTTAAATGTATTATCGTACACATTGTAAAATATATACATTTCAATACATATATAACATATTTTATATATTTAGTGTTACAATTGTTTATTTTTTCATGCAATTTTATACACAATAATGAAACAGAGTTTTGGTTCTTCATAATCGGAAGTGCATTTTCGAATTAACCTTTAATTTATAAAAAAAAATAACACAAGACTTATTTCGGATATGAACTTCCGAATTCACCTATTCTTTTTATTAAAACTCATGGTGTCTTCGGATGTGCATGTCAGAAAACCCTTATTTTTGATAAAAATAAGGGGAATTCGGAAGTGCACTTCCGAAATGTCATGATATGATTTCTTTGGTCCATATTGCTCTAAAAAGGCTATAAATTGGATCTTCCATTCCATTTCTTTATCCATTACATACCACAAATAGAAATTACACAAGCATATTCACACCTTACTTTTGTCTACTTCAGTGGTGCACAGTCTCCACTTTGATTTAGGTTCTCGCAGGATACGCCATTCGCCGAACTCATTACTATAAGAATTAATTTAGATTTTATAATTAATTAGATATTAATTTATATTTAGGAATATGTTTTAGATTGTTTATATCTTTGTTAGAAGATATATATCTTAGATCTTCTTATATCTTTGTTAGAAGATATATTTTAGATTTAATTTTGTGTATAAATAGCCTAGTGGAGTAGGTTATTGTAATTCATTGTAAACCCTTATTTTGAAGCTATCAGTAAATATTACTTTTGCCTTTCATCTCTTCTTTGTGCACCAACAATTGGTATCCAGAGCTCTGGTTCGAAATCCACGGGGAAAAGAAGTATTGTGATTAAGAATTACAATGTTCTGATTATGGGTTTTTTTAGGAACATTGATTTGGGAAACTCTGCGTAAATTGCTCAAAGGTAGAAGATGAACGGGAACGACGGTGATATTCATTCCAAGCTTCCAGTATTTGATGGAAAAAACT
This sequence comes from Vicia faba, assembly GCA_948472305.1. Classification (NCBI taxonomy): domain Eukaryota; kingdom Viridiplantae; phylum Streptophyta; class Magnoliopsida; order Fabales; family Fabaceae; genus Vicia; species Vicia faba. Next base: position 1,403,303,045 of record OX451738.1, on the reverse strand, counting down.
GGAATCGTTGGAAGATCCAGATGCGTGTATTATTTGGTTCTCAAGATGTGTTAGATCTTGTCACTGATGACTATAATCTGTTAGAAGTAGACTCAACAGAGGCACAGAAGGTAGCACAGAAGGCGTTGAGGAAGAAAGATCAGAAGGCGTTGTTCTACATCCATCAATGTGTAGATGCAAATGTGTTTGAGAAGATTGCTGATTCTGAAACAGCGAAGGATACATGGGACACACTGATCAGATGTTACATTGGTGACGCATCCGTGAAGAAGGTGTATCTTCAATCTCTCAAAAAGCAATATGAGAATCTCAACATGAAGGACAACGAGAAGGATTCTCAGTACATCTCTAGAGTGATTCTGATCACTAATGAGATGAAAGCTTGTGGAGAAACCCTTTTTGAACAAGTAATCATTGAGAAGATATTGAGATCTTTAACTTCTCAATTTGATTACATTGTAGTAGCAATTGAACATTCCAAAGATCTGAGCACCATGAGAGTTAAAGAGCTGCAAAGTAGTCTAGAGGCGCATGAGTTGCGTATGACTGCAAGAACTTCTGAGAGGGAAATAGAGCAGCAGGCTCTGAAAGTAACTTCTGATAAGAAGCATCAGAAGCAGACTTGGTCAGAAGCCAAGAAGAAAACTAATGGTGGTCAAAGGTCAGAAGCTTCAAACTCTGATAGGCAGAAGAATGTCCAGAAGGGAAAGGAGAAGTCTGACAAGAAGAATGTTCAATGTTACAGTTGCAAGAACTTTGGTCACTATGCCAGAGATTGTTGGTCTAACAAAGAAAGGAAGTCAGAAGAAGAAAATATAGTAAGAGAGAGTCTGATGATGAACCTGTGCTATTATTGGCTTCTGAACCTGATGATCTGAATTCATCAGAATTGTGGTATATGGACACAGGGTGTTTAAATTATCTTACTGGAAACAAGAAGTGGTTGGTTTATTTTGACTTTGGGAAAAGTACAAAGATCAGATGTGATGATGATAAATACCTTAATGCAGAAGGTATGGGAAATGTCAGAATCATTCTAAACAATGGGAAAGCAGCGGTGATCCAGAATGTTTGGTATGTACCTGGCATGAAAAGTAATCTGATGAGCGTGGGACAACTGATTGAGAAAGGTTTTTCAGTTACCATGAAGGACAATCTTCTGAATCTATATGACTGTAATCAGAAGCTGATTATGGAGTCAGAATAGGGAAGGAATATAATATTCAAGGTGAATGTTAGAACTACAAACTCTAAATGTCTTAGTGCAACAAGTGTTGTCAAGGAGAGTGAGTTGTGACACCGAAGATTTGATCATCTGAATTTCAGAAGTTTAGGACATCTGAAATCAAAGAATCTGGTACATGGAATTCCTACAATCAATAAGCCTGAAAAGTCATGCAAGGTGTGCATGGAAGGGAAGCAATCAAGATTACCATTTACATCAGAAGTAGTTCCAAGAGCAAAACATGTCTTGGGAGTAGTGCATTCTGATGTGTGCGGTCCTTTTCCAGTAGCATCAACTGGAGGGAATAAATATTTTGTGTCATTTGTTGATGAGTTCACCAGAATGACATGGGTAGCTCTCATAAAGTTCAAACACGAGGTCTTTGTTGAATTCAAGAAGTTCAGACTGAAGGCTGAGAATCAAAGTGGCCAGACTTTGAAGATTCTTAGAACTGATGGTGGTGGTGAGTATAACTCCACATAATTCATAATTTTATGTGAGGAGAATGGAATTGAGCATGAGGTTACTTCTCCCTATACTCCTCAACACAATGGTCTTGCTGTAAGAAGAAGAATCTTCCTCATACTCTGTGGAGAGAAGCTGTTGCAACTGCATGTTATGTGCTCAACATATGTCCAATGAAGAAATTGAAGGGAATAGTTCCTATTTAGAAGTGGACTGGAGATAATAAAAGTGTTAGTCATCTGAAGGTGTTTGATTTTGTATGTTATAAACATGTCTCAGAAGCCAGAAGACAGAAGTTGGATGATAGAAGTAAAGTCATGTTGTTGGTGGGGTACAACAGTACAGGTTCGTACAAACTTTATTGTCCAGAAACTAAAAAAGTTGAGTTCAGAAGAGACGTCATTGTAGAGGAATTATAAGTTTGGAATTGGGAAAAAAATTGTTCTGAATCTGATGAAAGAACTTCTGAAGAAAATTCAGAAATACATGTTTCTGAAGCTGGTAAAGACTCTGACTCTGAAGAAGATACAAAAGGAGAAGATGATTCTGACTATGACTTCGATGGTGATCCAGACTCTGAAGACAGTCAAGGTTCTGGAGAAAGTCCAAATTCTGAAGCAAGTGCTTCTGAAGGGGAAAGTTCTGGTGTCCAAAGTTCTAAAGGTCCAATTCAGAGGAAACAAAGAGTCAGAAGCATCCCAAGAAGATTTGCAGAGTTTGACATGTTGCAAGACATGGAAGTAGACTCTGAAGAAGAAATTATTCAATGTGCAATGTTAGTAGAATCTGAACCCGTGATTATGGAAGAGACTCTTAATCATCAAGATTAGTTATAGGCCATGAAAGAAGAACTTGATGCTATAGAGAGAAACAAGACTTGGAAGATGACAGAACATCCAAAAGGCAAGAAAGCCATCAGCGTCAGATGAGTTTTCAAGCAGAAGCTAAAGCCAGATGGATCAATTGGCAAACACAAAGCAATATTAGTAGTAAGAGGCTTTTACAGAATCCTGGTCTGGATTACTTTGAAGTGTTTGCACCTGTAGCGAGACATGAAACAATCAAATCCGTGATTGCAATAACTGCTAACAGGAATTGACCTCTGATGCATTTAGATGTAAAACCTGCATTTCTGAATGGTCCATTACAAGAAGAGGTGTATGTTTCACAACCTCCTGGATTTGAGAAAAAGAATCAAGAAGGGATGGCGTTCAAATTACACAAAGCATTGTATGGATTGAAGCAAGCGCTCAGAGCTTGGAATTTGAAGATTGATTCGTTTTTCAAGGAACGAGGATTTCAGAAGTGTGAGATGGAGTATGGTGTTTATGTTCAGCATATTTCAGAAGGTAATATAATTCTGGTCTATTTGTATGTTGATAACATATTACTCACAGGAAGTTCTGAACAAGAGATAAATGAGTTCAAGAAAGTTCTGATGAATGCATTTGATATGACAGATCTTGGAAAAATGAGTTTCTTTCTAGGGATGAAATTTATGTACTCTGAGAAAGGAATCATTTTTCATCAGATGAAGTATGAACTACAACTTCTTAAGATATTTGAGCTATAAAATTGCAAGGTTATCACACCTGCTGATACGAATCAGAAGTTAGACTCTGATTCTGATGAAGAGGATGTGGATGCTACAACCTTCAAACAGATGGTTGATTCTTTGAGGTATTTGTGTAATATCAGACCTGATATTTGCTATGCAATTGAAATGGTTAGAAGATTTATGAGCAAACCAAAGTGGTCTCATTACCAATATGCTGTCAGGATTCTGAGGTATATAAAGGGAACTCTGAAATATAGAGTGTTATTTCCGTCTGGAAGAAAGATCGAATCAGAACTTCTGAATTATTCTGATTCTGATTGGTGCGGAGATAGAGTTGACAAAAGAAGTACTTATGGGTACTTATTCAAATTTATAGAAGGTTCTATTTCTTGGTGTTCCAAGAAGCAACCTGTTGTTGCTCTGTCAACTTGTGAAGCTGAATATATTGCAGGCGCTCTGACTGCATGTCAAGCTGTGTGGATTCTGAACTTGCTGAAAGATCTGAAGATTGAGGTAAATAAACCTCTGAAGCTGATGATTGATAACAAGTCTGCGATCAATATTTCCAAGAATTCAGTGTTGCATGGGAGAAGCAAGCATATTGAGACTAAGTATCATTTTCTGAGGAATCAAGTTCAGAATGGAATTTTAGAAGTTGTGCACTGTAGCACCCAGAAGCAGCTGTAAGATGTTCTGACAAAGGCTATCAAGACTAATCAATTTCTTCGTTTGAGAGATGAAATTGGTGTTGTAAGTTTTGGATAAATATAAATTAAGAGATGGTGTTAGAATTAATTTAGATTTTATAATTAATTAGATATTAATTTATATTTAGGAATATCTTTTAGATTGTTTATATCTTTGTTAGAAGATATATATCTTAGATATTCTTATATCTTTGTTAAAAGATATATTTTAGATTTAATTTTGTATATAAATAGCCTAGTGGAGTAGGTTATTGTAACTCATTGTAAATCCTTATTTTGAAGCTATCAATAAATATTTCTTTTGTCTTTCATCTCTTCTTTGTGCACCAACAATTACCATACTGCATTCTCTCTTACAATATCCAGAGAATCGAAAGATGGTCAAGCTTGAGTATCGTTCACCTTCAATTGATACTGAAGAAAACATAAAATTCACTCCGTTTGAGCTCAACAACGACGAAGATTTAAAGGTTATGTGGGAGACCTTTCAACAATACTCTTCTAAGGGTCCGATTGAGATGGATGTGAAGCTTCAAAGATCAGCAAAAGATGATATCAAGATGTTGCGACGTCCCCAACTACCCATTTATAACAATATGTAACTTTAATTTTCTGAATATATTTATGTAACTTCTTTGAATTATGTTGAATGAATATTATGAATTATGTTGAATAATATTCTGCCCAGGGATAAATTCGGATATACATATTTGAAATTGTCTAACAGGTGACTTCGGATATGCATTTCCGAAGTAAATTTAATAATTCATGTTAGTGGTTCATTCAGAGATACACTTCCGAAATCTGAGGGTATTTTTGAAATTTCGCCAGAGGTCCTGAAGAAGTTCACTAGGTGTATAAAGAAATTCTCCTAAAAAATCAGCAATATAAGTATTAGAGAATATTTTAATACATCTTTATACGGTGAACTAAACTTTTAAAGATTCTAAAATATCTTTCGCAGATGCATATTCAAACGCACCTAAATCAACTTTCAAGGGGTTTCGGAGATACATCTCTGAAAACATCCATGTTTACATATTATTATTTGAACTTTGTATTTAGACACTCAACGATATTTTCAAAAATGCATCTCCGAAAGCACCATAAAGAAGTGGGAATAGATGATTCAGATATGTATATTCGAAACATGGGACACAATTTTTTTTAACGTAAACGCTAGTACGTAATAAACACAAAGATTTGATACGTAATTTGGTTAAAACATTAATAAACACGCACACGGAAAATGATACGAACATAACACTGAATTGTTTCAAAATACCGAAAAATAATACGTAAATTGTTCAGAAAGTACGAGATGTATAATGATTACACCGATAAATAAATAAAAGACATAACCTATTGCATATGTCTAATCCTAACCCCCTAGTCCCTCCTCTGTCTCCTGTGTTCCGCCGCACTCGATGCCTCCCTAACCATTCTCTCTACGATGACCACTGAATTTAAATGATTATAAATAACCTATTATACTCATGCAAAAGTAGAACAATGTATTCAGAGAAACTTACTCAAATTCGGAGCTATGGATAGTTGTTAAAATGAGCTATGGTTCTTGAATGTCTCAGTAAATTTCTCATAAAAGTTTGGAAAACATAGAATTTGAGTGTTTTGATGTTTGAGTGTGGACAAATGAGAGAATGATGAGTTATGTTTCGAGGCAAAATATATTTAACATGTTTCAGGTATGTATCTCCGAAAACCTCAAAATAAAATTATAGAGTTTATTCGAAGACGCACATGCGAAACCCTCTGATCTTGACAAAAAGGTTGTTTTGAACAAGCATATCCGAATAAGCCCATCTAAATATGTAATGTGGTGAGTTTGAATATGCATAATCGAAAACTGAAGATATTTTTTACTTTTCGTCAAGAGTTCAAGAAGACATAAGAGTGTGTCGAGAAATTCTCTAAGACTTTATTTAGAAGTTTGGAGGAGAATTGGGGGCAGGACTTTGAAAAATAGAAAGGATTACGTGAAAAGAGTAGAAAGATTTTGGTTGGGAGGGTTTGTATTTCTTTATAACACAAAAAAACTCCTATTTAAGAGAACTCAAAATTTGTATTGAATAAGTATTTTGGAGGACTTATATAAATTTTTCAAATATATTTTATGTTATTATAATATTCTGAAAATTAAAAATACAATAATAAAAATACAATAATAAAAATACATGCGAGATTTCAATATCTAAATCTTGATTCAATGCATTTCTTTTCTTATGCTTTTAAGGAGACTCAACCTTACCTCTATTTTTTCTTTCTCAATGTAAATATTGATATTTTTTTTTAGATTTCGAATTATTTGAAACTAGTAGAAGATATGTTAGTATGAATTTGGAGGTAAAATTATGCAATCAACTTTCATCAATGATCATTATGCAATGCCTTTCGATTTTAGGTTTATTTCACTCATGTCAGTGAATTTATTTAAGCCTATAGTTTGAATAAGTAACTTAATTAAGTGCTTATAACATAAGCACTTATCAAGTTATCATAAAATCAAGATTTTTCTGACAAGTAGTTTTCATAGGCTATCCAGGAGAAATTATTCACATGCCATAAGTTGTTTCAATAAGTTCTTCTATTGATAGATAAGCTCAAATAAGTTAACTCATATAGGGAATTATTATGCTATGCAGCAAGAAAAACACCACCTTATTGGATGCTACTCTTAACAAAAATATCAATAAAGTTCCTATCAACACTCAATTTGTTAAAGTGTAAATTTTTCTGTCTTGTCACTGCAAAGAACGACCATATCAGCCATTTCCTCAATGACAGTCATACTTTTTGTAATAGCACCTTGCTGAGAAAGTTTATGAAAACCAATAGTCATTGTCACATACAAAACACTTGGCATAGCAATAGAAATCCCACCATAGCGATATCTGCGATGTTGAATCAGATACATGACTATAATTTCAGCCAACATACAAACGACAATGGAACGCATACAAAAGTTTCCAATTGATTTGAGAACCATTTGGAAATGTTCAACATTGTTTGTATTGTCAACCAAATGTGCTGCTTTTCTGAAGAATGTATGGACACCGGTTGCAATAACAATAGCTTCGATTTCTTCTTGTTTGCAAGTTTGAGCCTGAGAAAACTTCTTATCCTGAAAAACTTATTGGTTTATGGTTTATGTTTGATTGGTGTTGTCGGTCTATTTGGTGTGAGAAGTGTTGCTTTTCAAGAAGCCTTATGTCGATGCCAGTATCATTCTATATGACTCGTGATATAGAAGTCCTTGCTATTGGATTGGTAGTTTTGCGAAATATCTGGGGGATTTAATTTGTGTTATAGCACGGATTTTAGTGAAGAAACTTAGTGTTATGTTTGTTCATCAATCATGGAATAGGTTGGTATTGTGTCTGCAAATTTTGAGGTGTTTTATCCTTAGTTTGTCTCAATTCAATAAGATTGGTTCTTGAGCATTTTTTATTTTATGCCTATTAATATATTTCCTTTGCTGTTAAAAAAAAAAAGAGGAGAAAACATAAATTATCTTTTTGTTATCTTTTTCTTGCAATTTACTCAGACTTTTTGTTAAAAGCTGTTGCAATCGTTACCCTTTATAGGTAAGTGATTTGTAACATAAACAATAAGATTGTGCAAAACTTGGCAACTGGTATCTTTCAAAAGTAAAACAAAAAAGACTAAATAAGTTATAATCTACTAATCCAATCACCAAAAGATGCTAGAACAGAGCTCCCATATTAAGAATCTTGCATTTCTCCTATACTTGAAATCAATAGAGGAAAGAAAACAACTGCTTTAATATGGATAAGTCTTGTAGACTAAACATGCTTAATAGCTTGAAGCAGAAGCACCACCAGCAATCATATTCATCATAGGTGTTTCAACCTAAGAGTGGTGGAAAAGTAGGTGAATGGAAGGAAAGAAATCATAGGAATCCAACATGAGAATATTCAAGGCACAAAACAAACCTCAAAGAAATCAAGCTTGTCCAGGAAGGACCTAATGTATGAAATGATTTTAGATCTGGTCTTGAATATTTCTCGAACCTCTGGATTAGTCATCAAATCCAAATGGCGTAACCGATATCTAGTTTCCTATGAGAAAAGATGATTAATAGAATAAATCAAAATATTATCAGTAGATAAAATATATTTTGATAGAAAGAAAATCGGAGATCATGCAAGAGAAAACTCAGTTCAGCATCTACCGACAAAGATTTATCAAAACAGTATATTATATATTATGCATAACAGAAAAATGCTGGAGAAATTCCACTTTATCTTTCAATATATGAAAAATGAACATAAAAATAAAGATGCAAGCTTCAGAGTTGCAATATAGGGCATCCTTAATCATTCATACGGGCACATGTCAAAGTCATTTGATATCAACTAGCACTTAAATCAACAGTTAGAATCACTTTACTTCGGGTGTAAATATGTTTGTTTAATTTTGAGTTGAAATCAATTTTGGAAACAAGTTTTTTTTAATTACCAAGAAAAGCGGAGATAATGCAATAGAAAACTTTCCGTTCAGCATCTTCAGAAAAAGAATTGTCAAAGCATACATTTTATACATAAGAGATTAATGAACATAATAATAAAGATGCAAGCTTCAGAGTTGCAATATAGTGCATCCATGAACATTCCAAAGTCATTTGATATCAATTAGCACTAAAATCAACAGAGCTAAGCGCCAATGGAGGATGGGAAATCGCATTCTAACATTTAATAAGATAGTATTTACCAAGTTATCACCCTCAGATTTGTTCAGAGAATAGATAAGTATATGACAGACTTAAGCAATGAAAATGTCTATAAGACAGCATTCCATGCCATAATACCTGATCTTTCAAAATGTATGCTTCGGGATTTTGGGTACTTCCTGGTACCCATGCACTTTTCTGTACATCATTAAAAAAAAGTAACGATGTTATTGAATAGTTATTGGGCGTCAGACAGCAACAAAAGTAAAGGAATATTGCTGACCTTCACATTTGAATTATCCGCTGCAGCCGTAGAATTTGGCTTTGGCATAATATGCAAACAATGAGACAGTACCACAAAAGTTTTGGGGAAATTTTGGCTTTGGCTTTTGCCTGAGCATTTAAACAAGGGAAACCTTTAAAACAATAGTATAATTCAGAATACAATACTAAAGAATAAATCCTAACTATGGAACATCAAATAGAAAAACATTTGGCCAATTAGTAGGATTCAAATAAATATAAGTGTGACAAATATAGAAGATATATTAGTTGTTTCTGTTCTAAATTATACACAAAAAATATAAAGAAAATATCTGATCTCTACATGCACAAATTTAAAGAAAACGAGAATGATTACCTCGCATCAGCCATAACCTGAACCTGAAAACCACCACCACGTTGGATTACTAATATCTGTTTTTGAATTAATATTTGTTTTTAGTCAGTTAATAAAACTCCTATTCAAAAGGAGTATCTAGGTTAAGACCTATTTTTTAGTATAGTGTGCTGAAAAATAGGAAGTTCAGTTTTTTGTAAGGCTATTTATGCGGTCCGTCTTTCTGTTTTTTAATATCAAGCAAAGTTTACAGTTTCAATTACTTGTATTCTTACCTTGTTCAACAATTGGTATCAGAGCCTCGTCAAAGAGGCCTGGTCAGATAAAGAGAGGTTTAGGAAACTAAACACGAGAAGGAAAATCTGTGAGAATGACAAAAAGTAGCAGTAGCAGTAGATTCATACAACCAACAATTCCCAAATTTGATGGTTTCTATGAGCATTGGGCGAAGCCGATGGAGAATTTCCTCCGATCTAAAGAAATGTGAAACTTGGTCGAGGATGGAGTGGTTGTTGGTCCATAAAACCGGGAGCCAACTGATGAGGAGGCAAAAACAATTGCAGAGCAGCAATTGAAGGACAGAAAGGTGAAGAATTATCTTTATCAAGCCATTGATAGAGAAATCATGGAGACAATACTGAATGATGACACCTCAAAGCAGATATGGGGCTCAATGAAGCAAAAGTTCAAAGGTTCAACTAGAGTGAAGAGAGCTCAGCTTCAAACCTTGAGGACTGAGTTCGAAATACTGAAAATGAAAGAGGGAGAATCTGTCAATGCATACTTTGGACGAGCTTTCTCCATAGCAAAACAGATGTGTGATACGGTGGGAGAACTGACTTGGGTTTTGCGTTTGTTTTCGCAAATGTTTCGGTTGAGCAAGAGTCGCCACCGACTTTTTATTTTATCCTAAGGAAAGGTTAAAAAGCACAGCAAAAACCTTTGAGATGTTTTCTTGGGTTCGGGGAGTAGATTATAGAAAGGGAAGGAATTAGCACTATTTCTATCCATGGTTATCCATGGGCTCTTAGTTACTTGCTTAGATCAACTTGCCTTGATTTTCAATTGTTTGAAATGGTGCTTTGTGTGTGGGTTTGAAAATGTTTTGAAAAGAGGCCAATGTGGTGGCAACCTTTGTAATGATCCATGTTGGGATGTATACAAAGATGTATGTCTTTTGAAAAGTTTTCAATGTTTTTGAAAGTTGTTTTGAAAGTGTGTTGTGATGTGTGTTTTGAAAATAGGCAAGGTTTTGTTTTGCAAGTTGATTCAAGTAACTAAGAGTTTGTCTATCCCTAAATTTACTCAAAGGTTTTTCCTATGTTTTAACCCTTTTAACAATTTTGTTCCACCATTGTATTTGGTGGACAATCTTGTGTTAGGATGTGAACGGGATGGGCGCGGGTCATCGTTTAGACCATGATTGCAATGGTGCCAAGTGTCTTTGGCAACTTTTCCTTTAAGGGACTTGATCATTTTTAGGCAACTTTCGAAAGCGTCATCGAGGGACTATGATCATTTGAATTGTTTTTGTTTTGCCAAAGACACCTAACATGCAACATGGCCCATTATTGAAGGCAACAAGTGGAGTAACCCTAAGGGTGTAAGTGTGATTGGTGTTGTTCATTTTCATACTTTTTTGTCTTTTGTTAAGTCAAGCTATTTGTCATTTGATTTGCATACAAACCCTAAGTCTATCATGGCATATTTAGAAAGCTTTTAAAGTGCGGAATTAAAAGTCCTAAATTATTACACAATAATCATGGGGAAGGGGATACAAATGTTCAAATGGGGATGAGACTTAATAGGAGAGTAGTGTCCAATATTTACAACCAAATCGAATTGCGCAAATGTAAATGTAAAGATGTATAAGAATAAAGCAATGTGTATGTGTAAATGTTTTTGTGTAAGTGTATGTTTTATTCACAAGTGAAATAAAAATAAAATAAAATAAAGTTAATTTGGATATTTTCATGTTTAGGGCAAAAACCCTAATTTTGCTAAATAAAAGGTATTTATTATTTAATATATATAATATTTATTAATTATGTACAAAAAATAAATAAAAGGAAGTATATTGTAAAAAAAGTATTTTTGAGATCAAATATTAATAAAATAAAAAAGGTATTATTTTTGTATTTTTTTCCTAAATATTCTAATAAATATATAAGTGTTTATAATATTTACTAAATATATTAAATATGTACAAAAGTAACAATATTTATTATTTACAAAAAAAGTATATTTTTTATAAAATGTTTTCAAAAGATAAAATAAAATAAAAATCAGAAAATAAAAATGTATTTGTAATATTTTTGTATTTTAAACAAAAAGGTATATATGTTATTTACATGTATAAACTCAAATAAAACCAATAAAATCCAAATAAAATGTAAAAATGGTTAGAAAAATGTTTTTAATATTTTTTATATTTTGACAAAAAATAACAAGTCAGAATAAAAAAGAAAAAGTAAAAAATGATTAAAAAATAACACAATGGGCCAAGGGGGTGTATGTGGAATAAAGTGGTACAAAAAAGAAAAATATCTCAGGCCCAGCCCAAAGGACAAGCTTCTTCAACCTCCAGCCATCCCTGTTCTAAAAAACGCGCGCTTCTTGCTTGATTCAAACATCCTGATTCTTTGATTTTTAACACAAACTTATAACACAAAAAATGTCAAGCATCAAATCACGAATCCATACATACCAAGAACTTGATCTAACTCTCAGAAATGAGAGAGAATTTCTTCTCCCCCAATTCCTGACCTAACTTTTTCCTAATGTTCAGGTTCCAAATTCTCTTAACACACACAATATAAATGAAAAGTGAGGATACAGGTAGCTTCAGGGGCATGAGTAGGACATAACTTCTTCACAAACCTAAGCCTAAATATGCTTGGATAGAGAGATAGAAGTTCAAGAACTTACCTGTTCAGCTTGAAACGTGTACAACAATGGAGGTGCTTTCAATGGATTTTGAGGACTTGTACAGCTTGCTTGAAGTTCAGGGATGCTCCTCCAATTCCTAGCTTGCTTTGAAACTAGTTGAATCGAGCTATGGAAGTTCACCTGCAAAGTTAAAAACTGAAAATGGCAAATGATGTTAGGGATGTTACAGTTCCAGTTCAATGCTTGGAATAGTTTGTATGGATGTTATGGAAGGTGTTTGAGGTGGTTTGGATGAAAACGCACGAGGGGAATGAACTGGCCAAGTCAAAATGCAGAAGGTACCCTGTTTTGCCACAAAACTGTGTTTTGATGAATGAAGGGGTTTTAGGGATGGTTTGGTCGTGCTTCAGGTTAGTTTGGGAGTATGAAATGTGTTCACAATGTTTGCTTAGGCTTATTTTGACAAGAATGTAAGTTGTGGTTAGTTATGCAAGTTTCTTCTTTTCTAAGTAAAAAATGCCAAGTCCTGTTACAGGCTCCTCTAGGCCCCTCAAATATGCTGCAAAGTTTGTTCTTGATCAGTGGGATATTTCCAATAACTTGTGCCTCAGAGATTTGCATTGTACTTCTTGGATTTGTGTTTGACATAAAGTCATGCTTTACAAGAATGGATAACTTGCTTTTTCCAAATATGGCTTAATTCTTCATGTAATGTCCAAATGCACAAAATAATACTAGAACACAATGGATTGGCATTCAATTATTGAGTGTAAATGAGATTAGAGGCCTGTAACTAGCTTGAACCATGCTGATTTCAAAAATGCAAAGTTATGAACATGTAAATGGCTCATGAACAAAGTGACTTTTGCCCATATTGATAATTTCGATTCTCCCTAACCACAAGGGTGTTTGAGAATTTCTTGGATAATTTGGAAAGCTTAGAATGTGTACTACAATCCATCTTTGTAATACAAGTTGAAATTCCAAGTGGAAGCATGTGAAAAGTGGCCATGAAGTTAGGCAAAAATCCTGCCTAAAATAGGTCAAAATTTTTCTAAGTTATGAATGTTTTGCACCCTTGTTCCAAAAATCATAACTTGAGATACAAGCTTATTTTGAGGAAACTTTGTGAATCAAAGTTGTAGATTTTGAAATGGACTATAACTTTCATGTTTTGAGTTTTGTTTGAATCCAAATGTATCTTGGTGAAAAAATGGGACAAAGTTAGGAAAAAATAAAGAAATTTCATAACTTAGAAAAATTCTAAGTTATGAAATTTTTTTTCATTTTAAACCCTAATTTGTAATTTTAGGTTTCTTGATGAACAAGTTTCATAATTTGACATGTCTTGATGAAAAATGGATCTTGGCACTTGATTTTGATCAAAAAGTCAAAGTTTGACTTTTCAGTATACAGTCAAATTTGATTAGTTGACTGGAAAATTCATCTGGCAATCTTGTGCAATTGGGATCTTTTGAACTTGTTGAACATGTCAAGACAATGCCATTGAGTCCTTGAGTCCATATGTGAGCTTGAATTGCCATTGGTTAGGTCAAACAGTCAAAAATTGCCTTTGTGCAGTCAAAACCCTAAAAATGACCATTTTGCCCTTTTGGTGATCTGATCAAATTTCTTATGGAATTGTGATCCAAACTTGATCAAATGGTCCATATGAGTTCATAATGTTGATTTGGGTCAAAAATCAAGAGGTTTGACTGTCAATTGACCATAGTTGACTTTTTCCCCAATATAGTTGATTTCTAGGTCAACTGTCCAATTGACTGGGCAAAGATTGGAATCAAAGCTTGAAACTTGGTATGGATAAACTTGTGAGTCCAACATGAAGCATGAAAGTCATTTTGGGAATTTTAGGTCAAAGCATCTTTGTGCAAACTCAAACCCTAATTTGGGTCAACAGTGCAAGGAGGAGTCTTGAGCAGAGCAAACCCTAACTTGATCTTGAGCTTCAAGGGTCTTGTGGTGAGAAAATATTGATGAAATGGGAGGGAAAATTTTGGGGTACAAAAGTTGCCCCTGTTCAATCTTCTTAGACCTGAGGATGTAGATTGGCTTGCATGTCTTTCGTGATCCGAAGGTGGAAGATGATTGAACACTAAAGTGCCCAGAAATTTGCACTCGCATAGTGGAGTATCAGCAATGTGATGGCGGTAATGGGATTATAGATGCCATTTGGAGATATGGTGGATAGGAGGATGGGCTTATAAATTCCATCTGGAGACGTGACAGAACCTTGTCGGGAATGGGCTTATAGATGCCATTTGGAAGTGTTGATTGTGTAAGAGATTGCTTAGCGAGAACTTGCGTACTTTGAGAAAGGAAGATGGTTTCCTGGCCTGTTACAGGTGTTGATCTTCAAACTCTTCATGCAGATATGCCCTGGCTAGGTACAGGTATCAAATCTACAATTAGTTGCTCACAGATGTGCCCTGGCCGGATACAAGAATCGAATCTGGAATTGGTCGTCTACAGATATGCCCTGGCTGGATACAGGTATTAAATCTGGAAAAAGTCGTCTACAGATATGCCCTGGCTGGATACAGGTATCGAATCTGGAATTTGTCGTCTTCAGATATGCCCTGGCTGGATACAGGTGTCGAATCTGGAATTTGCAAAAAGTTGGTAGAGATAGCTTTCCTGGCTGGATACAGGTGTAGACCTCTGACCTGAGAATGAAAGATAATTTCCTGGCCTGTTACAGGGTTTGATCTTCAAACTCTTCATGCAGATATGCCCTGGCTAGATACAGGTATCGAATCTACAATCAATCACTCACAGATATGCCCTGGCTAGATACAGGTATCGAATCTAGAATTGCGATAGTTGATAGTAATCATCTTTGGATTGTCCTCTTTTCTGAAAAGGCAAAAACATTAGTTGTATGCAACGTCATGATGTATGAGATGCATGATGTCATGATGTTCTAAAAAATAAATGAGATTGTGTGATATGATGCGTATATGCATGCGTCATGGTGTATGATAATGTGATGTTTATGAATGTATTTTCGTCTAGGAAAATAAATCCTTGACGAATGCCGGGAAATCAAATCCTGGGCTGATGTTTTGAAGAGTAGAGTTCTTCGTTTCCGCTGGGGATGATGGTTGCAAGAATAAACCGGTAGGAGAAGATGACTCCGTTGGGGAATAAACTTATTGGAGAGATTACTCTGCGGGGAATTACTCTGTGGGAAGAGATACTTCGTTGAGGTTTTGATGAGAGCTCCGGTGGGGATTCTATGGATAAGTTATGTAGGGGAATTTGATGGACTCCGCTGGGGATAGGAAGAATTTCGCCGAGGACAATCTTTCCGTGGCAATTAGCTGAGGATAACCCAGTTATATCCTGGTGGGAAATAACCTTTGAATGAAGTCGGGGAGATGCGTTCGTACTCTGCAGGTGATAAGCTTCCAGAATCTACTGGGGATAAGCTTCAGAATCTACTGGGGAGGGTGATTCAACTTTCCTGGGGAAACTTTTCAGATTGTACTGGGGAATGGTTCCACTGGATGTCGGTATTCCGCCGGGGAACAATCTTATATTAAGACTGTCGGGGACGCTTGCTGAGGAATATTTATACTCCGTTAGGGAATGTTGAGATCTTCTGGGGATACCCAACTTCCGTAAGGCTGACAGTAGACTAACTCGGCTTGGGGAGAGTATCGCTGACGTGCTGGAGATACTCTGTGGGGAGTTGAGGTAACTTGGTCACATTCTTCAGTCGAACTTACCTTGGTACCTCGGTGGACAGAGCAACTAGATCGCTTAGACAATTCTTTATTGCCCATGTTTCTGATGTCACCTGTAAATAGTCCTTTGTTTCGCATGCAAATATTCATGATTAGCAATTAATGTCAAATGCATATATCAAAAATGAACATTGGACGTTCTTTGCAAAACAAAAACAGAAAAAGGAAAAACGATGGGTAATTTGTCTGAAAAATTGAACTTGTATTAATTTTGAAGTTTGCCTGTAAATAGGTGTTTTGTGTACAAGAGGCTGACGTCCTAGTAAGAGAACGCCGCCGAACAGCAAAAATAGAGTCTATACAATTTTGTGAAAAGGAAACAAAACAGCTATGTGAAAAATAATCCCACTGGGTTCCAACTCTGCTATCGCCTTTATGTCTTCAAGCGTCTCATCACTTTGCTGCTTAGTTGAAGCTGAAGTTGATTGATTGGCGTCGTCTGAGCCCGATAGTCGATGCCGAATTCTGGATGCAAGGTGATCCAATGAGACATAGTATTACGCTTTATCCCTAACTTTTTCCTGGACCGCCCTTTCGGGTTTTCAGTCCACCGGGATACCTATTTTTGCCCAAGCCGCCTTTTCAGGTTTTCGACTTGCCGGGTGTACAGATTTTTTTCATTTCATCCCTTATTTTTGCCCGAACCCTTTTGGTTCACCGGGAAGCCCTTATTTTTGCCTAGGTGTGTCAACCTAGCGGGTCTTTAGTTCATGCGTAGTATCTTTTTACTATGTTTGCATTGGCGGAGTGAGGAAGATCGTCACCATCCATGGTGGTTAGAATCATAGCTCCTCCTGAGAAGATATGTTTAACCACAAATGGCCCTTCGTACGTAGGGGTCCATTTGCCCTTGGGATCACTTTGAGGAAGAATGATGCGCTTGATTACCATGTCTCCGACTTGATAGTCTTGTCGTCTGACCTTCTTGTTAAATGCCTTGATCATCCGTTTTTGGTACGTCTGACCATGACAAATAGCAGTGAATCTCTTTTCGTCAATTAGGTTTAATTGATCAAGCCGAGTCTGGATCCAGTCATCTTCGCTCAAGTCTGCATCCTTCATTATCCGGAGAGAGGGTATCTGGACTTCAATAGGCAAGACTGCCTCCATGCCATAGACCAAGGAAAAGGGAGTTGCCCATGTTGACGTCCGTGCTGAGGTACGGTACCCATGAAGAGAAAACGGTAACATTTCGTGCCAATCTTTGTAGGTCACTGTCATCTTCTACACAATCTTCTTGATGTTCTTATTCGCTGCTTCTACAGCCCCATTCATCTTCGGCCGGTAGGGAGAAGAGTTGTGGTGCTGTATCTTGAATTGCTCGCAGAGCTCAGTGATCATCTTGTTGTTAAGATTGGTACCATTATCCGTAATGATCCTCTCAGGTACACCGTATCGACAGATCAGGTTGTGCCGAATGAAACGTGCCACGACGTTCTTGGTTACGGTAGCATAGGAAGCTGCTTCAACCCATTTTGTGAAATAATCAATCGCTACCAAGATGAAGCGATGCCCGTTGGATGTCGTAGGTCGGATCTCGCCGATCATATCAATGCCCCACATTGCAAAAGGCCAAGGTGCTGTCAAGACGTTCAGAAGAACTGGAGGAATGTGCACCTTATCAGCATAGATCTGGCATTTATGACAAGTTCGAGAATGCTGATAACAGTCGGCTTCCAGTGTGGACCAGAAATATCCTTCCCGAAGGATTTTCTTTGCCATAGTATGTCCACTGGAATATGTTCCGAAGGTACCTTCATGTAGCTCTGCCATGATCCTTTCTGCTTCAGTCTTATCCATGCAACGCAGTAAGGTTGAATCATGGTTTCGCTTGTAGAGAATGCCATTGTTAAGGAAGAACTTTGCCACAAACCTTCTCAGGAATTTCTTGTCATTAACAGATGCGCCTTCGGGGTATTCCTGAGCTTCAATGTACCTCTTCACCTCATGATACCAAGGTTTTTCTGTTACCTCTTCAGTCTCGAGATCGCAACAATGTGCAGGTTCACCCAACTTCCAAATAATGATCCGGGGCGCCTCGTTGTCCCATTTTACTTTGAACATAGAAGACATCGTAGCCAACGCGTCCGCTAACTGATTCTCCTCTCTCGGGAAGTGTTCAAAAGTTATCTCCTTGAAGTGGGGAAGCAATGTCAGCACATACTCCTTGTAAGGAATAAGATTTGGGTGTTTCGTATCCCACTCGCCTTTGATCTGATTGATCACAAGAGCGGAATCTCCGAAGACACTCAGAAACTTGATCCTTAAGTCAATTGCAGCTTGAAGATCCATGATACATGCCTCATACTCTGCCATGTTGTTGGTGTAGTTGAAACATAGTCGGGCGGTGAGTGGAGTATGAGTACCTTTGGGGGATATGATCACAACGCCGATACCATTACCCAAAGCGTTTAAGGCTCCATCAAAGTGCATAGACCATTGGGATCCTTCCTCAGGTCCTTCATCCGGTCCAGGTACTTCACAATCAGTCACTACCATGATATCCTCATCTGGAAATTCAAAGTTCATCGATTGGTAATCATCCACTGCCTGGTGTGCCAAATGGTCTGCCAGTACACTTCCCTTGATTGCTTTTTGAGTCGTGTACTGGATGTCATATTCCGTCAAGATCATTTGCCATCTTGCTATTCTTCCAGACAAAGCAGGCTTTTCGAATATGTACTTGATTGGATCCATTTTTGAAATCAACAGAGTAGTGTGAGTCAACATATACTGTCTCAGTCGGCGAGCAGCCCATACCAAAGCGCAGCAAGTTTTCTCGAGCAGTGAGTAACGGGTCTCACAGTCGGTAAACTTTTTGCTAAGGTAATAAATGGCGTGTTCTTTTCGGCCAGACTCGTCATGCTGCCCAAGCACACACCCCATTTAGTTGTCCAGTACTGTCAAGTATAAGATTAGAGGTCTCCCTTCAACTGGCGGCATAAGAATGGGTGGTTCTTGGAGATACTCTTTGATTCTTTCGAAATCGGCCTGACATTCATCATTCCAACGTACTACTTGATCTTTCTTCAGCAGTTTGAAGATTGGTTCACAGGTAGCAGTTAGATGCGAGATGAATCGGGCAATGTAGTTCAACTGTCCCAGAAAGCCTCTGACTTCTTTCTCTGTCTTGGGAGTTGGCATCTCTTGTATGGCTTTCACTTTGGCAGGGTCCACTTGAATGCCTTTGTCGCTTACGACGAAGCCTAGCAATTTTCCAGATCTCACCCCAAAGGTGCACTTGTTTGGGTTCAACCTCAGCTTGTACAACTTCAGACGGTCAAACAGCTTCCGTAGATGGTCAAGGTGTTCCTCCTCAGTTTGGGACCTTGCAATCATATCGTCGACGTATACTTCTATCTCGTGATGGATCATGTCCTGAAATAAAGCAACCATGGCACGTTGGTAGGTTGCCCCAGCATTTTTCAACCCAAAAGGCATGACCTTGTAGCAAAAGGTGCCCCACTGAGTAACAAAAGTGGTCTTCTCCATGTCTTCAGGAGCCATCTTAATCTGATTATAACCGGAGAAGCCGTCCATGAAGGAGAATACTTTATGTTGAGCAGTGTTGTCAACCAGAACGTCGATATGAGGCAGAGGGAAATCATCCTTAGGGCTAGCCCTGTTCAAATCCCTGTAATCAACACACATTCTGACCTTACCATCTTTCTTCGGCACCGGAACCACGTTGGCAACCCACTGAGGGTAAGAAGTCACTGCTAGAAACCCGACATCAAATTGTTTCATAACCTCAGTTTTGATTTTCTCGGACATTTCTGGACGCATACGGCAGACCTTTTGTTTTACCGGAGGGCAATATTCCTTGGTAGGCAGGTGATGAACCACAATGTCGGTATCCAACCCAGACATGTCTTCGTAAGACCAAGCAAAGATTTCCACATAGTCATGCAGCATCTGAATCAACCGTTGTTTCACACTGAGCTCTAGATTGGCACCAATCTTGACTTCCTTTCTGTCTGTTTCAGTACCCAGATTTACCGTTTCCACTGGCTCTTCATGTGGCTGAATGGCCCTCTCTTCGTGGAGTAACAGTCTTGCAAGTTCACCAGGCACTTCGCAATCATCTTCACCTTCGTCTTCGGCTAAGTTGATCGGATTTTCGAAGTCATAACTGGCAGTAGCAGAGTTGTTACCAGTGAGATCCAGAGTGGATTGGAACCTGTATAGGTGAGTGTGTGTAAATATAGCTGTTTTGCAATATATAATAAAGAAATAAAAGGAGCGCAAGATTTTGAAATGCAACAAACGTCCAATGTTTTTATTGATGATATATGAAAATGACACACAAAATCCCTCACAAATGAAGCTACGGTGCCCCGGGTAGGACATCGAGCCATAAAAGTTTCGAAGCATTGTTTGTTACAAATTCAAAATAAAAGAGTTCATTACTGAGTGACAAAAGTAATAGGTGTGAAGTCTTTAGCAGTCCAGTTGCTTGGTCCACCGTCGGTTGTTGGGTAGATCCAGCTGTCGAATTCAGATTCCTCCATGTCGTCTTCAATAGCATTCACTCCCGGGTTGGTGATGAACACATGAGGTCTTCCAATCCTTGCCTTACGAACAGCCTTCTGAGCCTCTGCAGTGAAACCCAGGCCAAACTTGTCAGTCTTTGGAGTGAAGTCAGGAGGTCGGCCCCAATTTGCACACTCACCCTTCTCAACCACAGCCTGGGCATCCTTTAAGGAAGCCATCTTCAAAGGAGGGTATTCAATCACAGTTTCAGCTGATGCCAGTGTCTGAGGAACTTCTTCAAAGTGCTGGAATGGAGTCTCAATGAATTCCCCATCCATCTCTATGTACCGGAACGAGTTGAGGTGACTGACCATATACTCTTCTTCCCCTTGAACTGTAACAATCTTCCCTCTGACTGGGTACTTAAGCTTTTGATGTAGTGTGGAGGTCACAGCTCCAGCCTTGTGGATCCATGGACGACCCAGCAAACAAGAATAGGATGGTCGGATGTCCATCACATAGAAAGTAGAATCAAAAACTTGAGAACCAACCCTGGTTGGAATGTCAACTTCCCCATGTACCATCCTTTTCGAACCGTCAAAGGCTCGGACAACAATGTTACTAGGCTTGAGCTCTAAACCCTCACAATCCAACCTGTCTAGGGCCTTCTTGGGTAATACGTTCAACGAAGAACCGGTGTCTACCAACACATGGGCAAGAGTAGTGCCCCTGCATTCAATGGAGACATGCAGGGCGTCGTTATGGTTTTTTCCTTTGGCAGTCAGATCGGCGTCAGAGAAGCCCAACCCATTATCAGCAGTCAAGTTGGCCACACAATCGGTAAATTGATCAGCAGCTGTTTCTTGTGGCACATGGGCCGTTTTCAGGAAGGAAATCAGGGCCTTGGCATGGGCCTCTAAACACAACAACAGTGATAGCATAGAAATCTTTGATGGGGCGTGCCCCAACTGCTTAACTACATTGAAATCACTCTTCTTAATGATCTTGAGAATCTCTTCCATCTCTTGTTGGGAAGCCTCAACATTGGTTGTCTTTGGTGCCTCCGTCAGGGCAGGCAAATCAGTAGCAATCCCTTTGCCCCGAGCGTCAGATGACTCAGCAGCAGGGGTAGAAACAGGAACTTGATTAGGAAGGGAAGCAGGCACACTTGTAGGTAAAATGACAAGAGGTTTTTGAATAGCTGGTGGCGCAATATCTGGTGAGAACAGCCTACCACTGCGAGTAACTTTGGCAGGCCCAGTGATGTTACTGACGCCGATACTGGTATCAAACTCTTGTTTTACTCCAAGCACATAAACGTCTGCCCCATAGTGCCACGAGACAGCTTTGTCAGATGTATAAGGGAGAGGCCCCGGAACAGTGATGATGATAGGAGCAATCTTCTGAGTGGACATGATTTTGACAAGCTTTTTTGAAGGAGCCTTAGGAGGGTTGTTGAAAATAGTAACAATAGAAACTTCTTCAGCAGGGACAACAGGAACAACAACCTTCTCGGACAAGATTTCTTTGCTATCCATCAGGCTTTGGATACCTGATTTCAGCAAAGGACAACCAACAGGTGAAACAGCACATAGAAGGCAACTGTGACCGGTGGAAATAGAACTGACTGTTTTTTAAGCTGGTTTCACGAAATGTCGCGGTAAGCAAGAGTCGCCACCGTCTTTTATGTTCTCCAACATGGAAAGGACAAAAGCACAGCAAAATTCCTTATTCGAGAATGTTTCTCGGTTCGGGAGGTAGATTTATAGAAAGGGAAGGTGTTAGCACCCTTTCTATCCGTGGTTATCCACGGGCTCTTAGGTACTTGCTCTTATATTTTCAAAATTGTTTGCTTTTCAAGTGTGTGTGTGGGTTTGAAAAAGTTTCGTTTGAAAAAATTTCTAAGTAACTCTTGTATCAGTCCTCAAGAGTGTATGAAAAATTTGTTTGAAAACTTTTAGAAAGTGTGAGGTGTGAAAAGATGTTTTTGTTTTGTTTTGAAAAGAGCAAGTACTTAAGAGAAATCTACCTACTCTAAGGAATTAGGCTGTGTAAAAGTCCTTTAGATAGTGCTATCCCACCATTGAGGGGTATGTAGCACCATCGTTGGAGGCGTTCGGGTCAATTCGATTAAGGGACAATGTGGTCACCGAAGCAATGGTAGGATACCTTAGGAGTAACCCTAATGTCCTAGATCCTTTTATCCGAGGCAACTGGATCTTTAGACAAAGGGCGACCTCTCAGACACCCTATACTTGATGATCACGTTTCGAGGCAACGAGTGAAGCGTATCCTAGGAGTGGCATGTGCTTTGTGTGTTGTTTTTCAGTTAATTGTCTTTGTACATGTTATTTGTGAGCTACGGATTGATTTTATTTACATACATTCTTTCATGCATTTAACAGTTAGGGGTGCGGAAAGTAAATTGCGGAAATATAAATTCTACGCTATTACAAGGCGCGGGTCTATACATCGCCAAAAATACAAAGACCCGTTTTGATAAAGTACGGAAAGTAAAGAAAGCAATAAACCTAATTACTATTATATTCTTGAAGCAGTTACATAATAATCAAAATAAAATAAATGCGCGCGAATAAAAATTAATCGGGAATGCCTTAAGGGTTTTGACCCTTTTAAGAAAAGAAATGAATTTTTTTTGTCTTTTTTGTGATTAAATGAAATTAATAACTAATAATTAAACTAATTAATTAATTAAAAGAAAAATTTTTTTTTTTGTGTTTTTATGTTTTTAATGAAAATAAAATAAAGGAATTAAAATTAAAAGCTAATAAAGACCTAATTCTAAATTTATTTTAATTATTAAGAAAAAAGGTTAAAGTTGCCTAATTAAAATTAATTCAATTTATTAGTATTTATTTACAAAAATAAAATGAAATTAATGATAATAATAATATTAGTTCTTTTTTTTTTTTTTTATGAGAGAAAAAATTTAGTTATGTTAATAGTTAATAAAAGGGAAAAAATAAAATAAGATAAACAAAATATAAAAATGACAAAATAAAAATTGCAAACCCAAGGGGGGTTTTGGGCCAGATTGGGGTGTTTTGATTGGAATCTGAAGCCCATCAAGAAGCCATCTTTGTTTGACTCTGGAGATTGCCTGCGCCTGTGTTGACTTGAGAACATGATGCTCCTTCCCTTGTGGCCATTGGATTTGCACTTGGAGACACTTGGCGCGTTGGATATGTGAGGCGCATGATAAGCCTTCTTTGAAGCCTGCACACAAGTATGTAAGAACAAATAATATGGGATTTTGAGGGGACCTGGGAATACTTACAGTGCTTGATAATGGACCTTAGGACGTGGTAAGGGTTGCTTTAGCTTCAGGGTATGGCAAAGAAGAGAGTCACGTTCTCCTTTTGGCCTGGAAACGCTTGCAAAACTCCTTTTGATCTCACACTTTTTTTTGACAAATTTTGAACTTTGCTCTGGCCGTTTGTGCACTTTTTTTTAATGAGGCTTGCAAGGCTTGTATGTATAGTAATGAGTGAGAATCAGTCACTATTATGAGCTCTTAACCATTGCAATTAAACTTTGGATTTCTCCATAACCACCATTAAAGGAACTTGCCAATTTTGTTCAAAATTTGAATTTTATACTTAAAATGGACCTTACACGAATTTGGTAGGTGCATTATGCTTCATCAAGGTCATTCAAACCACAAGATATCATTGAATTAATTTTTTTAATTTTTATTTGAATTTTATGGATTTAAAATGAATTAAATCAATACAATTAAATAAAAAATAGAAAAATTAATGTTTAATCCTGAAATTAATCACGGGACATGTGGGTGGCATGACAAGGCTGAACCAAGTGGAAAAAAGTGGGCCCTTTTGTCAAAAATTGAAGTTTCAAGGATAGTTGACTTTGGCCATTTCACAAAAATTTCCCAACTTCTCCAATGCATATCTTGCTCAATTTTGATCATATGAACATGTTCTTGGACATTTTGGAAAGGTCTTGAAGTCCTCTAACCAATTCCTTTGGTCCCATGTCATTTTGATTTACCAATCTCAAGTTATGGTCTTTTACTTAAAGTGCCCTTTTGTTGACTTTTGAAAATGACCTATAATGTTGAAATTGATAACTTTTTGTGAGAGCATTTCTTGGATTTGGAATGTGAAGATGATTTGTAGGAAATGTCATCCCCTTCAAAATGAGCATTGGATGGGATTTTTCTGATGAACCATGAAAAAGTTATGCCTTGGTCAAGTTACAGTTGACTTTTCAACTATCCAAAAATAGAAACTTTTGACACCTTGATGATTTTTGAGCCATTCTTGTGAAATCATGGTCAAGATTTGACCAAATGATGATTGTGGCTTCAAAATAAGATGTTGACCAAAAATTTTGACTTTTGACTGCCAAATGACCATTTTGCCCCTACAGTTGATTGTGAAGCAATTAGGGTTTTTGACTGTGCAACTTGACCTTGTGAGCCTTGAAACTTGGCATGTAGATGCTTGACAATGTTTATAGGCATATGTGACTTGATTGAGCCCTTGAAAACCTCAACTTCCTTGAAGGAACCAAAACCCTAATTTTGACTGGCTTAGGAGGATGGTTGACTGTGTAGCCCTTGAGTAGACTTGAGCAAATTGAGATGATGCTTGTCAAAACTTTGAAGAATATGGGAGGGAAAATTTTGGGGTACAACAGCAACCTTTACCACATCCCGGAAATAAACCGGCTAGCAACAGGTTCCTTTTGACGGTCAATAACGGAGTAACAATCTCTTCCACGAAGGCTACATACCGGTCTTCTTCCACAACATTCACTCCATGCTGGGGCATGGGAGCAGTCACAACATTGAGCCTTTCGGGCGCCTCAAACTGTATTTCTTTAGCATCAATAAGGTCCTGAACCTTATTCCTCAAAGCCCAGCAATCAACCGTAGTATGCCCCGGGCTATCAGAGTGATAAGCGCAACGGGCGTTGGGGTTGTACTTTGGAGAAGTCGTGTTCACTACCTTCGGAGCTTCTTTGATAGTTACCAGATTGGTTGACAGTAGTTGCGGCAAAATCTGAGACAGGGTCATACTGAGCCGAGTGTACTGCCTTTTGGGCCTCTCACCCCTTGGTTGGTTGTATTATTGAGGAGCAGCAGCAGGCTTTGAAATTACCAACGCATTGACAGCTTGGCGGCGTTCCGGCTTAATTTGTCTTCTGGGACCATAAACAGCACTGGCTTCCTTCTTGAAGGGCTTCTTTTCAGTACTCGCGGAGGCACCTTTCTGAATCTTCCCCGACTTGATACCAGCTTCTATTCTCTCACCAGTCAAGATCAAATCTGTAAACCCAGCAGAAGAATTACCAATCAGATGGTTGAAGAACGGACCAGACAGGGTCCCCAGGAACATGTCAACAAGTTCACGGTCAGTCAAAGGTGGCTGCACCCTACCAGCCAGGTCTCTCCACTTTTGCGCATACTCCTTAAATCCTTCGCCCGTCCCCAGTGACATACCCTGGAGCTGGGTACGCGTGGGAGCGAGGTCAGAATTATACTGATATTGCTTATAAAAGGCAGTAGCCAAGTCCTCCCAGTTTCGGATACTGGCTCCATCCAGCTGATATAACCATTCGAGTTGAGACCCCGAAAGGCTATCCTGGAAGAAATGGATCCACAGGTTCTTGTCTGCAGTGTAAAGTTGGATCTTCCTTACATATGATCTGAGATGCAGCTTAGGACAGGAAGCCCCGTCGTATTTTGCAAAGGCAGGTGCCTTGAACTTATGTGGGATCACCACCCCAGAAGATAAACCTAGATCTCCAAAATCTAGCCCCGACACATGTTGAATCTCCATGGCACTTAAACGGTCCTCCAGTTGCTTGTACCTGTCTTCAGCGGGAGGGTACTGTTCATCATTGTAATCCGTCTCGTTGTCGGAGACCACAGGACTAGGAGCCCTTCCCCCTTGGGGACTGTCTTTCTCTGCAGAGGAAGTACCCTGATCAGCCTCATTATGTAGTGTATTCCCAAACCTTCGTCCAGTGTTAAACAGTGCAGTCCTCTCCTTCTTCTTCTTCTTCTTCAAGAGCAGAGTCTTCAACTCCTGTTGACCTTGGGCTAAGCTCATGACCAGCTCCTAAAACTAGGCGTTCTGGGCCTGGAGGGCCTTGATAGCTTGTTCGGTAGTAGGCTCGGAAGACATGATGATTGAGTGCTGAAATAAACAGCAAAGAAGATTAAGCAACCTGTAGAAGAAGGGTACCTGTTATGCATATGATGCAATGAGATGCGTATGATTTTTATGTTTTCAAAGACAATCAGGATTCAACTTTGTAGACAAAAAAGGAAACACACTTCATTAAATCCAAACTTTAAATTGTTCAACATTTTGCCCTTAGGCATTACAAGAAATGAAAATACTGAAAAGGAAATAAAAGCTGTAAAAGAAACATCCAAAGCCCATCAGTGCTCCCATGGCCTCCTCTTCTCAGTACGGATATAGTCGTTCAGGATCCGCTCCTCCTCCAATTGCTTAGTCAGCTTCTCGATCTTTTGTTCCTGTTCGTTGAACTTTTCCCGATAATAATCCCGTTCTTCCTGTAGCTGCGCCCAAGATCTCTTTAGTGTATCAACATCAGTGGGTATCTGAGGAGGGAGGACAGTTGGAGGAACCCCGTCTTCATCAGGAGATTCAAGAATGATAGGCCTGACGGCTTCGTATGGCATACCTAACTTCTGAGAACGGATGCGGACCCATCTGCAGTAGGATTCCATTGGTAGAGAAGTCTTCGGTCCTAACTCATGTGGGTCAGCTTTGTGAATTCTGTCCCAAGCCTTGATGAATCTACGGTGCAGCTCATCACTGTCTAGCTGAAACTCAAAACTGATGTGAGGTACCAACATCTCATGAGGCCCTGCTCTTCTGGCTCTTCCAAACTGACGGAGAGCTAAACATGGATTATAAGAGATTCCTCCTTGGGTACCGATCAATGGAACATTAGGATATTCTCCGCAACGGTCAATAATGGCTACCTCATCCAAACCTCTGAGAGTCCAAGTGATGTCATTATCAGTGAGAGACATTAACTACGAGCCCAACCCATTCCTTCTTCATTCTTCAGCACGAACTTAGGGAGGTGCGAAATAAACCACCTCACTAACAAAGGAGCACAACACCACAGAGTTCCCCGTCTTCGGGCAGTACGAGCATAGAGTTGTTGCAGGATATCACCCAAGAGAGTGAGTACAGGGTTCCAAAACATGAAGATCCTTATGGCATTGATATTAACAAAGTTATCAAGATTTGGAAACAATACTAGACCATAGATTAAGAGAGCCAAAATGTCTTCGTACGCCTTGAAGTTTAAGTCATTCCAGAAACTGTTAGCTTTACCAATCAGAAACTTAGCCAAAAAGCCCTTAACTCCACTTCTAGTTTCCCAGTTAGCCACTACCTCTTCTTTGGTCAAGGGAAGGACTGCAGCAATCTCTTCAGGCCTAAGAGTCTTCTCCCAGCCAGTGAATGGAGTCTGTTCCAAAACAGGGATACCAAGTAACTCAGAGAATTCTTCCAGGGTAGGGGCCAGCTGGAAGTCTTGAAAAGTGAAGCAGTGGTACAGGGGATCATAAAACTGGGTCAGGACACTCATCAGTTGTTGGTCCCACTTTGAAGTGACTAAACCAAGGAGAGAACCATGCCTCTTGATGAAGGAAGTAGTGTTTGGAATCCTATCAACCAATTCCTTGAGCAAAGTAGGTGGTTGAACAAAGTTGAGCCGGATAATGTTCCTACGCACGGGCATCATGATGTCCTACAAAATAGAGCAAAGATGAAACCCTCTTGTCTTTGAAATGGGTCAGTCCTTATGTAGGAGGCATGCAATGGTATGATGGTATGATGCTATGATAAAGCACACCACAAGTATTCACAAAGGAAAACATGATAAGGCACACAAGTCACACAAGACAACCCCTAGGGTTTAGGCCAGCATGAAGTTTAGGTATTACCCTCTTTTAGTTTCTTCGGTTAAGACTTGTCCTATCAAAAGTAACCGGGTTCTAGAAGGTCTCAATATCATTGACTACCCTCAATCGGTCATAACTCCAGCATCGCAATCTTTTCTTGCAGCCAGAACCATCGCGAGAGTTTAGTCTCAATGAGTGTAGCATACTGCTACTGTTCTATGGCCAAGTTTGTTCAATTTAGGGTTCTAAGGTCGGTTGGTGTTTAATGACTCCTTAGAAGACCTATATTCTCCTCGTTGCAACATAAGGGATATCGGTACAGACCAAGGTGTCACACCAACATAGCCACTGCTTCACCCATGTCGGTCTACGCCGGACAGGTCCCTCACAGCTTATGCTACCTAAAAGGGTATTCCCCAGATCCGGGTTAGGATCTATGAAACTCCGATGCAAAGCCCACAAGTATAAAAGCAAACAAAGCAAACAATTGAAAACAAGAGTGATCTAAACCCTAAGGTTACTCCACTTTTAAGTTTTTCCCCAGCAGAGTCGCCAGTTCTGTGATACGGTGGGAGAACTGACTTGGGTTTTGCGTTTGTTTTCGCAAATTTTTTGGTTGAGCAAGAGTCGCCACCGACTTTTTATTTTATCCTAAGGAAAGGTTAAAAAGCACAGCAAAAACCTTTGAGATGTTTTCTTGGGTTCGGGGAGTAGATTATAGAAAGGGAAGGTATTAGCACCATTTCTATCCATGGTTATCCATGGGCTCTTAGTTACTTGCTTAGATCAACTTGCCTTGATTTTCAATTGTTTGAAATGGTGCTTTGTGTGTGGGTTTGAAAATGTTTTGAAAAGAGGCCAATGTGGTGGCAACCTTTGTAATGATCCATGTTGGGATGTATACAAAGATGTATGTCTTTTGAAAAGTTTTCAATGTTTTTGAAAGTTGTTTTGAAAGTGTGTTGTGGTGTGTGTTTTGAAAATAGGCAAGGTTTTGTTTTGCAAGTTGATTCAAGTAACTAAGAGTTTGTCTACCCCTAAATTTACTCAAAGGTTTTTCCTATGTTTTAACCCTTTTAACAATTTTGTTCCACCATTGTATTTGGTGGACAATCTTGTGTTAGGATGTGAACGGGATGGACGCGGGTCATCGTTTAGACCATGATTGCAATGGTGTCAAGTGTCTTTGGCAACTTTTCCTTTAAGGGACTTGATCATTTTTAGGCAACTTTCGAAAGCGTCATCGAGGGACTATGATCATTTGAATTGTTTTTGTTTTGCCAAAGACACCTAACATGCAACATGGCCCATTATTGAAGGCAACAAATGGAGTAACCCTAAGGGTGTAAGTGTGATTGGTGTTGTTCATTTTCATGCTTTTTTGTCTTTTGTTAAGTCAAGCTATTTGTCATTTGATTTGCATACAAACCCTAAGTCTATCATGGCATATTTAGAAAGCTTTTAAAGTGCGGAATTAAAAGTCCTAAATTATTACACAATAATCACGGGGAAGGGGATACAAATGTTCAAATGGGGATGAGACTTAATAGGAGATTAGTGTCCAATATTTACAACCAAATCGAATTGCGCAAATGTAAATGTAAAGATGTATAAGAATAAAGCAATGTGTATGTGTAAATGTTTTTGTGTAAGTGTATGTTTTATTCACAAGTGAAATAAAAATAAAATAAAATAAAGTTAATTTGGATATTTTCATGTTTAGGGCAAAAACCCTAATTTTGCTAAATAAAAGATATTTATTATTTAATATATATAATATTTATTAATTATGTACAAAAAATAAATAAAAGGAAGTATATTGTAAAAAAAGTATTTTTGAGATCAAATATTAATAAAATAAAAAAGGTATTATTTTTGTATTTTTTCCTAAATATTCTAATAAATATATAAGTGTTTATAATATTTACTAAATATATTAAATATGTACAAAAGTAACAATATTTATTATTTACAAAAAAAGTATATTTTTTATAAAATATTTTCAAAAGATAAAATAAAATAAAAATCAGAAAATAAAAATTTATTTGTAATATTTTTATATTTTAAACAAAAAGGTATATATGTTATTTATATGTATAAACTCAAATAAAACCAATAAAATCCAAATAAAATGTAAAAATGGTTAGAAAAATGTTTTTAATATTTTTTATATTTTAACAAAAAATAACAAGTCAGAATAAAAAATAAAAAGTAAAAAATGATTAAAAAATAACACAATGGGCCAAGGGGGTGTATGTGGAATAAAGTGGTGCAAAAAAGAAAAATATCTCAGGCCCAGCCCAAAGGACAAGCTTCTTCAACCTCCAGCCATCCCTGTTCTAAAAAACGTGCGCTTCTTGCTTGATTCAAACATCCTGATTCTTTGATTTTTAACACAAACTTATAACACAAAAAATGTCAAGCATCAAATCACGAATCCATACATACCAAGAACTTGATCTAACTCTCAGAAATGAGAGAGAATTTCTTCTCCCCCAATTCCTGACCTAACTTTTTCCTAATGTTTAGGTTCCAAATTCTCTTAACACACACAATATAAATGAAAAATGAGGATACAGGTAGCTTCAGGGGCATGAGTAGGACATAACTTCTTCACAAACCTAAGCCTAAATATGCTTGGATAGAGAGATAGAAGTTCAAGAACTTACCTGTTCAGCTTGAAACGTGTACAACAATGGAGGTGCTTTCAATGGATTTTGAGGACTTGTACAGCTTGCTTGAAGTTCATGGATGCTCCTCCAATGCCTAGCTTGCTTTGAAACTAGTTGAATCGATCTATGGAAGTTAACCTGCAAAGTTGAAAACTGAAAATGGCAAATGATGTTAGGGATGTTACAGTTCCAATTCAATGCTTGGAATAGTTTGTATGGATGTTATGGAAGGTGTTTGAGGTGGTTTGGATGAAAACGCACGAGGGGAATGAACTGGCCAAGTTAAAATGCAGAAGGTACCCTGTTTTGCCACAAAACTGTGTTTTGATGAATGAAGGGGTTTTAGGGATGGTTTGGTCGTGCTTCAGGTTAGTTTGGGAGTATGAAATGTGTTCACAATGTTTTCTTAGGCTTGTTTTGACAGGAATGTGAGTTGTGGTTAGTTATGCAAGTTTCTTCTTTTCTAAGTCAAAAATGCCAAGTCCTGTTACAGGCTCCTCTAGGCCCCTCAAATATGCTGCAAAGTTTGTTCTTGATCAGTGGGATATGTCCAATAACTTGTGACTCAGAGATTTACATTGTACTTCTTGGATTTGTGTTTGACATAAAGTCATGCTTTACAAGAATGGATAACTTGCTTTTTCCAAATATGGCTTAATTCTTCATGTAATGTCCAAATGCACAAAATAATACTAGAACACAATGGATTGGAATTCAATTATTGAGTGTAAATGAGATTAGAGGCCTGTAACTAGCTTGAACCATGCTGATTTCAAAAATGCAAAGTTATGAACATGTAAATGGCTCATGAACAAAGTGACTTTTACCCATATTGACAAATTTGATTCTCCCTAACCACAAGGGTGTTTGAGAAGTTCTTGGACAATTTGGAAAGCTTGGAACGTGTAATACAATCCATCTTTGTAATGCAAGTTGAAATTCCAAGTGGAAGCATGTGAAAAGTGGCCATGAAGTTAGGCAAAAATCCTGCTTAAAATAGGTCAAAATTTTTCTAAGTTAAGAATGTTTTGCACCCTTGTTCCAAAAATCATAACTTGAGCTACAAGCTTCTTTTGAGGAAACTTTGTGAATCAAAGTTGTAGATTTTCAATGGACTATAACTTCATGTTTTGAGTTTTGTTTGAATCCAAATGTATCTTGGTGAAAAAATGGGACAAAGTTAGGAAAAAATATAGAAATTTCATAACTTAGAAAAATTCTAAGTTATGAATTTTTTTTCATTTTAAACTCTAATTTGTAATTTTAGGTTTCTTGATGAACAAGTTTCATAATTTGACATGTCTTGATGAAAAATGGATCTTGGCACTTGATTTTGATCAAAAAGTCAAAGTTTGACTTTTCAGTATACAGTCAAATTTAATCAGTTGACTGGAAAATTCATCTGGCAATCTTGTGTAATTGGGATCTTTTGAACTTGTTAAACATGTCAAGACAATTCCATTGAGTCCATATGTGAGCTTGAATTGCCATTGGTTAGGTCAAACAGTCAAAAATTACCTTTGTGCAGTCAAAACCCTAAAAATGACCATTTTGCCCTTTTGGTGATCTGATCAAATTTCTTGTGGAATTGTGATCCAAACTTGATAAAATGGTCCATATGAGTTCATAATGTTGATGTGGGTCAAAATCAAGAGGTTTGACTGTCAATTGACCATAGTTGACTTTTTCCCCAATACAGCTGATTTCTAGGTCAATTGTCCAATTGACTGGGCAAAGATTGGAATCAAAGCTTGAAACTTGGTATGGATAAACTTGTGAGTCCAACATGAAGCATGAAAGTCATTTTGGGCATTTTAGGTCAAAGCATCTTTGTGCAAACTCAAACCCTAATTTGGGTCAACAGTGCAAGGAGGAGTCTTGAGCAGAGCAAACCCTAACTTGATCTTGAGCTTCAAGGGTCTTGTGGTGAGAAAATATTGATGAAATGGGAGGGCAAATTTTGGGGTACAACAGGATGAAACCTTGCGGAGAGATTGTGAAAGAAAACGACATTACTGCAAAAATTATGAGGTCTCTTGTGCCAAAGTTCAACTATGTTGTGTGCTCCATTGAGGAGTCGAACAATGTGGAAACTCTAACCGTTGATGAACTCCAAATCAGTCTTCTTATCCACGCGCGAAGAATGAAGGGATCAAATGAGGAGGAGCATGCACTGAAGGTGACACACGAGGAGCAATATGAAAGAGGCAAAGGCAAAGGCATGATGAGAGGCCGAGGAAGAGGTAGAGGACGACAGTTCACGAGTAAGGCTGCGGTGGAATGCTACAGGTGTCATAATTTGGGACACTATCAGTATGAATTCCCAAGCTGGGAGAAAAGAGTGAATTATGCTGAGTTTAATGAAGAGGAAGAGATGTTGTTGATGGCACAAGTAGATTCTCATTAAAACAAGAAAGAAGGAGTATGGTTTCTTGATTCCGGATGCTCAAATCATATGTCCGGAAACAAGGAGTGGTTCATGCAGTTGGATGAAAGCTTCAGGCACTCAGTCAAGCGAAAATAACTCAAAGCTAGAAGTAATGGGAAAGGGAAACATCAAATTGGAGTTCGGAGGAAGCAATCATATTTTAAGTGACATATTTTTTATTCCTGAACTATGCAACAACTTACTGAGTATTGGACAGCTCCAAGATCGAGGCATCACAATTGTAATTAAGCATGGATTTTGCAAGCTATATCATCCGAGTATGGGATGCATAATGGAAAGTTTGATGACCACCAACAGAATGTTTCTTGTGACAACAAACATTCTTATATCGGCGCCTACATGTTTCAATGCAAACGTTGACGATCTCGGTGAAATATGGCATAAAAGGTTTGGTCACTTGAGCTATAAGAACCTTGCGCTGCTGCATAACAAGAACTTGGTTCGAGGGATTCCAAAATTAAATGCTTCATCAAAAATTTGTACAAGCTGCATGGTGGGAAAACAACATCGAGAAGCTATCCCTAAGAAAAGCATCTGGAGGGCCAAACAACAACTGCAGCTTATTCACTCGGATATACGTGGTCCAATTTCTCCTGAATCACATGGAAATAAAAGGTACATACTGACATTTATTGATGATTTCAGTAGAAAACTTTGGGTTTATTTTTTAAATGAGAAAAGTGAAGCTTTTACTACTTTCAAAGAATTTAAAACTATGGCAGAGAAGGAGACTAGTTTGGAACTGTGTTGTTTAAGAACAGATACAGGAGGAGAATTCAACTCAAATGAATTTTCAAACTTCTGTAAAGCTCATGGAATCAAGCGACAATTGACAACAGCTTATACAGCGCAACAAAACGGAGTCGCAGAGCGCAAGAATCGCACAATTATGAATATGGTACGCTGCATATTAGAAGAGAAGAGGCTGCCCAGAATGTTTTGGCCGGAAGCCGCAAAATGGGTTTGTCATGTGCTCAACAGAAGTCCCACTTCTGCTGTAAAAGACAAAACGCCAGAAGAGTGTTGGAGTGGTTTCAAGCCTACTGTCGAACACTTTAAAGTGTTCGGATGCGTAGGAAATGTTCACGTACCAGATGCTAGAAGACTCAAACTTGATGCTAGAAGCCAAAAGCAGGTTTTCATTGGATATAGCGAGAAGTCAAAAGGGTATAAAATGATAAACCCTTTAACAATGAAGGTAACAATCAACCGGGATGTAATCTTTGAAGAAGATGGCTGTTGGAATTGGGGGAGGACAAATAACGAATCAAAAAGTGAAGTACTTGATTGAGGTGAAGCTTATGAGGAAACACTTGAGGAATTAGATGAGCATGAAAATAAAAATACCACAAGTGAAGCAGAAGAAGACAAC
Source organism: Vicia faba (assembly GCA_948472305.1). Classification (NCBI taxonomy): domain Eukaryota; kingdom Viridiplantae; phylum Streptophyta; class Magnoliopsida; order Fabales; family Fabaceae; genus Vicia; species Vicia faba. The sequence continues at coordinate 1,403,268,199 of OX451738.1, read as the reverse complement.
TTAGAAGCAACTGATTCTTCTTCAAATGAACCGGTAACTCCACCAACTTTAGAGAAGAGAGTAAGAAGAGTTCCAACCTATCTTCAGGACTATACAAGTGGAGGAGAATTAGCAGAAGATGAGGTACAAAATTTTCTTATGTTTATGTCTACTGATGATCCAATTTATTATGAAGAAGCAGTGAAGAAGAAAAATTGGAGAGATGCCATGGACAAGGAAATAGCAGCAATAAGAAAGAACCAAACCTGGGAGTTAGTTCAAGCTCCTCCAGAAGCAAAAATAATAGGTGTAAAGTGGGTTTACAAAACAAAACTTGATGAAAACGGTGAAGTTAGCAAGTGCAAAGCTCACTTGGTGGCCAAGGGTTATGCACAGGAGAAAGGTGTAGACTACGACGAGGGTTTTGCCCCAGTTGCAAGATGGGATACCATCCGAATGATGATAGCTCTAGCAGCAAGAAATGGCTGGAAACTCTATCAATTGGATGTCAAAAGTGCATTTTTGCACGGAGAGCTGCACGAGAATGTATATGTATCACAACCGCAGGGATATGAAGTAAAAGGAGAGGAGAGCAAAGTCTACAAGCTGAAAAGAGCACTTTACGGGTTGAAGCAGGCTCCAAGAGCATGGTTCAGTAGGATCGAAAGTTACTTTGTAAATGAAGGTTTCGAAGGGAGCTGCTATGAACACACCTTTTTCATAAAAAAGGAGGAAGATAAAATATTGATTGTAAGTCTTTATGTTGATGATCTTATTTTTACTAGTAATGACCTGAACATGATGCAAAGTTTCAAAAATTCTATGAAAAGAGAATTTGAGATGACTGATTTAGGCGAAATGAAGTACTTTCTGGGAGTTGAAGTGCGTCAAAGTCAAAATGCGAGAGGAACACACATAAGCCAAAAGAAGTATGCAGGAGAAGTTCTCGAGAGATTCGGCATGGGAAGCTGTAATGGAGTAAAGAATCCAATAGTCCCTGGAAGTATTAAGTTGTCAAAAAGGGAGGAAGGGAAGCAAGTTGATGGAACTCTTCTCAAGCAGATAGTGGGAAGTTTGATGTATATGACAGCAACCAGGCCCGACTTAATGTATTTTGTACGTCTTATTATCCGATTCATGTCCAATCCAAAGGAAGTACACATGCTTGCAGCCAAAAGAATTTTAAGGTACATCAAGTCAACAATTGATCTCGGCATCTTCTATGGAAAAGGATGCAAAGACGAGTTAGTAGCTTACACAGACATCGATTATGCTGGTGATATAGATGACAGGAAGAGTACTTCAGGCTATGTATTCATGTTAAGCGGTGGAGCTGTTGCATGGGCATCCAAGAAGCAGCCAGTAGTTACTCTTTCTACAACTGAGGCCGAATACGTAGCTGCTGCGTTCTGTGCTTGCCAATGTATTTGGATGCAACACATCCTAAAACAAGTTAAAGGTACTTAATCTGACTGTGTTACAATGTTTTGTGATAATTCTTCTACCATTAAGCTTGCCAAGAATCCCATTTTTCATGGAAGAAGTAAACACATCGATGTGAGATTTTATTTTCTGAGAAATCTAACTAAGGATGGAGCTGTGGATATAAAGTTTTGTGGAACAAATGATCAACTTGCGGATATCATGACCAAGCCATTAAAGTTGGACCAATTTGAGAAATTTCGGAAGCACCTAGGAGTACAGGCAACAGAAGATTAAACTAAAATGATGTTTGCATGTTTAGCTTAGGGGAGGAATTGTTGGATTATTAATATTTGTTTTTGAATTACTATTTGTTTTTAGCCAGTTAATAAAACTCCTATTCAAAAAGAGTATCTAGGTTAAGACCTACTCTTTAGCATAGTGTGCTGAAAAATAGGAAGTTCAATTTTTTGTAAGGCTATTTATGCAGCCCGTCTTTCTGTTTTTTAATATCAAGCAAAGTTTACAGTTTCAATTACTTGTATTCTTACCTTGTTCAACACACCATGCAGGTCATAAAAGACAAGTTTTGCACGAGAGACACGTTTGAGCATGATCCGGCCTGAAATACAGAAAACTATTAGAATCAACAAATATATCAGCACAAGCAACCATGAAATTCAAAAACAAGAACAGAGAAATTAACAACTACCAGCCAAAGACACATGAACATCCTCAAGGTGTTGTCCAACGCTTAAAACTTCATATTTCTTGATGTATTGTTCAATAGTCATAGTCACCTCGAATTTGTGAGGACAGGGGTTTCTCCCTTCCGCTTTCTCAGTCGCAAGAAACTTTAGCCTATTTTCCAAGAATTGCTGCAGCAGAACAAAACCCAAAAAACCAAACCATCAACCACCACACTATAGATGAAATAACATTTTGGAAACATTGCAGTGAGAAAAGAGAAGTTATACCGGTTGTTCCATATCTTCGGCGGCGGCGGGGGGCAGAGGGTGTGCAGGTGGTTCCGGTTCCATTGGAAGGGATTGAGGGTTGTGTGGAAAGGAAGATAGTTTCTAGGGTTTTAGAAAACGCTGGCACTTGTGTGATTTATGTGTGTAATGGACTCTACGTTTTTGGTATTATATAAGCGATAACGCGATTTATTCTATATTTGATTCAGATTCACCTATATGAGTGATTTATAGGTGATATCCGCTCCATGGTTCAATTTTCACTATAATGCTCTATTAAAGACTATGTTTTTATCCAAATTATTAATTTTGAAATCCTTCTGAATAACTTTTCTTATAGTATTTTTGAGTTTTTTTCTTCCTCTAATTGTTTGTCATCTATTCATCTGATCTATTCTCCTTACTATAGAGCTTACCTGTTTTTTCTCTACTTGTCCAAATCAGGTAAGTCTATTTTCCACCATCATCTCTATAATAGGTGTTATTTCAACACTCTCCCTAATAATTTCATTTCTAATTTTATCATGTTAAATTTTACCATCCATCACAACATCTTTATCTCCGCTACACCTACTTTATTTTCGAATAGATTCTTAACCGTCCAATATTCTATTTCATACAAAATCACATGTATTACAAAGACGAAGACACTATTTAAATTTTAAATAAAATAAAAATACATTTAAATTTTAAATAAAATAAAAATACAAAGAGTAAATCCACGTCACAATAAAAAAAATTTAAAAAAATTCACATGAAAGGGTCACTTCCCATATTCTTTAAACAAATTCAAAATGAATGTGTTTTCGTATTCGTCGAAAAGAAAATTGCAAGTAGCAAAATGAATATTAACCCTAGAAATTAACATCACTCGGTAAAAACCATAAATGCCAACATTTTACTTATTTATTTTCTTTTTCTTTGATTTATTTTTTGTGTAGAGCAAACAAAGTCTAAATGACATTATTACCCTTAGTATCATTCTTTTTCAAAGTTGAGGTTTTTCCTCTGTTCTTTCGATTTCACTCCCATGTCGTCATCTGCAGAAAGCGAGACTCCGTCGTTTCACGGTTCTGAAGCTCGCAATAATCTTCAAACAATTCTCCAATCATGCCCTAAAGTCAGTTCATTTTTTCAACCTCTATTTTTTTATGCACATGTTGAATAATTAACTTAATTAAGTGCTTATAACATAAGCACTTATCAAGTTATCATAAAATCATGATTTTTATGAAGTTGTTTTCACAGGCTATCCAAGAGAATTTATTCACATGCCATAAGTTGTTTCAATAAGTTCTTCTGAAAAGTTGTATAAGTGCTTCTATTGGTAGATAAGTTCAAATAAGTTCAAATAAGAAAAATGGCTGATGGTTTGTCTTGTTAGTTAATTGAAAGGTTTTTAACTTGCGATTGACAGTGATGATTTTATATGCTTGGTAGTTGGCCGAAGTTGGAGATTCTAATGAGTATCAAAACACCGTCTCCGAGCTTGTTAATTTCCTTGATTTTTTATTGGATGCTGCTTTGTCTGATCCAGACAATGAACATGAAGAGAACAGTGCATTTGAAGCTCTGACTGAGATCCATCAATACATCGGATCTCCGTCTCTTGACCAGGCGAGTTAACTCTTTAGTTATGTTTCATTATCATTTCAATGTCTCATAATAAAGGGTGTGTTTGGACACTTGTTTAATTTCAATAAGCGCTTGTCATATATGGGTCTCATTGGATTGACTTATTTCTGTTTATCTATTGTCGTAAGCACCTGTGAGATTATATGGAAGAGTTAATGCAACCAATTTATGACATGCTCATAAGCTGTTTCAACTTATGACATTTCCATAAGCTGTTTTCATTTCAATTTATTTCCTTAAGCTCTCCAAGACAGATTATGAAAATAGGCTCAAAGCAGTTTCTTAGCTTGTCATAAACTATTTTTATCAACTCTTTTGATTACCTACCCAACTGTCTGTGACATAAGCCCAAATGCAATTACTTCAAACGCCCCTATAGGCTTAGAATATAAAACCAAACAACACAGAGACACGAAGCATGACTTCTTTCAATCTCACAGAGTTATATAAGTTCTATTCAAGGGAGTGAGAGAGAGAGAAAATAAGAGTGCCTTATTATTTATTTGGTGATTTGACAGGAAGTTGTTGATGCTCTCTCCTTTGAACTTCCAAAGGCTGTTTCAAAATTTGCTGGCATTTCAAGAAAGTTTTTGGACATGGCAATTAGCATCATTGATCAGTTTATAGTGAAATGTGGTCCAAGGGATATGCTTTCAATTCTCTGTGATGTAAGTCTATGTCTTTATTGATTATTAAATGCATACTTCAGTGCTTAAAAGATAAATGGTTGGTCCTTCCTTGATATTTAAATTCCATCAGTTTCATCCTTTTAGTTTTAGGTGCCAATTTGATATCCTTGTCAGAACTAATTTGATGTATTTTTCTAAATGGATGACCAACCTGATCGCACATATATCTTTGAAATCCAAAATGGACTTATACTGATTTAACGAGACGCTGCTTGTTGTTTGTAGCTACATATCTGTTTGCTTACTGCATAGGTATAGTTGAAGTATGTTAATCGAGTCAGTTCTTTAATGTGTATTTACAGAACATTAAGGGACATTGAATGAATATTAATGTAGAACCCAGTTAGTCATAACACAGAAGGCACTTGATGAGAATGCATCATAGAAACATATGAATTTTCACGTACACCTACCTCATGTTATGTATTATGCATCCCTTGCTCGAGATCTATTGTGATCCCACATTTTTTTATTTTGAGAAAGGGGCGGGGGATGGACTTTTATTAATAGGCGAGGGGGAGGCACTTATGCCATACAAACTGTTCCAGAAAGGATTTAGATACAGCTCCTTGGGATTCCAAGCATGTGCAGTCACCACTGCACTGACACTTGGGGATCCCACATTTATTAGAGATGTAGTCAAAATAATTCTTTTAAGACTCACAATTCTCTCCTAACTTAGCTAGATTTTGGGATTAATTTTGAGGTAGCCGAATTCTAATATGATAAAGACTATCCTAAGATCCCACGTAGAGATAAGGTCAAAGTTTTTCTTATGAGGCTAGGGCTATCCTCATCTCTTGAGCTGTTGCTTTATTTTTATTCTTTTAAGATTGAATTAGGCATAGCTCAAATTATAATAAGATCAATTTCTTTCCACGTTTATGACAGTTCATCACATAACCAACTCGCCTATTTATTACCTTTTGCTAGCATTTAACTTCTCTTGTTCTTGCTATCTTTACTTTCAAACCCGTGATCATATATAAAATTTTTAAAAATACAACTTCTTTGAATCATATCACAATTAACATGTAAGAAACTAGAGTTCAGTGCAAGTGTGACATTTATTTATTTTTGGTTAATGTCTTGATCCTATGCTTCTGTAAATTTAATTGAAGCAGACATTAGGTTACTCAAGTAAGGTGACCAACGCTGCCAGTTACATTGTCCCTCCTTTATCAGGGCTCTCAAAGGGTAATGCTGCAGTGAACTTTTTAATTACTGGATACAATGTATAACTGTAACCTCTGTTGAATAAAGAAAGATGTCAAGAATCACCTTGTAAATTCCTTGCTAGTTTAGGGATTCGAAGGATTGTGTTATTTTTCTTGTTTCTTTTAGCATTTGAAACTCCTGATTGGATGATTTTATGGGCACATTTTTTATTATCTTGAATCTTAGTTGCTCTGGGCTTAATATAAAGAAAACCCACCCTTTCTGACCATTACAAGCCAGGCTTGTTTTGGTTTTCATGACCAGTGTTGCAGCAAATTGATTACTACGTTAATATTGATAAAGTTGAATACAATATAATTTTTTTGTTTACTCAATCTTTTGGAAAGATTCATCGTATATTTTATGATTTTTTCCCACTCATACTAGCTAAGCAAATGATAAGATCAATTTGATAGAGATGTATTAAGAGGGGTAGATGGTGTCTATTAAAGTATGGTCACATGTCTAAGTGAAATATTGAAACAAGAGTAACTTAGAAGATATTATGGTTTATTCTCTTGAGAAGTTTTTTTTTTTGGTAATTGAACTGGGCTCATACCAAATAAATCTGAGGCAGAGTATATATTTGAGTAAACTGTCATGCTATGGGTTGGAAAGAAATATATTTCGTTTGTTTTTGGGCGAAAAAGTTCAACATACATTTGGATGATATTCAAGTTGTTATCTGAATCTGGGATGAGAGAGCATAAATGAATATGAATTTCAACCTTCCATTCAGTAAGGATTAAACAAATCTTATTTTGAAATTAGAATTTTATATCAAACCACCCAATAATTTTAAGGCTACTTGAAAATTTTCATTCATACCTATTTTTCCTTTTCAGTCCTTATTTCCATACGGAGGCGTCAGTTTGAGCAAGTAAAAGAAGCCGCTCCTATAATTCTTAATGTTTTGAAGGCTGTATGTTTGGAGTCAGAAGAAGAAGAACTTGATAATGTCTTCGACAAAGCTGTTGGGATTGCAAATTCTATATATGAAGTTTGCGATAAGTTGGTGGTCTGTCTATTTTAAAACATTCTTCTTTGTCTTTGTTAGGAGAACATAAATTATTGATTTATTTTCCATTTCTTTCAATTTTTTTGCCGACATTTTTTCACTTATTCAATAGGATAATGCTGCAAGGGAGAAGCTCCGAGCTCTCCTTGGTTTATATGTCCTGCAATGCTTGGTAGTTTCTATAAATTTTTTAATTTTTCTTAATTGTATTTCTTTCATATCCACTGTAGTAAAATTCATTACTCACAGTGTTATTTACTGTAATATGATATAATATGTTCCCATGCACTGTTCAGGCTCTTGTTTCAGCTAGGATAGACTACAAAGCTTCCGGTTGTCATTCATTAGTATCACAACTATCACGAATTTCATCCTATTGTGGTTTGTCTTATCTCAGTCTAGTAACAACTTACGAAGCCGAGGCTCTGGCTAGCACCGTTTTTGGAGGTAGTACTCTTGGGCTACTCTGTGTATAGTCTGCTGTTAATTTTTTTAATGTTTACTTAGGGGGGTTTACACCACTTTTTTAATCCTTGCCAATTACCCAGAAAATAAAGATGATTGTATGGGTTGTTTATCTCATGTCAACCATGGTGCCGCTCTATCAGGTTTGTGTTAGGACAATCACTGTTATACAATCACTGTCTTTTGTTTTATGCATTTCATTTTCACTAACCCATCAAATTCCTTTTTTTTTTTTCCAGTTATTTGGGGGCATGTCTCAGAGGAAGTTGCTCAAGCTGCTAAAGAAGATATGATTGTGGTCAAGGATGAGCTACGTAACAACCAGATCAAAAGGTGGCAAGCAATAGGAGCTCTGAAACACGTACTTTCCTTTGTAAGTCTGCCGTGGGAGTTAAAGAAACATACGATCAGCTTCTTGCTTTGCATCACAGATGGAGATATCCGTGGAAACTGTGATGATGAACATCCCCAGTGGCCATTTTATATGCCAAATCTTTTCTCAGCTCTACAGGTACTGCAGTTCCTGACCTCAGTTTGTTTCTCATCGCTCGATCTTTTACTTTTTCAACAAGATGCTGACATGTTCTTCACTTTTTATTACACTATAACCTTTCAGGCTGTTAAAATGGTTATCATGTACGCTCCAGACCCAGAACTTAGAAAAAATTCCTTTGCTGTGTTAAAAGGAGTGAGTTTCTAATACTACTCAATGCCTTTTCGGTTGAAAGTATTTTTTATAGTTTGTGTACAATATTTGATGCTCATTTTGTGAAATTGAGATATATGTTAATCTCTTGGGTGTATTTTTCTTGATAGCTTTAATTTTATGTGCTCATGTTACTCAAAGGTACTTGCTGATATTTCAATTTCTCAAAGACTTGACATCTTGGAAGCGTTGATTACAAATACTGACTCTTCCTCCATGGTAATTCTCTTCTGAGCATTTGTCTTCTCAAGGAGTGTTAGCACTTAGCAGCACCATCTAACCCTCATTTTTCAACGTACTCTCTCGTCTTTCCTATTGATAGTCTCGCTATTTTGGAAACTTTCTCACTAAATCATTGGGTGTTACATAAATTTGTCGGGACTCATAAATTTCAACCAATAGAAGAGTATTGAAAAAAGAATGTTAAAGAATGTTTCTAACATATATCTTCCCTCAATCACAGTTTGCATAACTACATTATTCATTTAGCTAACTGTAAGAGTAAAATCATCTAATGGCGGTTTTGTATCTCTGCATAGATTGCCATTTTGGTCGATCTTGTTAGGAGGGAAATGCACACAGAAATCTACAATAGTAAGTCATTAGTAAAAGATGTCCAACAGATTAATAGCAACAAACATTCAAATCTATCATTTTGGACTCCCAGCATCCTTGAGTTTGTGGAGCGGATTCTAAGACCTCCACAAGGAGGACCTCCTTCCCTACCAGATCAGAGTGATGCGGTATTCTTGCTGTTTCATAGTAATTTATAAAATCTCGGTATCTTGTAATGCATCTATTTGAATAAGCATTATGCGTTTTCCTGGTTTTATTTTTGGGTTATGCTCTGATTTGTATGACCTGCAGGTGTTGTCAGCTCTCAACTTATACAGATTTGTATTAATGACAGAATCTACTGGTACGTAACATCAGCGACTTATTATTTAAAGCAATCAAACGATGGTGATAACTACATCACAGAAACGTTTTTACTTGGATTGTTGTTTAATAATTAGTAGTTTCCAAACTTGATCAAAATCAAAATATGTTAAGGTTTCACAAAAACTTTTTGTAACAGGAAAGACAAACTACACTGGAGTCTTGTCGAGGAGCTGTTTACTCAAGGTCTACAATGAATGGCTGCTTCCTTTGCGTACCTTAGTGACAGGTATTATGGCAGAGAACAAGAGTGATTATGACGAGCTTGCAGTTGATACTGTATGCACCCTAAATCCACTTGAGCTGGTGTTGTATCGGTGCATTGAGCTTGTAGAAGAGAAACTAAAGCAAGTCACATGAGATTTCTTCTAGGCAAAAGTATTAATTATCTCAAGTATTAACATATAGAGTCTTGTTGGAACATAGGATTAAAAAAAAATGATTTTGTGAAAAGAAAAAGAAGAGAAGAGAGAGAATATTGTGAGTTAGTTAAGTGTAACTAACTATCTAACTGAATGTATATTATTGTTACTCTTGATTATAATTACAATGGTCTTTTATATAGACAAAGTGCGCAGGCCCAAATACATGCTAAAAGCTCAAATAACTACATAACAAGAATTAACCAACTAACACACTCCCTTAATTCATGTTATCAATACTTCTCATCCCGATATCTTTCTTTAACTCTTCAAACCTCACTTTCTTCATAAGTTTGGTGAATATGTCAGCTAGTTGTACTTCTGTCTTGCAATGTTTTATTTCAAGTTTCCCTTTGTTGACTTGATCCCTCATAAAATGATACCTTCTTTCAATGTACTTACTACAACCATGACACACTGGGTGATTCGCAAGGTTTATAGCTGACTTGTTATCAACAAACAGTTTTATCTTCGATTCCATTATTCTGAGTTCTTCAAGTAGCATTTCGATCCATGTTGCTTGGCATGCAGCACATGATGCAACCACATATTCTGCTTCGCGTGATGACAAAGCCACAATGCTTTGCTTCCTCAAACTCCAGGAGATTGAAGCTCCTTCGATCATGAAAATGTATCTTGCAGTACTCTTCTTTTCGTCTTGATCTCCACTGAAGTCTGAGTCAGTGTATCCATGAACTTCGACATCTGAGTTGTTCTTCGATTTCTTTGGTAACAGCACACCATGATTAATAGTTCCCTTTATGTATCTCAACACCCTCTTCATTGTGATGAGATGACATTCTTGAGGCTTCTCCATAAATCTGCTCAACAATCCTACACTTTGGCAGATATCTGGTCTAGTATTGCAAAGATACCTCAAGGATCCAATGATTTGTTTGTAAAGGGTCGAACTTACAAATTCATCATTCGATTCCTTTTTCAGCTTTGCTCCAGACTCTAATAGAGTAACAACTGCCTTACAGTTGCTCATATTGAACCTCTTCAGTATATCTTGAGCATATTTCGTTTGATGCAAGAAAACTCCTTCGATGTCTTTGAATTTCATTCCCTGGAAATAGGAGAGATTCCCTAAATCATACATTTCGAATTCCTGCATTAACTTCGACTTCACCTTCATTATCTCAGCTTCGTCTGCTCCTGTAATGAGTAAGTCATCAACATAGAGACATAAAATGGTTCGATTGCCACTTTCGACATCATTTACATATACTCCATGTTCAGAGACACACTTTGTGAAACCTGCTTCGATTAGGAAGTTATCTATCCTTTTATTCCAAGCTCTAGGAGCTTGCTTCAAACCATAGAGAGCCTTCCTTAATCTGTAAACTTCGACTCCTGCCATTTGACGTCGAAACCTGGTGGTTGAGTAACATAGATTTCTTCTTCCAATGGACCATTCAAAAATGTTGACTTTACATCAAGTTGGTGCATTTTCCATCCTCTACATGCAGCTATCGAAACAACAATCTTGATTGTTTCGATCCTCGCAACAAGTGCATATACTTCATCGAAGTAAATACCAGGTTTTTGTAGAAAACCTCTGGCCATCAGTCTTGCCTTATACTTTGCAATCTCACCATTTGGCCTTCGTTTCACCTTGTAGATCCATTTCACATCAATTGGTTTCTTGTTGGTTCTTTCGACAAGCTCCCGAGTCTTGTTCTTCTCAATGGCTCTAAGTTCTTCTTTCATGGCTTCACACCAATTCGAATTGCTCAAGGCTTCATCCAAATCAATTGGTTCTGCTTCAGCCATTATCATGGCTTCTTCGATTAAGTCACCATCTGCATTGATTGCTTGATCTGGAAACCTCTCATATCCAATCAGCCTAGTCGACTCAGTTCTTGTTCTTGTGGATCTTCTTTCATTCTGCGCAGGTGGTTCTTCATTTCGACTTGTCGAAGCTTCGTTCTGTTCATCTTCTTCTAACACAGTTGTGACTGTGTTTGATTCTTGTCGAACTGAACTTCGACTTCAATCCCACCCTTTGCTTTCGTCTACAAGAACATCTCTACTGATCACTAGTTTATCTTCGATTGGTGAATACAACTTGTATGTACCAGTCGAATGATAACCAATGAGCACCTTGACTTCACTACGATCATCCAGCTTCTTTCTCAATTGTTCAGGTACATGCGTGAAACACATTGATCCAAAAATTCTAAGATGACTTACATTTGGCTTCGATCCTGTCCAAGCCTCATGCGGTGTCTTTTCGACCATCTTCTTCGTTGGACATCTATTTAGAATGTATACTGCTGCCGAAGCTGCTTCAGCCTAAAATCTCTTAGGCATATCTTTAGCTTTCAACATACATCTCGTCATGTTCAATACAATTTTATTCTTTCTCTCAGCTATGGCATTATGCTGAGGCGTATAGGGTGCAGTAACCTCATGCTCTATACCTTCCTCATTGTAAAATCTAGCAAATTCAGCATAAGTATATTCACCACCACCATCAGTTCTTAACTTCTTCAATTTCCAGCCACTTTGTTTCTCAGCATACAACTTGAACTTCTTGAACTGTGTGAATACCTCACTTTTCTTTTCAATAAGGTAACTCCACATATGTCTGGTGAATTCATCAATGAAAGTAAGGAAGTACCTGTTACCCCCATCCGACTTAACTTTAAAGGGTTCACACACATCTGAATGAACCAGCTCCAGTTTTTGCCTTGATCTTATAGGCAAATCACGTTTGAACGCCTTCATTGCCTATTTAGCTTTGCAGCATTCCTCACATATCTGCTTTGGTTCCTTCACATACAACAACTCAAGCACCATTCTTTTCTGATTGAGCATACATAAACTCTTGAAATTTAGATATTCATACCTATGATGCCATAGCCAGTTTCTGTCTTCTTCTGTAGTTGAAGCAAGACATTTGTGATCTGATGTGTTGAGTTCAACCTTGAACGTTTTGTTCTCCGCCAATGGTGCTTTCATTATTAGCCTCCCATCAGCCCTATATACCTTCATATGATTATTCTCCAACTTCATATTGAAGCCTTTTGCAAGTAATTGACCTACACTTATCAAGTTACTAGTCATCAAAGGTACATATAGAACTTCAGTGATAGTAGCCTTTCGATCATCCTTTCTGATAATTAAAATATCTCCTTTACCACCTGATTTGATATGCCCGCCATCTGCAAACTTTATCACCTTTTTGATTGACTCGTCTAACTTGGTAAACCAGTTTTTATTGTCAGTCATGTGGTTGCTACATCCTGAATCCAGATACCACATGTTTTTTTCCTCAGTAGTCGACTGAGTGTTCACCAGCAACAACACATCATCTGAATCACTATCTCCAGCTCGTGCATATTGAGCTTCATCACTATTTTTCGACCTTGCAGCTTTCTTTTTTCGACAGTCTCTAGCATAGTGGCCAAAACCTTGACAATTGTAACATTGCACCTCTTTCGTGTCAACTTTCTTCCCATAATACTTGTTGCCCACACCTTTCGAAATAGTATTCTTGCTTGACTTCTCATCACCAGCAAGATTCTTTCCCTGCTTCAACTTCTCTTTTTCAGCTTTCTTGTTGAATCTTGATTGCAATGCTTGTTCAGCTGCCTTCTCTCTTTCTAAGTTTCTCTGTTGCAGCCTCATTTCGTGAGCCTCCAATGAAGCTTGAAGTTCTTCCAACTTCATCTCAGATAGATTCTTGGCTTCTTCAATTGTCACAACAAAGTAATCAAAATCTGCGATTAAAGATCTCAATACCTTTTCTATCTTTTGTAGATCCGTACACGCTTCACCACATGCCTTCATCTGGTTTGTTAGCATCACAATTCTTGAGAAATATGCAGAAATAGATTCATCCTCTTTCATCTGAAGCATCTCATACTGCTTCCTCAATGTCTGTAACTTCACCTTCTTCAGTTTCTCATCTCCACCATACAAGAATTTCAGCTTTTCCCAAGCTCCTTTGGTTGTTTCTTCTTCAATTATCTTCTCGAATATGTCACAATCCACACACTGGTGAATCAAGAACAACGTCTTGCCATCTTTCTTCCTCTGATCTTTGTGCGCAGCTTTCTGGACTTCCGTAGTATCTACTTCCAGTTCTGATATTCCATCATTCAAGATGTCTACGACATCTTGAAATCTGAAAATAACCTTCATTTGCGCAACCCATCGTTGATAGTTTTCACCTTTGAAAACTGGTAGATTTGCTGGAAACTGTGTTGATGTTGTTGATTCGTTTGCCATTAGATTCTCTCTGAATCGCAAACAAGCTCTTGATACCAATTTGTTGGAATAAAGGATTCAAGAAAGATGATTTTGTGAAAAGAAAAAGAAGAAGAAGAAGAAGAAGAAGAGAGAGAGAGAATATTGTGAGTTAGTTAAGTGTAACTAACTATCTAACTGAATGTATATTATTGTTACTCTTGATTACAATCACAATGGTCATTTATATAGGCAAAGTGTCCAGGTCCAAATACATGCTAAAAATCCAAATAATTATATAACAAGAATTAACCAACTAACAAACCTTTAAAGTTTGTGAATTACAATGGTTCATGTACTTGCTTATCTATAGTGATCAATATTCATTATCCTCCTTGCAAGGGTATTGGACCATGCATGATGTTTATGTCTCATATCAGGCTGCATCTGATAGTAACCTGCTTTTTTTGTTTGATAGCAACATGTGCCTGCTGTAAATTATATGATTTTATTCATATATTGTATCTAATCTTCCATGACATTCAGATAGCTTCCAATCAGCACCTTAACATTAATAATTCATTTCATTTATTTTGTTAAGCAACAGAAATGGTATAACAATTGGACTAATGAGCTCCATTATCAGAATTCAAACCCATAATCTACCTAACATGTGATCACTCTTATTTTTTTACTCAATAGTCATATCATGTAATCACACAAAGTTTCTAGCCACGTGATTCTTAACTTCATGTCTACTCCCAACTGCCCTTGTATTATACATATATATATTAGACCACTGATGTTTACTTATGTTATATATCATTTTGTTTTTTAAGACAAATTGTTGGATTTTTCTAATCCTAGATCTGTGACATTGACGTTTGAGATCACATTTTCCTACCAAATGGAAGAGGAAAATAATATAGCAAAGGTTTTACGCAATTGACTTATACAGACAGATAGATCTCAAACGTCACTATATACCAACGGCTAAAATTTTATACAATTATTATTATTTTTTGGTACAAACAGGTACCTCGATTCTACTCTCTACATTCTGCCATAGAAACAAAACATAATAGCACAAAAATCCTACCTGCGACACTTTGTCAATTACATTCACAATAATAAAGGTTTATTAAATTTGGAGGTTAATGACTACATTAAGATTGAATAATTGAGGTAGGAGTTGAGTTATGAAACAACCACGATCCTTCTTTTGAAGTAGACAACTAAACAAAAATGCATTCTCATAATTGAACTTGAACTTAAGACATATGATTAAGAGATAAGAGATTTATCTCATCTCATTCAAATGTTTTTTAGTATAAATTTTATTCTATTTGTAATCATTTTGGCAATATAAAACCTCTTTGTTATAATTTTCTAAAAATGAGTTTTATAGTATTAGATATTAGATATTTTAGTTTGAAAAATAATTTAAAAAATTCAAATAATTTTTTGTTTAAATAGATTCTCATAAGAAAATATCTTAAGTATTTTATTCTTTTTCTATGATTTTTTATCGTCAAATTTTATAAA
Organism: Vicia faba; assembly: GCA_948472305.1. Lineage (NCBI taxonomy): Eukaryota > Viridiplantae > Streptophyta > Magnoliopsida > Fabales > Fabaceae > Vicia > Vicia faba. The sequence goes on along the minus strand of OX451738.1, from coordinate 1,403,252,987 downwards.
TTTAAACCTTTTGATTAACTTTTCATAAAATATATTTTTGAATTTTATTATTTTAAAATCTTTAATAACAAATATTTAAATTATAGTTGTAAATACAAATTATTTTTAAAAAACTTATATTTTTCTTGGAATTTTTTTCATAAAAATCTATTTAAAAAATATTAAAAAATATTCTTATAACAAACAAGCTCTATTTGGAGGACGTTCATTTCATTTGCTATATATCTAAATCCTATTAATTTTTAAATTTATCATTTTGCATCGTCCAAATAATACAATTTGAACGCGCCCTAATCAATCAACTCTACATTATTTATTTGAAATTGTGGAATTGTGTGTTTGTAGATTTAATTAGGAAGTGATCAAAGCTCATATGCATAGCCCTGATAACATCGTGGTTTTGATGATGAGAACTCCTAATATGCGAAATACTTTAAAGTGACTTTGATGATAACAACGAGCAAGTGCTAAAACTGATTCAAGCGGTAAAAAAACACAAGATAGGTGATCAAACTATTTCTTCGAACAAAATTGAAGATTTAAGGTTTGATGGTCACCAGTGATATATGTAACTCTCCATTTCTACCCGGCGAATATTAATAAAATTAGGATTTCAAAATTTCAACATTTACATGAGATGCTACACTTTCAACTTATAACAACGACATTTAATCGCATATAAAACAGATACATAACACTTAAATCATCGGATGAACAAATAACAACAATTTTAGTCTTTAAAACGAAATAACTTTATTACTTAAGCAGCGAAATCATAAATTTCAACTCAAATAATATAACATCTTTGTTCAACTTTAAACAACTTCGAAACGACAAGCACTTAATGAAAACCAACTTAAAATTCAGCAACAAAAAGAAAATCAATAACAAAGTAGTAAGCGTTCATCCCCCCTGAGTGTTACATATCAGAGCGACGACACCGACTCAAACTAATAAAGGTAGACATCCTTCATTTTGGATTACCTGCACATTACCAACATAGGGATAACATTTAAACAAAAGGGGTGAGATATCTAAAAATATAATCGAATGTATGATAAACATTATATTAGAATCAGATCATGCGAATCACCACTTCACAACTTATAAACAGCAACAATACAACATTAGTATTCATTGACACAACAAATCAATTATGCAACATGAGATGCGACTTATTATAATGCACATGCATGTGGTACCAATGGAGCATAACTCCCAACTTAATAACTTGTCAATTAATAAAGGCAACAACAAGGTATAAGCCTTCAACTTAATACTTGTCAATCCAGACCAACTAACCGAGCATAAGCTCCCAACTTGATATGATATGTATGTGACCACTTTATGAAACACAACAACAACATCAACATATAACAACATTGGCATAAGCCTACAATTCAAAAATTGCCAATCATTAGGGCAACACAACAAAATTCATCACCACCTGCAACTTCATCAATTAATAACATCAACATCACAACAACTTATATATATACCAATTATCTCTATTATTACTATACTTTATGTTAAGACTAACTCTGTAACCCAATAATTATCCTTGCTAAATGTCTACTACTATTACTTTCATAAATTACGGTTACCATGATTTATCATTATGTTGTCTGCTATTACTAACTTTATGCTAACATTTACTAACTTTGTTACTTATTAATTCTACCTGTTATATTTATGCTAATCTACAAATTATTCACTTCTATTAATAATAAATAGTCTCTGTTGTTATTCATTCTTTTCTAACTCTGCTACACCCATTATTGTAACTAAATACTAAAGTAACAGACACACGGGAAAGACACTGGAAACAATTAAAAGGAGATAGTAGCTATGGGTTATGCCCTTCAGCATGCATAGTCGTGCCCTTCGATATGTATAGTCGTGCCCCTTGGCACAGAACATGGTGTCGGTCGACACCCTTCACCACTCTACGTGTGCCGCTCGACACACCGTCCATCTTTCTCCCGGTCGTTCTATAATTTTGTCCAGATTTTTCTTGCGATTAATAGTTCCTTCCCCTACCAATGATCTTAGAAAAACACTACACATATTCACAACAACATAAAAACTATACTCACATCAATATAGGATAATTTTCAACACTCGATTCATTGATTGAACCACTGCAATGTTAGCACAAATACCACAGATACCAAACAACAATTCATTCATACAACAATCATACACGCAACAATTTTACACAACCCAATTCTCACGTAACATGCATCATAATTCTCCTTATAGAGTCAGAACTTCACCCTTACCTTGGATTGAAGGTTACTCTTATATATTACTTCTCACGTAGTGCTCTAAAACTCTTCTTCACCTTTTAATTAACCTAATTTTTATTTAACTTAATCTAATAATATTATTATTCTATTGAGCTTAACAACATACTCCCATATTACTACTTCTAACCATAAAAATAAGCCCAACACAATTAACCTATTACTCTACTATTTCTAACATTATTACTAATATTACTCAACTAATTACTAACAACATATCAACACCTCACAAAAATTCGCAACATTTCAACAATTAAATAAAAAATATTTTGAAAATATTTAATTAAATAATTAATTAAATATCGGGCATTACAACTCTCCTCCACTTAGAATATTTTTGTCCTCAAAAATTTATCTTGTTCGAATAACTCGGGACAGGACTCCCGCATCTTGTTCTCCAACTCCCACGTCATGCTTTCTCCAGAAGCTCCTAACAAGACTACTTTCACCAAAGCAATCTCCTTGCCTCTTAGAGTCTTCATTTCATGATCCGCAATCTGTACATGCATTGTTTCCTTAGTGAGATTATCCCGTACTTGAACATCATCCATATGAATCACATGAGACAGATCTGAAATATACTTTCAGAGTTGTGACACATGAAATACATCATGCAAATTCGAAAGATTAGGCGGTAAAGCTACTCTATAAGCAACATTTCCAACTCTGTCTGAAATCTGATACGGACCAATAAAACAAGGAGTGGGCTTCTTAGACTTCAATGCTCTCCCAACACCGGTCACAGGCGTGACTCTCAAAAACACATGGTCACCCTCTTGAAATTCTAAATCTTTCCTTCGCTTGTCATGATAACTCTTCTGTCTACTTTGGGAAGTTTTCATCTTTTCTCGAATCAACTTCACCTTCTCAGTAGTCTCTCAAACCATTTCAGGTCCAAACACTACACTTTCTCCAGACTCATGCCAACATAAAGGAGTTCTACATCTTCGACCATATAACACTTCAAAAGGTGCCATTACAATACTATAATGGTAACTATTATTATAAGTGAACTATATCAATGGAAGATAAGTTCCCCACGAACCTCTCTGTTCAAGAACACATGCCCTCAACAAATCCTCTAACTACTGAATAGTCCTCTCTGTCTAACCATCCGTCTGAGAATGATACACAGAACTCAACCTCAACTTAGAACCGAACGCCTCTTGCAGACTCTTCCAAAAATCAGAAGTAAACCTCATATCTCAATCTGACACAATACACAAACGAACACCGTGCAACTTTACAGTTACACTAGTGTAGATCTCCGCCAACTTTGATACTGGAAAACTGATGTTAATAGGAATAAAATGAGCCGACTTGGTAAGCCTATCAACAATCACCCAAATTGAATCATGTCCCTTTGAAGTATTAGGTAACCCTGTCACAAAGTCCATTGAAATGCTATCCCATTTTCATTCTGGAACTTCTAACGGTTGCATCAACCCTTGAGGCTTCTGATGTCCAACTTTCGACTTTTGACAAGTTAAACATGCATACACAAACTGCGCCACATCACGCTTCATCCCAGGCCACCAAAACAAATTATTCAAGTCTTGATACATTTTTGTAGCTCCCGGATGAATACTCAAACTACTTCTATTACTTTCCTCAAGAATCACTCTTTTCATTTTTGTATCATCAAAAATACAAATTCAATTGCAGAATCTCAACACACCTTGCGCATCTAACTTGAAATCATTATTCTCAGACTGATCAATCCCAACCATTAAATCTACCAATTTCACATCTAACTTTTGAGCTTCTCTGATACTATCCAAAAAATCATTATTAATCTTCAACATTCCCAACATAACACTCAGCGGAGTCACCTTGCAAACTAAGCTCATATCTATGAACTGTTCGATTAATTCCAATTCTTTAACCATCATCACTGATATATGTAAGGTCTTTCAACTTAAAGCATCAACTACAACATTAGCTTTACCTGGATGATAATTCAAACCAAAATCATAATCTTTTAATAACTCCAACCATCTTCGTTGTCTCATATTCAATTCCTTCTGATCAAATAAATACATTAAACTCTTATGGTCGCTAAATACTTCAAATCTAGAACCATAAAGATAATTCCTCCAAATCTTCAGCATAAAAACAACTGCAGAAAGTTCTAAATCATGCGTAGGATAGTTCTTCTCATGAGTTCTCAACTGCCTTGACGCATAAGCAACTACCTTATCGTTCTGCATGAGCACACCTCCTAAACCCAATTTAGAAGCATCACAATACACAACAAAAGGTTCTCCTGAATTAGGTAATGTCAAAATCGGAGCCGACGTCAATCTTTTCTTTAATTCTGTAAAACTTTCTTCACATTAAGCGTCCCACACAAAAGCTCTACCTTTACAAGTCAACTTAGTTAACGGAAGTGCCAACTTAGAAAAACCTTCGATAAACCGTCTATAATAACCAGCTAATCCCAAAAAGCTTTTAATCTCGGTAGCCTACTTTGGAGTTTCCCATTGCAACACAACATCTACTTTAGATAGATCCACAATAATGCTACTACCTGAGATAACATGACCAAGAAAACTAATCTCCTTTAACCAAAATTCACATTTAGACAGCTTTGCATACAACTTCTTCTCTTTCAAAACTTGCAATACTATTCTCAAGTGTTCTACATGCTCTTATTTTGATTTAGAATAAATCAAGATCTCATCAATGAATACCACCATGAACCGATCCAAATAAGTATGAAAGATGTGGTTCATGTGTTCCATGAATACTCCTGACGCATTAGTAACACCGAAAGGCATCACTGAATACTCATAATGTCCATATCATATCCTGAAAGTTGTCTTCTGGATATCCTCATCCTTCACTTTAATCTGATGATATCCCGTCCTTAAATAAATCTTGCTAAACACACGAGCACCTACCAATTGATCCATTAAGTCATCTATTCTTGGAAGTGGATACTTGTTCTTAATCGTTACTTTATTCAATTGTCTATAGTCAATACGAAGCCTCATACTTCCATCTTTATTCTTTACTAGCAACACTGAAGCTCCCCACGGTGATACACTTGGTATCACAAACTTCTTTTAAAGTAAATCTTCCCATTGCTTCTTTAGTTCTGACAATTCAGATGTATACATCCTGTATGGTGCCATAGAAACAGGTCTGGTACCAGGTACAAGATCAATAGCAAATTCGACTTCTCTCTCTAGCGGTACATCATAAATTTCATCAGGGAAAACTTCAAGAAATTCATGCACCACTTGGAATTCCTCAATTATAGCTTGATTCTCGACAGATAGCGACGCCATCAACGAGAACATCTGAGCCTCTTCTTGCATCAACTGCCGCAACTGCCTAGCAGACAACATACTAGTCTCCTCCTCTTCAAGAGTATAAAACCTCACCGACTTATTATAACAGTTAATATGAACATAGTTATGTTCTAACCAATTCATACCTAAGATCGCATCTAACCCACTTAACGACAAACCAAATAAATAACAAAGTCTCTGTCGAAGATCGACAAAGGACACTTTAAACACACAAGAGAAGTAGTCACCGATCCCTTGGCTGGAATATCAACGACCATTTATCCATTCATAAAAGATAATATAAGCCCCAATCTTTCAACATAACCATCAGCAATAAAACAATGAGTAGCACCGATATCAGTAATAGTAATTAAATGAGTACTATTAATGAAACATGTACTTCTAATGAGTCTGTCCTCATTAGTTGTCTGAGTCCCAGCCAAAGCGAGCACTTTTCTACCAGTTTGCGCCTTCTTTGGTTTCTGACACAGACTACCAATGTGTCCTTCTTCACCATAGTTAAAACAAATAATCTCTTTATGCTTGCACTCAAACATTTCATGTCCAGTCTTACCACAATAGAAACACCTCTTCACTTCAGTAGTACACACATTGCTCTTATGATCAGGTTTCCCACATTTAAAACAAACCACGCCAGCAGGTGCATCTCCCCCACTAGTTCTCTGACCCTGAACAACTTTATGTTTACCTTTACCAGCTGTAGCATCGTAGGGTTTACCACTGTTATGTTGGTGCTTACCCCTCATCTCATTGATAATCTTATAGTGAGCATTATTATCCTCTTCATAAATCCTGCAACTATCAATCAAATCAGCAAAGACACGAATCTTCTAGTATCCAACTGCCTTCTTGATCTCTGGGTGCAACCCATTCTCAAACTTGATGCACTTTGAAAACTCAACATTTTCCTTGCTATAGTGCGTGTAAAACTTAGCCAACTCAACAAACTTTGCAGCATATTCTGTAATCGACATATTCCCTTGTTTCAGCTCAAGAAACTCAATTTCCTTCTTACCACGAACATCTTCAGGGAAATACTTCCTCAGAAATTCCCTACGGAACATAGCCCAAGTGATATTTTTACCTGCAGCTTCCATCCTTGGATGAGTCTCTAGCCACCAGTCATCAGCCTCGATTGCTAGCATAAGAGTACCATATCGAACCTTTTGTGCTGGAGTGTGTGATCGGTGGAAATAGAACTGACTGTTTTTAATGCTGGTTCGCAAAATGTCGCGGTAAGCAAGAGTCGCCACCGTCTTTTATTTTCTCCAACAAGGAAAGGACAAAAGCACAACAAAATTCCTTTTCGAGATGTTTCTCGGGTTCGGGAGGTAGATTATAGAAAGGGAAGGTGTTAGCACCGTTTCTATCAGTGGTTATCCACGGACTCTTAGGTACTTGCTCACTATGTTTTCAAAAAGTTTTGCTTTTCTTGTGTTCGTGGGTTTTGAAAGTTTTGTTTGAAAACTTCGATTTAAACTCTTGTATCTGTCCTCAAGAGTGTATGAAGTGTTTGTTTGAAAACTTTTGTTTGGAAAAGTGTAAGTGCGAAAAGTATTTTTGTTTTGAAAGAGCAAGTACCTGAGAACCTCTACCTACTCAAAAGAAATTAAGCTGTGTAAATGTTCTTTAGACAGTACTATCCCACTATTGAGAAGTAGGTAGCACCGTCGTTGGAGCTTTCGGGTCAATTCGATTAATGGGACATGTGGTCACTAAAGCAATGGTAGGACGCCTTAGCGGTAACCCTAATATCCTAGATCATTTTTTTTATCGAGGCAACCATTTCGAGGCAACTTTTGATCTTTAGACAGGAGGGCGGCCTCTAAAACACCCTATACTCAATGACCACGTCGAGGCAACCAAGTGAGGCGTACCCTAAGAGTGGCATGTGCGAGTGTGTCAGGTTTCAGTTATGTTATCTTTGTACATGTTATGGTGAGCTATGATTGATTTTATTTTAAGAGAGATCTTGTCATGCATAGCCTATTAGCATACATCTAGCAGTTAATAGTTGCAGAAAATAAAACTAAATTATTACAAGGCGTCAGGTATTTACATCGCCAAAAACAAACCCTTGAAAAGTAAACTGCGGAAAATTAAATGAAAGCGATAAATAAGTCCTAATTAAAGCTATTACATCCTCGGAGCAAATACAATTATATGAATCAAAATAATTATGAATAAAAAATAGTCATACGTGCGAGAAAAATTGGATCGGAGAGTTTTTAGGGTTTTGACCCTTTTTGAGAAAGAAAGAGTTTTTTTGATTATTTTGCATTTAATTAAATTAAACCTAAGCTAATTAATTAGTTAAATAAAAGAAAGATATTTTTTTTGAGTTTTTTATGTTTCAAGGAAATAAATAAAAAAAATAAAATGATTAAAAGTTATCAAAAACCCTAATTCTATATTAATTTTATTTATTGCAAAAGTATTAAAATTAACCTAATTAAAACTAAATTAATTATGTTAGTGTTTATTTTCAAAATAACTAATTAAGGGTGAAATTAATTTTAATAAATAATAATAAAAAATATTATATTTTAGTTTTCTGATTTTATTATGAAAAAATTAATTGGGTTAATTAAGTAATAATAATAATAATAATTAATAGTAAAACAATTAAATGGAAAATATAAAAGAAGAAAAAAGGAATAACCCAGGGGGGTGATGGGCCCAAGAGAAGGTGTATTTGCAATTCTGAAGCCCAAAACGTCATGGCCCTTGTTGACTTCTCCACTTCCATGTGCATGCATTGACTATAGATCATGGTGGACACTCAGCTTTGGCCAATGGATTTAATTTGCTGGCCATCTGGCACTTGGAAATTTGAGGTGCATGGTGGACTCCCTCTTGAATCATGCATGTGAATACCTGTGAGATAAAAATAACAATGTTTTGGGGGACCTGGGATTCGAACCCAGGTCCCAACGCTTCCAGGCCAACGCACCAACCACTACACCACATGCATCCTTTTGATATTATAATGATAAGCAATTAATATATATGAAAACAAAATAATATGTTGTAAATAAAAATAAAACACGCGCTTTTTTCAAATTGGCCAATGGGACGTCAACACATCATCGTCTTCTTCGTTTGCCCTGTATAATTAACATCAGATAGCAGGGGTTTTTAACCTCCACTATCTATCTGCACGAAAAGTAGCGACTAGAACCACAGTGATCATAAATATTTCGTGAGGGGTGTGTTATGTTCGTCTTGGTCTCACAATTTCAGTCATGTATCTCACTAGTCCCAATTTTTCCTGATTCATAAAGCCCTAATTCAAAGCTCAAGAACCCTAGAAATTTGATCATGGCATCTCACGATTCAGGGCATTATAATTCAATTCAATTATGCCATTAGCTTCGTATGGTCTGTAGCAATGCAAAACAAACACAAGAACATGTTAATTGTGCATGAATTAAGAAAAACGATTTTGAATAAAAGGTGCAAACCGTGAAACTGTATTCAGTGATTTCTTGAGCTTTGATGCCTGGATTTAATTGCAAATCACTCCTGACACTTCCTGCAATGTGTTTGAATGAATAGAAAGCCTTGAATTGGCCTAGATTGCAAGAATAGGTTTTCAATTTTCTTGGAATTTCTTGAATATGACAGGGTTGTTTTTGCAGCTTTTTTTCGTCCACTAGGTCAGGGTTTGCTTGCTTGCATATAAGGGAAACAAAGTAGGTCAAAAGCTGGGCAAAAATCCATATGCATTGATGATTGAATCCTTGATTGAAAAATCAAATATTCTTGATTTTCATGATTGAACAATGTTGCCAAATTTGGATTTTTTTTGTATCTTTGACTTGTGCACGAATTTGCCAGCATGTTTAGGTCATATTTGCTTCACAAAAAGATTTAAAAAACAAATCTTCTATTTTCTTATGATTTAAATTAATTAAATAGATTAATGTTAATTAAAAATCCAATTAATCAATAAAAATAAGAAAATAAATCCCATTTAGCTTGGTGTGTCGTGCATAAGTCATGGGTGAAGTTTCAAGAAGAGATTTGAGGTCCATTAGCAAAAATAAGGTGTTTTGAGCAAAGTTGACCTTTGCAAATTCATGAAGATTTCCCAATTTCTCCAATGCACAACTTGCTCAATTTTGATCATATGACCATGTTCTTGGACATTTTGGAAAGCTCTTGAAGTCCTCTAACCAATGCCTTTGGTCCCATGTCATTTGGATTTACCAATCTCAAGTTATGGCCTTTGACTCAAAGTGTACTTTTGTTGACTTTTGAAATTGACCTATAATGTAAAAATTGGTAACTTTTTGTGAGAGCATTTTCTGATCTTGGAGTGTGAAGATGGATTGTAGTAAATTACATTCTCTTCAAAATGAGCTTTTTATGGGATTTTTCTGATAAACCATGAAAGAGTTATGCCCTGGTCAAGGTACAATTGACTTTTCTACTGTCCAAAAATAGTAACTTTTGCACCTTGAGCTATTCTTGTGGAATCATGATCAAGGGTTGATCAAATGATGATTGTGAACTCAAAATAAGACGTTGACCAAAAATTCTGACTTTTGACTGCAAAATGACCATTTTGCCCCTGCAGTTGATTGTAGATCAAATGGGGCTTTTGACTGTGCAAACTAGCACTGTGAGTCTTGAAACTTGGCATGTAGGTGCTTGAGAATGTATAGAGGCCTATGAGACTTGATTGAAACATTGAAAACCCCAAATTCCTTGAAAGAACCAAAACCCTAATTTCAGCTGGCTTAGGAGATGGTTTGACTGTTTACCTTTTGGGCAAACTTGAGCAATTTGAGGATCATTCTTTGACCAATCCTGAGGAATATGGGAGGGCAAATTTTGGGGTACAACAGTTGCCCCTGTTCAATCTTCTTAAACCTGAGGATGTAGATTGGCTTGCGTGCCTTTCGTGATCCGAAGGTGGAAGATGATTGAACACTAAAGTGCCCAGAAATTTGCACTCGCATGGTGTAGTATTAGTAATGTGATGTCGGGAATGGGCTTACAGATGCCATTTGGGGAGATGATGGATAGGAGGATGGGCTTATAGATGCCACCTGGAGATTGTTGGGTAGTTGTGGAGATGGGCTTAAAGATGCCTTCCAGGGGTGTCGATCGCATAAGAGATTCCTTAGCGAGAACTTGCATACCTGTAGTTTGTAGAATTGTAACTTTGTAAGTTGAAAGAAGGAACCTGTGTAGGGTTGCCTGATGATGAGTTCGTATAAAACTGCATCTGAAAGAGAGAAGGAACCGGTGTAGGGTTTCTTCATGATGGTCAAGTAGATAGTTGTCCTGCCTGGTTTCAGGTATTAATCTCTGACCTGAGAAAGAAAGATAGTTTCCTGGCCCGTTACAGGTGTTAATCTTCAATCTCCTCATGTAGATAGTTTTCCTGGCTGGTTTCAGGTTTTAACCTACAATCAGTCTTCCACAGAATTTTCCTGGCTAGTTACAGGTATTCATCTGGAACTTAAGAGAGGTTGGTCGATGAGATAGTTGTCCTGTCTGGTTTCAGGTATTAATCTCTGACCTGAGAAAGAAAGATGGTTTCCTGGCCTGTTACAGGTATTAATCTTCAATCTCTTCATGTAGATAACTTTCCTGGCTGGTTTCAGGTATAGATCTATAATTTGTCGTCCACAGAATTTTCCTGGCTTGTTACAGGTATTAATCTGGAGCTTGAAGAGGTTGGCCGATGAGATAGTTGTCCTGTCTGGTTTCAGGTATTAATCTCTGACCTGAGAAAGAAAGATAGTTTCATGGCCTGTTACAGGTGTTAATCTTCAGTCTCTTCATGTAGATAGTTTTCCTGGCTGGTTTCAGGTATTAACCTACAATCAGTCGTCCACATATATTTTTCTGGCTAGTTACAGGTATTAATCTGGGACTTAAGAAAGGTTGATGGTAATCATCTTTGGATTATCCTTTTCCTGGAAAGGGAAAAACGTTAGCTGTATGTAATGTCATGATGTATGAGATGCATGATGTCATGATGTTCTCAAAGTAAATGAGATTTGTGTTGTATTCAATTTGTCAGGTATGTAACTAGGAGATGTGAAATGTGATATGTTTATGAATGTATTTTCGTCTGGGAAAATAAATCCTTGACAGATGTCGGGGAGTTTGTTAAATCCTGGGCTGATGTTGGAGAGTAGAGTTCTTCGTTTCCGCTGGGGATGATGAACGAAGATGGTTGCAAGAATAAACCTGTAGGAGAGGATGACTCTGTTGGGAATAAACCTGGTGAAGAGATTACTCTGCGGGGAATTACTCTGTGGGAAGAGATGCTTTGCTGAGGTTTTAACGATAACTCCGCTGGGGATTCCATTGATAAGCTCTATTGGGGATTTTGATGACGAACTCCGCTGGGGATAAAAAGAACTTCGCTGAGGATGATCTTTCCGTTGTAACTTGCTGAGGATAACCCAGTTAGACTCTTGTGGGGATAACCTTCTGAATATGGCTGGGGAGATACATTTGCATTCTGCAGGGGACAAGCTTCCAGAATCTACTGGGGGAGATGATTCAACTCGGGCGGGGAAGCTTTTAGGCGGCATTGGGAAATAACTCCACTTGAGTTATTTGGTATTCCACTGAGGAACATTCTCATACTCTGTCGAGGAATATTAAGACTGTCGGGGATGCTCCTTACGTTTGCTGGGGATATTTTTATACTCCGCTGGGGAATATTAAGACCTACTGGGGATACCCAACCTTTTTAGGGCTGATGGTAGACCAACTCTGCTTGGGGAGAGTATCGTTGATTCGTTCATGATTGCAGGTCTCAGTGGGGAGAGCTACCTTTATTGTCTTACTCTTGGGGAGTGAAGGTATCTTGGTCATGTTCTTCAGCCGAACCTACCTTGGTACCTTGGTGGATGGAGCAACTAGATCGCTTAGACAATTCTTATTGCCGCTACTTTCGATGTCCCCCGTAATTAGTCCTTTGTTTCGCATGCAAATATTTATGAGCAGCAATTAATATCAAATGCATATATCAAAACTGAACATTGGACGTTCTTTGCAAAACAAAACAGATAAAGGAAAAAACAATTTGCAATTTGTCTGAAAGATGAGCTTGTATTGATTTGGAAGTTTGCCTGAAAATAAGCGTTTTTGTACAAGAGGCTGACGTCCTAGTAAGAGAACGCCGCCGAGCAAACATAATTTATACAATTTGTGAAAAGAAACAAAAATAGCTATGTGAATAATCCCACTGGGTTCCAACTCTGCTATCGCCTTTATGTCCTCAAGCCTCTCATCACTTTGCTGCTTAATTGGAGATGAATCTGATTGATTGGTGTCGTCCGAGCCTGATAGTTGATACAGAAGTCCAGATGCGAGGTGATCCAATGAGACATAGTATTACGCTTATCCCTAACTTTTGCCTGGACCGCCCTTTCGGGTTTTCAGTCCACCGGGATACCCATTTTTGCCCAAGCCGTCTTTTCAGGTTTTCGACTTGCCGGGTGTACAGATTTTTTTATTTTCATCCCTTATTTTTGCCCGAACCCTTTTGGTTCGCCGGGAAGCCCTTATTTTTGCCTAGGCCAGTCAACCTAGCGGGTCTTTAATCATGCGTAGTATCTTTTTACTATGTCTGCATTGACGGGGTGAGGAAGGTCATCACCATCCATGGTGGTTAGAATCATCGCTCCTCTTGAGAAGATGTTCTTAACCACAAATGGCCCTTCGTACGTAGGGGTCCATTTGCCCCTGGGATCACCTTGAGGTAGAATGATGCGTTTGATTACCAGGTCTCCGACTTGATACTCTTGTCGTCTGACTTTCTTGTTAAATGCCTTGATCATCCGTTTTTGGTACGTCTGACCATGACAAATAGCAGTGAGTCTCTTTTCGTCGATTAGGTTTAGTTGATCAAGCCGAGTCTGGATCCAGTCATCTTCGCTTAAATCCGTATCCTTCATGATCCGGAGAGAGGGTATCTGAACTTCAATGGGCAGGACTGCCTCCATGCCGTATACCAAGGAGTAGGGTGTTTCCCTTGTTGACGTCCGTGCTGAGGTACGGTACCCATGAAGAGTAAATGGTAACATCTCGTGCCAATCTTTGTAGGTCACTGTCATCTTCTGCACAATCTTCTTAATGTTCTTATTAGCCGCTTCTACAACCCCATTCATCTTCGGCCGGTAGGGAGAAGAGTTATGGTGATGTATCTTGAATTGCTCGCAGAGCTCAGTGATCATCTTGTTGTTAAGATTGGTACCATTATCCGTAATGATCCTCTCTGGTACACCGTATCGACAGATCAGGTTGTGCCAAATGAATCGTGCCACGACGTTCTTGGTTACGGTAGCAAAGGAAGCTGCTTCAACCCATTTTGTAAAGTAATCAATCGCTACCAGGATGAAACGATGCCCGTTGGATGTCGTAGGTCTGATCTCACCGATCATATCAATGCCCCACATTGCAAAGGGCCAAGGTGCAGTCAAGACGTTCAAAGGAACCGGAGGAATGTGCACCTTATCAGCATAGACCTGGCACTTGTGACATGCCCGAGAATGCTGATAACAGTCGGCTTCCATTGTGGACCAGTAATATCATGCCCGAAGGATTTTCTTTTCCATGGTATGTCCACTGGAATGCATTCCGAAAGTACCTTCATGCAGCTCTGTCATGATCCTTTCTGCTTCAGTCTTATCTACACAATGCAGTAAGGTTGAATCATGGTTTCGTTTGTAAAGAATGTCATTGCTGAGGAAGAACTTTGCCGCGAACCTTCTCAGAAACTTCTTGTCATTAACAGATGCTCCCTCGGGGTATTCTTGAGCTTCAAGGTACCTATTTACTTCATGATACCAAGGCTTTTCTGTTACCTCTTCGGTCTCAAGATCACAACAATGCGCAGGTTCATCCAATTTCCAAATAATGATCCGGGGAGCCTCGTTGTCCCACTTGACTTTGAACATAGAAGACATCGTAGCTAACGCGTCCGCCAACTGATTCTCCTCTCTTGGGAAATGTTCAAAGGTTATCTCCTCGAAATGGGGAAGCAACATCAACACATACTCCTTGTAAGGAATAAGATTTGGGTGTTTCGTATCCCACTCGCCTTTGATCTGACTGATCACAAGAGCGGAATCTCCAAAGACACTCAGAAACTTGATCCTTAGGTCAATTGCAGCTCGGAGACCCATAATGCAGGCTTCATACTCCGCCATGTTGTTGGTGCAGTTGAAATACAGTCGGGCACTAAGTGGAGTATGTGAGCCTTTAGAAGATATGATCACAGCGACAATACCGTCACCCAAAGCGTTTGAGGCTCCGTCAAAGTGCATAGACCATCGGGATCCTTCCTCGGGTCCTTCATCAGGTCCAGGTATTTCACAATCAGTTACTACCATGATATTCTTGTCTAGAAATTCAAAGTTCATCGACTGGTAATCATCCACTGCCTAATGTTCCAAATGGTCTGCCAACACACTCCCCTTGATTGCTTTTTGAGTCGTGTACTGGATGTCATACTCGGTCAAGATCATCTGCCATCTTGCTATTCTTCCGGACAAGGCAGGCTTTTCGAAGATATACTTGATTGGATCCATTTTTGAAATCAATAGAGTAGTGTGAGTCAACATATACTGTCTTAGCCGATGAGTAGCCCATACCAAAGCGCATCAAGTTTTCTCGAGCAGTGAGTATCGGGTCTCACAGTCGGTAAACTTTTTGCTAAGGTAATAAATAGCATGCTCTTTTCGGCCAGACTCGTCATGCTGCCCCAGCACACACCCCATTGAATTGTCCAGTACTATCAAGTATAAGATTAGAGGTCTCCCTTCAAACGGTGGCATAAGAATGGGTGGCTCTTGGAGATATTCTTTGATTCTTTCGAAAGCGGTCTGACATTCATCATTCCAACGTACTACTTGATCTTTCTTCAGTAGCTTGAAGATTGGTTCACAAGTAGCAGTTAGGTGTGAGATGAATCGGGAAATGTAGTTTAGCCGTCCTAGAAAGCCTCTGACTTCTTTCTCTGTCTTGGGAACTGGCATCTCTTGTATGGCTTTCACTTTGGCAGGGTCCACTTGAATACCTTTGTCGCTTACGACGAAACCTAGCAGTTTTCCAGATCTCACCCCAAAGGTGCACTTGTTCGGGTTTAATCTCAGCTTGTACAGTTTCAACCGGTCAAACAGCTTCTGTAGATGATCAAGGTGTTCCTCCTCAATTTGGGACCTTGCAATCATATCGTCGACATATACTTCAATCTCGTGATGGATCATATCATGAAATACAGCAACCATGGCACGCTGATACGTTGCCCCAGCATTTTTCAACCCAAACGACATGACCTTGTAGCAAAAGGTACCCCACTGAGTAACAAAAGTGGTCTTCTCCATGTCCTCATGAGCCATCTTGATTTGATTATAACCGGAGAAACCGTCCATGAAGGAGAATACCTTATGCTGAGCAGTGTTGTCAACCAGAACGTCGATGTGAGGTAGAGGGAAGTCATCCTTAGGGCTCGCCCTATTCAAATCCCTGTAGTCAACATACATTCGGACCTTACGATCTTTCTTCGGCACTGGAACCACATTGGCAACCCATTGAGGGTAAGAAGTTGCTTTTAGAAAACCGGTGTCAAATTATTTCATAACCTCGGCCTTGATTTTCTCGGACATCTCTGGACGCATACGGCGAACCTTCTGTTTTACCGGAGGGCATTCCTCCTTGGTAGGCAGATGATGAACCACAATATCGGTATCCAACCCAGGCATATCTTCGTAAGACCAGGCAAAGATTTCCACGTAGTCATGCAGCATCTGAATCAACCGTTGTTTCACATTAAGCTCCAGATTTGCACCGATCTTGACTTCCTTCCTGTCTGTCTCAGTACCCAGATTTACCATTTCCACTAGCTCTTCATGTGGCTGAATGGCTCTCTCTTCCTGGAGTAGCAGTCTTGCAAGCTCACCAGGCACTTCACAATCATCTTCACCTTCGTCTTCTGCTAAGTTGATCGGATTTTCGAAGTCATAACTGGCAGTAGCAGAGTCGTTACCAGTGAGATCCAGAGTGGATTGAGACCTGTATATGTGAGTGTGTGTAAATAGCTGTTTTGCAATATATAATAAAGAAATACAAGGAGCGCAAGATTTGAAATGCAAAAAACGTCCAATGCTTTTATTAATGATATATGAAAATGACACACAAAAGCCCTCACAAATGAAGCCACGGTGCCCCGGGTAAGACACCGGGCCATAAAGTTTCACAATATTGTCTGTTACAAATTCAAAACAAAGGAGTTCATTACTGAGTAACAAAAGTAATAGGGATGAAGTCTTTCGCTGTCCAGTTGCTTGGTCCACCGTTGGTTGTAGGGTAGATCCAACTGTCTAATTCAGATTCCCCCACGTCATCTTCAATGGCGTTGACTCCCGAGTTGCTGATGAACACAGGAGGTCTTCCAATCCTTGCCCTACGAACAGCCTTCTGAGCTTCTGCAGTGAAACCCAAACCAAACTTGTCAGTCTTCTGAGTGAAATCAGGAAGTCGGCCCCAATTTGCATACTCACCCTTCTCAATAACAGTCTGGGCATCCTTTAAGGAAGCCATCTTCAAAGGAGAACTTTCCATCACAGTCTCAGCTGATGCCAGTGTCTGAGGAACCTCTTCAAAGTGTTGAAAGGGGGTCTCAATGAACTCCCCATCCATCTCTATGTACCGGAACGAGTTGAGGTGGCTGACCATGTATTCTTCCTCCCTTGTACTGTCACAATCTTCCCTCTGACCGGGTATTTCAGCTTCTGATGTAGTGTGGAGGTCACAGCTCCAGCCTTATGGATCCATGGATGACCCAGCAAACAAGAATAGGACGGTCGAATGTCCATCACGTAGAATGTAGAATCGAAGACTTGAGAACCAACTCTAATTGGAATATTGACTTCACCATGCACCATCCTTTTAGACCCATCAAAGGCCTGGACAACAATGTTACTTGGTTTTAATTCCAACCCTTCGCAATCCAACCTGTCTAGAGCTTTCTTAGGCAAGACGTTCAATGAGGAACCAGTGTCAACCAACACATGTGCAAGAGTAGTGCCCCTGCATTCAATAGAGACATGCAGGGCATCGTTATGGTTCTTCCCTTTAGTAGTTAGATCAGTGTCAGAGAAACCCAAACCATTATCAGTAGTTAAATTGGCCACACAATCAGTAAACTGATCAACTGATGTCTCTTGTGGCACGTGGGCCGTCTTCAGGAAGGTAATCAGAGCCTTGGCATGGGCCTCTGAAAACAACAACAGTGATAACATAGAAATCTTGGAGGAAGTTTGCCCCAGCTGCTCAACCACATTATAATCACTCTTCTTGATGATCTTCAGAATTTCTTCCATCTCCTGTTTGGAAGCTTCAACATTGATGGTCTTTGGCGCCTCCGTCCGGGCAGGCACACAAGTGGCGATCCCTTTGCCCCGAGCATCAGATGACTCGGCAACAAGGGTAGAAATAGGAACTTGATCAGGAAGGGAAGTAGGCACACTTGCAGGTGTGATGACAATAGGTCTTCGGACAGCTGGTGGCGCGATATCAGGTGAGAAAAGTCTACCGCTGCGGGTGACTTTGGCAGGCCCAGTGATGTTGCTGACGCTGGTATTAGTATCAAACTCTTGCTTAACTCCGAGCACATAAAGATCTGCCCCATAGTGCCAAGGGACAGCTTTGTCGGATGTATAGGGGAGTGGCCCCGGAACAATGATAATTATAGGTGCAATCTTCTGAATAGGCGTAATTCTGACAGGCTTCTTCGAGGGAGCCTTGGGAGAATTGTTGAAAATGGTAACAATGGGAACTTCTTCAGTAGGGGTGGCAGGAACAACAATCTTCTCAAACAGGATTTCTTTATTATCCATCAGGTTTTGGATACCTGACTTCAAAGATGGGCAACCAGTAGGTGAAACAGAACACAGATGGAAACCTTCACTACAGCCCGGAAATAAACCGGCTAGCAACATGTTCTTCTTGACGGTCATCAGCGGGGTGACAATATCATCCACATAGGCTACAAACAAGTCTTCCACTACAGCATTCACTCCATGCTTGGGCATGGGAGCAGTCACAATGTTAGGCCTCTCAGGCGCCTCGAACTCAATCTCTTTAGCATCGATTAGGTCCTGAACCTTATTCTTCAAAGCCCAACAATCATTCGTATTATGCCTCGGGCTGTCAAAGTGATAAGCGCAGCGGGCGTTAGGATTGTACTTTGGGGATGTTGTATTTACAATCTTCGGAGCTTCTTTTAAAGTCACCAGATTGGTTGTCAGTAACTGCGGCAATATCTGGGATAAGGTCATGCTGAGTCGAGTGAATTGCCTTCTAGGTCTCTCACCCCTTTGCTGGTTGTGATGTTGAGGAGCAGCAGCAGGTTTTGAAATAACCACCGCGTTGACAGCTTGGCGGCGTTCCGGTCTATTCTGTCTCCTTGAACCGTAGACAGCACTGAATTCTTTCTTGAACGACTTCTTCTCAGTGCTCGAGGAGGAACCCTTCTGTATCTTCCCAGCCTTGATACCAGCTTCAATCCTCTCACCAATCAAGATAAGGTCTGTAAACCCGGCTGAAGAATTTCCAATCAAATGGTTGAAGAACGTACCAGACAGGGTCCCCAAGAACATATCAACCAACTCACGGTCAGTTAAAGGTGGTTGCACCCTTCCAGCCAGGTCTCTCCACTTTTGAGCATACTCCTTAAATCCTTCACTCGTCCCTATTGACATACCCTGGAGTTGGGTACGCGTGGGAGCAAGGTCGGAATTATATTGATACTGCTTATAGAATGCAGTAGCCAAATCTTCCCAGTTGCGGATACTGGCCCCATCCAGCTGATAGAACCATTCGAGTTGAGTCCCTGAAAGACTATCCTGAAAGAAATGGATCCACAAATTCTTGTCAGCAGTGTAAGGTTGGATCTTCCTTACATACGACCGGAGGTGCAGCTTTGGGCAGGAGGCTCCGTCATATTTGGCAAAAGCAGGTGCCTTAAACTTATGGGGAATCACCATCCCAGAGGATAAGCCTAGGTCTCCAAAGTCTAACCCGGGCACATTCTGTATCTTCATGGCGCTTAAGCGGTCCTCCAACTGTTTATACCTATCCTCAGCAGGAGGGTACTGTTCTGCATCATAATTCGTCTCGTTGTCGGAGACCACGGGGCTAGGAACCCTTCTCTCTTGTGGGCCGTCTTTCCCTACAGATGAAGTGGTCAGATCGACCTCATTCTGCAGTCCATTTCCAAACCTGCGTCCAGTGTTGAACAAGACGGTCCTCTTCTTCTTCTTCTTCCTCTCTTTCAAAATCAGAGTCTTCAAATCCTGTTGACCCTGGGCTAGGCTCATAACCATCTCTTGGAACTGGGCATTCTGGGCCTGGAGAGCCTTGATAGCTTATTCAGTGGAAGGTTCGGTAGACATGATGACTGCTGAAATAAACAGTGAAGAAGATAAGTGACCTGTAAAAGGGTACCTGTTATACATATGATGAAATGAAATGCGTATGATTTATGTTTTCAAAGACAATCGGGATTCAACTTTGTAGACAAAAAGGAAACACACTTTATTAGATTTAATTTCATAATTTAAATTATTCAACAAATTGCCCTTAGGCGTTACAAGAGTGGAAATACAGAAAAGTAAATAAAACCGTAGAAAACATCATCAATAGGTCCCTCAATGTTCCCATGGCCTCCTCTTTTCAGTGCGGATATAATCATTCAGGATCCGCTCGTTCTCCAATTGCTTAGTCAGCTTCTGGATCTTCTGTTCCTGCTCGTTGAACCTTTCCCGATAAGAATCCCGTTCTTCCTGCAGTTGCGCCCAAGACCTATTTAGTGTGCCAACATCAGTGGGTGTATGAGGATGGAGGATAGTTGGAGGAACCCTGTCTTTATCAGCAACTTCAAGAATAATAGGCCTGACAGCTTCGTATGGCATACCTAACTTCTGGGCACGGATGCGGACCCATCTGAAATATGACTCCATAGGCAAAGAAGTTTTTGGTCCCAACTCATGTGGGTCAGCTTTGTGAACTCTATCCCAAGCCCTGATGAATCTACGATGCAGCTCATCGCTATCTACCTGAAAATCAAAGACAATATGGGGTATCAACATCTCATGAGGCCATTCTCTTCTGGCTCTTCCAAACTGACGGAGAGCTAAACATGGGTTATAAGAGATTCCTCCACGGGTTCCGATCAATGGAACATTAGGATACTCTCCACAACGATCAATGACAGCCACCTCATTTAAGCCTCTGAGAGTCCAAATGATGTCTTTATCAGTAAGAGACATTATTCTATGAGCCCAGCCCCTTCCTTCTTTGTTCTTCAGTACAGATTTAGGGAGGTGCGAAATAAACCACCTCGCCAATAAAGGAGAACAACACAACAAAGTTCCCTGTCTTCGGGCAGTACGAGTATAGAGCTGATAAAGGATATCACCCAAGAGAGTGAGTACATGGTTCCGAGAGATGAAGATCCTTATGGAATTAACATCAATAAAGGTGTCAGGATTTGGAAACAATACCAGACCATAGATTAAGAGAGCCAGGATGTCCTCATACGCTTGAAAGTCTAAGTCATTCCAGAAACCATTAGCTTTGCCAACCAGAAATTTAGCCAGAAAACCCTTAACTCCACTTCTAGTCTCCCAGTTAGCCGTTACCTCCTCTTTGGTCAAGTGGAGGGCTGCATCAATCTCTTCAGGCCTGAGAGTCGTTTCCCAACCGGTGAATGGAGTCTGTTCCAAAACAGAGATACCAAGCAACTCAGAATTCTTCCAGGGTGGGGACCAGCTGGAAGTCTTGAAAGGTGAAGCAATGGTATAACAGATCATAAAACTGGACCAGGACACTCATCATTTGTTGGTCCCACTTTGAGGTGACTAAACCGAGAATAGAACCATGGCTCCTGATGAAGGAGGTAGTGTCTGGGATCCTGTCAATAAATTCTTTGAGCACAGCAGGTGGTTGAACAAAGTTGAGCCATATAGTATTCCTACGCATGGGCATCATGATGTCCTACAAAACAGAGCAAAGATGAAACCCTTTTGTCTTTGAAACGGGTTAGTCCTTATGCAGGATGCATGCAATGTTATGATGGTATGATGTCATGGTAAAGGCACACCATAAGTATTCACAAAAGGCAAACATGGTAAAGGCACATAAGTCACACAAAAGAGCCCTTAGATTTCAGGCTGGCATGAAGTTTAGGTACTACCCTCTTTCAGTTTCAGTTGGTTAAGACCTGTCCTAAAAATAGTAATCGGGTTCTAGAGGATCTCAATATCATTGACTACCCTCAATCGGTCATAATTCCAGTTTGGAAACCTTTTCTTGCAGCCGAAACCATCACGAGAGTTTAGCCTCAATGAGTGTAGCATAATGCTACTGTTTTATGGCCAAGTTGGTCAATTTAAGGTGCTAAGGTCAGTTGGTACTTAATGACTCCTCAGAAGACCCATATTCTCCTCGTTCCAACACAAGGGATATCAGTACAGACCAAAGTGTCACACCAACGTAGCTACTGCTTCACCCGTGTCGGTCTACGCCGGACAGATCCCTCACAGTTTATTGCTACTTACCTAAAAAAGGGTACCCCCAGATCCGGGTTAGGATCTATAAAAATCTGATACAAACCCACAAGATTAAAGCATACAAAACATACAATTGAAAACATAATGATCTAATCCTAAGGTACACATCACTTATAAATTTTCCCCAGCAGAGTCGCCAGTTCTGTGATCGGTGGAAATAGAAATGACTGTTTTTAATGCTGGTTCGCGAAATGTCGCGGTAAGTAAGAGTCGCCACCGTCTTTTATTTTCTCCAACAAGGAAAGGACAAAAGCACAGCAAAATTCCTTTTCGAGATGTTTCTCGGGTTCGGGAGGTAGATTATAGAAAGGGAAGATGTTAGCACCCTTTCTATCTGTGGTTATCCACGGGCTCTTAGGTACTTGCTCACTATGTTTTCAAAAAGTTTTGCTTTTCTTGTGTTCGTGGGTTTTGAAAGTTTTATTTGAAAACTTCGATTTAAACTCTTGTATCTGTCCTCAAGAGTGTATGAAGTGTTTGTTTGAAAACTTTTGTTTGGAAAAGTGTAAGTGCGAAAAGTATTTTTGTTTTGAAAGAGCAAGTACCTGAGAACCTCTACCTACTCAAAAGAAATTAAGCTGTGCAAATGTCCTTTAGACAGTACTATCCCACTATTGAGAAGTAGGTAGCACCGTCGTTGGAGCTTTCGGGTCAATTCGATTAATGGGACATGTGGTCACTAAAGCAATGGTAGGACGCCTTAGCGGTAACCCTAATGTCCTAGATCATTTTTTTTATCGAGGCAACTTTTGATCTTTAGACAGGAGGGCGGCCTCTAAAACACCCTATACTCAATGACCACGTCGAGGCAACCAAGTGAGGCGTACCCTAAGAGTGGCATGTGCGAGTGTGTCAGGTTTCAGTTATGTTATCTTTGTACATGTTATGGTGAGCTATGATTGATTTTATTTTAAGAGAGATCTTGTCACGCATAGCCTATTAGCATACATCTAGCAGTTAATAGTTGCAGAAAATAAAACTAAACTATTACAAGGCGTCGGGTATTTACATCGCCAAAAACAAACCCTTGAAAAGTAAACTGCGGAAAATTAAATGAAAGCAATAAATAAGTCCTAATTAAAGCTATTACATCCTCGGAGCAAATACAATTATATGAATCAAAATAATTATGAATAAAAAATAGTCATACGTGCGAGAAAAATTGGATCAGAGAGTTTTTAGGGTTTTGACCCTTTTTGAGAAAGAAATAGTTTTTTTGATTATTTTGCATTTAATTAAATTAAACCTAAGCTAATTAATTAATTAAATAAAAGAAAGATATTTTTTTGAGTTTTTTATGTTTCAACGAAATAAATAAAAAAAAATAAAATGATTAAAAGTTATCAAAAACCCTAATTCTATATTAATTTTATTTATTGCAAAAGTATTAAAATTAACCTAATTAAAACTAAATTAATTATGTTAGTGTTTATTTACAAAATAACTAATTAAGGGTGAAATTAATTTTAATAAATAATAATAAAAAATATTATATTTTAGTTTTCTGATTTTATTATGAAAAAATTAATTGGGTTAATTAAGTAATAATAATAATAATAATTAATAGTAAAACAATTAAATGGAAAATATAAAAGAAGAAAAAAGGAATAACCCAGGGGGGTGATGGGCCCAAGAGAAGGTGTATTTGCAATTCTGAAGCCTAAAACGTCATGGCCCTTGTTGACTTCTCCACTTCCATGTGCATGCATTGACTATAGATCATGGTGGACACTCAGCTTTGGCCAATGGATTTAATTTGCTGGCCATCTGGCACTTGGAAATTTGAGGTGCATGGTGGACTCCCTCTTGAATCATGCATGTGAATACCTGTGAGATAAAAATAACAATGTTTTGGGGGACCTGGGATTCGAACCCAGGTCTCAACGCTTCCAGGCCAACGCACAAACCACTACACCACATGCATCCTTTTGATATTATAATGATAAGCAATTAATATATATGAAAACAAAATAATATGCTGTAAATAAAAATAAAACGCGCGCTTTTTTCAAATTGGCCAATGGGACGTCAACACATCATCGTCTTCTTCGTTTGCCCTGTATAATTAACATCAGATAGCGGGGGTTTTTAACCTCCACTATCTATCTGCACGAAAAGTAGCGACTAGAACCACAGTGATCATAAATATTTCGCGAGGGGTGTGTTATGTTCGTCTTGGTCTCACGATTTCAGTCATGTATCTCACTAGTCCCAATTTTTCCTGATTCATAAAGCCCTAATTCAAAGCTCAAGAACCCTAGAAATTTGATCATGGCATCTCACGATTCAGGGCATTATAATTCAATTCAATTATGCCATTAGCTTCGTATGGTCTCTAGCAATGCAAAACAAACACAAGAACATGTTAATTGTGCATGAATTAAGAAATACGATTTTGAATAAAAGGTGCAAACCGTGAAACTGTATTCAGTGATTTCTTGAGCTTTGATGCCTGGATTTAATTGCAAATCACTCCTGACACTTCCTGCAATGTGTTTGAATGAATAGAACGCCTTGAATTGGCCTATATTGCAAGAATAGGTTTTCAATTTTCTTGGAATTTCTTGAATATGACAGGGTCGTTTCTGCAGCTTTTTTTCGTCCACTAGGTCAGGGTTTGCTTGCTTGCATATAAGGGAAACAAATTAGGTCAAAAGCTGGGCAAAAATCCATATGCATTGATGATTGAATCCTTGATTGAAAAATCAAATATTATTGATTTTCATGATTGAACAATGTTGCCAAATTTGGATTTTTTTTGTATCTTTGACTTGTGCACGAATTTGCCAGCATGTTTAGGTCATATTTGCTTCACAAAAAGATTTAAAAAAACAAATCTTCTATTTTCTTATGATTTAAATTAATTAAATGGATTAATGTTAATTAAAAATCCAATTAATCAATAAAAATAAGAAAATAAATCCCATTTAGCTTGGTGGGTCGTGCATAAGTCATGAGTGAAGTTTCAAGAAGAGATTTGAGGCCCATTAGCAAAAATAAGGTGTTTTGAGCAAAGTTGACCTTTGCAAATTCATGAAGATTTCCCAATTTCTCCAATGCACAACTTGCTCAATTTTGATCATATGACCATGTTCTTGGACATTTTGGAAAGCTCTTGAAGTCATCTAACCAATTCCTTTGGTACCATGTCATTTGGATTTACCAATATCAAGTTATGGCCTTTGACTCAAAGTGTACTTTTGTTGACTTTTGAAATTGACCTGTAATATAAAAATTGGTAACTTTTTGTGAGAGCATTTTCTGATCTTGGAGTGTGAATATGGATTGTAGGAAATTACATCCTCTTAAAAATGAGCTTTGGATGGGATTTTTCTGATAAAGCATGAAAGAGTTATGCCCTGGTCAAGGTACAGTTGACTTTTCTACTGTCCAAAAATAGTAACTTTTGCACCTTCAGCTATTCTTGTGGAATCATGATCAAGGCTTGACAAAATGATGATTGTGAACTCAAAATAAGATGTTGACCAAAAATCCTGACTTTTGACTGCAAAATGACCATTTTGCCCTTACAGTTGATTGTAGATCAAATGGGGCTTTTGACTGTGCAAACTGGCACTGTGAGTCTTGAAACTTGGCATGTAGGTGCTTGAGAATGTATAGAGGCCTATGAGACTTGATTGAACCATTGAAAACCCCAAATTACTTGAAAGAACCAAAACCCTAATTTCAGCTGGCTTAGGAGATGGTTTGACTGTCTACCTTTTGGGCAAACTTGAGCAATTTGAGGATCATTCTTTGACCAATCCTGAAGAATATGGGAGGGAAAATTTTGGGGTACAACAAAGTGCAGTCCATCAGATGAAAGATTCTCTTGATCTCTTTCAACCAATCCAACATTCCATCAGGATCGTACTTACCCTTGAAGGTAGGAGAATTCTCCCTCTTGAAAGTTGCCAAACTACGAGATCCAGCATTCTCGTCAGTGTTCAGCTGATTCTCCATAGCATGCATCATTGCTTCCAAAGCAGCAGCAAGTGCAGCGTCATTCCTTCAAGCCATCTCAAACTTCTTGTCACAACACAAATAACGATTATAATTCAAGTTAACAATACTCGATTATTAAACCAAACTACTGACTTAATAACTTGGTCGGATGGGCCGACCTGCTCTGTTACCACTAATGTAACACCTCATTTCTACCCAGCGAATATTAATAAAATCAGGGTTTCAAAATTTCAACATTTACTGAAGATGCTACACTTTCAACTTATAACAACGAAATTTAATCGCATATAAAACAAATACATAACACTTAAATCATTCGATGAACAAATAACAACAATTTTAGTCTTTAAAATGAAACAACTTTATTACTTAAGCAGCGAAATCATAAATTTCAACTCAAATAATATAACATCTTTGTCCAACTTTAAACAACTTCGAAACGATAAGTACTTATCAAAATCCAACATAAAATTTAGCAACGGAAAGAAAATCAATAACAAAGTAGTAATTGTTCATCCCCCCCCCCCCCTCCCCGGAGTGTTACGTATCAAAGCAACGACACCAACTCGAACTAATGAAGGTAGACAACCTTCATTCTGGATTACTTTCATGTTACCAACATAGAGGTAACATTCAAACAAAAGGAGTGATATATCTAAATATATAATCGGATATATGATAAACATTATATTAGAATCAGATCATGTGAATCACCATTTCACAACTTATAAACAACAACAATACAACAACATTATTCATTGACACAACAACTCAATTATGCAACATGAGATGTGACTTATTATAATGCACGTGCATGTGGTATCAATGGAGCATAACTCCCAACTTAATAACTTGCCAATTAATAGAGGCAACAACAAGGTACAAGCCTTCAACTTAATACTTGCCAATCCATGTCAACTTACCGAGCATGAGCTCCCAACTTGATATGTTATGTATGTGAACACTTTATGAAACATAATAACAACAGCAACATATAACAACATTGGCATAAGCCTACAACTCAAAAATTATCAATCACTAGGGCAACACAGCAAAATCCATCACCACCTGCAACTTCATCAATTAATAACACCAACATCACAGCAAATTATATATATATATATATATATATATATATATATATATATATATATATATATATATATATATATATATATATATATATATATATATATATCAAGTACCTCTATTATTACTATACTTCATGTCAAGACTAACTTTGTAACCTAATAATTATCCTTGCTAAATGTCTACTACTATTACTTTCATAAATTACTGCTACCATGATTTATCATTATGTTGTCTGCTATTACTAACTTTCTGCTAACATTTACTATCTCTGTTACTTATTAATCATACCTTATATATTCATGCTAATCTACAAATTATTCACTTCAGTTACTAATAAATAGCCTTTGTTGTTATTCATTCTTTTCTAACTCTGCTACATCCATTACTATAACTAAATACTAAAGTAACATACACACAGGAAAGACACATGGAACAATTAAAAGGAGATGGTGGCTTATGGATTATGCCCCTCAGCATGCATAGTCGTGCCCCTCGACATGTATAGTCGTGCCCCTCGGCACAGAACATGGTGTCGATCGACATCCTTCACCACTCTACGCGTGCCGCTCGGCATACAGTTCATCTTCCTCCCGATCGTTCTCATTTTCGTCTAGATTTTTCCTACGATTAATAGTTCCTCCCCCTACCAATGATCTCAAACCAACACTACACGTATTCACCGCAACATAACAACTATACTCACATAAATATAAGATAATTTTCAACACTCGATTCATCGATTGAATCACTGCGACGTTAGTACAAATATCACAGATACCAAACAACAATTCGTTCATACAGCAATCACACACACACACACACACACAATAATTTTACACAACTCAATTCCCACGTGTGATACGGTGGGAGAACTGACTTGAGGTTTGCGTTCGTATTCGCACTTGTGCGGTTAGCAAGAGTCGCCACCGACTTTTTATTTTATCCTAAAGGAAAGGTTAAAAAAGCACAGCAAAAACCTTTTGAGATATTTCGTGGGTTCGGGGGGTAGATTATGAAAAGGGAAGGTATTAGCACCCTTTTCATCCATGGTTATCCATGGGCTCTTAGTTACTTGGTTTTTTTAGATCACTTGCCTTGTTTTTCGGTTGCTTTGAAAATGGTGTGTGTGTGGGTGCTTTTTGAAAATGTTTTGGAAAAAGATGCCTTGTCTTAGGCAACTAATGTATTTGACTCGTGATTGAGTGTTTTACAAAAGTGGGAATCTTTTCGAAAAGATGTTTTTAAATGTTTTTGAGAGTTTGTTTTGAAAGTGTTGTGGATTGTGGTTTTTGAAAAGAAGGCAAGTGTTTTTGCAAGTTTGATCTCAAGTAACTAAGAGTTTTGTCTACCCTATTGTACTCAAAGGTTTTTGTCATGTTTTAACCCCTTTTAACAATTTTGTTCTACCATTGAAATTGGTAGACAATCTTGCGTTTAGGAAGTTTATTCGGGACGGGCGCGGGTCATCGTATGGACCATGGATGCAATGATGCCAAGTGTCTTTGGCAATTCGCTTTGAAGGGACTATGATCATTCCGTTTAGGCAATACTTTGAGACTTATGATCATTTGATTTTGTATTGCCAAAGATACTCGACGTGCAAGCATGGCCCATTTTGGAAGGCAACATGTGGGATTACCCTAGGGGGTGCAAGTGTGATTGTGTATTGATTACATGTATTTGTCTTGCATTAGGTTATCTAGCGTTTGATTTTATGTACATACAAACCCTAGGTCTAACCATGGTATAATTGAAAAACTGTAAATTGCGGAATGTAAAATCTACGCTATTACAAAATAGTGTCCGGGAATGGGGGTATAAATGTACAAGGGGATGAGACTTATAGTATCCAATAAGTTACAACCAAATCGAATGTGCGATCAATATGTAAATATCGAATGTACAAATATAAGATAAAATGTGTGTAGGGCAATGTATTGTGTAAGTGTACAAGTGTATATGTATATGAGTCGTGTGTAATTATTTACAAGTGCGAATTGTGGCATTGAAACGTATTAGGGTTGACCTAGAGAAATGTATTTTAACGAATCTTTGATTTGTATGTTTAATTATGTACAAAAGAAAAATGAAGTGTTTTGGTTAAAATGTTCAATTTTTAATTAGATGTATTATGTATAAAAAAGAAAGTATTTTAATCACATATCTATTAATTTTAATATTAGAGAAATGTATATATTGTTATGTACAAATATGTATTTTAATTAAAAGAGTTTCAATTTTAATTATGTATGAAAAAAAAGAAAAGATAATATGTACAAATATGTATGTGAATTAAAATAAGTTTTCAATTTTAATATATGATAAAAAAAAATGAGTATTTTATTATTTGTATGGTTTTGTAATAAAAAAGAGGGTGTTTATATAATTATATTAGTTAACTTAAGTATAGAAAAGAAAGCTTTAATTAGGTAAAATATATTTGTATTTTTAAGTATTAGTATTAACATAGTGTTTTGTGAAATAATGTTAGATTAGAAATGAAAATCTTATGGGCTTAGGAGGGACACAGAACGGGCAAGGCCCATGTTAATCCAAAAAGCAAAATTATGGTTAACGCGTTTTGTTCAGTCAAGTGAGATGAAAAACGCAGGGTTAGCAGCGGCGCTGTGCGTTCGTCTTCTCCGATCAAGCTTCCTGAGCAAATCAACTCCGGCCACCAACGCTACCCTCAGACCTCTCTTCCCTCCGAGGCGTAAGCTTCGCATCCTCTTGATTTAAGGTTTGATTTCCACACTTTATGTTCTTTCGTGAATGATACGCATTTTTTGATTTGAGTCTTAAGTTGAGTTTTTATTATTATGAGGTGAAGGAAAGAGAGAGGAACAGGACTCACTACCTGACCTTGGAGGAGGAGGAGAGAAGAGTGGAGGCGTTGAGGAGGCCGGAGCGAGCGGAGGGGGAAGGAGGGCGCGATGCTGATGAACCTAATATCCCTGGTACTCTTGTATATTTCTTTTGTTTATTAGGGTTTTGATGATGATGTATGCTGAGAACCCTTTCCCCTCTTTATCTCTTCTTCTGTGCCACTGCGTGTTGATTGCCTGAGTATTTGCTTGAGTATTGTTGCCTGAGTATTGTTGAATGGTTGCTTTGAGATGCCCAGTGATGATCTCAGAGATCTGAGGGCCTAGGTTGCCTTTAGTGCTTTTGTTTTCCTCTGAGCCCCTGATGCCTTGAATCGTTGTCTGGGTTATCTTTCTCTTCTTCTCTCGTTGCCTTTACTGTCTTGAACGATTTTTGAACAGTTATTGCCTTGGACTGGATGCCTTTCTGAGATTTATTGCCCTTGACGCTTTTGTTGAGTTGGATGTCTTGAATATTTATTGCCTATGATGAATAAATTCTGAGGCTTAGAGGTTGGTTTGAATGTTTTGACATGCTTGAGGCAGGACTGTGGTATTAGCAGGTTTTTATGTTAGCTTGGCTTTGTGACAAGTTGATGTAGTTAGGCTTTCTTGATGGAGGTAAATGGTGTATGGACTTTTATGGTTTTGAAATTCTGTTTCTTTTCTTGACAGTAGGCAGGTTATGGCATTTTCAGATTATGGTTTTGAGGTGTGTTATGTGGTTTTTTGTTTGCTTCAGTTTGGTGGGTTTGTTCACATGTTTTTTTGGGTTTGTGAGGCTAATGGTAAGGCAGATTCAGGCATTTTCAGGTTTCATGCTTTGCTTATCAGGTTTTTGTGTGTTTGAAGGTTGAGGCAGGGTTGATGAAGTTTCTGGACAGTAGGTTTTTGTATATTGGTTTTGGATGATGTATTTGATGACTGGTTTAACAAGGTTTGGGGTGGATTTCTTTGAGGTGAAGGCAGGGTGTTCTGAGTTTGTATACTTCTCTTCTCTTCTCTCTATTCTCACCCTCTTTGTATTAGCTTGTGTATATTGTGTATTGAGGCAGAGTTGGTATGTTTTGTATATTTCTCCCTCTCTATCCTGCCTGCTGAACTGAGCTTTGTATCTCTGTGTTATATCTTTTCTGCCATCCTCTCCTAAGCCTAAACCTGCCTATGCTTCTATTATCTCTCTTTTTCTCACTCATAGTACAGTTTAGAATTTTATATGATTATTGTTGTACTATATTCTGAAGGGGCCCTCCTTGGGAAATGATGATTTTAGATTTCTTGCATAACACATTACTGCATCTTTATCTCCAGCTTTGACAGTTTGTGTGCTGACTTTTCCTTGATATCTTGGCAAAAATCCCTTTTTGACAGCTTGGGTACTTGTGATAGCAAATGTACTTTTGAAATCTTTGATATCTTTGGCATTTTGACAGTAACTTGCCTTTTGCTTTGGATAGAAAGTTGAGATTGGATTTTTTCAGTTTAGTTGGAAGTTTGCAGTTTGAATTTTTAGAAATTATGCATTTGACATTTGCATTTCATGAATAAAAAATCTTCCCTCTCTGTGAACCGGGAGAAATCCCGTGATTTGCAGAGAGGGTCAACTGATCCCAGTCAGTGGCCTCTAATGATGAGCAACTTTAACTATCTTTAATTTAATTAACTGCTTTCTGACTTTTTCTTCTCTTTTTGCAGATAAAACATGGAGTACCGGAGCGGAGTGAAGAATGAAGAATATTAGGAAATAGGATAGTTTTTTCATTTTATGTAATATTTTAAATCAATGTATATTATTGTTCATAATTTTAAATTATAAACAACAATTTGTACAAATAATTCAAATATCAATAAAAGTCTAAATTATCCAATTAATTCTAATTTTCTTTATTGTTTATTTATTTATTTAAAAATTCTTAGAATTAAAACAATTGAAAAATGAATTTCAATCATTCAATTTCAGAATAATAAATAACTTAAATAAAACAACATTGATCAATTAAGCCTGTCTTATTCAACATCCAAAGCAAAGCAGTAGTTAACCCAAATGGCCTGATCAAACGCATTCCTTCTTTACTGATTTGTCATAAACACTGATTCTTTGCAAGTACTGTAAATCCAAACTGCACACCTTCTTTGACTGGCCCAAACAAACTGAATTTACACCACTGTCTCTTTTGCTGATTAAATCAAGATAATGCGAATTTAACCCGAATCTCGGCATAAACTGCAAAGTGCTGTGGAATTTAAACCTTTCTGAGAATATGCCCGTAAAACCTTAATTCTTGATTAAATGCCAAATAACGCTTGCCTGATCAAAATTGAATCAAAAATCATCCAAACCCTAAGCCAACTGTATGAAACAATCCAGAGCTCTGAAAATCAGTAAAAGCCCTAATTTTGCTTGACTGTCAAGAAAAGTCCGTTTGTCCGATTCTTGAGCCAGTCTGAAAAATCAGGAAAGGCTTGAAGCTGATATTTCTTGGGGAAAAATGCGAGGGCAAATTTTGGGGTACAACAGTTGCCCCTGTTCAATCTTCTTTGACCTGAAGAGTTAGATTGGCAAGTTTGCCTTTCGCGACTTGAAGGTAAAAGGAGATTGGACACTAATGTGCCCAGAAAATTTGCGCTCGGCGATCTGATGGTGGAGGTGAATGGGCTTAAAGATGCCATTTGGTGATGGGCTTAAAGATGCCACCTGGTGCGAGAGAATTTCGCCGGGGGATGGCCTTAGAGATGCCATCTGAGAATGGGCTTACAGATGCCATTCAGCGACTGCTGGTAGGAGGATGGGCTTATAGATGCCATTTGGACATGTTGAACTGTATGTCAATAGTGAGTGGACAAGTATCAGAAGGGCATCCCTGTTTTGGAGCATCTCTGAATTGGGGTCTGAACAAGCAACAGATTGACGTCCATGTCTGGAGGATCTGTAAACTATCTGAGATTGAATAAGCAATAGAGCAGCATCCGTTGTTGGGACGTGTTCGTAAACTATTTTCAAAAATTGTGAAGAGTCTGAATCAGTTGGTAGATTGACATCCGTTGTAGGGAAGAATCCGTAAACTGTCTTCAAAGGTTGAGCAGAGTCTGAATCAGTTGGTAGATTGACATCCGTTGTAGGGAAGAATCTGTAAACTATTTTCAGAAGTTGAGAAGGGTTTGAATCAGTTGGTAGATTGACATCCGTTGTTGGGAAGAATCCGTAAACTGTTTTCGAAAGTTATGAAGAGTCTGAACAAATCGGTAGATTGACATCCGTTGTAGGGAAGAATCTGTAAACTGTCTTCAAAGGTTGAGCAGAGTCTGAATCAGTTGGTAGATTGACATCCGTTGTAGGGAAGAATCTGTAAACTATTTTCAGAAGTTGAGAAGGGTTTGAATCAGTTGGTAGATTGACATCCGTTGTTGGGAAGAATCCGTAAACTGTTTTCGAAAGTTATGAAGAGTCTGAACAAATCGGTAGATTGACATCCGTTGTAGGGAAGAATCCGTAAACTTGTTTCAGAAGCTGAGAAGGGTCTGAATCAGTTGGTAGATTGACATCCGTTGTAGGGAAGAATCCGTAAACTGTTTCAGAAGCTGAGAAGTTGAAGAGGAACCGGTGTAAGGTTTCTGCTGATGCGTCTGAATGAATCTGGAATAAGTATCAGAATGTTGCCGTGTCCGGGTCACATCTGAACTATTTCTGGATGAATCTTGGAAGTTGATATGCGTCTGTCGACTAATCCTACCTGAAAAGGCAAAGGGTTAGTTGTATGCAATGTTATGATGCATGATGCAATGCGTGACATCAATATTTATGAAGGAATGCGATGAATGCGCATGTAAGCTGATGAGCTAATCTTGCCAAGGATACATGAATCCGAGATGGCTGAAGATAAAAGCGTCTCGACTGCTGCCGGGGAAAATAAATCCTTGGCTGTCGCTGGGGAAGAGAATCCCTGATGACCTCTACTGGGGGGGTCCAAACTAGTAGACTCATGCCGGGGAGACCAGATTGAGAATCTTCGGCTTGACGGGAAATAACTCTTGGAGACTTCACTGGGGAACTCAAGATTTCTCCTCCCAAAACTCTGTGGGGAGAAGGTTTAAAAGTCTGACTCCGCTGGGGATTGATAAACTGAAGTTTTAGCTTTGCTGGGGATTTGCAAAGATAAGTTACTGTTGGGGTATTTTGATGAACTCTGCTGGGGATACTGAAGAATTTTGGCGAGCGCGATCTTCCGTGGTGGTTATCTTGAGAAGAATCTGAACAAGCGATAGGTTAACATCCGTTTACTTGGAGAACCCGTGAACTATTTTCAGAAATCTTGAAGTTGAATCAGCAATAGAGCCGCATCCGTTGTTGGGAAGCGTCCGTAAACTAATTCAAAGGTTGCGAAGAGTCTGAATAAGTCGGTAGATTGGCATCCGTTGTTGGGAAGAATCCGTAAACTGTTTCAGAAATCTTGAAGGGGAACCGGTGTAGGGTTTCCTGATGATGAGCTTGTGTAAAACTGCATCGGGTTTTGAACACTTTTGACATTCGAATGCCCCAAGTGGTGATGTAGATAAATTCCTGGCTTATTACAGGTGTTGGTCTACAATCGGTCGTTCACAGATGTTTCCTGGGTTGTTGCAGGTGTTGATCTGGAATTCTTCAGACATGCCCTGGCTGGATACAGGAATCGAATCTGGAAAGGTGATAGTTGATAGATGTGCCCTGGCTGGATACAGGAATCGAATCTTCAAACTCTTCGGACATGCCCTGGCTAGATACAGGAATCGAGTCTGGAAATGTTGTCAACAGATATGCCCTGGCTGGATACAGGAATCGAATCTGGAAATAGTCGTCAACAGATATGCCCTGGCTGGATACAGGAATCGAATCTGGAAATAGTCGTCAACAGATATGCCCTGGCTGGATACAGGAATCGAATCTTCGAACTCTTCAGACGTGCCCTGGCTAGATACAGGAATCGAGTCTGGAAATAATGTAAACAGATATGCCCTGGCTGGATACAGGAATCGAATCTGGAAATGTTGTAGTTGATTGGTTGGACACTTTTGACATTCGAATGCCCCAAGTGGTGATGAAGGAATCTTGAATCAGATTACTCTGCACATTGAGAGATTTCTTGAAATCTTGACTGGACTGCCCCAGGTTAACTGTACTTTGAAAGATCTGTTGGACCTTGACTGGACTGCCCCAGGTTAATTAGATTGCGACATGTCATGCCCCTTTGTTGATAGGAGATTTGATGGAAGTGTTATCCTCTTGAAGTGATTTTGACTTGCTGAGAGAGTTTTCGTTCCTCCGAACATTCGCTGTATGAACTTCTTCGCTGTCAAACAAAAGGGTCAAATGCAGACAGTGATATTCGAATAATGCAAAGTTTATGTTTGTCTTTGAAATTTTGAAAAATGCGTTTTTAGCAGAAAACTTTTCATAAGACAAGTTAACACAAGATTTAGAGCAAAGCCCTACAGGAGTCAGGATACCTTTTGTAACAGTATGCTTTCGAACTAACCCATGCTTCAATTAGTACTTTTGGAGGGTTGTAACGTGGCCTGGTTCACGGTTTAAGAAACAAAGGATAAAGGCTCAAAGCATATTTGTACCCACCCGCTCTTCGTGATGTTCTTCAACCTAAGCTCAGTTAATCGTGCGTCACACTCTGTTTTGAGTTTGGAACGACTTTTGGGCGATGGTTCACCAGTTGAATTTTGGGGAGACAGTCATCATCTCCTTTTTCTTTTTTTCATGTTGTTGGGGGTTTTGTAATGACCTCACTATTTTGATTTTGATTTGTTATCCCTAACTTTTGCCTGACTGTTACCGTTTTCGGGATTACTATCAGCGGGATGCCCCAACTTTCTTAAGCCTCCTTTATAGGTTCTGGCTCAGTGGGCTTTTCTCTTTTGAGAGATTGACTGTCTATGTGATAGGGAACCACCCCGGTCTTTTGACTCCAAAGGAACGCTTTCTTTTTTGACGTCGTTCGTTGTATTACGAACTGAGAGTTTGCGACTTCAATGCGCATTTTCTTTTGAATTAACTGAGATACTACCCTGCCCCAGGTTTATATCAAAGGTTTTGATCGTTTAGAACAGGAAACTCCTACTTCTTTGGCTCGAAGGGGTTGACTAGGGATTAACTTCCTTATAACTCCAGTGTTTGGGAATTGAAAGAAATGCCTGTACATCATCAACAAGGTTTGTTCAAAAGCATACTGTATAAGATCGTGGTATTATTTCGTCATCCTCCCTCTAAAGGCTTGCAACTTTTTATCAAGAGTCAAATATCATAAAGAAAAGCATAAGAGTAGTGAAACGAATGGATGAATTCAAGACAAACATATGCAATGCATTAATGAAAACAGAGTTTAACATCAACAGATAATTGTTTGACAGCAAAAGAAATTACAACTTTGAAAATTCAAAAAGAAGCAAAAGTCTTTCAGTTTGAGCTTCGTCATTTCAAGCGGAGAACCCTTTAACGGAAGATTTTCATCTCGCCGTTTGGCATGAACCTCAGCACTCCAATGTCGATCAGATCTTGAATCTTGTTCTTCAAGGCCCAACAGTCGTTGGTGCTGTGCCCCGGGCTGCAGGAGTGGTAAACACAGAATGCGTCGGGATTAAAGTGAGGAGAGGAGATGTTGAGCTTCTGAGGAGGGTCCTTTACGGTAAGCAAATTGACCTCCAACAGGCGCTTCAGTATGAAGAATGATGGTATTTCAGTCTCCGTAAACTGTCTTCCCGACTTTTCTTGTTTACGCCGATTGCCCCGCTGACGCTGGCGAGGTTGTTGATGGGTTTGTGACCCTGAAGCTAGCAAAGGAGCTTTCCCCTTGTCTTCTTGAGTTGATGGAGGTTGAGCGGTGACTTGCTCTTCGACCTCAGATGTTTGCCCCAGTTGGTTGTTTGGAAGCAGTTGGCGGACAAGAACTCTGAGTTCCTCTTGTCTTTGAGATAGGTCTTGGATGAGAGCCATCTGGCCCACCAAATATCCCATCATTTGAGTCCTCAGTGTTGTCAGATCAAACTGCAGCTCCGCAATCTGATCACTCCTGGCATTGTTGGAATTCCCCAGGCCTTTGGTGAGGAGAGCTTTCATCTCTTCTTGCCCCAGGGACAAGTTCAGGAACATCTCTTGCAGTTGAGCAGTCTGGTCTTGGATGTCTTTGACAGACCGTTCTAGAGCCATCTCTTGCTGAAATAAACAGCAGGAGAGTAAGGAAACCTGAAAAAGGAAAGATTGTTAAAATGAAATGCATGATATGTGGATGCATGCTTTCAAGGATCTCTTGGGGTAAACACAAGAAAAATGTTAGAGGTTGAACTTTGCTCTTGGATTGGAGATCTCTGCATCGGTGGACGTCCTTCCACGAGAATCAAGCTCACCATGTCGAATGGGTCATAGCCACTGATTCAAGTTGTTGCACTTGATCTTTTACTGGATTGGTTAGAGGAGAAACCTCTTGCCCCTTGATAGACGTCTGGCTCAACGTAACCCTGCATCAACAGAACCCTCGAGATCCTTGAAATGGTTATTGAAAATGCTGAACTGCTATGGTATGATGTTATGATGTTATGTACATGTATGCACAAGCAAGTAAGTGTATATACAGGCAAATATATTCACACAAAGCACACAAGGCCCTAGGTTTAGGCTTGCATGAGGTTCAGGTACTACCCTCTTTCAGTTTGTTGGTTAAAACCTGTCTTATCAAAAGTAACCGGGTTCTAGAGGATCTCATATCATTGGCTACCCTCAATCGGTCATAACTCCAGCATCGCAACCTTTTCTCGCGGCCGGAACCATCTCGAGAGTTTAGCCTCAATGAGTGTAGCATACTGCTACTGTTCTAATGGCCAAGTTGGTCAATTAGGGTTCTAAGGTCGGTTGGTGCTTAATGACTCCTTGGAAGACCCATATTCTCCCTGTCTGACGCGAG
This sequence comes from Vicia faba, assembly GCA_948472305.1. NCBI lineage: Eukaryota > Viridiplantae > Streptophyta > Magnoliopsida > Fabales > Fabaceae > Vicia > Vicia faba. The sequence goes on along the minus strand of OX451738.1, from coordinate 1,403,214,892 downwards.
GGATATCGGTACAGACCAAGACGCCACACCAACGTAGCCACTGCTTCACCCATGTCGGTATACCCCGGACAGGTCCCTCATAGATTATGCTACCTAAAAGAGGTTTCCCCAGATCCGGGTTAGGATCTATAAAATCCGATACAAAGCCCACAAATGTAAAGCAAATAAAGCAATCAATTGAAAGTAAATGTGATCTAAACCCTAAGGTAACCCCACTTTTAAATTTTCCCCAGCAGAGTCGCCAGTTCTGTGATACGGTGGGAGAACTGACTTGAGGTTTGCGTTCGTATTCGCACTTGTGCGGTTAGCAAGAGTCGCCACCGACTTTTTATTTTATCCTAAAGGAAAGGTTAAAAAAGCACAGCAAAAACCTTTTGAGATATTTCGTGGGTTCGGGGGGTAGATTATGAAAAGGGAAGGTATTAGCACCCTTTTCATCCATGGTTATCCATGGGCTCTTAGTTACTTGGTTTTTTTAGATCACTTGCCTTGTTTTTCGGTTGCTTTGAAAATGGTGTGTGTGTGGGTGCTTTTTGAAAATGTTTTGGAAAAAGATGCCTTGTCTTAGGCAACTAATGTATTTGACTCGTGATTGAGTGTTTTACAAAAGTGGGAATCTTTTCGAAAAGATGTTTTTAAATGTTTTTGAGAGTTTGTTTTGAAAGTGTTGTGGATTGTGGTTTTTGAAAAGAAGGCAAGTGTTTTTGCAAGTTTGATCTCAAGTAACTAAGAGTTTTGTCTACCCTATTGTACTCAAAGGTTTTTGTCATGTTTTAACCCCTTTTAACAATTTTGTTCTACCATTGAAATTGGTAGACAATCTTGCGTTTAGGAAGTTTATTCGGGACGGGCGCGGGTCATCGTATGGACCATGGATGCAATGATGCCAAGTGTCTTTGGCAATTCGCTTTGAAGGGACTATGATCATTCCGTTTAGGCAATACTTTGAGACTTATGATCATTTGATTTTGTATTGCCAAAGATACTCGACGTGCAAGCATGGCCCATTTTGGAAGGCAACATGTGGGATTACCCTAGGGGGTGCAAGTGTGATTGTGTATTGATTACATGTATTTGTCTTGCATTAGGTTATCTAGCGTTTGATTTTATGTACATACAAACCCTAGGTCTAACCATGGTATAATTGAAAAACTGTAAATTGCGGAATGTAAAATCTACGCTATTACAAAATAGTGTCCGGGAATGGGGGTATAAATGTACAAAGGGACGAGACTTATAGTATCCAATAAGTTACAACCAAATCGAATGTGCGATCAATATGTAAATATCGAATGTACAAATATAAGATAAAATGTGTGTAGGGCAATGTATTGTGTAAGTGTACAAGTGTATATGTATATGAGTCGTGTGTAATTATTTACAAGTGCGAATTGTGGCATTGAAACGTATTAGGGTTGACCTAGAGAAATGTATTTTAACGAATCTTTGATTTGTATGTTTAATTATGTACAAAAGAAAAATGAAGTGTTTTGGTTAAAATGTTCAATTTTTAATTAGATGTATTATGTATAAAAAAGAAAGTATTTTAATCACATATCTATTAATTTTAATATTAGAGAAATGTATATATTGTTATGTACAAATATGTATTTTAATTAAAAGAGTTTCAATTTTAATTATGTATGAAAAAAAAGAAAAGATAATATGTACAAATATGTATGTGAATTAAAATAAGTTTTCAATTTTAATATATGATAAAAAAAAATGAGTATTTTATTATTTGTATGGTTTTGTAATAAAAAAGAGGGTGTTTATATAATTATATTAGTTAACTTAAGTATAGAAAAGAAAGCTTTAATTAGGTAAAATATATTTGTATTTTTAAGTATTAGTATTAACATAGTGTTTTGTGAAATAATGTTAGATTAGAAATGAAAATCTTATGGGCTTAGGAGGGACACAGAACGGGCAAGGCCCATGTTAATCCAAAAAGCAAAATTAGGGTTAACGCGTTTTGTTCAGTCAAGTGAGATGAAAAACGCAGGGTTAGCAGCGGCGCCGTGCGTTCGTCTTCTCCGATCAAGCTTCCTGAGCAAATCAACTCCGGCCACCAACGCTACCCTCAGACCTCTCTTCCCTCCAAGGCGTAAGCTTCGCATCCTCTTGATTTAAGGTTTGATTTCCACACTTTATGTTCTTTCGTGAATGATACGCATTTTTTGATTTGAGTCTTAAGTTGAGTTTTTATTATTATGAGGTGAAGGAAAGAGAGAGGAACAGGACTCACTACCTGACCTTGGAGGAGGAGGAGAGAAGAGTGGAGGCGTTGAGGAGGCCGGAGCGAGCGGAGGGGGAAGGAGGGGCGCGATGCTGATGAACCTAATATCCCTGGTACTCTTGTATATTTCTTTTGTTTATTAGGGTTTTGATGATGATGTATGCTGAGAACCCTTTCCCCTCTTTATCTCTTCTTCTGTGCCACTGCGTGTTGATTGCCTGAGTATTTGCTTGAGTATTGTTGCCTGAGTATTGTTGAATGGTTGCTTTGAGATGCCTAGTGATGATCTCAGAGATCTGAGGGCCTAGGTTGCCTTTAGTGCTTTTGTTTTCCTCTGAGCCCCTGATGCCTTGAATCGTTGTCTGGGTTATCTTTCTCTTCTTCTCTCGTTGCCTTTACTGTCTTGAACGATTTTTGAACAGTTATTGCCTTGGACTGGATGCCTTTCTGAGATTTATTGCCCTTGACGCTTTTGTTGAGTTGGATGTCTTGAATATTTATTGCCTATGATGAATAAATTCTGAGGCTTAGAGGTTGGTTTGAATGTTTTGACATGCTTGAGGCAGGACTGTGGTATTAGCAGGTTTTTATGTTAGCTTGGCTTTGTGACAAGTTGATGTAGTTAGGCTTTCTTGATGGAGGTAAATGGTGTATGGACTTTTATGGTTTTGAAATTCTGTTTCTTTTCTTGACAGTAGGCAGGTTATGGCATTTTCAGATTATGGTTTTGAGATGTGTTATGTGGTTTTTTGTTTGCTTCAGTTTGGTGGTTTGTTCACATGTTTTTTTGGGTTTGTGAGGCTAATGGTAAGGCAGATTCAGGCATTTTCAGGTTTCATGCTTTGCTTATCAGGTTTTTGTGTGTTTGAAGGTTGAGGCAGGGTTGATGAAGTTTCTGGACAGTAGGTTTTTGTATATTGGTTTTGGATGATGTATTTGATGACTGGTTTAACAAGGTTTGGGGTGGATTTCTTTGAGGTGAAGGCAGGGTATTCTGAGTTTGTATACTTCTCTTCTCTCCTCTCTATTCTCACCCTCTTTGTATTAGCTTGTGTATATTGTGTATTGAGGCAGAGTTGGTATGTTTTGTATATTTCTCCCTCTCTATCCTGCCTGCTGAACTGAGCTTTGTATCTCTGTGTTATATCTTTTCTGCCATCCTCTCCTAAGCCTAAACCTGCCTATGCTTCTATTATCTCTCTTTTTCTCACTCATAGTACAGTTTAGAATTTTATATGATTATTGTTGTACTATATTCTGAAGGGGCCCTCCTTGGGAAATGATGATTTTAGATTTCTTGCATAACACATTACTGCATCTTTATCTCCAGCTTTGACAGTTTGTGTGCTGACTTTTCCTTGATATCTTGGCAAAAATCCCTTTTTGACAGCTTGGGTACTTGTGACAGCAAATGTACTTTTGAAATCTTTGATATCTTTGGCATTTTGACAGTAACTTGCCTTTTGCTTTGGATAGAAAGTTGAGATTGGATTTTTTCAGTTTAGTTGGAAGTTTGCAGTTTGAATTTTTAGAAATTATGCATTTGACATTTGCATTTCATGAATAAAAAATCTTCCCTCTCTGTGAACCGGGAGAAATCCCGTGATTTGCAGAGAGGGTCAACTGATCCCAGTCAGTGGCCCCTAATGATGAGCAACTTTAACTATCTTTAATTTAATTAACTGCTTTCTGACTTTTTCTTCTCTTTTTGCAGATAAAACATGGAGTACCGGAGCGGAGTGAAGAATGAAGAATATTAGGAAATAGGATAGTTTTTTCATTTTATGTAATATTTTAAATTAATGTATATTATTGTTCATAATTTTAAATTATAAACAATAATTTGTACAAATAATTCAAATATCAATAAAAGTCTAAATTATCCAATTAATTCTAATTTTCTTTATTGTTTATTTATTTATTTAAAAATTCTTAGAATTAAAACAATTGAAAAATGAATTTCAATCATTCAATTTCAGAATAATAAATAACTTAAATAAAACAACATTGATCAATTAAGCCTGTCTTATTCAACATCCAAAGCAAAGCAGTAGTTAACCCAAATGGCCTGATCAAACGCATTCCTTCTTTACTGATTTGTCATAAACACTGATTCTTTGCAAGTACTGTAAATCCAAACTGCACACCTTCTTTGACTGGCCCAAACAAACTGAATTTACACCACTGTCTCTTTTGCTGATTAAATCAAGATAATGCGAATTTAACCCGAATCTCGGCATAAACTGCAAAGTGCTGTGGAATTTAAACCTTTCTGAGAATATGCCCGTAAAACCTTAATTCTTGATTAAATGCCAAATAACGCTTGCCTGATCAAAATTGAATCAAAAATCATCCAAACCCTAAGCCAACTGTATGAAACAATCCAGAGCTCTGAAAATCAGTAAAAGCCCTAATTTTGCTTGACTGTCAAGAAAAGTCCGTTTGTCCAATTCTTGAGCCAGTCTGAAAAATCAGGAAAGGCTTGAAGCTGAGATTTCTTGGGGAAAAATGCGAGGGTAAATTTTGGGGGTACAACACCACGTAATATGCATCATAATTCCCATTAAGAGTTAGAACTCCACCCTTACTTTGGATTGAAGGTTGCTCTGTAACTCTACGATTGACTTAGCTTTGCCTTTTTTCCTATTCCTCTTCTTTGTAACTTCTCACGTAGTGCTCTAAAACTCTTCTTCCCCTTTTAATTAACCTAATTTCTATTTAATCTAATCTAATAATATTATTATTCAATTGGGCTTAACAACATACCCTATATTACTACTTCTAACCATAAAAATAGACCCAATGCAATTAACCTTTTACTCTACTATTTCTAACATTATTACTAATATTACTCAACTAATTACTAACAACATATCAACACCTCACAAAAATTCACAACATTTCAACAATTAAATCGAAAATATTCTGAAAATATTTAATTAAATATCGGGCGTTACAATATACTTTGATGATGACGTCTGACTTGAAGACATCTCAAATCTCATCCACAAGAGTATTCAAGTGAAGTGTTTATATGATTGGTATATCTGACAAAGGGACTTGAAATTTTAGAGTATAAAAGAGTGGGAGTGTGAAAACTCGTCTAATCGTGTTCGTCTAAGTGATTTGTATTTTGTAAAAACACAAATGTGTTTTTGTGAAATAGCATGGCTAAATCACACATTCATTAAAACTATATTTAAAATATCTATTTTTCAAATAAAACCACCTAAAATATTTTTGGAGCATAATGCAACTCCACAAATCATAATTATTGTCGTTAAAAAAAAGG